>LR738714.1:780677437-780719374 GCA_902687465.1 Secale cereale
GGGGGGGGGGGGGCGCCTGGGCCCCCCAGGTCTCCGCTGATGCCCCCCTTTGGCATATATTTATATCGCGTCCCGAAACCCTCGAGGACGGAACCCTTTTTCGCGATCTCATATCTATTCCGCCGCCGCCGCGCTTCCAAGGTCGGGAGCACCAGGAGAACTCTTCCCGGCACCCTGCCGGAGGGGAGGATCACCACCGGGAGCCTCTCCACCACCATGGACGCCTCCCGGATGAGTTGTGAGTAGTCTCCCTTGGACCATGGGTCCATGACCAGTAGCTATGTGATGTTCTCCTCCCCTTCTTGTGCTTCACTAAATAGACCTCGTGAGCTGCCCTACATGATCGAGGCACATATGTAATCCTCATGCTGTTGCTATGTTGAGTTTGCTGGGATCCGATGGATTGTGAGATTATGTTCAGATTGTGTTTGAGTAATATATTTGATTTACCTCTTTTATATTTATGTTCTTAAGTAATTCTTGCATGTTCTCCGTTGCTATTTATTGCTTTGGCCAACTAGTAGGTAGTAACTCCAAGAGGGAACATTATGCTCGATTGTGGGTTCATGCCCCTCGATGACTAGCTTGAGTGACAGAAACATGAGTCTAGGGGATGTGCTGTTGTGTAATGCCCCGGATGTAATACTTTCCCTTTTGGGCATATAATAAATCTCCGGCTTCATCTATTTCCTTTTCGGGTTCTTTGTCTTTCGGGCTTTCGTCGTTTTGTTGTGTGAGTGTGTGGCATTCATTCATATCATGTAGACATGTGCATTGCATTGCATTTGTGTTGTGGGTTGCATCCGGTTCGTGGCGTTCCTTCCCGTTGTCCGTTTCGTGTTCCGGAGCTCCCTCACGTGTCCGTGACGTCCCGTAGGCCTACTTTGTTGTTCGGGCGTTTTTCGTTACCGGTGTGTCGCGAGGTTGTGTTGTGTGTTGTTGTTTTGTTGTGTGCAACCCGCCTCTCAAATCTCGTCTCGTTTGGACTCCGTTGACTTTTCCCTCCGTTGTCCGTGTGGGTCCGAAGTGCCTTCGCTTCGTGTCCCGGAAATACCCCTGCTGCTTTCTTTTATCTCCGTCTAGGCCCTTTTATTCTATCCCCGCGATCGGATCCGTTGGTTCACGATCGGAGGGCTCCTAGCGCCCCTAAACTCCTCCTAACCCTAAAAAACTGCTACATATAGACCCCCCCTAGTCTATTTTGGGCATCCATATCCCCTTCTTCTTCCTCCTCTAGATCCTCTTCTTTTTTTTTTCTTTTCTATCTTCAGATCCAGATTTATCTGCCCGGATCCCGAGGGATTCCCTCGATCTACCAGCCCGAGCCGCCGGGATCTCCTCGCCTCGATCTGACCTCAGGCGAGGTCAACGCGTCGGGCGGGTCGAGCGCTCCCTCCGCTCGGTCGCTCCATCACGCGGAGCCTCGACCGCACCGCTTCGCCGTTCGCCCGCTCGCCAGCTGGCCCAGGCGACCGACCGCATCGGGCCAGCGCGCCGTCGCTCGACCCCTCCTGGGTCCCCACTTCACCGTCACCGCCGCCTGGGCTCGGCCCACTCGCCCGCTCTCCGCCCCGCGCCTGCCCGCTCGCCACCGCCGCCTGGGCGCCTTCGCCTCCGGCTGGGCCGGCCGCCTCCCCAGGCCCAGCGCGCCACCGGGGATCCGCACCGCAGGCCGCCGCTCCTGGGCCGCCTCCGCTCCGAGCCGGCCCGCTCACACCGCCGAGCCGCCCAGCCGGCAGATCTGGGCCGGATCCGCCGCGCCGGGCCCAGTTTCCGCCACCGCTGGGCCGCCTCTGTCCGCACAGTACCGGCCTGGTACTGTTCATCTAGATCCAACGAGGTTGACTCTTTTTTCCCTAAATCTCCAGATCTGCTTATCTGTAATGCTATCTTTGAACTGCTCTAAATTTGTGCCTGTTGCTCCGTTTTGCGCGTGTGATATGTCCAGATGTTCGTGGAGATGCCCTCTACGTTTTACCTGTTGTAGTCATGCATGTTAGATGTCATCTTGACACTTGTTTTGCTGTTGCAAGAGTGCATGATGATATAAACTGCTGTTATGTGTTATTTTCATGCCACCTTTGACTTGTGATAACTTTTAGCTCGTTTGTCCAAACGATGCAAATGAAATGTCCACGTGTTCGTCTCGCCACGAACTACGTGTTGTGTGTGATAGGCTGCATGGTAGATTTATTGTTTCCTTGTTGTCATCGTTGCAAAGTGCCATGTTCACATGTTGTGTTTTCACTTGTTATGAAATGCCATCTTGTTGAGCTCGTTGCAATCGTTGTGTTCACCTCTATGAAGCATGCTTGTGTGTTTCGGGATCACCGTCATATGTATTTTGATGAGGTGCTTACCCTTTGCCATGTTTAGTTTCGAGGTGACTTAAACATGCTCTTTTGTGTGCTAAGATGATATTGCTGTTTTAGGACTTAGTGAAATTTCACTAAGTCTGAAATCTGTAACATTCCGATGCCATGTTCGTGTGATGTTGTAGGACAAAGCATGATAGTTTTGGGGTGGATTTTGATTGTTCCTTGAAGTATATATTGTTGTCTTTCCATCCATGTCCTCACATGTCCATTTGAGGGGCTGTAGCATGTTTATCTTTTGCTCCAAACTTTCAATAAAATTCTGCTGCCAGAATTTTATTTCAAAGTTCAAAATGTCCAAGATCATTGCTATTGATCCGTGACTCCGTTGGGGGTGCACTTTGGACCTAATTGCTGTACTATATATCTAGTTTGTGTTCAAGTCCTTTTCCATGCTTTTTGGGTGCTGTAGATTAATTATTTTGAGCTCCCAAGATGCTATGTTGCTGTAATTTGCAATTTTCGCTCAAATCTTGTTTCGGGCATAACTTTTAGCCCGTAACTCCGATTTCAGCGAATCTTATATCAAACTTGGGTGTTTTTCTGTGTAGATTAATAATATCAGCTTGTTATCTTGTTTTGAGGTGTTTTGCTTGAGTGATGTTTTCCGTGCCCCATGTGCATCTTTAGTGCATCCATCATGCATTCATGTTTTTCGAGTGCGCATTGCATTTTGTTGATTGGTGCTTGGTGTGTTTGTTGTGTTTAGAGCCGGAAGCTGAGGCCGGGAACGAAGTTGAGCACGAGTTTTCCAACGAGGTTGAGCACGAGGACCCTTCTTACGATCCGAAAGTCTTCTCTTCAGGCAAGATGACCGAACCCCGATAACTTTACTATCTTCGCCTATTGCTAGTAGTCTCGATCTATAGTGTTGCCTCGATGCCCATGTTCTTCTTGTCAGCCTCCTACTTGTAACCAATTGCCATGTTTAACCACCCTACCTATGCAAACCGTTGCTTGGCTAAGTACGCTTCGCTCAGCCCTTCTTATAGCGTTGCTAGTTGCAGGTGAAGTGAAGATGCTTGCTCCATGTTGAAGTTTGGTTGGGTTATATCACACTATATAAATGCTTTAATTGAAATCATCTATATATTGGCAAGGGTGGAAGGCTAAGCCATTTGCTTGGTGATTTGTTCCACTCATGCCGTTAGGATCCGTATAAGCCGGTATTATGTTCCTTGATTATGCGTTCCTAACACGGTTGGGGTGTATGGGACCCCCTCGATAAACCGCTAAGTGCTAAGTCTTTTCCAGCAAGTCCCAACATTTGGTACTATTTGCCTCATAATAACAACTTAAATAATTTTTAATTAAATTGCATAGGGGGTCATGTCCCCGAGGATTCTTAATTCAACATAGCAGGGGGGCCAGTGCCGATGGTGTTGGTCCCAAACGGGGAGTCTGCGGGAACCACCACGGGGAAACTCGAGGATTGGGTCCTGTAGAATCGCCCATCCGGTCGTGGCCTGAGACTAGATACGCGCGGCTACTATCAGGGTGTCGGCACGCCGGGAGGATTTGCTGGATTAGCCTTACCTTAGCTCGGTATATCTTGAGCACGGGATTCCGAGGATACTCGGGTCTTCCCACTTTGGAGTTGCGACTCCGCGGATCGTGGGCTTGTAATGGGTCAAGTTGGAACACCCCTGCAGGGTTTGAACTTTTGAAAGCCGTGCCCGCGGTTATGTGGCAGATGGGAGCTTGTTAATTCCGGTTGTTGATAACTTGACACAATGATACTAATACACTACCAGCGTGTGTTCCGTGACTGTCAATTTCCGAATAGGGATTCGGGAGTTGAACACGGAGGGGTTATGCTTGTGAGCTTGTAGCTAGGATCACTTCGTGATCACTTCTCGCCGATGCCTTCTCTTCTCGCTCTCACTTGCGTAAGCTAGATGCTAGTTGCTGCTGTAGACTTGTTCTTTCTTCAGCCTTTCCCTCACCTAAAAGCTTAAATAGTTCTGTTACCCGGGAACGGGATTGCTGAGTCCTCTGTGGCTCACAGTTACTTCACACACCAGATGCAGGTCCAGCTGTGAGCTATCCAGGTGATGGCACCGAGCTGGATTGGGAGTACGACGAGGAGCGTAGCCGTTACTACGTGCGCTACCCGGACGATCAGTAGTGGAGTCTCTTACTAGGATTCGATCCGCCTGTGGTTTACTTTATCTGAGTTTGGTACTTTGACATTTGGCTTTTGCCCTTAGAGGGTTGTAGTGCTCTTAATGTATGATGTTTGAGACTTGTACTGTAATTTCTGTGACGTGGCGAGTGTAAGCCAACTATTTTCAGTTTACTATCCCTCTTTTACATGAGTTGTGCAAAGATTACCAAACTTGAGATCATTCTAGGATGGACTTATGCCTTTAAGTCGTGCCTCGACACGTAGGAGGTATAACTCCATCCTGGGCATTACAAGTTGGTATTCAGAGCCTTCTCCGACCTAGGAGCCCCCACTGTTTGATCGAACCGTTGACGGTTGAGTCTAGGCACACACTGAAAACTTTTGAGTCCTATATTATATCGGAGAGTAGGATTTCTTTGCTTCTTATCCCCTTTCTCTCTGGTGAGGACTCCTGACGTCTACTCTTGTCTCTCCTATCTTCAAAATTTGCACAAATTTTTTTTAGGAATCCCGCGAGTATTCTGGGATTGTTTCGATGTTCTTGTGACAATGATATTGTTCCCGATGCCTCCTGTTACCAAGGAGTTGAGCTCGGGGTATCATTGTAACAAGCATATCGCAGCAGTACTAAATACTTAAGACGGCCGACATCGAAAATCTCCCCTATACGGCCAGTGGCAAGATAACCCCGACATCACCCAGTACTGGGGAGGTAGTTCGGGAGTATTGCCATAGCTTGTTATAGTGGATGCTTTTCGAAGGTCCGAGGTACACAGTTTCCGAGAAAGACTGGTTATGTGTTGAAGGATGGATACACCTGGATGTAGGTTAGAGTTGATTGCGCGGTGCTTCCCGTGTATCCCCAACACCTGATTGCATAACTGGAATCTTTCGGAAAGCTATAGGTGGGTTTTATCCAGTAGATCGTAGGCATTCTTCCAACGAATGCAGGTTAGTGAGTTCGGGGTTCGACATTGAGTGAAGGGGTTATATGACCGATGTTACTATCAGGAGTTGCATCTTAAAGGGTCCTTGGCTATGCTGATCCGGGGATTGCAAAACCTTTTCGTAACGCGTTCATATGCTTTCAGCACAAAGATGTTAGAACGAAACTCCTTTCTTGTGTTTGTTCCTTTTCCGTACCTTGTTGTTTTATTATTTTCCTTTTGATCCCTATGTGGCTTCTCGTGAAGACTGATGTTATCAATTAACTGAGAAATTCATTCGTTCCTCTTGTTCGGATGATTTCATTCGTTCTTATTGTTCGAATGATTATTGTGAAGACTTGTTGCAATTCATTTCATTGATTCAGCTTATTCCTTTTGTCAATCAATTGCTGATTCGTGGTCATCTCTTACAGGATGGCTCCGAAAAGGGTTCCGAATGCCAACCCAGAGGGTGAAGAGGTCCCAGAACGTCCTCCTTCACCTCCTCCTCCGCCTGAGGCTTGGAGAGCAATTATGCAGACTACTGCTCAGAACACTCAGTTGATGATGCAGATGATGCAGCAAATGCAGGCTATGCAAGCTAATCAAGCTAATCAGGGCGTTCCAATGAACCAAGGCAACTTCTTCCAGCAGCACCATGCTACCCTCAACCAGTTCTTGGCCAACAATCCTAAAGCGTTCAGTTACTGTGTCGACCCTCTTGATGCTGAAGATTGGCTAACCGATATCAAGAAGCATTTTGAGTGCAGTAACGTGAAAGAAGATGACTATGTGAAGTTTGCAGCCTTCCAACTGAAAGATCAAGCAGCTGATTGGTGGCAGCAGTACAAAGACTCAAGGCTGGGACAAGTGATCTCATGGGAGAATTTCTGCAAGGATTTCCGCTCGCATCACATTCCTACAAGTGTTATCGAGGGTATGCGTGAGCAATTCCGCAACCTCAAGCAGGGCTCCATGTCAGTCTATCAGTATAATGTCAAGTTCCAAAACCTCGCTCGCTATGCAAAGCAAGACATTCCTGATGCAAAGAGCAAAATCTATCAATTCCGTGGAGGTCTCAAAGATGAACTTCAGCTTGCTCTCACCTTGTTCGAGCCAGACGAATTCGATAAGTTCTATAATATGGCTTTGAAACAAGAAGCAGCTCAGCTCAAGATGGAGGCTTCTAAGAAGAGAATTCGAGATGCTGTTCACTCTACCTCATCGTCTCAGTTGGCTGCGAAACAACAGAAATTCTGGCTTCCTCCTCCTCCAATGATTCGAGCTCCATACAACAACTCCAACAACTTCAACAACTCCAACAACAAGAACTCTAGTGGTCGTGGTTTCTCCCACCCACCCAACCCAAGCAACCAGTCGAAGAAGCAGTTTCAGTCTCAAGGCTCCAAGTCCAGTGGCTCTCAGTTCCGTCCTCCCTCAGAAGTGACTTGCAACAAATGCACTCAGAAAGGTCACTATGCCAACAGATGTCCGAATCCGAAGCGTCTTCCTCCTCCACCACCTGTGAGTTCAGCTATTGTCAGGCATGATCCAAAGGCTGCAAGGGTTAATCTGATGAATGCAGCACAAGCGGAGGCTTCTTCTGACGTCATTCTGGGTAACCTTCCAGTGAACTCTTTTCCAGCTAAAGTGTTATTTGATTCGGGTGCTTCACATTCTTTCATGTCATATCCATTTGCATCCAAGCACGATTTTGTCACCAAAAATCTGCCAAGGGAGTTAACAGTTATTTCTCCGGGAAGACGAATGCACTCCAGTGTCTATGCTCCGGATATTTCTATTCGCATGGGTGATTATCGATTTTTGGCTTCTCCGGTGGTTCTTGGTCATTCTGACATCAACCTCATTCTCGGAATGGATTGGCTTTCTCAGCACGATGCTCACATTGATTGTGCTCAAAAGGAAGTCAAGTTGACTCATTCTGATGAAGATGTGATTATCTTCGCCTCCAGGGATAATACTATTCGGCTTTTCTCTCTTAATGATAAGGGTGAAATTAATGCCATAGAGCAAATTCCAGTGGTGAATGAATATCAAGACGTCTTTCCAGAAGATCTTCCAGGCATGCCTCCACACCGTCAGGTCGAGTTTGTCATTGAACTCGAGCCGGGCACCGAACCTGCTTGCCGGCGTCCATACAAGCTCTCTCCGGATGAATTGAAGGAATTGAAGAAGCAGCTTGATAAGCAGGAGAGTATGGGTCTCATCAGACCGAGTACATCTCCGTGGGGCTGTGGTGTCTTATTTGTCAAGAAGAAAGATGGCACGGAGCGTCTCTGTGTTGACTACCGGCCATTGAACAAGAAGACGATTAAGAACAAGTATCCGCTCCCCAACATCAATGAACTCTTTGAGCAGCTCAAAGGAGCTAAAGTATTCTCTAAGCTTGACCTCCGAATGGGCTATCATCAAATTCGCATTCGCGAGGAAGACATTCCCAAGACGGCCTTCAGAACGAGCTACGGTTCATATGAGTATACCGTCATGTCCTTCGGTCTCGCCAATGCTCCTCCTACCTTTTCAAGGATGATGCATTACATCTTCAACCCCTATACTGGCGAATTCGTGCTTGTGTATCTGGATGATATTCTGGTGTTTTCCAAGAATGAAGAAGATCACGAAAAGCACTTGCGTCTGGTTCTTGATCGACTCCGAGAGCATAAATTCTATGCCAAGTTCTCCAAGTGCGAGTTTTGGCTCGATAAGGTTTTGTACCTGGGCCACATTATCTCAGCTGACGGTATTGCGGTTAATCCCGAGAAAGTTGAAGCAATTGTCAACTGGGAAGCTCCTCAGAACGTCAAGAAGCTCCGCAGTTTTCTGGGTCTTGCCAGCTATTGCAGAAGGTTTGTGGAGAACTTCTCCAAGATTGCCAAGCCTCTTTCCAACCTCCTTCAGAAGAATGTCAAATACTTTTGGTCTCCCGAGTGTGAAGTGGCTTTCAAAACCCTCAAAGAGAAGCTTGTCTCAGCTCCAGTTCTGACTCCTCCGGATGAAACCAAGCCCTATGAAGTGTTCTGTGACGCTTCTCTTCAAGGCCTTGGTGGTGTGCTTATGCAAGATAAGAAAATTGTGGCATATACTTCTCGGCAGCTTAAGCCCAGTGAGAAGAACTATCCCACACATGATCTCGAGCTAGCAGCTGTGGTACATGCTCTGATTACGTGGAGACATCTGTTGTTGGGCAGAAAGGTCGACATCTTCACTGATCACAAGAGCTTGAAGTACATCTTCACACAGCCGCATCTGAACCTCCGCCAAACTCGTTGGGTCGAGATGATCCAAGAGTACAACCCCAGCATTGAGTACACTCCAGGCAAGGCGAATGTGATTGCAGATGCTTTGAGTAGAAAGGCATATTGCAACAGCCTTCTTATCAAGCCACACCAGCCTGAGCTTTGTGAAGCTTTCAGGAAGCTCAACCTTCAAGTTGTTCCGCAGGGTTTTCTTGCAAATCTCCAAATTGCTCATACCTTGGAAGATCAAGTCCGTGAGGCCCAGCTCAGTGATACCATAGTGAAGAAGGTGAAAGATGGGATTGCAAAGGGCACTCCAAAATATAAGTGCTTCCGTGTTGATGAGAGAGATACCTTGTTCTTCGAGGACAGACTCGTTGTTCCCAAAGGTGATCTCAGGAAGCTCATAATGGAAGAAGCTCATGACTCTCTCCTTTCCATTCATCCTGGCAGTTCCAAGATGTATCAAGATCTCAAGCAATCTTACTGGTGGACACGCATGAAAAGGGAAATTGCCCAATTCGTGAATGAATGTGATGTATGCAGAAGAGTGAAAGCAGAACATCAACGTCCAGCCGGTCTTCTCCAACCTCTTCCTATTCCTGAGTGGAAGTTCGACCACATTGAAATGGACTTCGTCACTGGCTTTCCAAAATCCAAGCGAGGAAATGATGCTATCTTTGTGGTGATTGACAAGCTTACCAAAGTCGCTTACTTTCTTCCAGTCAAAGAATCAATCAATGCAGCTCAACTTGCAGAGCTGTACACTTCCAGAATTGTGTCCCTACATGGCATTCCTCAAGTGATATCCTCAGACCGTGGCAGCTTGTTCACATCAAGGTTCTGGGACTCCTTTCAGTCCGCCATGGGCACGAAGATCAGGTTCAGCACTGCCTTTCACCCTCAGACTAGTGGTCAAGTCGAGCGCGTGAATCAGATCCTTGAAGATATGCTCAGAGCCTGTGTCATCTCCTTCGGCATGAAATGGGAAGACTGTCTTCCATTTGCCGAGTTCTCTTACAACAACAGCTTTCAAGCAAGTGCAGGCAAAGCACCGTTTGAAATTCTCTATGGCAGAAAGTGTCGTACCCCTCTCAACTGGTCTGAAACAGGTGAACGCCAACTTCTTGGCAATGACTTGATCTCTGAAGCCGAAGAAATGTGCAAAGTCATACGTGAGAACCTCAAGGCCGCTCAGTCGCGTCAGAAGAGCTACTATGACGGCAAGCATCGTGATTTGGCTTTCGACATCGGTGATCATGTCTATCTCCGAGTTTCTCCGATGAAAGGAACCCAAAGATTCGGTATCAAAGGAAAGCTTGCTCCTAGATACGTCGGGCCTTTCAAGATTCTTGGCAAAAGAGGCGATCTAGCCTATCAGCTCGAGCTCCCTTCCAACTTTGCAAATGTTCATGATGTCTTCCATGTGTCTCAGCTTCGCAAATGCTTCAAGGCACCTGAGCGCATGATTCCGTTTGAGGAGATTGATCTTCAACAAGACCTTTCCTACCGAGAGCATCCAGTTGCAATTCTCGAAGAAACCGAACGCAAGACTCGCAACAAGTCCATCAAGTTTCTGAAAGTCAAGTGGTCACATCACACAGACCGAGAAGCTACCTGGGAACGAGAAGATCATCTTCGTTCCGAGTACCCTTCCTTTTTCCAGTCCTAGATCTCGGGACGAGATCTTTTTTGTAGTAGAGGAGAGTTTGTAATGCCCCGGATGTAATACTTTCCCTTTTGGGCATATAATAAATCTCCGGCTTCATCTATTTCCTTTTCGGGTTCTTTGTCTTTCGGGCTTTCGTCGTTTTGTTGTGTGAGTGTGTGGCATTCATTCATATCATGTAGACATGTGCATTGCATTGCATTTGTGTTGTGGGTTGCATCCGGTTCGTGGCGTTCCTTCCCGTTGTCCGTTTCGTGTTCCGGAGCTCCCTCACGTGTCCGTGACGTCCCGTAGGCCTACTTTGTTGTTCGGGCGTTTTTCGTTACCGGTGTGCCGCGAGGTTGTGTTGTGTGTTGTTGTTTTGTTGTGTGCAACCCGCCTCTCAAATCTCGTCTCGTTTGGACTCCGTTGACTTTTCCCTCCGTTGTCCGTGTGGGTCCGAAGTGCCTTCGCTTCGTGTCCCGGAAATACCCCTGCTGCTTTCTTTTATCTCCGTCTAGGCCCTTTTATTCTATCCCCGCGATCGGATCCGTTGGTTCACGATCGGAGGGCTCCTAGCGCCCCTAAACTCCTCCTAACCCTAAAAAACTGCTACATATAGACCCCCCCTAGTCTATTTTGGGCATCCATATCCCCTTCTTCTTCCTCCACTAGATCCTCTTCTTTTTTTTCTTTTCTATCTTCAGATCCAGATTTATCTGCCCGGATCCCGAGGGATTCCCTCGATCTACCAGCCCGAGCCGCCGGGATCTCCTCGCCTCGATCTGACCTCAGGCGAGGTCAACGCGTCGGGCGGGTCGAGCGCTCCCTCCGCTCGGTCGCTCCATCACGCGGAGCCTCGACCGCACCGCTTCGCCGTTCGCCCGCTCGCCAGCTGGCCCAGGCGACCGACCGCATCGGGCCAGCGCGCCGTCGCTCGACCCCTCCTGGGTCCCCACTTCACCGTCACCGCCGCCTGGGCTCGGCCCACTCGCCCGCTCTCCGCCCCGCGCCTGCCCGCTCCCCACCGCCGCCTGGGCGCCTTCGCCTCCGGCTGGGCCGGCCGCCTCCCCAGGCCCAGCGCGCCACCGGGGATCCGCACCGCAGGCCGCCGCTCCTAGGCCGCCTCCGCTCCGAGCCGGCCCGCTCACACCGCCGAGCCGCCCAGCCGCCAGATCTGGGCCGGATCCGCCGCGCCGGGCCCAGTTTCCGCCACCGCCGGGCCGCCTCTGTCCGCACAGTACCGGCCTGGTACTGTTCATCTAGATCCAACGAGGTTGACTCTTTTTTCCCTAAATCTCCAGATCTGCTTATCTGTAATGCTATCTTTGAACTGCTCTAAATTTGTGCCTGTTGCTCCGTTTTGCGCGTATGATATGTCCAGATGTTCGTGGAGATGCCCTCTACGTTTTACCTGTTGTAGTCATGCATGTTAGATGTCATCTTGACACTTGTTTTGCTGTTGCAAGAGTGCATGATGATATAAACTGCTGTTATGTGTTATTTTCATGCCACCTTTGACTTGTGATAACTTTTAGCTCGTTTGTCCAAACGATGCAAATGACATGTCCACGTGTTCGTCTCGCCACGAACTACGTGTTGTGTGTGATAGGCTGCATGGTAGATTTATTGTTTCCTTGTTGTCATCGTTGCAAAGTGCCATGTTCACATGTTGTGTTTTCACTTGTTATGAAATGCCATCTTGTTGAGCTCGTTGCAATCGTTGTGTTCACCTCTATGAAGCATGCTTGTGTGTTTCGGGATCACCGTCATATGTATTTTGATGAGGTGCTTACCCTTTGCCATGTTTAGTTTCGAGGTGACTTAAACATGCTCTTTTGTGTGCTAAGATGATATTGCTGTTTTAGGACTTAGTGAAATTTCACTAAGTCTGAAATCTGTAACATTCCGATGCCATGTTCGTGTGATGTTGTAGGACAAAGCATGATAGTTTTGGGGTGGATTTTGATTGTTCCTTGAAGTATATATTGTTGTCTTTCCATCCATGTCCTCACATGTCCATTTGAGGGGCTGTAGCATGTTTATCTTTTGCTCCAAACTTTCAATAAAATTCTGCTGCCAGAATTTTATTTCAAAGTTCAAAATGTCCAAGATCATTGCTATTGATCCGTGACTCCGTTGGGGGTGCACTTTGGACCTAATTGCTGTACTATATATCTAGTTTGTGTTCAAGTCCTTTGCCATGCTTTTTGGGTGCTGTAGATTAATTATTTTGAGCTCCCAAGATGCTATGTTGCTGTAATTTGCAATTTTCGCTCAAATCTTGTTTCGGGCATAACTTTTAGCCCGTAACTCCGATTTCAGCGAATCTTATATCAAACTTGGGTGTTTTTCTGTGTAGATTAATAATATCAGCTTGTTATCTTGTTTTGAGGTGTTTTGCTTGAGTGATGTTTTCCGTGCCCCATGTGCATCTTTAGTGCATCCATCATGCATTCATGTTTTTCGAGTGCGCATTGCATTTTGTTGATTGGTGCTTGGTGTGTTTGTTGTGTTTAGAGCCGGAAGCTGAGGCCGGGAACGAAGTTGAGCACGAGTTTTCCAACGAGGTTGAGCACGAGGACCCTTCTTACGATCCGAACGTCTTCTCTTCAGGCAAGATGACCGAACCCCGATAACTTTACTATCTTCGCCTATTGCTAGTAGTCTCGATCTATAGTGTTGCCTCGATGCCCATGTTCTTCTTGTCAGCCTCCTACTTGTAACCAATTGCCATGTTTAACCACCCTACCTATGCAAACCGTTGCTTGGCTAAGTACGCTTCGCTCAGCCCTTCTTATAGCGTTGCTAGTTGCAGGTGAAGTGAAGATGCTTGCTCCATGTTGAAGTTTGGTTGGGTTATATCACACTATATAAATGCTTTAATTGAAATCATCTATATATTGGCAAGGGTGGAAGGCTAAGCCTTTTGCTTGGTGATTTGTTCCACTCATGCCGTTAGGATCCGTATAAGCCGGTATTATGTTCCTTGATTATGCGTTCCTAACACGGTTGGGGTGTATGGGACCCCCTCGATAAACCGCTAAGTGCTAAGTCTTTTCCAGCAAGTCCCAACATTTGGTACTATTTGCCTCATAATAACAACTTAAATAATTTTTAATTAAATTGCATAGGGGGTCATGTCCCCGAGGATTCTTAATTCAACATAGCAGGGGGGCCAGTGCCGATGGTGTTGGTCCCAAACGGGGAGTCTGCAGGAACCACCACGGGGAAACTCGAGGATTGGGTCCTGTAGAATCGCCCATCCGGTCGTGGCCTGAGACTAGATACGCGCGGCTACTATCAGGGTGTCGGCACGCCGGGAGGATTTGCTGGATTAGCCTTACCTTAGCTCGGTATATCTTGAGCACGGGATTCCGAGGATACTCGGGTCTTCCCACTTTGGAGTTGCGACTCCGCGGATCGTGGGCTTGTAATGGGTCAAGTTGGAACACCCCTGCAGGGTTTGAACTTTCGAAAGCCGTGCCCGCGGTTATGTGGCAGATGGGAGCTTGTTAATTCCGGTTGTAGATAACTTGACACAATGATACTAATACACTACCAGCGTGTGTTCCGTGACTGTCAATTTCCGAATAGGGACTCGGGAGTTGAACACGGAGGGGTTATGCTTGTGAGCTTGTAGCTAGGATCACTTCGTGATCACTTCTCGCCGATGCCTTCTCTTCTCGCTCTCACTTGCGTAAGCTAGATGCTAGTTGCTGCTGCAGACTTGTTCTTTCTTCAGCCTTTCCCTCACCTAAAAGCTTAAATAGTTCTGTTACCCGGGAACGGGATTGCTGAGTCCTCTGTGGCTCACAGTTACTTCACACACCAGATGCAGGTCCAGCTGTGAGCTATCCAGGTGATGGCACCGAGCTGGATTGGGAGTACGACGAGGAGCGTAGCCGTTACTACGTGCGCTACCCGGACGATCAGTAGTGGAGTCTCTTACTAGGATTCGATCCGCCTGTGGTTTACTTTATCTGAGTTTGGTACTTTGACATTTGGCTTTTGCCCTTAGAGGGTTGTAGTGCTCTTAATGTATGATGTTTGAGACTTGTACTGTAATTTCTGTGACGTGGCGAGTGTAAGCCAACTATTTTCAGTTTACTATCCCTCTTTTACATGAGTTGTGCAAAGATTACCAAACTTGAGATCATTCTAGGATGGACTTATGCCTTTAAGTCGTGCCTCGACACGTAGGAGGTATAACTCCATCCTGGGCATTACATGTTGCCACAAGGGGGAAAACAACGGTGCTTGTACTCGCGGGTGCAAGGATTGTTTACTTTACGCAAAGTTCTTTTAATGCAGTTGTTTGTTGCTTTGAGTTTACACTATGGGTGGGACTCGCAACTTAATACCAGCGAGATGTTCTGGATAGATATCTCAAGGTGGATGATTAGTAGTAGATGCAGATGGATTTCGGTCTACTTGCCTTGGCGTACCGCCCATGCTTTGAACCTCTACCTTTCTTGCAACATAGTTAGCATTGGTTTGCGCACATAATTCTGCCAATTGCCCTGCTGTAATTTGTTTACCTCACATAGCTGTTTTATCGTCTTTTTGGAGAGAGACATCACTAGTGAACATCGGGACCCCGGTCCATATTACCATCACTGATCACATCCGCTATTTACTTTCTGCTTTTACATACTAGTTACAGTTTTATCTATCACCATTATCTCTTGCGTTTGATCCTTTGTAAACGACAAGGCTGGAGGGATTGACAACCTCTCTGTACTCGTTGGGAGCAAAGTTATTTGTATCTGTGTGCAGGTCCAAGTTGATTGCTAAATATCTGGCGCCGTTAGCAGTTGACACCTTCTTATTGAAACTAGGAGTCTCAGGGGAAATCGATCCTTGGTATCTTTGCCAATGGAAAACTACCGCTACACTGCATCTCAAACCTTCCACTTGGGGTAACCAACGAGGGGCGAGAAGCCATCACACGCGCGTGTGTTGGCTGCCTCCTGCTCACACCACACACGGTGTGTGGGAGAATGACTAGTATGCCACACGTGTGGTCGTCATCAGGACCCTAACTTTATGGGAAGCTTAATCTCACCGAAGTAAAATGGGAGGTTTTTGGACTTATCAATGTACTCCCTCCGTCCGAAAATACTTGTCATCAAAATGAATAAAAAGTGACGTATCTAGATGTATTTTAGTTCTAGACACATTCCTTTTTGTCCATTTTGATGACAAGTATTTTCGGACGGAGGGAGTACATAAAACAATCACATTTTGTGTCAGAGGTAGTACGCAGGTAGCATGGCCTTGACTCTGAACATAAGAGATATTCCCACGGACCACGTAACTCCCCCGCGTCGAAAACCCTAGGCGACACGGGGGGCGATTGCGCCACCGGCCCTAGGCCTCCTGCCCTCGTCTCCTCCCTCCTGCCGCCGCCTGAGGTCTCGGCGAAGCCTGTCCTATGATGGTGGCGACGGGGCCTTCTCCGTCGCGCGGTGGTGGCTAGATCTCCGGGCAGCGGCGCATGGTACGACGGGGATCTGGCGGCAAAGAGCGGCGGGATACCTACGGCGTGCATGACGGCGGCGACAACGGAGGCGCGACCTTCCCTCGGAGGAGCTGTCCCTGTGGCGGTTGCCGGGATCATGGGTCTCGCCTTCCCCAGATGGGCTTGGGCGTGCCAGCGATTCCAGTGTGCATCTACAGGCGAGCGTGGTGGGTCTGGCGACGCCGGCATTAGGCACCGTGGTGGTGCAATGGCTGGCCAGGTAGCGGTGGCCTGAATCCCTTTCGTCCAGTCCTCGACAGAGATGGCGGCAGTCCGTGCACGAGATGCTTAAGTGAGGCTCTTCGAATAGATCTGGGTGATAACCTGCTCTCGGCTAGCAGCCCAGGCCGGCGGTGGCGGCGCTGTCTGTGTCGTTCCCTTATTAAAGGCATCACCGTGGAGAAGTTCAGGCCACTCTATGCTACCTTCGGGGAAAATCCTAAATCAGTAGATCAGATGACTGCAGCGCTCTGGTGTCGTTTCCCTCTTGGGGGCATCATTCTTGGAGGTGTACACGGGCCGAGGGGCCAGTGGAAGGCTTCTTTGGTGGAGCGATGCTTCATCTTTACATTGATGGCGGTGGATCTCGGCGACATGGTGCAGTGGAGAATCGGTGCCCGATGCGCGGAGATGGACTCGCGCAGGAGGAGGACGCTCGTTGATGGCAGAGAGGCCTGGCAAGGTCAGTGCGTTGGTATTGCTCTGAAGATTGATCGGTGGAAGACGGCGGCGACGACACGTGAGAGTGCGTCGGACCGGTTTGCGCCCAAAACCCGGTATGTGTCTTGGTTGGGGCGACCAGCTTTAGATGTTAGGCTTTTGTGCGATGTCTGTTTGGTATTAGGATCGAACTATCGACATCCCTTCGTTAAGTGGATAAGAGTAGCGACAGATGTTGCTAAGACAGTGACTTCGGACTATTTAATGTACTGTTTTGTAAGGTCTTTGTAAATAATTAATAAATTAACTGCATGCATCGTCGAGATGTAGAGGCCGAAGTTAATCCTCCTTTTCAGAAAAAAATCTGAGCAATACATACTACTGGGCCAAGAATCCGAACGACAAATTAACCAAGATATCCCGTTCCTTGCTTGCTAGAATTTTGTAGATAATATTGGATTAAACCCGGCTTGGCGGCCAAGACCAGGCACATGTATAAGGACACGGAGTCCAGAGACAGAGATAAACAAAATGCAACTTTTCAGCCGCGCCACAACTCAGAAGCTTTAGCATATTATAGGATTTTGGCATCTCTAGTCAGAAACACATCTTGTAAACTTTGTGTATTATAAAAGGACCGCGTCAAAGGTAGAAAGTAGGGCCATTACCCGCATTGGGTGTGTTAACCTTGGTAAATCCTGTCTTCTTTCTCCTTATTCTCTACAGGTCCTTGTATCACTTACCTCCATGTTCTTCACTATATATACGCTCATGTACACGATCGACACAAATCATGAGCCAACATCCGTCTTTTCCATCGGTTACTTGATTTTTATTCCAAAAAAATGAATCCTTTTTTAAGACCTTGATCAACATCCAACCATCATCGTCACCTCACATCATGTATAACTAATGTGTGGAAAATGCACTAGTTTTTTATTTACTAAATGTGTATACTTTCAAGATCCCAATTTTAGATTAATAATGTGACATTTCAAATGACTAATATTCACAAAAGTTACGCCGACAATGGGGTATTAGTGCAAAAATAGGACTTATCGTTAGTTTCTAACTATGCAGAGGCCGTCGTGTGTGCTCATGGTGTTTCTATCTTCTTCATGCTCCACTTTTAGCCAATTAAATCCAATTTTTTCACAAAAAATCATTAATTTATTTGGTAGATAGTATATGTTGGGATAGAGAGAGGCAATATACGAACATAAAGTAACATTGATTTCGGTTAGTAAGTATGTATGTGTGTAAGATAGATCAGTTAATTTAGTGCTGATTATATGTAAACATATATATATATAGACAATGAAAATAATGATTGAAAATCACACCTAAACAACAAACAAGAAAGTACTAACAGAAGAAGTACTATTTGCATGCTTCATATTACCAATGCATGACCCGGAGAAAAAACGATGCATGACAAATGACAACACATAGGAAGTATGTACCCTGAAGTGATCTTAATCAAGTATGTACCCTGCATGGAAGAGAATCAATTGCACACTATTCTTGGTTATCAACGAAGGAATCATAGTTGACCATGAGAGCCAGCTAGGTAGAGTAAGATTAGGAAAATCAAAAGGTATACACATGCACCTTTCCCGAACTCTCAATCCAAGTCCTAATTTATCCATCTCAGATCTACCTAGTTAACTGGATCCAACGCATGTTATTCTAATGGACACCAAGCAAAATTTCCTGCAAGTGATTACTAAACAGAGGTTACCAGCTAAGTAGCCAATCGAAGGCAAAGTCAATGCACTATATGTGAAGGATGGTTAAGACAGGATGGCACATGCGTGTCTCTATTTCGGCCTAGCTGACTCCCTGTGGGTTTAGCGTTTCTGACACCAACAGCAAAGATAATTGATTCCTATCGCCCGTACTTATGCCTTACAACATATAGAAGTGGCTTCGCCATGAAGTTGTCTAGTACCATGTGAAAGAGCATCACCTTGTTTAGTGATCAATTCTTGTCTGGGAAAGCTGGAACAGTAGTTGACAAAAGCCAGCTAACAATAAGAGTCTAAATAGGATGATCAAAAGGTGATACCTTTCCCAAACCCACAATCCAAGTCATAAATAAATCACCATGAATCCAGTAAGCTCAGACCAACCTAGTAGTAGGCACATCCAAGTTGGGCTATAAATTTGGCACCATCCAGTGTATCCCTCCCAACTCACCATCACAACTGCACCTCACTACCAAACAGAGAATATCTCAACCTAGGTAGAAACTTCGTCGCTTCAAGTAGGGACGACGCCGTGCCAACAAGATGGCCCGGCAACTCGTGGCAGTGCTTGCTGCCTTGCTAGCCCTGTGCGCCTTCGTCGCCGTCGCCGATGCTCAGGCGAAGGCACCGGTGGGCCCTGCGCTGCCTAAGAACTCCCACATGATCCACCCGGGGCGATTTGGTAAGAGGGATCAGGTGCTCTCCTGCGATGACACCAAGGACGGGAAGAACCCCTGCGTCGCCACCTGCGACAAGCGCTGCCCCAACGAGTGCATCGTTATGTGCCCCGGCTGCAAGACCTACTGCTGTAAGCATATATACATACATCATGCACTCACGTATACATAATTACATATATTCATACATACTAGCTAGCTATGTCCATACAAATTAAGAAGTCGACATGGTTAAATTAATTACTTAACATTTTTGTACAAGTGTGCGACTTCTACCCCGGCATGTCGTGCGGGGACCCACGCTTCACTGGTGCCGACGGCAACAACTTCTACTTCCACGGCAAGAAGGATCAGGACTTTTGTGTCGTCTCTGATGCCGACCTCCACATCAATGCTCATTTCATTGGCAAGCGCAACCCCACCATGAGCCGTGACTTCACCTGGATTCAGGCTCTAGGCATCCGGTTCGCCGACCATCGGCTGTACATTGGTGCCCAGAAGACCGTTGAGTGGAACAACGACATCGACCATCTAGAGATGGCCTTTGATGGGGTACGCATTGAAATCCCTGCCAACCTTGGTGTCACATGGGAGTCTTCCATCGTTCCAGGGTTGACCGTCACTAGGACCGCTGTCACCAACGGTGTGAGGGTGCAGCTCCAGGGAGTGTTCGATATCATGGCTAAAGTTGTGCCCATTACCGAGGAGGACTCCCGCATCCACAACTATGGTGTGACCAAGGATGACAGCCTTGCACATTTGGACATCGGGTTCAAGTTCAACAACCTTACCGACAATGTGCACGGCGTGCTAGGGCAGACTTATCGCTCCAACTACGTTAACAAGCTTAGCGTGAGTGCTAACATGCCGATCATGGGAGGTGCTACTAGGTATGTCTCCTCTGACATCTTTGCCACCGACTGCGAAGTGGCACGGTTTGGCCGCCATGTTGGCATCTCCATGGTTACTGCTCAGGCTAACTGAAGTGTGGCTTCAATGTGGCCACCATCCGTGTGTGAGGGCCATAAATAAATTTGTTTTCAATGGCAAAAGTAGTTCATAATGGTAAGATTAATAATTGTTGTTATTGTCCATGATACCACTGGCCAGCTTGTTTAATACTATATGTAAATCAATGAGGAGATTCGTTATAATTTTGTTATTGTTTTGTATGAACAAAAAGTAATTTGCGCTCATGATAACCTAGAGCTCAGTTGTGCTAGCTGCAACTCTCATACTACACTTAGAACATCTACAACCGAACATCTCAAACCCGCCTCATACGCCCGGGCGGGCCGCCCGGTCACGATGTTTTGACCCAGACGGGCCTCTCAAACAACCCTCAAACTCCGGGCTGACTGGAACCCATCATATCCACTCTAAATATGGGGCCGATATGTGGGCGCCCGTGCACGCCCCCACGTCGGACTGACGACGGGGTCCCAGACGGAAACACCATCAAACCCGGCGGTTCGAAACTCGTCCCCTCCGTCGGACCGGTGGCGCTGTGCGGCGCAGCTCCGGCAGGCCGTATAGTGCATTGCCCGACTAGTTAAGTCGAGCGGCGGCACCGAAACCCTACCATCGATCCATATTTTCCTCCTCCTGTCCGCCGCCACCACTTTCAACTCCACCCGTCCGCCTAGTAGCCATGCCCCCACGCTGCCGGGTAAGGAGCGAGCCCTTTCTAACGCAGGCGGAGATGTTCGCCTACATGGATGAGGTCAAGCGGGTGGAGGATGAGCCGGAGCCCTCCTACCCACCCGTCCAGCCGGCACCCGGCACCGTCGCCGTTGACATCTCCGATGACGAAGAGTATCTAGGGTAGTACGGCGATGTACTACGTAGAATTCTTTTTGCATGCTTTGTATGGATCTAGGGGATGAAATAAGAGAGAGGCGGATGCAAAGCGGCTAATTCGAGGTGTGCTCGGTCAGTGCCCAGGCGTTTGATGGGCCGGATTTGCCAAGTCCGACTGTAGATGATCTTATATATTTATGCCTAACTCGTCTAGAGATGATGAAAAACTATACAAGTCTAGTTGAAATGCAAACCTTCTTGAGCTTATCATTGTCTAACTAGATCGCAAAAGATAAAAACAGAATATTGCATGCTGTGTATGATAAAAATGAGGAATATAAACCAGAGCCTAATTAATGCATACCTAAACGCCCAAAACGAAGAAGCATACACAAAACCGAACTGTTATGTTGCCTATGTACAAAAATGGTAAAGGGAACTCTCACTGTCACAAACAAATTAGTAAAGTGTTAAGGGCTATTAGGTATTGATATATTGTAACAAGTTTGAAGGCATCTGTGTTAGTTTCATTGTCTAAATCCTACTTACCAATGTGAAACACGACGAATTATTTTATGTCGGCAATAATCCTCCTTATTTGGCTCTAGGACTTGGGTGGAGGTGGGGGGCATCCCTAGGTGTCTCTAGCGGGTTATCGTACAAGAAGATTCACTCATGCTTGAGCGGATGAGGCTCCGAGGGGTCGGAATTTACTTGCACGATGCTGGCAGCGACCGAGCAGATCATTCCGAGGGCCACCAGTCCTTCGAGGGCTCCCGAGGTGAAGTGGGGGCCTGGTTAGTGGGTGCCATGGCGTGGCTTGGAGCCGGGTCACGCAGTGATTTCTGGTGTTTAGCCACCCTAGCTAGATAGGGCAGGTCATCTGCGTGTGAGCTATGAGGTCTTCCCCCGTTCCTCCAACAACTGGCACCCACGAGGAGCTGCTGGCCCAGCAATGCTACACTTGCCCTAATTCCTACTGAATATAGCTATGGGCTGAGCTGTGAAACATTCATTGGGAATCAGGAGGGATAGGGACCCGCACTGAAAATCAGGGGTGGGAAGAGATTGGTGGAGAAGAGTCCGTAGCTGATTTCCGTGTCATGTTGCCCGTAAGTGTGGTTGCTGGCCTCGGCGCACTAGTTCCCCTCACTGGACCCGGCCTCTGAGCACTGACCACCTTGGCTGGTGGGCTCAGCACCGCTATCACCGATGACCACGCCGATGGATGCTCTTGCCCGCTTAGTCCTGGCCGGGCCCATAGATCCGTCTACATTTAGAAGTTGGGCCATTACGAAACCCTGACAGTCGTCGGGCTAGGGAGCAGTAGATCAAACCCTAACTAAGAAGGAGAACCATCTCTGGTCCAAGTCAGAACAATAGAATCCGGTCAAACGTGATGTGTATAGTTTTATCGACCACACGTCAGATGAAGATGAAATGTACGCCGACATACCACTTTGGGCCACTAGTTTACCTAATAGACGATGTCATCCCGGTCTACCAATACGAAGCCGGTATTGGCTTTCCCCTTTAATAAATGGGAGATCATCTCCTTCATCGACTTATTCTTGTAAAGCATGTCTCGGACATACTGGGTATGGTAGTCCTCCCCGGTGTACTCCCACATCGGGCGGGCCTGAGCTTGGAGGGGTTGAACCCCATGGCTTGGAGATGTGCATCTCCTGAACAAGGGTTACCTTAAGTTTAATGAAGAAGAAGTGCACCCTTTCCAGTTTCCATAAGCCGTGCTACCTTGGCAGACCCCCCCCCCCCAAATGATGTTCTTGGGGTTCCACGAATGGAGCCTAGCTAGAGGCACGACAGTGAAGGAGGAAGCGACCCCATCTCTGTCGGGGTTGGTCAGTGGCACATCCGACATATAAAACCACTCCTACTGCAAATTCTTCACCATCTCGGTGAATTTACCTTCCAGCCCCAAACGTCGAGGACCTTGCTGATCATTGCCATCCCGCACTCGATCGGCATGGTGTCATTTTTCGGCATCTTCATACAGAACAGCTTGCATCGGAGCCCAAAATTGGGTTCACAGCACAAGAGTGCCTTGGAGAAAGTTATGCGGCAGGCGATGTGGGGAATGGAGTTGGGTGGTAGATGATGAAATTAGAGGCCGTAGAAATAAATGAGACCTTGGAGAAAGGCGTGAAATGGGGATTCCTAGGCCCCAGAGGAGGTGGGAGAAGAACTTCACTTGCTCGCCAGCAAGGGGTTGTGGAACCCTGATGGAGTGCCAGCCATCCGCCGAGTTGATGATGGGGAGTTGTCGCTATGCTCTTCGCTGCCGGTAGGTACCCATCATCACTAGTGCACAATAGCCTAGTTATGGTGTGCTAGAATTGCCCTTCCTGGCGTAGGAATCCAACGCCACCAATATGGCACCAGTGAAAATTGTTAGTGGTAGCGTTGGCACACACGTCAGCAATGTTCTGTGTATTGATAGCGTGCCACATGGCTAACGGTGCAGCAATATATTTGTGTTAGCTACGACGTTAAGTGTGTAGCAATGCGAGGAATTAGAATTTTTCGCTAATAAAACAAATACACCCAGCAGTTTAGACCTGGTATATATGCATCCATTTAAACTTACTTACGTTTAGCTTCATAACAGGTTAATACTTCGAGTGATAGCTTCAAGTCCACAAACAGTAGTATACTTGCTAGCTAGCTAGAAGAAAAAGTGATCAACTTTGACAATATCTCCAAACTACCTACATATGCATTACATCTCTCTCTGAAGAATGATCTTCATCTCACGTAACTTGTTCATGTTGCTCTCTACCTCCTTTCTGTAATGGACTTTCAGCGTCTTCAGTTGCACCCTCTCGTCCTTAAGGAGTCGTATCTCGTTCTTCATCACATCAATCTCGGCGACCAATTTGTCCTTCTGGTCGTTGAGCTTCAGTTTCTTATCGTGGAAATCCGAGTTCTCGTCGGTGATATGATCCCTCTCATTTCACGGGGAGTTATTCAACTCCCTGAGGGCCTTCACTGTAATCTCCTGTGATGCGACAAGCCCACTGCTGAGCATGTCCACATCACATAGCTGCTGCTCGATGGGTGTCATAGATGGGTTTCTCACATACGCTTGGCGAGTAAAATATTTGAAATCATCAATAATGACTGGTTAGATATATGTATATATGCATCTGTTTGCAATGCTCATGGATGTTTTCGTATTCTTACCTTGTTGGTGTTCGTTTCGCCTTTGTTGACTTCGTCACACATCGTGAAGTTGCACGTGGACTGGTAGTGGCTGTTCCAGCTACTCATGCCTACCACATATTGCAACACTATTTTGCCACACTTGTCTTACTTGAGGTGGTACGTGTCATCTTAGCCCAGCCCACTGGGCCCATGCACGCACATACACACCATCTCGTCTCCTTCGTCTCTGTCTCACGCACATGCATGCACATGCTCCCCCAATTCACCATCCTCTGTCTCACGCTCATGTAGCCGCCGCGAACCGCCAACGAGCATTAATTACTTTTGAGTGGAAATTTTCTTTTTGACACTAGACACGCAACTATTTGAATTAAACCGAAGATTCAATGAGAAGGTAATGGATCTTCTAACCATTAGCGCCAACTTGATTCCTAGAAACAAATTCAGGGGATTCAAAGCTAGTGATATATGTGAGATGGTGAAAAAGTACTATCCATCAGATTTTCCCCAAGATATTTATGGATTACAACAGCAACTCAAACACGTTGTTCTAGAATTATGATGCTTCCAATGATGAAGACATGAAAAATATATCTACATTAATTGATCTATGTCGATGCCTTGTGGAGGGAGGAAGACATACCGTCTACAATTTGATTGATAGATTACTCCGTTTACTCATTATCCTTCCAGTTTCTAAAACAAGTGCTGAACGTACATTTCGAGTATGAAGATCATAAGATAAGATTGCGCAATAAGATTGAAGATGAGAATCTTGCTAATAACTTGTTAGCTCACATAGAGGGTGAAATTCTACACATCTAAATCATGAAGTGTGCTCTCCTTTAGTTCAGCCCGCCCAACTTATTCTTTCAAGCTCCGCCCTAGCGATGAACCCTATCGATACAAATAAAAAAAGTCAAGGGGATGAAGTCACCAAGGGGACGAAGATAGAGGCGATGAACCCTAGCAGTCCATCGTTTCCGCCGCCGCCGTCCATGAAATCCTAGCTCAAAACGAAATGTACTCCAATCAAATTGGAGGATAATGAACAGCGAGAGAGGGAGATTACCTAACCGCCATAATCAGCTGGAATCGGGACGACGACGAGCAGCGAGAGAGGGAGAGAAAGGGGAGCGAGAACAGAGTGGGCCAGAGATAGAGAGGGAGTGGGGTGAGGGGGCCATTGCCCCCTTGGTTTTGACCCCCACGGCTCCTACTAATATTTGGGCTTGGCCCAATACGAAATTTAAAATAATATAAATTTAAAATCATCAGTATTATCATTTAAAATAATATGAAACTAAAATCATCAGTGTTTCCATTTAAAATAATATAAATTTAATAAAATAAACTACAATATACTATAAAAACGATCACCACCTAAAAAATTGGAAGTGTCAAACTACATATTTGAAGGGTCAAAACTACATATTTCAAGTCGCAAACTAAAAAGGAAAAAAAAAATCAAATTTAAGACTCAGACTACATATCTGAAACAAAATGTCGGTATTTCCATTTAAAATAATATAAATACAATAAACGTAAACTACAGTATACTATAAAGATGATCACCACCTAAAAAAAGAAAAATTAATTTTTTTGAAATGTCAAACTACATATTTAAGTCGCAAACTACATATTTCAAGTCTCATACTAAAAAAAAATTCAAGTCCCAGAGTTATTATTTTAAAAAATGTCAGTATTTCCATTTAAAATAATATAAATTTAATAAAAGTAAACTACAATATTTGTAATGTCAAACTACATATTTGAAGGCTCAAAACTACGTATTTCAAGCCTTAAACTAAAAACGAAAAAAGTCAAACTGAAGTTTCAAACTACATATTTTAAATAAATTCAGTATTTCCATTTAAAAATATATATATTTCATAAAAGTAAACTACAATATACTATCAAGATGATCACCTCCGAAAAAATAAAAATAAATTATTAAAGTGTCAAACTACATATGAGAAGTCTCCAACTACATATTTCATGTCTCAAACTAAAACGACAAAATGTAAAATTGGAAGCTTTCAAAGTACTTATTTTAAAAAATGTTAGTATTTCTATTTAAAATAATATAAATTAAATAAAAGTAAACTACAATATTTGAAGTGTCAAACTACATATTTGCAGTCACAAACTATAATATACTATAAAAACAATAATATAAGAATGTTCACATTGATAACATAATAATGCTAATATGGAAATCAATGAGACATCACAATTAAACACAATAGTGTTGGCGTTCTGTGTTATACAACAACAACAATATATTATTTACGTCTTGTACAAATTGTTGATCCCATATAGTTCTGACGCTCACCTGTTTTTCAACGCCACCACTATGCCCCTACTAATGTCGTACCAAATAAGGCTACTCCACCACTATTTGAGAAAAATAGTGTTGTCGTTGATTGAAAATGGTGCGCCATCAATGAATGTTGTGGCTAGCACTTTTTCCACTAGTGCAGCCCGGAGCTCGGTGATGTGCTTATCAATGACCATTAAGCACTACCACATGCCCTTGATTTTGGGGCTAGCTTTGCCCTCCTTCACCATCTTCTTGCCCTGAAGTGGCCTTGGCGCCTGGGCATGGTTTCCTTCGCTGACCATTGTGTGTGAGTGGAGAGAAAAAGGGGGGCGATGCTGGAGGACTTTGAGCTCGGGCGCTAGGAAAGTTGGCCGCAAGAACATGAGGGGCAATGGAGGGACATTAAGAGCGTAATCTGGCTTTCTCTCCTCTTGACTTTTATGGGCAACATGAAACACATTTGCGCATCGCGTGGCTATAATTTCGCAAGTTCCCTATGCGCCATGGGTTAAGCACATGCGGGGATCAAGGAGGCGATTAATGGTGTCACCACATATCTTGGGGGCACAATTGCCTTCGTTATTAGAGGTGCAAATAGTGGGGGCTTTGAGCCGATCCAGCACATTATGATGGCTTTTGAGATAACAACACATTGGTGCAGTGTGATATGGCGGATTTGATGGAAATATGCCATAGAGTCAATAATAAAATGGTTATTATTATATTTTCTTAATCATGATAAAAGTTTATTATTCATGCTAGAATTGTATTGACCGGAAGCCTAAATACATTTGTGGATATATAAAAAATACCGTGTCCCTAGTGAGCCTGTACTAGACTAGCTCGTTGATCAAATATGGTTAAGGTTTCCTAACCGTGGACATGAATTGTCATTTGATAACGGGATCACATCATTAGCAGAGTGATGTGATGGACAAGACCCGTTAGCATAGCATATAATCGTTCAGTTTATTGCTACTACTTTCTTAAATGTCAAATACATGTTTCTTCGACCATGAGATCATGCAAGTTCCGGATACCGGAGGAATACCTTGTGTGCTATCAAACGTCACAATGTAACTGGGTTATCATAAAGATGCTCTACAGGTATCTCCAAAGGTGTCTATTGGGTTGGCATGGATCGAGACTGGGATTTGTCGCTCCATATGAGAGAGAGAGGTATCTTTGGGCCCTCTCGGTAATACATAATCGCAAGATTCTTGCAAGCAAAGTGACTAAAGAGTTAGTTACATGATGATGTATTACGGTACGAGTAAAGAGACTTGTGGATAACGAGATTGAACTACGTATGAAGATACCGACGATCGAATCTCGGGCAAGTAGCATACCGGCAGACACAGGGAACTACGTATGTTGTCATAAAGTTTCGACCGATAAAGATCTTCGTAGAATATGTAGGAACCAATATGGGCATCCAGGTCCCATTATTGGTTATTGACCGGAGAAGCGTCTCGGTCATGTCTACATTATTCTCGAATCCGTAGGGTCCGCACACTTAACGTTTGTTGTTGATATAGTATTATATGAGTTATGTATGTTGGTGACCAAATGTGGTTTGGAGTCCCGGGTGAGATCACGGACATGACGAGGAGCTCCTAAATGGTTTGGATGTAAAATTTGATATATTGGATAATATGGTTGGGCCAAAGGGTAAAGCTCACGGGGCTTTATGTCATGCAAAAGGAAGTTTTGCAGAGGTCGGTACCAGATGCTAGGGACCCTGGCGTCTGGCCCTGGGAGACACCGAGGCCCATGGGGTCTGGGCCAGACATCACGGACTGTGGCTTCTGGTCCTGGAAGTCTGACAAGGACTCTTCCTTGCGGTCTAAACTGAATTTGAAGAGTCTCTTTCTCCAAGATACGACCCCAGGGCTCAACATATAAATAGAGGGGCAGGGAAAGCACCTGGAACACATTATGATTCACCAAGTCGTGTGCTGGCAACCCCGTCCCCTCTAGTTTATCCTATGTCATAGTTTCCGTTGTGCTTGGCGAAGCCCTGCGGCGATTGTTCTTCACCACCACCATCACCACGTCGTCGTGCTATCGGAACTCATCTACTACTTTGCCCCTATTGCTGGATCAAGAAGGCGAGGACGTCATCGAGCTGAACGTGTGCTGAACACGGAGGTGCTGTTCGTTTTGTACTTGACCGGGACGGATCGTGAAGGTGTATGACTACATCAACCGCATTGATAAATGCTTCCCGCTTAGCGATCTTCAAGGGTCTGAAGATGCTCACCCTCTCTCTTAGTTATGCATCTCCATGGATAGAACTTGCTTGTGCGTATTTTTTTTGTTTTCCATGTAACGTTCCCATTGCAACGTTACCCAACAGCGGCATCATGAGTCAGATCTATGCGTAGATGATATGCACGAGTAGAACACAAAGTAGTTGTGGGCACTGATGTTGATACGTCTCCAATGTATCTACTTTTCCAAACACTTTTGCCCTTGTTTTGGACTCTAACTTGCATGATTTGAATGGAACTAACCCGGACTGACACTGTTTTCAGTAGAATTGCCATGGTGTTATTTTTGTGCAGAAATAGAAGTTCTCGGAATGACATGAAAATCCACGGAGAATATTTTGGGAATATATAAAAAATACTGGCGAAATAATCAAGACCAGGGGCCCACACCCCATCCACGAGGGTGGGGGGCGCCCACCTCCCTAGGCGCGCCCCCTGAGGCTCCACCGACCTCGACTCCAACTCCATATATTCACGTTCGGGGAGATAAAAATCAGAGAGAAGGATTCATCGTGCTTTACGATACAGAGCCGCCGCCAAACCCTAATCTCTCTCGAGATGGCTGATCTGGAGTCTGTTCGGGGCTCCGGAGAGTGGAGATCGTCGCTGTCGTCATCATCAACCTTCCTCCATCACCAATTCCATGATGCTCACCGCCGTGCGTGAGTAATTCCATCGTAGGCTTGCTGGACGGTGATGGGTTGGATGAGATTTACCATGTAATCGAGTTAGCTTTGTTAGGGTTTGATCTCTAGTATCCATTATGTTCCAAGATTGATGTTGCTATGACTTTGCCATGCTTAATGCTTGTCACTAGGGCCCAAGTGCCATGATTTCAGATCTGAACCTGTTATGTTTTCATGAATATATGTGAGTTCTTGATCCTGTCTTGCAAGCCAATAGTCACCTAATACTATGTGTTATGATCCGGCAACCCCGAAGTGACAATAATCGGGACCACTCTCGGTGATGACCGTAGTTTGAGGAGTTCACGTATTCACTAAGTGTTAATGCTTTGGTCCGGTACTCTATTAAAAGGAGGCCTTAATATCCCTTAGTTTCCAATAGGACCTCGCTGCCACGGGAGGGTAGGACAAAAGATGTCATGCAAGTACTCTATATTTGGAATACATGCCTACATTACATTGATGAACTGGAGCTAGTTCTGTGTCACCCTATGTTATAATTGTTGCATGAGGAATCGCATCCGACATAATTATCCATTACTGATCCAATGCCTACGAGCTTTTCACATATTGATCCTTGCTTAGATACTTTTCTGTATCCACTGTTACAATCGCTACAAAACTGCTACTGTTACTTTTGCCATCATTACCGTTACTTCCATACTACTTTGCTACTAAATACTTTGCTGCAGATATTAAGTCTTCCAGGTGTGGTTGAATTGACAACTGAGCTGCTAATACTTGAGAATATTCTTTGGCTCCCCTTGTGTCGAATCAATAAATCTGGGTTGAATACTCTACCCTCAAAAACTATTGCGATTCCCTATACTTGTGGGTTATCAAGACTATTTTCTGGCGCCGTTGCCGGGGAGCGTAGCTATATTGTTTGAGTCACATGGGATTTATATCTATTGGTCACTATCAAGAACTTGAGAGATGAAAAAACCAAGATCTTTCCCTCAACTACGAGGGGAGGTAAGGAACTGCCATCTACATCTGCACTTGATTCACCTTCTGTTATGAGTAAATTTGCGACACCTACATCTGCTATTGAATCTGATATGTCACATGTTATTGATAATTTCACTTCTGCTATGCATGATACTTATGATGAAACTACTTCTATGCTTGATAATACTGTGCCACTAGGTGAATTTCTTGATGAACAACTTGCTAGGGCTCGAGAGAATGAATTGCATGTTGTGCCTGAGGGTTATGTTATGGATGAAGAAACTACTAGAGATCTTTTAGCTTGCAATGATAGGTATGATCTTAAGAAATTGTTAGCTAAGCTGAAAGAAATGTCTTTGAATGCTAGAATGAAATATGACCCTGCTTTTGATACTTCACCTATCTGTATTTCTGATAAGGATTATGATTTATCTGTCGATCCTGAGTTAATTACTTTGGTTGAATCTGATCCTTTCCATGGCTATGAATCTGAAACTGTTGTGGCACATCTTACTAAACTGAATGATATAGCCACCCTATTCACCAATGAGGAAAAAATTCGTTACTACTATATCCTTAAGTTATTTCCGTTCTTATTAAAGGGTGATGCTAAAACTTGGTTTAATTTTCTTGATCCTGGTTGTGTGCGTAGTCCCCAGGACATGATTTATTACTTCTCTGCTAAATATTTCCCCGCTCATAAGAAACAAGCTGCTTTAAGAGAAATATATAATTTTGTGCAAATTGAAGAAGAGAGTCTCCCACAAGCTTGGGGGAGGCTTCTCCGATTACTTAATGCTTTGCCTGATCATCCTCTTAAGAAAAATGAAATACTTGATATCTTTTATAATGGACTAACCGATGCTTCTAGAGACCACCTAGATAGTTGTGCTGGTTGTATTTTTAGGGAAAGAACTGTTGATCAAGCTGAATTGCTATTGAATAATATGTTGAGTAATGAAAATAATTGGACACTTCCTGAACCAACTCCTAAGCCAACTACAAAGAAAAGAGGTATTCTATTTCTCAGTCCTGAAGATATGCAAGAGGCAAAGAAATCTATCAAAGAAAATGGTATTAAAGCTGAAGAAAAGGGTATTAAATCTAGGGCAAATAAATCTGTCGGAATGCCATTGGTCCATCCAAATGGGAGTGCGAGGCCATGTATTCCGTGGTGTGGGTACAATGTACTAACCTCTGCAGAGTGTTTATTAAATCTATCGATAGCCGTATCCTCGGTTACAGACATAGCCCGTAAGTAAGTCACACCATGGATCAACATGATTAAGTAATCTTGCACACACAATTTTATGTTTGGCACTGTTTATGTGATGATTTGTGGGATGATGAAGATGATCGTTGTGGGAACCAAAGTGTTGGTTTCGTTTGTGATCCGGGTATGATCATCGTTTTGGTTACAAAGTAACCCATCTGGTAAGAGAGTCCGTGGGACTCGGTGCACGAGTTGATTTCACTGCATTAGTAGTATGTTTGGCATTGCATTTAACCTGGTTAATTGTCATAATATTGTTTGCCATCATGCTTATGCTTGTTGAGAGGTTGCAAGTACATTCAATCTACTAACCTGGAATGTCATGCCAGATTTCAGGAAAGTCTTATCGGATCGGAGTGCTCTAGATCGCGTCTACATCGGCGTCCCTGCGCTTTGGAGTTCCACTCCATCGTCATTCCGCTGCCGCGTAGTTATCGTGATCGAGGCCCCTTCATGTACATTAAATAATGTGCGTATTCTTCAGCCACACCGTGTGTACCGCTTGGCCTCGCTACTTGATGTAATATCGAACCTATGTTCCAGCTAACATCAATAAAGCGGTTGTTTTTTGTACCAAGTTGTTGTGTGTTGCCAGAAGACTCGATCACTGGGCTGGCAATGCAAGGTAAACCGGTTGCTCTGAGCCGGGGTGCCACAGAAACGATCTATTGAATCTTGATGCAAATTCATAGGGGACTCCTTGGACGATGATACGTCTCCAACGTATCTATAATTTTTGATTGTTCCATGCTATTATATATTCTGTTTTGGATGTTTAATGGGCTTTCTTATACACTTTTATATTATGTTTGGGACTAACCTACTAACCCAAGGCCCAGTGCAAATTGCTGTTTTTTTGCCTATTTCAGTGTTTCGCAGAAAAGGAATATCAAACGGAGTCCAAACAGAATGAAACCTTCGGGAGAGTTATTTTGGAACGATATCTTCACGAGAGACTTGGAGTACAAGTCAGAGAAGAAACGAGGTGCCCATGAGGGGGCAGGGCGCGCTCAGGGGGCGTCGGCACGCCCCCACCCTCGTGGACCCAACGTTGCTCCACTGACGTAGCTTTTCCTCGTATATATATCCACACACCCTGAAAACATTGGCGAGCACGAAGAAACCCTAATTCCACCGTCGTAACCTTCTGTTCCTGTGAGATCCCATCTTGGGGCCTGTTCCGGAGCTCCGCTGGAGGGGGCATCGATCACGGAGGGCTTCTACATCAACACCATTGCTCCTCCCATGAGTTGTGAGTAGTTTACCAAAGACCTTCGGGTCCATAGTTATTAGCTAGATGGCTTATTCTCTCTCTTTGGGTCTCAATACAAAGTTCTCCTCGATCTTCGAGGAGATCTATTCGATGTAATCTTTTTGCGGTGTGTTTGTCAAGATCCGACGAATTGTGGGTTTATGATCAAGATTATCTATGAATAATATTGGATTCTTTTCTGAAATCTTTTATGTATGATTATAATATCCTTGCAAGTCTCTTCGAATTATTGGTTTGGTTTGGCCTACTAGATCTATAGTCCTTGCAATGGCAGAAGTGCTTGGCTTTGGGTTCAATCTTGCGGTGTCCTTTCCCAGTGCAGGCAGGGGCAGCAAGGCACGCATAGTATTTTTGCCATCGAGGATAAGAATATGGGGTTTATATCATATTGCTTGAGTTTATCCCTCTACATCATGTCATCTTTCTTAAGGTGTTACTCTATTCTTATGAACTTAATACTCTAGATGTATGCTAGATAGCGGACGATGTGTGGAGTAATAGTAGTAGATGCAGAATCGTTTCGGTCTACTTGTCACAGACGTGATACCTATATACAATGATCATTCCTAGATATTCTCATAACTATGCGCTTTTCTATCAACTGCTCGATAGTAATTTGTTCACCCACCGTAGAATTCTGCTATCATGAGAGAAGCCACTAGTGAAACCTATGGCCCCCGAGTCTATCTTTATCATTTTAGTTTCCTGTCAACTTGCCAATTACTTTCGCCGTTGCTTTACTTTACTTTCTTTACATTCTGTTTCTGTACCAAAAATACCAAAAATATTATCTTATCATATGTATCAGATCTCACTCTCGTAAGTGACCGTGAAGAGATTGACAACCCCTTATCGCATTGGCTGCGAGGTTCTTATTTTAATGTGCAGGTGCGACGGACTTGCGCGTTGTCTCCTACTGGATTGATACCTTGGTTCTCAAAAACTGAGGGAAATACTTATGCTACTGTGCTGCATCACCCTTTCCACTTCGAGGGAATACAACGCAAGCTCGAGAAGTAGCAAGAATAATTTCTTGCACCGTTGCCGGGGAGATCTACGCAAAAGTCATATACCAAGTACCTATCACAAACCGTTATCCCTCGTATTACATTATTTGCCTCTCGTTTTCCTCTCCCCCACTTCACCTTTGCCCTTTTTCCGTTCGCCCTTTTGTTTGCTTGTGTTGCCATGTGCCCTCTCCCTACTAGGGAAAAGCTTATAGGCAGACGCTAACTAGTAGCGCGGGGTTATAACCTGAAGGAAATATGCCCTAGAGGCAATAATAAAGTTATTATTTATTTCCTTATATCATGATAAATGTTTATTATTCATGCTAGAATTGTATTAACCGGAAACTTAATACATGTGTGAATACATAGACAAAACAGTATGTCCCTAGTATGCCTCTACTAGACTAGCTCATTGATCAAAGATGGTTATGTTTCCTAGCCATAGACATGAGTTGTCATTTGATCAACGGGATCACATCATTAGGAGAATGATGTGATGGACAAGACCCATCCGTTAGCATAGCACTATGATCGTTTAGTTTTACTGCTATTGCTTTCTTCATGACTTATACATGTTCCTATGACTATGAGATTATGCAACTCCCGAATACCGTAGGAACACCTTGTGTGCTATCAAACGTCACAACGTAACTGGGTGATCATAAAGATGCTCTACAGGTGTCTCCGAAAGTATTCGTGGTGTTGGCATAGATCAAGATTAGGATTTGTCACTCCGAGTGTCGGAGAGGTATCTCTGGGCCCTCTCGGTAACACACATCACAATAAGCCATGCAAGCAAAAGACTAATAAGTTAGTCACGAGATGATGTGTTACGGAACGAGTAAAGAGACTTGCCGGTAACGAGATTGAACTAGGTATAGAGATACCGACGATCGAATCTCGGGCAAGTAACATACCATTTGACAAAAGGAACAACGTATGTTGTTATGCGGTTCTGACCGATAAAAGATCTTCGTAGAATATGTAGGAGCCAATATGAACATCCAGGTTCCGCTATTGGTTATTGACCGGAGATGAGTCTCAGTCATGTCTACATAGTTCTCGAACCCGTAGGGTCCGCACGCTTAACGTTTGATGACGATCGGTATTATGAGTTTATGAGTATTGATGTACCGAAGGTAGTTCGGAGTCCCGGATGAGATTACGGACATGACGAGGAGTCTCGGAATGTCCGAGACATAAAGATTGATATATTGGACGACTATATTCGAACACCGGAAGTGTTCCGGAAAAGTTTCGGATTTATCGGGATTGCCGGAGGGGGTTACCGGAACCCCCTACGAGAGGGGATGGTCCATAGTGGGCCTAAAGGGAAAGAGAGAGGCAGCCCATAGGGCTGGCCGGCCCACCTAGGATTCCTAGTTGGACTAGGATTGGGGGGGGGGGGCGCCACCTCTCCTATTCCTTTCCCCCTTCTTCCTTTTGGTGAATCCTACTAGGAATAGGATTGCAATCCTATTCCTAGTAGGAGTCCACTCCTAGCCACACCAGGAAGAGTTGGCCGGCCTCCCTCCCTTGCTCCTTTATATACGGGGGCATGGGGGCACCCAAAGACACACAAGTTGAATTGTTTTAGCCGTGTGCGGTGCCCCCCTCCACAGAATCACACCTCGGTCATACCGTCGCGGAGCTTAGGCGAAGCCCTGCGCCGGTGAACACATCATATCCGTCACCACGCCGTCGTGCTGACGAAACTCTCCCGTGAAGCTCAACTGGATCAAGAGCTCGTGGGACGTCATCAAGCTGAACGTGTGCTGAACGCGGAGGTGCCGTACGTTCGGTGCTTGATCGGTTGGATCGCGAAAAAGTTCGACAACATCAACCGCGTCACTTGACGCTTCCGCTCCCGGTCTACGAGGGTACGTAGACACACTCTTCCCTCTCGTTGCTATGCATCTGGTAGATAGATCTTGCGTGATCGTAGGAAAATTTTAAAATACTACGTTCCCCAACAGTGGCATCAGAGCCAAGTTTATGCGTAGATGATATGCACGAGTAGAACACAATGAGATTGTGGGCGATACTAGTCATACTGCTTACCAGCATGTCATACTTTGCTTCGGCGGTATTGTGAGATGAAGCGGCCCGGACCGACATTACGCGTACGCTTACGCGAGACTGGTTTCACCGTTACGAGCACTCGTTGCTTAAAGGTGACTGGCGGGTGTCTGTCTCTCTCACTTTAGCTGAATCAAGTGTGGCTACGCCCGGTCCTTGTGAAGGTTAAAACAGCACATACTTGACGAAACATCGTTGTGGTTTTGTATGCGTAGGTAAGAACGGTTCTTGCTAAGCCCGTAGCAGCCACGTAAAACTTGCAACAAACAAAGTAGAGGACGTCTAACTTGTTTTTGCAGGGCATGTTGTGATGTGATATGGTCGAGACATGATGAGTTATACGGTTTTGTATGAGATGATCATGTTTTGTAAAGTTATCGGCAACTGGCAGGAGCCATATGGTTGTCGCTTTATTGTATGAAATGCAATCGCCATGTAATTGCTTTACTTTATCACTAAGCGGTAGCGATAGTCGTGGAAGCAATAGTTGGCGAGACGACAACGATGCTACGATGAAGATCAAGGTGTCGCGCCGGTGACGAAGGTGATCATGACGGTGCTTTGGAGATGGAGATCAAAAGCACAAGATGATGATGGCCATATCATTTCACATATTTTGATTGCATGTGATGTTTATCTTATTATGCTTCTTATTTTGCTTAGGACGACGGTAGCATTATAAGATGATCCCTTACTAAATTTCAAGGTATAAGTGTTCTCTCTGAGTATGCACCGTTGCGAAAGTTCGTCGTGTCTAGACACCACGTGATGATCGGGTGTGATAAGCTCTACGTTCAAATACAACGGGTGTAAGCCAGTTTTGCACACGCAGAATACTCGGGTTAAACTTGACGAGCCTAGCATATACAGATATGGCCTCGGAACACTGGAGACCGAAAGGTCGAGCGTGAATCATATAGTAGATATGATCAACATAAGATGTTCACCATTGAAACTACTCCATCTCACGTGATGATCGGACATGGTTTAGTTAATTTGGATCACGTGATCATTTAGATGACCGGAGGGATGTCTATCTAAGTGGGAGTTCTTAAGTAATATGATTAATTGAACTTTAATTTATCATGAACTTAGTCCTGGTAGTATTAGCATATCTATGTTGTATATCAATAGCTCGCGATGTTGCTCCCCGTTTATTTTTCATATGTTCTAGAGAAAACCAAGATTGAAAGATGTTAGTAGCAATGATGCGGAATTGTTCCGTGATCTGAGGATTATCCTCATTGCTGCACAGAAGAATTATGTCCTTGATGCACCGCTAGGTGACAGACCTATTGCAGGAGCAGATGTAGACGTTATGAACGTTTAGACAAAAGCTAGGTATGATGACTACTTGATAGTTTAAGTGCACCATGCTTTACGGCTTAGAACCGGGACTTCAAAACGTTTTGAACGCCATGGAGCATATAAGATGTTCCAAGAGTTGAAATTAGTATTTCATACTCATGCCCGTGTCAAGAGGTATAAGACCTCTGACAATACTTTGCCTACAAGATGGAGGAGAATAGCTCAACCAGTGAGCATGTGCTCAGATTGTCTGGGTACTACAATTACTTTAATCAAGTGGGAGTTAATCTTCTAGATAAGATAGTAATTGACAAAGTTCTCTAGTCACTATCACCAAGTTAGTGGAACTTTGTGATGAACTATAATATGCAAGGGATGACGAAAGGAATTCCCAGCTCTTCGCGATACTGAAGTAGGCGAAGGTAGAAATCATGAAAAAGCATCAAGTGTTGATGGTTAACAAGACCACTTGTTTCAAGTAAAGGGCAAAAGGATAGAAGGGGAACTTCAAGAAGAATGACAAGCAAGTTGTCACTCCCGTGAAGAAACCCAAAGCTAAACTCAAGCCTGAAACAAGTGCTTATACTGCAAAGGAAATGGTCACTAAAAGTGGAACTGCCCTAGATACTTGGCGGATAAGAAGGATGGCAAAGTGAACAAAGGTATATTTGATATACAGATTATTAATGTGTATTTTACTAGTGTTCATAGCAACCCCTCGGTATTTGATATTGGTTCAGTTGCTAAAAAGTAGTAACTAGAAGTGGGAGTTGCATAATGAACATAAACTAGTTAAAGGATGAAGTGACGATGTGTATTGGAAGCAGTTCCAAGATTGATATGATCATCATCGCACACTCCCTATACTTTCGGGATTAGTGTTGAACCTAAATAACTGTTATTTGGTGTTTGTGTTGAGCATGAATGTGATTTGATCATGTTTATTGCAATACGGTTATTCATGTAAGCTAGAGAATAATTGTTGTTCTGTTTACATGAATAAAACCTTCTATGGTCATACACCCAATGAAAATAGTTTGTTGGATCTCGATCGTGTGATACACATATTCATAATATTGAAGCCAAAAGATGCAAGGTTAATAATGATAGTGCAACTTATTTGTGGCACTGCCGTTTAAGTCATATTGGTGTAAAACGCATGAAGAAACTCCATAATGATGGACTTTTGGAATCACTTGATTATGAATCACTTGGTGCTTGCGAACCATGCCTCACGGGCAAGATGACTAAAACTCCGTTCTCCGGAACTATGGAGCGAGCAACATATTTGTTGGAAATCATACATATTGATGTATGCGGACCAATGAGTGTTGAAGCTCGCGGCGGGTATCATTATTTTCTGACCTTCACTGATGATTTGAGCAGATATGGGTATATCTACTTAATGAAGCACAAGTCTGAAACATTTGAAAAGTTCAAAGAATTTCAGAGTGAAGTAGAGAATCATCGTAACAAGAAAATAAAGTTCCTACGATCTGATCGTAGAGGAGAATATTTGAGTTACGAGTTTGGTCTTCATTTGAAACAATGTGGAATAGTTTCACAGCTCACGCCACCCGGAACACCGCAGCATAATGGTGTGTCCGAACGTCGTAACCGTACTTTATTGGATATGGTGCGATCTATGATGTCTCTTACCGATTTACCACTATCGTTTTGGGTCATGCATTAGAGACAGCTGCATTCACGTTAAATAAGGGCCTCATCTGAATCCGTTGAGACAACGCCTTAAGAACTGTGGTTTGGCAAGAAACCAAAGTTGTTGTTTCTTAAAGTTTCGGACTGCGATGCTTATGTGAAAAAGTTTCAACATGATAAGCTCGAACCCAAACCGGAGAAGTAAATCTTCATAGGATACCCAAAAGACTATTGGGTACACCTTCTATCACAGATCCGAAGGCAAGATATTCATTGCTAAAAACGGATCCTTTCTAGAAAAAGAGTTTCTCTCGAAAGAAGTGAGTGGGAGGAAAGTAGAACTTGATGAGGTAATTGTACCTTCTCCCGGATTGGAAAGTAGTACATCACAGGAAATTGTTCCAGTGATTCCTACACCAATTAGTGAGGAAGTTAATGATAATGATCATGAAACTTCGGATCAAGTTTCTGCTGAACATCGTAGATCAACCAGAGTACGTTCCGCACCAGAGTGGTACGGCAACCCAGTTCTGGAAATCATGTTACTAGACCATGATGAACCTACGAACTATGAGGAAGCGATGATGAGCCCAGATTCCGCAAAATGGCTTGAAGCCATGAAATCTGAGATGGGATCCATGTATGAGAACAAAGTGTGGACTTTGGTTGACTTGCCCGATGATCGGCAAGCCATCGAAAATAAATGGATCTTCAAGAGGAAGACCGACGCAGACGGTAATATTACTGTTTACAAAGCTCGACTTGTTGCGAAAGGTTTTCGACAAGTTCAAGGAGTTGACTACAATGAGACTTTCTCACCTGTAGCGATGCTTAAGTCTGTTTGAATCATGTTAGCAATTGCCGCATTTTATGATTATGAAATCTGGCAAATGGATGTCAAAACTTCATTCCTGAATGGATATCTCAAAGAAGAGTTGTATATGATACAACGAGATGGTTTTGTCGATCCAAAAGGTGCTAACAAATTATGCAAGCTCCAGCAATCCATCTATGGACTGGTGCAAGCATCTCGGAGTTGGAATATACGCTTTGATGAGGTGATCAAAGCATATGGTTTTTATAGACTTTTGGAGAAGCCTGTATTTACAAGAAGTGAGTGGGAGCACTACAACCTTTCTGATAAGTATATGTGAATGACATATTGTCGATCAGAAATGATGTAGAATTTTCTGGAAAGCATAAAGGAGTGTTTGAAAAGAGTTTTTCAAAGAAAGACCTCGGTGAAGCTGCTTACATATTGAGCATCAAGAATCTATATAGATAGATCAAGACGCTTGATAAGACTTTCGATGAGTACATACCTTGATAAGATTTTGAAGTAGTTCAAAGTGGATCAGTCAAAGAAGAAGTTCTTGCCTGATTTGTAAGGTGTGAAGTTGAGTAAGACTCAAAACCAGACCACGGCAGAAAAATATAGAGAGAATGAAAGTCATTCCCTATGCCTCAGCCATAGGTTCTATAAAGTATGCCATGCTGTGTACAAAACACGTTGTGTACCTTGCCAAGAGTTTGACAGGGAGGTACAATAGTGATCCAGGAGTAGATCACTGTACAGCGGTCAAAATTATCCTTAGTAATTGGATGACTAAGGAAATATTTCTCGATTATGGAGGTGATAAAGAGTTCGTCGTAAAGGGTTACGCCGATGCAAGCTTTGACACTAAATCCAGATGACTCTAAGTATCAATCTGGATGCGTATTGAAAGTGGGAGCAATTAGCTAGAGTAGCTCCTTGCAGAGCATTGTAGACATAGAAATTTGCGAAATACATAGGGATCTGTATATGACAGACCCGTTGACTAAACTTCCCTCACAAGCAAAACATGATCACACCTTATTACTCTTGGGTATTAATCACATAGCAATGTGAACTAGATTATTACCTCTAGTAAACCCTTTGGGTGTTGGTCACATAGCGATGTGAACTATGGGTGTTAATCACATAACGATGTGAACTATCGGTATTAAATCACATGGCGATGTGAGCTAGATTATTGACTCTAGTGCAAGTGGGAGACTGAAGGAAATATGCCCTAGAGGCAATAATAAAGTTATTATTTATTTCCTTATATCATGATAAATGTTTATTATTCATGCTAGAATTGTATTAACCGGAAACTTAATACATGTGTGAATACATAGACAAAACAGTATGTCCCTAGTATGCCTCTACTAGACTAGCTCATTGATCAAAGATGGTTATGTTTCCTAGCCATAGACATGAGTTGTCATTTGATCAACGGGATCACATCATTAGGAGAATGATGTGATGGACAAGACCCATCCGTTAGCATAGCACTATGATCGTTTAGTTTTACTGCTATTGCTTTCTTCATGACTTATACATGTTCCTATGACTATGAGATTATGCAACTCCCGAATACCGTAGGAACACCTTGTGTGCTATCAAACGTCACAACGTAACTGGGTGATCATAAAGATGCTCTACAGGTGTCTCCGAAAGTATTCGTGGTGTTGGCATAGATCAAGATTAGGATTTGTCACTCCGAGTGTCGGAGAGGTATCTCTGGGCCCTCTCGGTAACACACATCACAATAAGCCTTGCAAGCAAAAGACTAATAAGTTAGTCACGATATGATGTGTTACGGAACGAGTAAAGAGACTTGCCGGTAACGAGATTGAACTAGGTATAGAGATACCGACGATCGAATCTCGGGCAAGTAACATACCGTTTGACAAAAGGAACAACGTATGTTGTTATGCGGTTCTGACCGATAAAAGATCTTCGTAGAATATGTAGGAGCCAATATGAACATCCAGGTTCCGCTATTGGTTATTGACCGGAGATGAGTCTCAGTCATGTCTACATAGTTGTCGAACCCGTAGGGTCCGCACGCTTAACGTTTGATGACGATCGGTATTATGAGTTTATGAGTATTGATGTACCGAAGGTAGTTCGGAGTCCCGGATGAGATCACGGACATGATGAGGAGTCTCGGAATGTCCGAGACATAAAGATTGATATATTGGACGACTATATTCGGACACCGGAAGTGTTCCGGAAAAGTTTCGGATTTATCGGGATTGCCGGAGGGGGTTACCGGAACCCCCTACAAGAGGGGATGGTCCATAGTGGGCCTAAAGGGAAAGAGAGAGGCAGCCCATAGGGCTGGCCGGCGCCCCCACCTAGG
>LR738714.1:780719384-780738467 GCA_902687465.1 Secale cereale
GGGGGCGCCACCTCTCCTATTCCTTTCCCCCTTCTTCCTTTTGGTGAATCCTACTAGGAATAGGATTGCAATCCTATTCCTAGTAGGAGTCCACTCCTAGCCGCACCAGGAAGAGTTGGCCGGCCTCCCTCCCTTGCTCCTTTATATACGGGGGCAGGGGGGCACCCAAAGACACACAAGTTGAATTGTTTTAGCCGTGTGCGGTGCCCCCCTCCACAGAATCACACCTCGGTCATACCGTCGCGGAGCTTAGGCGAAGCCCTGCGCCGGTGAACACATCATATCCGTCACCACGCCGTCGTGCTGACGAAACTCTCCCGTGAAGCTCAACTGGATCAAGAGCTCGTGGGACGTCATCAAGCTGAACGTGTGCTGAACGCGGAGGTGCCGTACGTTCGGTGCTTGATCGGTTGGATCGCGAAAAAGTTCGACAACATCAACCGCGTCACTTGACGCTTCTGCTCCCGGTCTACGAGGGTACATAGACACACTCTTCCCTCTCGTTGCTATGCATCTGGTAGATAGATCTTGCGTGATCGTAGGAAAATTTTAAAATACTACGTTCCCCAACATAACCGTCGCTACTGCTACTTACTAGTAGCGCGGGTTTTTACCCCTTGCTACTACTAAGTTGATACTAGTAGCGCGGGCTTTTAACCCGCGCTACTACTAAGCGGTCTCTACCGTGCCCTCCCGGGACATGCCATAGTAGTAGTGAGGGGTACAAACCCATGCTACTACTAAGTTGATGGTAGTAGCGCGGTTTTATACCCCTTGCTACTACTAAGTACGAGGTATGTGAAATCCCCATATCCTCTGCCGAATACCTCCTCTCTCCCTCACTCTCCCCTCTCTCACTTTCCTCCTCTCTCCCTCGTACTCCAGCGGTGGCCGCCGATGGTACATTCTACTTTCTTCCCCCCTCCCTTTTGAGATCCCTCTGGTGGGAGGTCGCCGGAGCTTCTCGCCGCCGCCAAGATGCGGAAGCACGACGTCGGCATCCTCCTCCTCGCCGCCGTCGCCGTCTTCTCGCTCCAGGTCAGCCCTCCTCCTCCCCCCTCTCCGCTTCGATCTGGAACACTAGCTGACCCATCCCCCTCCTCCTCCGATAGCACGAGGTCGAATTCTCGTTCCGGGAGGCGTGGTACCACCTGTCGGACGACGGGTTGCCGATCAAGCACGACATGGACCACCTCCCGCCGTCGTTCTTCGCCGACCTCAAGGGCGACGGCCGCCGTGAGGTGCTGCTCCCCACGCACGATGCCAAGATCCAGGTCCTTCAGCTCCTAGACCATGTCTGGCTGGCCTCCGCAACCTCCACGAGGCGCGCGTCATGGCCGAGATCTCCCTACTCCCGGCCAACGTGCGCGTCGCCACCGGCCGCCGCCCCGTCGCCATGGCCGTCGGCACCGTCGACCGAACCATTGACACCATTGACAGCATGCATGGGGTCGAGAATTTTTTTTTGGTTTTTCAAATTAATAGTAGTAGCGTGGGTCACAGACACGCGCTACAGATAGTTAGTAGTAGTAGCGCGGGATGCACTGCGCTACTACTACTAGTTAGCTATAGCGCCGTAGTAGTACCGCAGGCACCCGCGCTACTACTAGCTTTTAACCCGCGCTACTGGTAGGCTTTTTCCTAGTAGTGTCTATTAGCTTGCATCTTCGCTTGCTAAATTATGGATCCTCATCCACTTGCTAATCTTTTTAAGAGATCAAATTATGATGAACCAATTGCTAGTTATCTATGTGCACTAGATTATCTTTATGAGGTTTTGCTTGAAATTCGTGAGTCCGAAAATTGTGATGAAGTGTTGAAAGAAGAAAATTATGAAGTGATTCACAATAGCTCTTTTAATGAAAAACATGATTGCAATGATAATATTGTAAATTCTATTAATGTCAACTGTGTTAATGATATGCAAAACCCTAAGCTTGGGGATGCTAGTATTGCTATGCCCACTACTTGTTGCAATGATCATGATTGGGTTGATGCTTCTTACAATCTTGAAAACTTATTTAAGCCCCATGATATATATGAGATTGATAATAATGTTTGCAATAATATTAAAAGTGGGTTTGGAAGAGTGTCAACTTTAGATCCCACATATTTGGAGAATCTTCAATCTTATGATTTTTTTTGATAAAAGTGGGTTTGGAGAGGTCATGACTTTAGTTAATGTTGATCCCACTATTTTGGAAGAGTGTCAACTTCGCATGCATGTGGATCGTGTTGAGAATATGTTATGTGATAGCTATATTGTTGAATTTTCTTATGATCCTACACGCAATTATTATGAGAGAGGAAAATATGGTTGTAGAAATTTTCATGTTACTAAATTACCTCTCGTTATGTTGAGATTGCTATTGTTTCTTTCTTCTTCCTTGCATATGCTAGATCTTGCTTGCCTTGCTAATTTGTTTGCTTATAACATGCCTATGCATAGGAAGTATGTTAGACTTAGATATGTTTTGCACATGTTGTATGATGCTCTTTTTGTGCGTCAATTCTTATCTTTGATGTGAGCATCATTGAATTCTCAAGCATATCTTAATGGCTATAACGATAACGCTTGTTGGGAGGCAACCCAATTTTATTATCTTTGCTTTTGCTTCTGTCTAGTAATAAATATTGCATCTAGCTTCTGTTTAGATGTTGTTTTATATTTTAATTAGTGTTTGTGCCAAGTAGAACCTTTGGGAAGACTTGGGTGAAGTTTATGCGATCATGCTGTAAAAAATAAAAACTTTAGCGCTCACGAGATTAGATGTCATTTTTTTACTGGAGAGTGCTTTTTAGTTGATTCTTTCTGCAGAGGATTAATAGACAAATTCCTCACGTCCATCAATTTATTTCAATTTTTTTAGAGTTACAGAAGTATTTGAAAGTTACAGATTACTAGAGACTGTTCTGTTTTTGACAGATTCTGTTTTTCGTGTGTTGTTTGCTTATTTTGATGAATCTATGAGTAGTATCGGGGGGTATGAATCACGGAGAAGTTGGAATACAGTAGGTTTAACACCAATATAAACAAAGAATGAGTTCATTACAGTACCTTTGAGTGGTGGTTTGTTTTCTTATACTAATGGAGCTCACGAGATTTTTGGCTAAGTTTTGTGTTGTGAAGTTTTCATGTTTTGAGTATGGGTTTGATGGACAATGGAACAAAGAGTGGAAAGAGCCTATGCTTGGGGATTCCCAAGGCACCCCAAGGTAAAATTCAAGCATAACCAAAAGCCTAAGCTTGGGGATGCCCCGGGAAGGCATCCCCTCTTTCGTCTTCGTCTATCGGTAACTTGAGACTATATTTTTATTCACCACATGATATGTGTTTTTCTTGGAGCATGATGTATGATTTGAGTCTTTGCTTTAGTTTGCCACAATCATCCTTGCTGGACACACCTTTTGAGAGAGATAAATATGATTTAGAATTTATTAGAATACTCTATGTGCTTCACTTATATCTTTTGAGCTAAATAGTTTTGCTCTAGTGCTTCACTTATATCTTTTAGAGCACGGTGGTGGTTTTATTTTGTAGAAATTATTGATCTCTCATGCTTCACTTATATCTATTTGAGGGTCTTTTAGAACAGCATGGTAATGTGCTTTGGTTATAAAACTAGTCCTAATATGATAGGGATCCAAGATGAGTATAGTAAAAACTTTCATACAACTGCATTGAATATTATGAGAAGTTTTATACTTGATGATTGTTTTGAGATATGAGGATGGTGATATTAGAGTCATGCTAGTGGAGTAATTGTGAATTTGAGAAACACTTGTGTTAAAGTTTGTGATTCCCGTAGCATGCACATATGGTGAACCGTTATGTGATGAAGTTGGAGCATGATATATTTATTGAGTGTCATCCTTTGTGTGGAGGTCGGGATCGCGCGATGGTTAACTCCTACCAACCCTTCCCCTAGGAGCATGCGTTGAATACTGTGTTTTGATAACTCGTAGATTTTTGCAATAAGTATATGAGTTCTTTATGACTAATGTTGAGTCCATGGATTATACGCACTCTCAACCTTCCACCATTACTAGCCTCTCTTGTACTCACTGTTCAAGAAATCTTCCGATTCGGCGATTTATCGTCCGATTTATCGCTACTCTTGGGGCAACCGATAAGATTATGCCTTATCTTCATCATTTATTGTTTTCGCCAATTTATCGTTGTGACAAGCGATTTATCGGGATTCTATCGATAAATCGGGCCTATTCGTCACACTTGGTCTTCAAGAACTATGTTTATTTGTGTTTTGTGAACCTTGTTACACAATATGTAATGTTATTCTATTTTGTTTGTCATTATATCAGGATTCAAAGGCTAGGATTCAAGGTAACACTTCTGTCCAATATTGTTTTGGTGTTGAATATAGCATATTTTAGTGTTGGGAACTTGGGATCTGAAAAAAATGGCCGATTAATAGTCGACCGATAAAATCGATTAATCGGCCGATTTCCGATTAATCTCTAATCCCCAGCTGATCGAGACGATAACGATAAGCGATATCCTCAACATTGCTTGTACTGCGCAACTTTTGCCGGTACCATACACCCACCATATACCTTCCTCAAAACAGGCACCATACCTACCTATCATGGCATTTCCATAGCCATTCCGAGATATATTGCTATGCAACTTTCCACCGCTCTGTTCATATGACACGTTTCATCATTATCATTCATATGGAGTCATATTTTGTTCTAGCTTCGAGTTGTAAGTAAATAAAAGTGTGATGATCATCATTATTATAGCATTGTCCCAATGAGGAAAGGATGATGGAGACTATGATCCCCCCACAAGTCGGGATGAGACTCCGGACGGAAAAGAAAAAAAAGAGGCCATAAAAAAGGGGAGGAAAAAAAAAGAGAAACGGCCCAAAAGAAAAAAAAAGAAAAAAAAGAGAAAAAAAGAGAGAAAAATAGAGAAGAGACAATGTTACTATCCTTTTTCGCACTTGTGCTTCAAAGTAGCACCATGATCTTCATGATAGAGAGTCTTGTGTTTTGTCACTTTCATATACTAATGAGAATTCTCATTATAGAACTTGGCTTGTATATTTCAATGACGGCCTTCCTCAAAATGCCCTAGGTCTTCGTGAGCAAGCGAGCTGGACGCACACACTTAGTTTCTTTTGTTGAACTTTCATACACTTATAGCTCTAGTGCATCCGTTGCATGGCAATCCCTACTCACTCACATTGATATCTATTGATGGGCATCTCCATAGCCCATTGATATGCCTAGTTGATGTGAGACTATCTTCTTCTTTTGTCTTCTCCACAACCACCACTCTATTCCACATAGTGTTATATCCATGGTTCATGCTCATGTATTACGTGAAAGTTGAAAAGTTTGGAAAAATTAAAGTGGGAAACAATTTCTTGGCTGAAACTGGGGTTGTGCATGATTTAAATATTTTGTGTGATGAAGATAGAGCATAGCCAGACTATATGATTTTGTAGGGATAACTTTCTTTGGCCATGTTATTTTGAGAAGACATGATTGCTTTGTTAGTATGCTTGAAGTATTATTATTATTATGTCAATATAGACTTTTGTCTTGAATCTTTCAGATCTGAACATTCATGCCACAATAAAGAAAATTACATTGAGAATTATGTTGGTTAGTATTCCACATCAAAAATTCTGTTTTTATCATTTACCTACTGGAGGACGAGCAGGAATTAAGCTTGGGGATACTTGATACATCTCCAACATATCTATAATTTTTTATTGTTCCATGCTATTATATATTCTGTTTTGGATGTTTAATGGGCTTTATTATACACTTTTGTATTATTTTTGGGACTAACTACTAACCCAAGGCCAAGTGCAAATTGCTGTTTTTTGCCTATTTCAGTGTTTCGCGGAAAAGGAATATCAAACGGAGTCCAAACGTAATGAAACCTTTGGGAGAGTTATTTTTGGAACGATATCTTCACGAGAGACTTGGAGTACAAGTCAGAAAAGAAATGAGGTGCCCACGAGGGGGCAGGGCGCGCACAGGGCGGTAGGCGCGCCCCCCACCCTCGTGGGCCCCACTATGCTCCACCGACGTGCTTTTTCCTCCTATATATATCCACATGCCCTAAAACATCGGGGAGCATGAAGAAACCCTAATTCCACCGCAGTAACCTTCTGAGATCCCATCTTGGGGCCTGTTCCGAAGCTCCGCCAGAGGGGGCATCGATCACGGAGGGCTTCTACATCAACACCATAGCTCCTCCGATGAGAAGTGAGTACTTTACCACAGACCTCTGGGTCCATAGTTATTAGCTAGATGTCTTCTTCTCTCTCTTTGGATCTCAATACAAAGTTCTCCTCGATCTTTGAGAAGATCTATTCGATGTAATCTTTTTGTGGTTTGTTTGTTGAGATCCGATGAATTGTGGGTTTATGATCAAGATTATCTATGAAAAATATTGGATTCTTTTCTGAAATCTTTTATGTATGATTATAATATCCTTACATGTCTCTTCGAATTATTGGTTTGGTTTGGCCCACTAGATCTATAGTTCTTGCAATGGGAGAAGTGCTTGGCTTTGGGTTCAATCTTGCGGTGTCCTTTCCCAGTGACAGTAGGGGCAGCAAGGCACGTATAGTATTGTTGCCATCGAGGATAAAAAGATGGGGTTTATATCATATTGCTTGAGTTTATCCCTCTACATCATGTCATCTTTCTTAAGGCGTTACTTTGTTCTTATAAACTTAATACTCTAGATGCATGCTGGATAGCGGTCGACGTGTGGAGTAATAGTAGTAGATGCAGAATCTTTTCGGTCTACTTGTCACGGACGTGATGCCTATATACAATGATCATCCCTAGATATTCTCATAACTATGCGCTTTTCTATCAGTTGCTCGACAGCAATTTGTTCACCCACCGTAGAATTCTGCAATCGTGAGAGAAGCCACTAGTGAAACCTATGGCCCCCGGGTCTATCTTTATCATTTTAGTTTCCCGTCAACTTGCCAATTACTTTCGCCATTGCTTTACTTCTTTACTTTCTGTTTCTATACCAAAAATACCAAAAATATTATCTTACCATATGTATCAGATCTCACTCTCGTAAGTGACCGTGAAGGGATTGACAACCCCTTATCGCGTTGGCTGCGAGGTTCTTATTTGTTTGTGTAGGTGCGACGGACTTGCGCGTTGTCTCCTACTGGATTGATACCTTGGTTCTCAAAAACTGAGGGAAATACTTACGCTACTGTGCTGCATCACCCTTTCGTCTTCAAGGGAATACAACGCATGCTCGAGAAGTAGCAGATGACCATTGCGGGGTCTCTTTGGCAAGACTTGATCAATTCAAATGTGTGAAGGATGGAATAGTTATACGAGCTTCCAAGACCGATGACCGAAGTTGAAGAACAACCCAGAAAAATAGAGGAGTACCTATGGATTGAAGACCGGTTCATGGGCTACTGATGGTATCATGGACTAGGGGCTCTCCTCCTCGTCCCCTGGCCAGGTAGGCCGGGCCAAGGACCCACATAAAAAATTAATGGTGTACTGTACTCATCAACCCAACGATGCCAAGAAGGAATGTATCTGAAGACTTGGTGTATACTCCAAGATTAGAAGTCTTCTACGACATAGTTACCTTATATGTAACTACCTAAAAATGATGTAAACTCCTGGTGTAAAATCTAGACCCCAGGCAGTGATGGAGTTACTAGCAAAAAACTGGGTGGCCCAGGTTACTAAAAATGGACCTAAACTTGAATCGCTGCCTGCTGAGTAGTATTGTTAATCAGTGGGTTGAGAAGTGGACTTAGGTATAATTTTTTTTGGAAAAGCTGGGTGGGGCACGACCTTCTTTGGCCCTAACGTAGCTCCGCCAGTGCCCGTTGGTACCTATATAAACCTATGGGATGTTGATACGTCTTCGTCGTATCTATAATTGTTGATTGTCTAATGCCAATATTCTACAACTTTCATATACGTTTGGCAACATTTTATATTATTTTTCAGACTAACATATTGATCCTGTTGGGGAACATAGCATAATTCAAAAAATTTCTACGTCTTCACCAAGATCCAACTATGGAGACATCTAGAAACGAGCAAGTAAGAGTGCATCTACATACCGTTATGGAGATTGCGAGCGAAAGCTTTCAACGAAGCGTGGATGAAGTAGTCGTACTCTTCACGTTCTTCGTCCCCGATGATCTAGCGCCGAACGGACGGCACCTCCGCGTACAACACACGTACGGTTCAGCAACGTCACCTCCTTCTTGATCCAGCAAGGGGGGAGGAGAAGTCGTCAGAGATCCGGCAGCACGACGGCGTGATGACGGATGCAGTGGAGATCGCAGCAGGGCTTCGCCGGGCGCCCTGCGTGGGAGTATGGAGGTGTGACGGGAGGGGGAGAGGCGCCAGGGCTTGGGTGCGGCTGCCCTCTCCCTCCCCACATATATATAGGGGCCAGGGGGTGCGCCTGGACCCCCTGCAGATCCAATCTGCAAGGGGGCGGCGGCCAGGGGGGGTTCCTTGCCCCCCAAGGCAAGTGGAGCCCCCCTCCCCCTTAGGGTTTTAACCCTAGGCGCATGGGGAGGTGGGCCCCCTAGTGGTGCGCCAGCCCTGAGGGCTGGACACTTCCCCTTGCAGCCTAGGGGCCCCACCGGGATGGGTGGCCCCACCCGGTGGACCCCCGGGGCCCCTCCGGTGGTCCCGGGACGCTCCCGGTGACCCCCGGAGATCACCCGTTGGCCGAAACTGGACTTCCTATACATCAATCTTTACCTCCGGACCATTCCGGAACTCCTCGTGACGTCCGGGATCTCATCCGGGACTCCTAACAACTTTCGGGTTTCCACGTGCATTTATCTCTACGACCCTAGCGTTACCGAACCTTAAGTGTGTAGACCCTACGGGTTCGGGAGACACGTAGACATGACCGAGACGACTCTCCGGTCAATAACCAACAGCGGGATCTAGATACCCATGTTGGTTCCCACGTGTTCCTCGATGATCTTCATCGGATGAACCACCGTGTGAAGGATTCACTCAATCCCGTATGTTGTTCCCTTTGTTCATCGGTACGGTACTTGCCCGAGATTCGATCGTCGGTATTCCCGATACCTTGTTCAATCTCGTTATGGCAAGTCTCTTTACTCGATCCGTAATCCATCATCCCGTGACCAACTACTTAGTCACATTGAGCTCATTATGATGATGTCTTACCGAGTGGGCCCAGAGGTACCTCTCCGTCATACGGAGTGACAACATCCCAGTCTCGGTTCGTACCAACTCAACAGACACTTTCAGAGATACCCGATGCGTACCTTTATAGTCACCCATTTACGTTGTGACGGTTGGCACACCCAAAGTACTCCTACGGTATCCGGGAGTTGTACAACCTCATGGTCTAAGGAATAAATACTTGACACCGAAAAGCTTATGCATTACGAACTATACGATCTCGTGTTATGCTCAAGTTTGGGTCTTGTCCATCACATCATTCTCCTAATGATGTGATCCCGTTATCACTGACATCCCATGTCCATGGTCAGGAAACCGCGACCATCTGTTGATCAACGAGCTAGTAACTAGAGGCCTACCAGGGACTCATTGTGGTCTATGTATTCACACATGTATCGTTGTTTCCGTACAATACAATTCAAGCATGAATAACAGACAATTATCATGAACAAGGAGATATAATAATAATGCTTTTATTATTGCCTCTAGGGCATATCTCCAACAGTCTCCCACTTGCACTAGAGTCAATAATCTAGTTACATTGTGATGAATCGAACACCCATAGAGTTCTGGTGTTGATCATGTTTTGCTCGTGAAAGAGGTTTAGTCAACGGGTCTGCGACATTCAGATCCGTATGCACTTTACAAATATCTATATCTCCATCCTGAACATAATTCCGGACGGAGTTGAAACGGCGTTTGATGTGCTTGGTCTTCTTGTGAAACCTGGGCTCCTTGGTAATGGCAATAGCACCAGTGTTGTCACAGAAGAGAGTCATCGGGCTTGACGCGCTTGGAATGACTCCTAGGTCGGTGATGAACTCCTTCATCCAGACTCCTTCCTGCGCTGCTTCAGAAGCAGCTATGTACTCCGCTTCACATGTAGATGCTGCCACCACGCTTTGCTTGCAACTGCACCAGCTGACTGCCCCTCCATTCAAAATATACACGTATCCGGTTTGAGACTTAGAGTCATCCAGATCTGTGTCGAAGCTAGCATCGATGTAACCCTTTACGACGAGCTCTTCGTCACCTCCATAAATGAGAAACATATCCTTAGTCCTTTTCAGGTACTTCGGGATGTTCTTGACCGCTGTCCAGTGTTCCGCACCGGGATCACTTTCGTACCTCCCTACCAAACTTATGGCAAGGTTCACATCAGGTCTGGTACACAGCATGGCATACATGATAGAACCTATGGCCGAGGCATAGGGAATGACACTCATCTTTTCTCTATCTTCTGCCGTGGTCGGCGACTGAGCCTTGCTCAATCTCATACCTTGCAAAACAGGCAAGAATCCTTTCTTTGACTGAGCCATATTGAACTTCTTCAATATTTTGTCAAGGTATGTACTTTGTGAAAGACCAATGAGGCGTCTCGATCTATCTCTATAGATTTTGATGCCTAATATGTAAGCAGCTTCTCCAAGATCCTTCATTGAAAAACTTTTATTCAAGTAGGCCTTTACATTTTCCAAGAATTCTATATCATTTCCCATCAGCAATATGTCATCCACATATAATATGAGAAATGCCACAGAGCTCCCACTCACTTTCTTGTAAATACAGGCTTCTCCATAAGTCTGTATAAATCCAAACGCTTTGATCACCTCATCAAAGCGAATATTCCAACTCCGAGATGCTTGCACCAGCCCGTAAATCGAGCGCTGGAGCTTGCATACCTTGTTAGCGTTCTCTGGATCGACAAAACCTTCCGGTTGCATCATATACAATTCTTCCTTGAGGAAACCGTTAAGGAATGCTGTTTTGACGCCCATTTGCCATATCTCATAATCATAGAATGCGGCAATAGCTAACATGATTCTGACTGACTTCAGCATCGCTACAGGAGAGAAAGTCTCGTCGTAGTCAATCCCTTAAACTTGTCGATAACCCTTAGCGACAAGCCGAGCCTTATAGATGGTCACATTACCATCCGCGTCTGTCTTCTTCTTAAATATCCATTTGTTTTCTATGGCGTGCCTGTCATCAGGCAAGTCCACCAAAGTCCATACTTTGTTTTCATACATGGATTCTATCTCGGATTTCATGGCTCCAAGCCATTTATTGGAATCCGGGCCCGCCATCGCTTCTTCATAGTTCGAAGGTTCACCGTTGTCTAACAACATGATTTCCAGTACAGGGTTGCCGTACCACTCTGGTGCGGAACGTAACCTTGTGGACCTTTGAAGTTTAGTAGTAACTTGGTCAGTTTCCTTATGATCATTATCATTAACTTCCTCCCTTGTCGGTGCAGGCACCTCAGGAACAGTTTCATGTGCTGCGCTACTTTCCGGTCCAGGAGGGGTGACTGTCACCTCATCAAGTTCTACTTTCCTCCCACTCACTTCTTTCGAGAGAAACTCTTTCTCCAGAAAGCATCCATTCTTGGCAACAAAGACTTTGCCTTCGGATCTGTGGTAGAAGGTGTACCCAATTGTTTCCTTTGGGTATCCTATGAAGACGCATTTTTCCGATTTGGGTTCGAGCTTTTCAGGGTTAAGTTTCTTGACATAAGCATCGCAACCCCAAACTTTCAGAAACGACAGCTTCGGTTTCTTGCCAAACCAAAGTTCATACGGAGTCGTCTCAACGGATTTCGACGGAGCCCTATTTAAAGTGAATGCGGCAGTCTCTAAAGCATAACCCCAAAAGGATAGCGGTAAATCGGTGAGGGACATCATAAATCGCACCATGTCCAACAGAGTGCGATTTCGACGTTCGGACACACCGTTACGTTGAGGTGTTCCGGGCGGTGTCAATTGTGAAACAATTCCACAGCTCCTAAGATGTGTGCCAAATTCATGACTTAAATATTCACCCCCACGATCTGACCGTAAGAGCTTTATTTTTCTGTCACGTTGATTCTCAACCTCATTCTGAAATTCCTTGAACTTTTCAAAGGTCTCAGACTTGTGTTTCATCAAATAGATATACCCGTATCTACTCATGTCATCCGTGAGGGTGAGAACATAACGATAGCCTCCGCGATCCTCAACACTCATTGGACCGCACACATCGGTATGTATGATTTCCAACAAGTTGGTTGCTCGCTCCATTGTTCCGGAGAACGGAGTCTTGGTCATCTTGCCCAAGAGGCATGGTTCGCACGTGTCAAATGATTCATAATCAAGAGACTCTAGAAGTCCATACGAATGGAGCTTCTTCATACGTTTGACACCAATATGACCAAGGCGGCAATGCCACAAGTATGTGGGACTATCATTATCAACTTTACATCTTTTGGCATCTACACTATGAATAAGTGTATCACTACGTTCGAGATCCATCAAAAATAAACCATTGACCAGCGGGGCATGACCATAAAACATATCTCTCAAATAAATAGAACAACCATTATTCTCCGATTTGAGAGAGTATCCATCTCGCATAAGACGAGATCCAGAAACAATGTTCATGCTCAAAGCTGGTACTAAATAACAATTATTCAGGTTTAAAACTAATCCCGAGGGTAGATGTAGAGGTGGCGTGCCGACGGCGATCACATCGACCTTGGAACCATTCCCGACGCGCATCGTCACCTCATCCTTCGCCAGTCTCCGTTTATTCCGCAGCTCCTGTTTTGAGTTACAAATATGAGCAACTGCACCGGTATCGAATACCCAGGAGCTACTACGAGTGCTGGTAAGGTACACATCAATAATATGTATATCATATATACCTTTGACGTTGCCGGCCTTCTTGTCTGCTAAGTATTTGGGGCAATTCCGCTTCCAGTGACCCGTTCCCTTGCAATAAAAGCACTCCGTCTCAGGCTTGGGTCCATACTTTGGCTTCTTCCCGGCAACAGGCTTGCCAGGCGCGGCAACTCCCTTGCCGTCCTTCTTGAAGTTCTTCTTACCCTTGCCTTTCTTGAACTTAGTGGTTTTATTGACCATCAACACTTGATGTTCTTTCTTAATGTCCACCTCCGCTGATTTCAGCATCGAATACACCTCGGGAATGGACTTCTCCATCCCCTGCATATTGAAGTTCAACACGAAGCTCTTGAATCTTGGTGGGAGCGACTGGAGGATTCTGTCAACGACCGCTTCATCTGGGAGATTCATTCCCAGCTGAGACAAGCGATTGTGCAATCCTGAAATCTTGAGGATGTGCTCACTGACAGAACTGTTCTCCTCCATCTTACAGCTGTAGAATGCGTCGGAGACATCATATCTCTCGACTCGGGCATGAGCTTGGAAAACCATTTTCAGCTCTTCGAACATCTCATATGCTCCGTGGTGCTCAAAACGTTTTTGGAGCCCCGATTCTAAACTGTAAAGCATGCCGCACTGAACCAGGGAGTAATCATCACTACGCGACTGCCAGATGTTCAAAACGTCTTGGGCCGCATCGGGAGCAGGTGCATCACCTAGCGGTGCTTCTAGGACATATGATCTCTTGGCAGCTATGAGGATAATCCTCAGGTAACAGACCCAATCCGTATAGTTGCTACCATCGTCTTTCAGCTTGGTTTTCTCTAGGAACGCGTTGAAGTTGAGGGAAACTGGAGCGTGGGCCATTTGATCTACAACAGATATTGTAAAGAATTTAGACTAAGTTCATGATAATTAAGTTCATCTTAATCAAATTTTAATGAACTCCCACTCAGAATGACATCTCTCTAGTCATCTAAGTGATACACGATCCGAATTGAGTAGTCCGTGTCCGATCATCACGTGAGACGGACTAGTCATCAACGGTGAACATCTTCATGTTGATCGTATCTTCTATACGACTCGTGTTCGACCTTTCGGTCTTCCGTGTTCCGAGGCCATGTCTGTACATGCTAGGCTCGTCAAGTGAACCCCAAGTGTATCGCGTGTGTAAATCTGTCTTACACCCGTTGTATGCGAACGTTAGAACCTATCACACCCGATCATCACGTGGTGCTTCGGAGCAACGATCTTTAGTAACGGTGCACAGTTAGGGGAAACACAATACTTGAAATTTTAGTGAGAGATCATCTTATTTACTACCGTCGTTCTAAGTAAACAAGATGCATAAACATGATAAACATCACATGCAATCAATTAAAGTGACATGATATGGCCAATATCATCTTGCTCCTTGGATCTCCATCTCCGGGGCACCATGATCATCTTGTCACCGGCTCGACACCATGATCTTCATCATCATGATCTCCATCATCGTGTCTTGAAGAAGTTGTCACGCCAACTATTACTTCTACTACTATAGCTAACGTTTAGCAACGAAGTAAAGTAATTACATGGCGTTATTCAGTGACACCCAGGTCATACAATAATTAAGACAACTCCTATGGCTCCTGCGGGTTGTCAAGTTCATCGACATGCAAGTCGTGATTCCCTATTACAAAAACATGATCAATCTCATACATCACATATATCATTCATCACATCTTCGTTCTTGGCCATACCACGTCACAAAACACATACTGCAAAAACAAGTTAGACGTCCTCTAATTGTTGTTGCAAGTTTTACGTGGCTTCTATAGGATTTCTAGCAAGAACGTTTCTTACCTACGCCAAAACCACAACGTGATTTGTCAACTTCTATTTACCCTTCATAAGGACCCTTTTCATCGAATCCGATCCGACTAAAGTAGGAGAGACAGACACCCGCCAGCCACCGTATGCATCTAGTGCATGTCTGTCGGTGGAACCAGTCTCACGTAAGCGTACGTGTAAAGTCGGTCCGGGCCGCTTCATCCCACAATACCGCCGAATCAAGATTGACTAGTAACGGTAAGAAAGTTGGACAAGATCATACGCCCACAACTGCTTTGTGTTCTACTCGTGCAAGATGCTACGCATAAAACCTAGGCTCAGATGCCACTGTTGGGGAACGTAGCATAATTCAAAAAAATTCTATGTCTTCACCAAGATCCAACTATGGAGACATCTAGCAACGAGCAAGTAAGAGTGCATCTACATACCGTTATGGAGATTGCGAGCGGAAGCTTTCAACGAAGCGTGGATGAAGTAGTCGTACTCTTCACGTTCTTCGTCACCGATGATCTAGCGCCGAACGGACGGCACCTCCGCGTACAACACACGTACGGTGCAGCAACGTCACCTCCTTCTTGATCCAGCAAGGGGGGAGGAGAAGTCGTCAGATATCCGGCAGCACGACGGCGTGATGACGGATGCAGTGGAGATCGCAGCAGGGCTTCGCCGGGCGCCCTGCGTGGGAGTATGGAGGTGTGACGGGAGGGGGAGAGGCGCCAGGGCTTGGGTGCGGCTGCCCTCTCCCTCCCCACATATATATAGGGGCCAGGGGGGTGCGCCTGGACCCCCTGCAGATCCAATTTGCAACGGGGCGGCGGCCAGGGGGGGTTCCTTGCCCCCCAAGGCAAGTGGAGCCCCCCTCCCCCTTAGGGTTTTAACCCTAGGCGCATGGGGAGGTGGGCCCCCTAGTGGTGCGCCAGCCCTGAGGGCTGGACACTTCCCCTTGCGGCGTAGGGGCCCCACCGGGATGGGTGGCCCCACCCGGTGGACCCCCGGGGCCCCTCCGGTGGTCCCGGCACTACTAGGAAAAGGCATATTAATGGCGCACCTAATTTGGCCATTAATGGCGCATTAGTGGTGCGCCATTACTAGCACGCCATTAGTATTTGATACTAATGGCGCACCTCCGGTGCGCCATTAGTATCTGGTATACTAATGGCGCATCCACGGTGCGTCATTAGTGTGCACCTTAGTGCGCCATTAGTAAGCCTCCCAGGGGCCAGGTGCTATGGCATACTAATGGCGCACTAAGTATGATGCGCCATTAGTATTATCCGCATAGTAATGGCGCACTGCGTGTCAATGCGCCATTACTATGCTTTGGCATACTAATGGCGCACTGCCAGTTAATGCGCCATTACTATGCTTTGGCATACTAATGGCGCACTTTCCTCTGATGCGCCATTAGTATGAATATTAGGTTTTTTTTAATATTATTTTTCTGTTTTTTTTTTCACCGATTACAAAATGTATAATTGCACAGAATATAGACAGCACACATCAACAACACATTTATCGAATACAATAGAAGATTAATCTCTGAATACAATTCATCATATTAGTCTCCGAATACAATTCATCGATCATATTAGTCTCCGAATTGAAAAGACCGAACAAAGATAGAACAATATATTACAAGTCTCGAGATCGCGAGTAGCGAGTTTGTCTTCGCATTACAAGTTGATATCGATCATCTAAACTACCATCACATAGAAGAGAGCTGCGGTCGTCACGATGAGCATCATCATGATGAAACTCGTCTTCATCCGGTTCCTCCAACGCTCCCTCCCCTCTCCCGCTAGATAGCGGGCGTATCTAGATTCGGCCTCGGCCCTAGTGGTGTACCCTTTGTAACTGTTACCGCCGAATCGGTGAACCTGTCTCCGACACTCCTCCCAGTCGTCGTAGACTCCGGGAACCTTACCCTTGTACACGACATACGACGGCATCGCTATATATATGCACTAGCCAAACGAAACGTTAGTATCAATTCACAGACAATTCATAAGCAATATATAAGTATGCAACAGAACGATCGAAAGAGAAAAGCAAGACATTAATAGCATCGATTACATCTAAGTTGAACGACTCTCGAAACCAAAGAGACATACTACAAGTTCATTAAAGTTTAATTACAACAAGAGCCAATCGATGTTTCAGAACTAGACACAGCATCACTGCTTTCGACTCGACTCAATGCACCGGAGCATGGATGAAGCCGCCGTCTATCGTGGGAGTCATGAAATCACGGGCGTTGTCAGCCTGCATTTGTAGCATTGTGTCGATGTCACTGTTCGACAGTTGATTCCTGAGGTAGAACAGCCCCGAGGTACGAAGGACATCTTGATGGATGATTTCCGCAAACTCCGACTGGATGCGAAAGAAATCTTGTCTGATGTCCGCGTCCTGGATTGCCGACACGCGCGCGGCCCAATCTTTGAGCTTACTCGGTAGCAGAAGTTGAAGATGGTCCCGTACGATCGCCCGCATGTGATGGATGGCGTAGTAGGCACCATTCTGACCGCCAGGCGGCTGCTTGACGCAGCGGAACGTCGTGTTGTGGGAGAACACGTGCTTGCCGTACTTACGAGTTGTCCTGGTGAAGGTGCCTCCAGATTTGGCGTAGCCGGCGAGAACATCATCAAGAACCTTCTTGACATTTGTGTAGTCTACAGCCGACTTACGGTCCGGGTCGAAATACGTGGCCATGGAATATTTGGGGCTTAGTAGGATGAGCGTGCACTGTGTGTCACTGCAGAAAACACGGAATGTTAAAAGAAGAACGATCGAAATCTAAGAATTCATATGTTACGGGGCGGTTGAGGCGGAGGACTTACTCGGGAAAGTAAGGCACGAGGAAGTTATCCTTATCTCGGTTTGCCAGAATGACGCCTCCGAGGTAAGAACTCGCGACTTGCCGGTCCCCAACGCTGCCCAAGATCTTGGCACGCATGTAGAAGGGGTCGACTATCACGATGTCCGGGGTCTTGTCACGAATGATCCGCATCTCCATACTCAGCGAAAATAGCCGAACGAAGGTGTAGTGCAGCGGATGAAGGTTCAACATAGCGTGGATGTCATCAAACCGCAGCACGATCGTACCCCTGATGGAGTTATCCACAAAGCCCTTGCCCTCCGGCACCTTGGCCGCGAAAACCGGGTACGCCACATTCTTCTGTGTGAGACGCCGCTTCTCCAAAGAAAGAACACTGTCATGCAGACTCCGCATGGCACCGGTTGCAGCATCGAGCATATTTGTCGGTAGCATCGGCCTACCCGCCACATGCACCCTTCTCATTACATCCTCAGGTGAAGGTGGCCCGTCCTGAGCACGGATCGTACTCGGTGCCGGCTGGCTCGCACCCTTGTTAGTTTTTCTTTTGCGTGCCTTCTTCTTGATCTCCATAATTGGGACCGAGTTCTGCTCAGAGACAGCCTTCTTTAGTGTGTTGGGGCTGATCATATTTCGCACCTCGCCTATCTGAGGCTCGGTGAAATCGGCAGCTGGAGGCGTCTCCTGAGAGCTGAACGGCAGACGACGCCTGTTGCAACTTGGCTTCTCCGCGGTACCGGCTTGATCGCGCACGTCTTTTGTTGGGTTGGGTTCTTGAGAAGGAGCCCCCATGAAGTCGTCACCGTACCCATGATCGGCAAAGTAATGATCGACGTTGGCAAATGTATCGTCGTCGTCGTCCTGATCCTGTGCCATATGCATGTTTGGATCCAGTGGCATAGGGATGTCCGGCACCGTTGCGGCGGACTTGCCATGGGGACGACTTGGCGCCGGCACGACTGGCGGTGTTGTCTTTGGTTTGGTTTCCCCCGCCCCCAAACGAATCTGGCTCTTCGGCCAAAGCAGGGGCTGAGGGTCATGACGTCATCATCGTCGGCCCCGACGGGTCGAATCGGAGGTAACACGTCGTCGCAGCCTGGCAGCACCCGAACCAGTTGAACCCTAAACAAGTTGGGTGGCATCTGGGTACCGTGGAACAAGGGCTGGCCCGGTTGAACGATTTTGCCCTTGGCGACATCGACCAACTCGTTGTTCACGAAGTGCAGTAGAGTGCACGGAACGTCGGCGGCGCCCTGCGAAAATATGTAGGGCGTCAGGGATGCCCAGTCAAAGGCAAGGAGATGAAGTCCTCGGCCGAGAGAGGCTTAATTAGTTACCGTGATGATGGCGTCGAGCTCGGCTAATGTCGAGGCACCGCCAACGGCGGGAGTGCAGTTGACGGAGGGGCCGCTTGCTGCAGAGGTGCCGGCCGGCGTACACACGGGTGCATTAAGCTCCCGTGCCGGCGTCGGAGACACCAATGCCGCCTCCGCCGAAGACACCAATGGCCCCGCCATCTCGTTCTGCGAGTTGCTGGCC
>LR738714.1:780738477-780766970 GCA_902687465.1 Secale cereale
AAGAATCATCATGTAAAGGGTACGACAGAAGCTTCTGCTTAAACCAACGCGTGAAACATGAGTTGTGCTCTTTGATTATATCTCCGTCCGTCCTCTGTTGGCCTCGGTCATTGTATGTCTTCTCAATAAAGGTTTTGTGCTGAACCACCCAAGGATCGACCACGTCTATGTGTTGTAGCGCGACTAGGTTTGCTCTTTCAAAGTCGGCGAGTCGACCCTCGAAGTCGACATGCATTTCGCGGCGACCCTCACGGTGACCCGATCCAGCGATCCTGCCGAGGTGCCTGTTGACGGGCAGACCAACGGGGTTCTCGATGCCTAGATAATTCGTGCAGTACGAGATGCACTCTTCGGTCAGAAAGCCCCTGGCTATGCTTCCCTCTGGACGTGACATGTTGCGAACGTATCCTTTGATGACACCATTCATCCTTTCGAACGACATCATGCTGTGCAGGAACGTCGGCCCGAGTTGGATGATATCGTCCACGATATGGACCAGCAGATGCATCATAATGTCGAAGAATGCGGGCGGGAAGTACATCTCAAGCTCGCATAGTATCACCACGATCTCTTCCTGTAGCCTTCTGAGTTGCCTCACGCCAACAGACTTCCGAGAGATGACGTCGAAAAAGTTGCATAGGCCAAATAGGGTTTCACGGACGTGCGCGTCCATGATACCACGGATTGCAACTGGAAGTATCTGCGTCATCAGCACGTGACAATCGTGAGACTTCATCCTGCTGAACTTCAGCTTCGCCCGGTCTAGGTATCTGCTTATCTTCCCCGCGTAACCGTAAGGAAGTTGTACTCCTACGAGGCAGGTGAAAAACTGCTCGATCTCCTCCTGACTTAGAGTGAAGCACGCGGGAGGGTAGTCATTTCCGGTCTTCTTGGCCTTTTTGCCTTTGCGACGACTTTCCGTGTCCTGCTTCGCCTCATCATCATCATCATCATCATCATCATATATAGCGTGAAGCTCCTGCCTGATGCCCAATGATTTCAAGTCTGCCCTTGCTTTCGGCCCATCTTTGGTCCTCTCTGGCATGTTGAGCAGGGTACCAAGCAGACTCTCGCACACATTCTTCGTGATATGCATTACATCAAGGCTGTGAGGCACACGGTGGATCTTCCAGTACGGCAAGTCCCAGAAAACAGACCTCGTTTTCCATACCTTCAGCAGCGGCTCTGGCGCCTTTCGCTTCTTTCCCGGCTCTGGCGCCTTTTGCTTCTTTCCCGGCAGTGGGCAATCTTTCCAATTTTTCAACAGCTCGTCTATTTCCTCGCCGCTCGTCGTACGCGGGCGTCCTCGGGGTTCGGTTTCACCATCGAACAAATCCTTGCGTTTTCTCCACAGGTCATCGTCGCGAAGCCACCTTCGATGTCCCATGAACACGGTTTTCGAAGACCCGGGATCTCTATCTAGCTAGCGATACGTTGTGTCATCCATGCACCTGACGCATCCAGAAAATCCGTGGACCACCTGCCCCGCGACATATCCGTAACCGAGATAGTCGTGCACCGTCGTGAGCAGCGCGGCTCTCATAGGGAAATATTATTTCTTTGCGGCGTCCCAAGTATTGGCTGGCGTTTTCCACAGCGTGTCTAGCTCCTCTTTCAGCAGCCCCAGATACAGATTGATGTCGTTCCCTGGTTGTTTCGGTCCTTCAATTAGCATACTCATGTGAATGTACTTCCTCTTCATGCACAACCAGGGGGGAAGGTTGTACATCCACACAAACACAGGCCAGGTGCTATGTGTGCTTCTCTGGCTGCCAAACGGGTTGACTCCATCGGTGCTCGCGCCTAGCACGATGTTCCTTGGATCGTTCCCAAATTCTAGGTCTTCGAAGTTCAACGCTTGCCACTGGCTCGCATCCTTAGGGTGACTCAGCATCTTGTCTTTTTTATCTATCTCCGGATCATTTGCGTCATCTTCTCGCTTCTTCTCCTCCCTATCCGCGTGCCAACGCAGAAGCTTTGCTACCTTAGGGTCCGCGAAATACCGCTGCAGACGAGGAGTGATCGGAAAGTACCACACCACTTTTCGAGGTGCTTTCTTCCTCTTCTTGTATCGAGTGACGCCGCACACCGGACATATGGTAGACTCCGCGTGCTCGTCCCGATAAATGATGCAATTGTTCATGCACACATGGTATTTCACGTGCGGTAAATCCAGAGGACACACGATTTTCTTCGCCTCCTCCAAACTGGTGGGGCACTTGTTCCCCTTGGGAAGACGTTCGTGCCAGAATGACATGTTCTCGTCGAAGCATGCGTCGGTCATTTTGTGTTTTACCTTCATCTCTAGAGCCATGAGCGTTACTTTCAGGCGGGTATCCTCGGGCCTGCATCCTTCATACAATGGAGTAACCGCGTCTAACTCAAGTTGATCCATCTTGGCTTTCTCTCGGGCGGCAGCTCTTGCGTTATCGGTCTGCTTGAGAAGCAGCTCTTAAATATGAGGGTCCTGCACCCAGCCCATCGATGGTTCAGCGTCGTCTGCTCCGCCGGCATCATCATCTTCATGATCATGCCCGTCGTCTGCTCCGGCATCTTCCTCATCATCATGTCCTGCATCTTCTACATGATGACTGTGTACAGCATCACCGTCGTGATCATCTCCTGGGGATTCTTCGTCTTCTCGCCCGCCCGAGCCGCGGTGGTTGTCTTGCTGCCCTTCCTCATTTCTTGCCCGGCCCCCATGAACGACTTCGTAGTCATCTTCATCACCTTGCCACCGATAGCCATCCATGAAACCATGCAAGAGCAGGTGGTCCCGCACCTGCCTGGAATCCGAGTCCGCAATAAGGCTCTTCAGCTTGCATCTTCGACACGGACATCTTATCTCCGTCTCGTTCTTTTGAAGCATCTCGGCCTTCGCGGACCTCAAAAACCTATTCACGATGCCTTCGGTCATCGTGCGCACCATGGTCGCCCTGCGGGGTAGAGCAAAATGATATTTTAGAACCAAGAAAAAATTTGCCATGACTTTCCCTAAAAATAGGACAAAAATGAATGCTTAATGCCAAAATTCTCACCGAAACGGAAATGAATCAACATTCCGGGAAAATATTGGCAACTATCGCATTTCAAATACCGGTACACCTCCAAACACAAACACATATGCAACACAACAAACCTATGCAACACCACAAACATACATAGATCTAGCTATAGGCCATAAAAGTGCATGTGCACATTGTTTGTATGGAGTACAACATAAATATAGCTTCCCCCCATACTTACCTACCAAAACAAGGTAATTTAACCACTTAATTTGAATGAATATATGGTGGAAATGAGGTGGAAAAGAGGAGGGACCAGAGAGGAGAGGAAGTAGAGAGAATGAAGAAGTGGGGGGGAAAGTGTGTGTGGTAGAGAGGGGCTGTCCAAAATATCTAGTTCCTGCGCGCATACTAATGGCGCACCAGCTACTAATGCGCCATTAGTAATCAAGGTCACTAATGGCGCATTTAAAGCTGCTGCGCCATTAAAAGTTTTGCAAAAAAAAAAACATACTAATGGCGCACTTCAGCGTAGTGCGCCATTACTGGTACAAACTAGTAATGGCGCACTTCGGGGAAGTGCGCCATTAGTAGTTCTGTAAAAAACAGAATAATAAATATCATAAAAAAAACAATTAATGGCGCACTTTACTGCTGGTGCGTCATTACTATTTATAGCTAGTGATGGCGCACTATTAAAAGATGCGTCATTAGTATGTTTGGACAGGCGCGCTAGTTAAAAAAAAAATTCTTGATACTAATGGCGCACTCCGGGCAAGGTGCGCCATTAGTACTTCGAACTCTAATGGCGTATCATTTGCTAGTGCGCCATTACTATATACTAATGGCGCACTTGCTGTATGGTGCGCCATTAGTATCAATTTCATCTATAGCCCTTTTCCTAGTAGTGCGGGACGCTCCCGGTGACCCCCGGAGATCACCCGTTGGCCGAAACTGGACTTCCTATATATCAATCTTTACCTCCGGACCATTCCGGAACTCCTCGTGACATCCGGGATCTCATCCGGGACTCCGAACTACTTTCGGGTTTCCACGTGCATTTATCTCTACGACCCTAGCATTACCGAACCTTAAGTGTGTAGACCCTACGGGTTCGGGAGACACGTAGACATGACCGAGACGACTCTCCGGACAATAACCAACAGCGGGATCTGGATACCCATGTTGGTTCCCACGTGTTCCTCGATGATCTTCATCGGATGAACCACCGTGTCAAGGATTCACTCAATCTCGTATGTTGTTCCCTTTGTCCATCGGTACGGTACTTGCCCGAGATTCGATCGTCGGTATTCCCGATACCTTGTTCAATCTCGTTATGGCAAGTCTCTTTACTCGATCCGTAATCCATCATCCCGTGACCAACTACTTAGTCACATTGAGCTCATTATGATGATGTCTTACCGAGTGGGCCCAGAGGTACCTCTCCGTCATACGGAGTGACAACATCCCAGTCTCGGTTCGTACCAACTCAACAGACACTTTCGGAGATACCCGATGCGTACCTTTATAGTCACCCATTTACGTTGTGACGGTTGGCACACCCAAAGTACTCCTACGGTATCCGGGATTTGTACAACCTCATGGTCTAAGGAATAAATACTTGACACCGAAAAGCTTATGCATTACGAACTATACGATCTCGTGTTATGCTCAAGTTTGGGTCTTGTCCATCACATCATTCTCCTAATGATGTGATCTCGTTATCACTGACATCCCATGTCCATGATCAGGAAACCGTGACCATCTGTTGATCAACGAGCTGGTAACTAGAGGCCTACCAGGGACTCATTGTGGTCTATGTATTCACACATGTATCGCTGTTTCTGTACAATACAATTCAAGAATGAATAACAGACAATTATCATGAACAAGGAGATATAATAATAATGCTTTTATTATTGCCTCTAGGGCATATCTCCAACAGATCCAGTGCCGAGTGACAGTTCCTGTTTGATTCATGTTTTTGGCTTTGCGGAATATCTATAGCAACCGAAGTCCAAACGCGATAAAAATTACAGAAATTTATTTTGGAATATATGTGATTTTTGAGAAGAAGAATCAATGCCAGACGGTGTCTGAGGTGGCCACAAGGCACCAGGGCGCGCCTTGGTGGCTTGTGAGAACCTCATAAGTCTCCTGGAGCCCTTCTTTCGGCGTAGGAAAGATAATTTATGGATAAAAATCTCCTCAAAATTTCAGTGCAATCGGAGTTACGGATCTCCGGATATTTAGAAAATGGTGGAAGGCTAGAAAATGGGGTGGTGAATCACAAGAGAACACACACACACAAAGAGAGAGAGAGATCCAATCTCGGAGTGGCTCCCACCCCTGCGCCGCCATGGAAGCCATGTACCAGAGGGTAAACTCTCACCCCATCTACGGAGGAGACCAAGGACGAAAAAGGTGGAAGGGGGCTCTCCCCCCTCTCTCCCGATGGCGCCGGAGTCGCCGGGGCAACCATCATGACAATGATCTACACCAAGAACTTCACCGCTGTCAACACAAACTCTCTCTCCCCTTCTATGCAGCGGTGTAACCTCTCTATTCCCGTTGTAATTCTCTACTTAAATATGGTGCACAACGCTATATATTATTATCCAATGATATATGGCTATCCTATGACGTTTCAGTAGATTCATTTTCTCCTACGGGTTGATTGATGACCGTGATTGGTTTGAGTTATATGTTTTGTTTTGATGGTCTCCTATGGTGCCCTCCGTGTCGCGCAAGCGTGAGGGATTCCTGCTGTAGGGTGTTGCAACATGTTCATGATTCGCTTGTGGTGGTGGCTAGAGTTACAAAAGCTTACACCCGAGTAAGTGGGTTGTTGCGTATGTGAGTAAAGAGGACTACTTACGTAATGCTATGGTTGGGTTTTACCTTAATGAGATGTAGTAGTTGCGGATGCTTGCTAGAGTTCCAATGCGTGCATATGATCCAAGTACGGAAAGTATGTTAGCTCATTCGTCTCCCTCATATAAAATCGCAATAATGATTATTGGTCTAGTTGTCGATTGCCTAGGGACAAATAACTTTCTTGTGTTACAAAAACTCTCTACTAAAACTAACTTAGTCGTTTCTTCATCTAAACAACTCCAAACTTTTATTTAAGTGTTCATTATTAACTTGCAAACCTATCCCTTTACACCTATAAAGTACTTCTAGTTTCATACGTGTCCTAGGTAAAGCGAACGTTAGGTGTGCGTAGAGTTGTATCAGTGGTCGATAGAACTTGAAGGGAATATAAATTCTACCTTTAGCTCTCCGTTGGGTTCGACACAATCGAAAAAGCTAAAATTGATCACCTATTCTTGTGGGTTATCAGTAGGGCTCATAGACGTGACAGACTCACACACATGATCTTGTGGCAGATCAACATGTACTCTATACCCCCTCGAAATCAATACAACAAAGTAGGGCGTAGGATGATATTTCTTTGAGATAGACCAAAACTGGGTAAAATCTTGTGTCCCATGTTACCATTGTTCCAAAGCTTCCCACTGGGATCCCCTACCCGAGATCTGCTGGGTTATTTCTATCAGTTAGCCAGCCCATGAACAAAAAATCCATCGGAAACCTAACCCTCCTCACTCTCCTTCGCTTCAGAGGTCCTCGTATCGATGCCCTCGGACCTACCGGGGTAGTGGCGACAACAGTGGTGATAAGGGCTTTGGTTTACGTCTAACAATACCAAATGGTGGGTTCGATGCTACATATAGTGCTTGTCAAGTTACCACATTTGCAATGATCAGCAACTTTTGGCCTTGGGTCCACATGACCCTATTCTCGGAGACTAGAAACAAAATCAAAGAATTTAACTGTGGGAAAAATTACATACAATCATTTAAGGGTTGTAATGATCTTAAGATGAGTTAATGCACAATAAGTTGCATATTTCTAATGTAACTTTAGTGTTTTCTGTATATGTCTTTTTTTCATAATTTATATTAACCTGTAAATGTTACTTGTACCAAGTAGAAAAATATATACGCGCCAACCTCTGTTTCCGAAAAAAAAACTCAAGGATTTGGAAAAAAAGTTCTTTGATTTTTTTAAAAAGTTCAGTAATTTAAAAAAAATACAGATTTGAAAAACATAATCTATTTCAAAAACAAATCATGGATGTTTTTAAAAGTTCACAGGTTTGAAAGAAATATCACTCGATTTTAGGAAAAAGTTCATGGATTTGAAGAGATTACATTAGGTGATATGTTTATAAGTATTGCTTTGATATGATTGAGTCAATGTATGTAGGTGGTGGTTTCGGGAAATTACCGATTTGATTTAGATTATAATATTTTATTGTGTTTACATTTTTTTGTGAGATTTGTTGGGATTATTAAAAGTCGAGATATAACAAAAGGGCTCAGATCGAGTGTGGGGTTAAAATAACACGGGACGAGGTGAGGAGAATCTACGAACTCGCCTTTAATTCTTCAGATTTCGTTGGTAGGGGAAGTGACAAAAAGATCTCATATAGTTAAGATTTTGATAAGATTTTTTTTAGTTTTATCGAGTAAATGCAGGACATGGTTTTTGGAAAGTAATGATTTGCTTTAAATTATTTCAATTTACGTTGATTAGTATTATGTGCGCGCCAAAAAAAATCAACTGAAAATCCAAAGGTAGAGAATGTGGGGATGAAATAAATTCGGGATGAGGTAAGGCAAATCTACCAGCCCTACTTTAATAGCAGAATTACGTTGGTAGGGGAAGTGACCGGAAGTTTAGATTTAGTTGAGATTTTGATAAGATTTGATTTTATTTGACTGCTTTAATGCAAGAGGTCGTTTTGGATAATGCCGATTTGATATATATTATTTCAATTAACTCTATTTACTATTGGCCTTTATTCTGTGTGGCATCTGTTGGGATTTAAAAAAAGTTAATATAAAATCAAATAGGAGGCAACACGGGGATGAAAAAATCCAGCGGGAGGTGTGGCGAATCTACCAACTCCCATTTAACACAGAGAGTAATGCAAAATATTGGTTTAGTTGAGATTTTGATAAGATTTGAATTAATTTAGCTGAATTAATGCAGGATATGGTTTTGGTAAATTAGGGATTTGGTCTTAAGGAATCACACACCTCAAAAACTTATATAAGAGCACCACAACAGACAGAGGGGACGTGGTCACTTTCCTAACAAGATTTTCTTTGCAGAAAGCTTTCAGATAGCTTAAAGCCACTCCTTAATTCAGCCCCTGTTTTATTTTGTCACACTCTCTGTGTCTCTCAAACCCATCATCTCTCTCACAAAAACGCCAACACAGTCGAACTAGTGATCGAGAAGAGAATCAAATTGCAAGAGACGCGGCCTCTCAATCGGTAGCTCATGGCCGCCATGATGGCCTCCATAATGAGCGAGGTCCTTTTGTTCCTGCCCTTCATCCTCCTGGCCCTTCTCAGCTTCTACACCATCACCGTGGCTAAATGCCATGGCAGCTGGACGAAGAGGCGGCCGAATCTGCCGCCTGGAGCCGTTGGCTGGCCCTTCATCGGCGAGACCTTCGGGTACCTCCGCGCCCACCCCGCCACCTCCATCGGCCAGTTCATGAGCCAGCACATCGCGCGGTACGTATATACAAATACGTACATACATACATACTCCGTTTTTGGCTTAGAAGCCTCTAATCTGCAATTTCATGAACCAAGGTAGATGGTGAGTGGTGGAACGTATCTTGTAGTTTGCAAAACTAGTCACATTTTGATCTGCATTAACTATGGTGCATGCACGTGTGACCACTAAATGAGTACCTATGGTTGCATGCATTGTCCATTTTCTTTTTAATCCTTGCATGTACCAATTTAATGTGCTTTGTAATGTAAAGATATGGTGGGGAGAAGAGAAAATAGGATTAACACAAAAATCAAGTAACCGAAATAGGCCTAATAAACCGGGAAGGAGAGGGTACTCTACAAAGCATGCGAACACGCGTGAATGAACATTCGGGCTGATATGGATGGTATATCGATGCAGGTACGGGAAGATATACCGGTCGAGCCTGTTCGGGTACCCGACGGTGGTTTCGGCGGACGCAGGGCTGAACCGGTACATTCTGCAGAACGAGGGGCGGCTGTTCGAGGTCAGCTACCCGCCCAGCATCGGCGGCATCCTGGGCAAATGGTCGATGCTGGTGCTCGTCGGCAGCCACCACCGTGAGATGCGCTCCATCGCCCTCGACTTCCTCAGCTCCGTCCGCCTCCGCAACGTGCTCCTCCCGGAGGTCGAGCACCACACCCTCCTCGTCCTCCGCGGCTGGCTGCCTTCCTTTTGCTCCGCCGTCTTCTCCGCCCAGCACGAAGCCAAGAAGGTAACTACTACTAACTTACATGCCGGCAGTGGGGTGTGGTCCATTCGTCCATGTAAGGTCGATGGATGGAACGACAACGTCGTACGCCCACAGTGGAGTGGTAGCAAACTAAGAATGGATGGATCTGTTCGTGCAGTTCACATATAACCTGATGGCGAAGAATCTCATGAGCATGGACCCTGGGGAGGAGGAGACGGAACGGCTGAGACTGGAGTACGTCACGTTCATGAAGGGGGTGGTGTCCGCGCCCCTAAACTTCCCGGGGACGGCGTACTGGAAGGCCCTCAAGGTACAACAACAACACTCAACAGTCAACACACTACTAGTACTATATATTAGTATAGTCCCTGTCTCTGTGTGCACGCTTAAGTGTCTCGTCTAGTATCGAAAAATAAGTTGGAGAAATCACTTGTTTTCTTAATTATGAGCGCATAAATTGTTGCGTGCCTTTTACTGCTTGTGCCGTCACACTCAAATGATCTTTATTGATTGCTCCCAGATACAGCATGCTGCATGCATGCTCTCACACTCTTTCTCTGCCCTAAACACGGCCCGTGCTGAACCTTGAAGTGTTTACGTCGTAGAAAAAGTTTAATACGAACCTTCCTAATTTGGCATGATTATTTGCTGAGTAATCAATCATTTATCTTGATTTAACCACGTTTATTTCGCCAGGCACGCTATTAGCAACACTCTGAATTTTGTTTTCATTGATGACGTTAGCACCCCTTATTAGCTGAGATCGATCCTAGATATACCTAGATTTTGTTGTAATTAATGATGTTAGCACCCGACCCCGCAAATAAAATGATGTTAGAACCCGTTATTAGAAGGATATTTTGTCATGCAAATAGTTAGTCATCAGTGTTGACATATATATATGCTTGATTCATGAAATGTTTAAAGTAATTTTGCATTGTATACTCGTGCCTAGGAAGTACTTCTCGTTACCTATTCACCAACCTACAAAGGTTTCGCAACGTAAAGTGAAAAATATACAGATTGAATGGAAAATTAAAAACCAAAACCAAAGAGCAAGTCCTTTTTTGTTTAATTACCACTTATTAATGCCAGAGCACGAAAAATGGAGAAGGGGAGTAATTTGTGTGCTGGGAATTATCCTACTTTATTTGATGGCACCTATGTTGAAAAGATATAAATTCTTCAAAATAGAAAGGTATGACAAGGCATGGTCTTCAACAAGTAGGCAGCTAGGAAACCTCTTAATGATTGTGACATGTCGAATGTTCTCCCAACAAGTCCAAACAAAATTACTACATATGCATTTGCTGTAATTTTATTTTATTTTCTATCATAGAATAACACCATATAATAATTTAGTATGTTTTGGGTGCAGTCGCGAGCCACCATACTTGAAGTAATCGGGAGGAAAATGGAGGAGAGGCTTGAGCAAATGAACAAGGAGGACTCGAGCACAGAAGCAGATGATCTTCTCGGGTGGGCATTGAAGCAGTCTAATCTTTCGAAAGAGCAAATATTGGACCTCTTGCTAAGCTTGCTCTTTGCCGGGCATGAGACATCGTCAGTGGCACTTGCCCTCGCCATCTTCTTCCTTGAAGGTTGCCCTAAAGCTGTCAAAGAACTGCGGGTACAAATTCAGTTTATTATTATAACTCAAATTCATTTGTGCTAAACTGGACATATAAATCTTTCAGAAGGAAAAAAAAACCACCAGTAATATCATGGAAATATTCACAGTGATCCATGACCGTGCAGGAGGAGCATCTTGAGATTGCTAGGAGACAGAAGCTGAGAGGAGAGTGCAAATTGAGCTGGGAAGACTACAAAGAAATGGTTTTCACACAATGCGTAAGGCCTTTTTAATTTGTCCATTTCCTCCCTCGTAATATCAGTGCAAGATATATGTATGTGGCCTGCTTACTTCCCATGGGGAAATCACTGTCTATGCATCCACAGTTTGATTGCAAGGCAATTTATCGGATCCACTGAAAAGTTGGGGAGCTCCGTTCGGCCGCTATTTTTAAAATATGGAAAGGTCCACTTGGAAGTTTCAGAGCAATCTGAATTTTCTTTCCATGATAACTTATACGTGTTCCGAAAGAACGGGTGAAAATCCGATAGAAAATATTCTGATTTGTAGGCTGTAAAAAAAAACCAAAATTACGGCCCAACAACAAGAAAGGTCAGCCCATTTTGGAAATACTTGTTTTCTTTGTATGCCACGTGTGAAAGTAAAATGTTATGAAATTTTGCACATACGTAGTATATCTGTATGTATGTTAACAGAAAATTGAAAACTTTTGGCGCTGTGAAAATTCGTATTTTGAAAACAAGCCCCATGTAACTCTCGGTCACTGTTGACATTTTCTATGGTGTTGTTGTACTGTACACCAAAATACCATCTTACGGTCCTACATTCCAATTGCTGAACTCTCACGTTTGCGAGTTCAAAAGTGGTAGAGAAAAAGTGACAAATGTTTGAGTCCTTATTTTCTTCTTTTATTGCAGGTTATAAACGAGACCTTGCGGCTAGGTAATGTGGTCAGGTTCCTGCACCGGAAGGTCATTCGAGATGTGCACTACAATGGTTTGTGGCTTAATTCTTACCGTACATGTATTCTTTTGGCAGTACCACTGAACTCTTATTCCTATAGATGGAGTTGTTGAATATTTGAATGTGCGTGGACTGACAGGGTATGACATTCCGAGCGGATGGAAAATTCTGCCAGTGTTAGCGGCGGTGCATCTCGACTCATCGCTGTACGAAGATCCCAACAGCTTCAACCCTTGGAGATGGAAGGTCAGTGCCTAAACGATACCTACAATTTTATCATCACAAAATTAACTGGAACCAGAAATGATACTGCTATCAGCTTAGATATCTCGTGAAAATCAATCCAAGAAAAAAAAAGGAAAATATATGTCTGGCAGTCGTTGTCTAGGCAAAAAAAAGGCCTTCATGCCTTTTGCACAGTGAAACTTCGGGAGCAAAGACAAAACAACGACAACTTCACGCATTCAGGTACAGAGGAGTTAACATTGTGTTTGATGTTGTAGCAGGGCAACACATCCACCGTGGCGCCCAACAATAACTTCATGCCCTACGGCGGCGGCACGAGGCTCTGCGCCGGGTCGGAGCTCGCCAAGCTCGAGGTGGCCATCTTCTTGCACCACCTGGTGCTCAACTTCCGTTGGGAGCTCGCTGAGCCGGACCAGGCGTTCGTGTACCCGTTCGTGGACTTCCCCAAGGGCCTGCCCATTAGGGTCCATAGAATCGCACAGGATGAAGGAGAAGAGTAAAGCGTTTTGACCGTGGACATATATGATCGGTGATTCAGTCTAGCGTCAAAGGAAGAGAAATGTAGACATGTTCGTCGTCATCTTTCCCTTTGGAGTTTGTGTTACTATTATTTTAGAAGAACAGCGCTGCTTAATTTAAATATATAACTAGCAAGGTGGTCCTCGCAAATGCGAGGGAATGATCTTGAAGTCTGTCAAAAATATTATGAATTTATTTTTATCTTGTTGTTAAAAAGATATTTTGAATCATATGAATAATTATCGTGACATTTATAAGACACCATATTCTAGAACGTTCTCTGTGTTGTTACATAGGCAGTCCTACCTTGATCTAATTTTACTCTTCAAACCCACATTTTCACTCAAACACGAACTTTGATCTATCATAGTCTCAACATATTTATTACTCACTTATTTACTGCATGTCATCACTTAAGTAGTCTTAGTAGAAGGGTGACAAGGAAGGCATCAGAAGAGGATGCAACCACCATCCTAGGTGTCGTACCATTAGACACGCAGTTGATGATGTCATCACAAATTTCGACACATCTGGCAATCGACGGTCCTAGATAGATCTGTCTTACTAAATCAATAGCCACGGTCAATTATTTGATTCACATAAATAAAAAAAGTAAGCAAAATATGCTTGCAATAACACCTTCAATTGAATCTTAAGAACTGCAAAACCATATCACACAAAAAGTGTATTTGTCTCCTGTGGCCTTAGGGCCATGGGGGCGGAGTGGATCCCGGCCCTTGCCAGTGGGAGGGCTCCGTTTTTAGATCTTTTTTCAAGATTTGTTAGGGTTTGTGTCCTATTCAGGAAGACGAGGCGGCGGCGGCTCTCTGAAGATGGAATAAATGTCTCTCCGCCTAGCCCCCGTTCCGGTGATGCGTCTAGCATCATCGATGGGCGTGTGGAGGTGTGTCTCCGGTGGATCTGTCTTTGGTGGATTTGCTCGGATCGGTTCGTCGTTCGTCTTTGTTCCTGTGTCTTCAGACTGGATCCTTCTTATCTACAATCTTCATCGGCGTCGGTTGCTGTTCTGGAGCGTTGGTTCTTTGGGGCCTTAGCACGACGACTTCCCGACTGTCTACTACAACAAGGTTTGCCCGGCTCCGGCGAGGGAGGGGCGATGACAGCGGCGCGTCTTCGGCTCGCTTCAGTGCTTGTAGTCGTCGCTAGGTGGTCTACGGATCTGGATGTAATTTTTATTATTTCTAGTGTTCGTTGTACTACCATGATTGAAGATTAATAGATCGGAAGTTTATCCCGCAAAAAAAAAACACAGTTAATACACCTTATATTACTAATTGGAAGCTTCATACGAGCCTCCATGTTAATCCTCCTAAACTTATTATAAATAATCATTACAGTAGATCTTAATCCTGCCTCTATATAGTTGAACAATACATGAAAACTCTTTTTCATCGTGTTTACAAGTCCATGTCACCATGTGTTACAAGTGAGATCCGATCCAGCCAAGAGTCCATGTGTATTACGTTTGGCTGGAAGGAAACGTGTGGTGTAAAAAAAAAAAGGAAACGCGCAATTCACAGGAAAAAGAAACGTGCAAGGAAAAATCAGCTAACAAGTTACAGATTTTTTCCTGGACACGTATTGATGAATTTACGCACGTAACACAGCTAGACATCCTTCCACTAAAAAAATATGCGTACATCATGGATGGAAGGTGCTATCTTTCCTAAAAAGTAGAGTACATTACTTCAGTGTATTGTGCAAAAATCTAGTACATGAACTAATTTTTCTTATTAAATCATCACACAAACAACTCCAGTGCTCTCGTCCCTCTCGTGTCGCCTCACTGGCAGGCGGCTCGGGAGGGCTCAGCCGCCGCCGCCTAGTAACCCTCTAGCGCCCGTCTCCCCCTCCGCCGCTGCTGATGGTCAGCGCCGGGCAAAGCTCGTGCGTGCGATGGCGGCGGCGGAGGGTCTCTCCTTCCTCTCCCGGATCAACAGCGGCATGGGCGCCCTGATCCGCGGGGTGCGGCCCTCCTGACTTTGTGGCAGATCCCGGAGGCGGTGGGCTCGCGACGGTATACGGGCCCCCAGATCCATGGGTGTGGGTTTTCCGACAGCGTGCGGGCTCCCGGCGGCGGCGGGATTGGTCGACGGCGGGCTTGGGCGATGGTGTCGGCCGCGCGGTGCCTGATCTCATTGCTTATGGATCTGGGGCGGCGGCCCCGTTGGGCATGGCGACGGCGCCCTCGGCTGGCGATGTTCGCCGGGGGTGGATGGACGGCGTCTTAACCGCGTGTGCGGTGAGTTGCCGGTGGATCTCCTCCGTGCTGCAGGTTCTCTCCCGCCGCACTTGGTGGCTTACGATCACGATCGTCGGCCTCGGTGCATTCGCGAGGGCTGGTAGACGTGACATCAGAACCGAGGAAACTCTGGATGGCTCGTTCATCCCGACGGTGGCGACTACCATGGTCGCCGTTCTCCTCCTTGCATGCGCCGTCGAGGTCCCTGCCCTCCACCCCTACCCCATACCGGGGTGAAAACACAAAATCTCTTTAGATTGGGCGGCGGCGGCACTGCGTGTGTCGTACCCTTCTTGGAGGCACTGCCTGGGATGTTTGGGTGCTCGTTAGAGGAACTATATGCGGAGGGGATGAGGTGGACAGGTGGTGGAGCGGCGTGGTATCTATCGCGTCATCGACGACTGGTCTCGGCGGTGTGGTGCGGTGGAGTCTCGCCAACAGATGCGTGACGATGGATGCGCGCAGGAAGGTGGCGCTGTCTGGCGTCGTGGTGGCGTCAACGACAGCTAGACCGGGCAAGGTAGATGCAACAGTACAACACTGAAGATGGATTGGTGGCAGGTGGCTGCGGCGGCCTCATACCCGGCAGGCGTCCTGGTTGAGGACCTCAGGTCTTAGATGTTAGGTTTGGCTGCGAGGTCTGTTTAGTATTAGGCCCAGACTATCAACATCCCTTCATCAACCGGATAGGAGTAGCGACATATATTGCCTAGATGGTGGCTTTAGTCTTACCGTTGTATGACTTTGTAAGGTCTTGTGTGAATACTTAATAAAGTGGCTGCATGCATCGTCCAGATGCAGAGCCCTGGGGTCTTCCTCCTTTTCTAAAAGAAAAAATCACACAAAAAACTAGAGCAGATATATGCTTTTTTTGCGGGAAAAACTTCCAATCTATTCATCTTCAATCATGGTAGTAGAACGAACACTAGATAAATAGAAATTACATCCAGATCCTTAGACCACCTAGCGACGACTACAAGCACTAAAGCGAGCCGAAGGCGCGCCGCTATCATCGCCCCTTCCTCGCCGGTGCCGGTAAAACGTTGTTGTAGTAGACAGTCGGGAAGTCGTCGTGGTAAGGCCTCATAGAACCAACGCACCAGAACAACAACAATCGCATATGAAGACCGTAGATCAAAAGGATCCATCTTGAAGACACACGAACGAAGATGAGCGGAAAACATATCCGAGCAAAGTCCACCAAAGACAGATCCGTCGGAGATACACATCCACACGCCCAGGGATGATGCTAGACGCATCACCGTAATAGGGCTAGGCAGGGAGACCTTTATTCCATCTTTAGGAAAGCGCCGCCATCTCGCCTTTCTGAGCATGACACAAACCCTAACAAAGCTCGAAAAAAAGAACTAAAAGCGAAGCCCTCCTATCGGCAAGTGCCGAGATCCATTCCGTCTCCATGGCCATAAAACCATCGGAGACGGGACGGACCGGCGCCGGCGCCGGCGGGAGGCAGAGAACCCTAATTTTTTGAAGACGGCGGCTAAAAAAAGAAGACCGTATATATGTTTTTCTTCTAGTTACGAGTATATGGTTGATACTCTAGAACAGATATATGCTTATACTATACTAATCCCGCCCAAAAATCACACGTAAGTATATATTCCTAAATTTGTACGTGACATGCGTGTAATGTTTTCTGTAGATATACATAAATTTGTTGGGGAACGTAGTATTTCAAAATTTTCCTACGATCACGCAAGATCTATCTACTAGATGCATAGCAACGAGAGGGGAGAATGTGTCTACGTACCCTCGTAGACCGAAAGCGGAAACGTCTAGTGACGCGGTTGATGTAGTCGAACGTCTTCGCGATGCAACCAATCCAAGCACCGAACTTACGACACCTCCTCGTTCAGCACACGTTCAGCTCGATGATGTCCCATGAGCTCTTGATCCAGTTGACCTTCACGAGAGTGTTTCGTCAGCATAACGGCGTGGCGACGGGGATGATGAAACTACCGGCGCAGGGCTTCACCTAAGCACTGCAACGGTACGACCGATGTTTGTTTCTGTGGAGGGGGCCACCACACACGGCTAAAACAATGTTTCTTGTGTGTCCTTAGGTGCCCCCTGCCCTCGTATATAAAGGAGCAACGGGGAAGGTGCGGCCAGCCAAGGGGCGCGCCATAGGAGTAGGATTCCTACTCCTATTAGGAATAGGAATCCCCTTTCCTATTGCTACTAGGAGTAGGAAAGGAAGGAGGAGAGGAGAAGGAAGGAGAGGGGGGCCTCCCCCACTCCTAGTCCAACTAGGATCCCTAGGGGGTGTGCGGCCAGCCCTAGTGGGCTGCCTCTCACTTTTCCCTCATGGCCTACTATGGCCCATACTCCCCCGGGGGGGTTACGGTAAGCCCTCCGGCACTCCGGTTTTATCCAATAACACCCGAAACACTTCCGGTGTCCGAATATAGTCGTCCAATATATTAATCTTTATATCTCGGACATTTCGAGACTCCTCGTCATGTCCGTGATCTCATCCGGGACTCCGAACTACCTTCGGTACATCAAAACTCATAAACTCATAATACCGATCGTTATCGAACGTTAAGCGTGCGGACCCTACGGGTTCGAGAACTATGTAGACATGACCGAGACTCATCTCCGGTCAATAACCAATAGCGGAACCTGGATGACCATATTGGCTCCTACATGTTCTACGAAGAGCTTTATCGGTCAAACCGCATAACAACATATGTTGTTCCCTTTATCATCGGTATGTTAATTGCCTGAGATTCAATCCTCGGTATCACTATACCTAGTTAATCTTGTTACTGGCAAGTCTCTTTACTCGTTCCGTAATACATCATCTCGTGACTAACTCATTAGTCGTTTGCTTGCAAGGCTTATTATGATGTGTACTACCGAGAGGGCCCAGAGATACCTCTCCGACACTCGGAGTGACAAATCCTATTCTTGATCTATGCCAACACCACAAACACCTTTGGAGACACCTGTAGAGCATCTTTATAGTCACCCAGTTACGTTGTGACGTTTGATAGCACATAAGGTGTTCCTGCGGTATTCGGGAGTTGCATAATCTCATAGTCATAGGAACATGTATAAGTCATGAAGAAAGCAATAGCAGTAAAACTAAACGATCAAGTTGCTAAGCTAACGGATGGGTCTTGTCCATCACATCATTCTCCTAATGATGTGATCTCGTAGATCAAATGACAACACATGTCTATGGTTAGGAAACGTAACCATCTTTGATTAACGAGGCTTGTCAAGTAGAGGCATACTAGGGACACTCTGTTTTGTCTATGTATTCACACACGTACCAAGTTTTCGGTTAATACAATTCTAGCATGAGTAATAAACATTTATCATGATATAAGCAAATATAAATATCAACTTCATTATTTCCTTTAGGGCATATTTCCTTCAGTCTCCCACTTGCACTAGAGTCAATAATCTAGTTCACATCGCCATGTGATTTAATACAGATATTTCACATCGTTATGTGAATAATACCCATAGTTCACATCGCCATGTGACCAACACCCAAAAGGTTTACTAGAGTCAACAATCTAGTTTACATCGCCACGTGATTAACACCCAAAAGAGTACTAAGGTGTTGATGGGCCTCTAACCCATCGTTGGTTACCCCAAGTGGAAGGTGTGAGATGCAGTGTTGTGGAAGTTTTTCCCTTAGCAAAGATGCCAAGGATCGAATCCCAGAGACTCCTAGGTTCAACAAGTAGGTGTCAACTGCTAACGGCGCCAGATATTAGCAATCAACGTGGACCTGCACACAGATACAAATAACTTTGCTCCCAACGAGTACAGAGAGGTTGTCAATCCCTCCGGCCTTGTAGTTCACAAAGGATTAAACGCAAATGATAGTAGTGATAGATAATGTTTGCAATAGTAAATAAAAGAGAAAAGTAAATAGCGGATGTGATCAATGATGGTAATATGGACCGGAGTCTCATGATGTTCACTAGTGATGTCTCTCTCCCAAAAGACGATAAAACAGCTATGTGAGGTGAACGAATTACAGCTGGGCAATTGACAGGACCACGAACGCAAACTAATGCTGACTACATTGCAAGAAAGGTTGAGGTTCAAAGCATGGGCGGTACGCCAAAGTAAGTAGACCGAAATCCATCAATATCTACTACTAATCATCCACCTTGAGATATCTATCCAGAACATCTCGCTGGTATTAAGTTGCGAGCCCCACCCATAGTGTAAACTCAAAGCAACAGACAACTGCATTAAAAGAACTTTGCGTAAAGTAAACAATCCTTGCACCCGCGGGCACAAGCACCGTTGTTTTCCCCCTTGTGGCAACATCACATCCCCTAGACTCATGTTTCTGTCACTCAAGCTAGTCATCGAGGGGCATGAACCCACAATCGAGCATAACGTTCCCTCTTGGAGTCACTACGTATTACTTGGCCCAAGCAATAAGTAACAACGGAGAACATGCAAGAATTACTTATGAACATAAATATAAAAGAGGTAGATCAAATATATTACTCAAGCACAATCTGAACATAATCTCATAATCCATCGGATCCCAGCAAACTCATCATAGCAACAGCATAAGGATTACATATGTGCCTCGATCATGTAGGGCAGCTCACGAGGACTAATTAGAGAATCACAAGAACGGGAGGAGAACATCACATAGCTACTGGTCATGGACTCATGGTCCAAGGGAGACTACTCACAACTCATCCGGGAGGCGTCCATGGTGGTGGAGAGGCTCCCGATGGTGATCCTCCCCTCTGGCAGGGTGCCGGGAAGAGTTCTCCTGGTGCTCCCGATCTTGGAAGCGGCGGCGGCGGCGGAACAGAGATGAGATCGCGAAAAAGAGTTCCCGTCCCGAGGGTTTCGAAGGACGCTCTAAATATATGCCAAAGGGGGGCACCAGACGGGGCTCGGGGGGCCCAGGCGCCCCCCCGGCGCGGCCCAGGGGGGGGGGCGCCGCCAGGGCGCCTAGGGCCCTGGTGCCCCCCCCCCAGCTGTACTTCGGGCGCAAGGTAGGTTCTGGAACGCTGATTTTTTATATAATTTTTCTGGATTTTTCCTGACAGTTCTCGTAATGTGAAAACCTGAAATACAAAAACAGCCGAAAACAGAAACTGGCACTGGGGTGCACTGGATTAGTAGGTTAGTCCAAATATGATCAAAAGTGTATGGAAGTGTATAAATATCATAGCAATATCACCCAAAAGTGGCATGGAGCAAGCAGAAATTATAGATACGTTTTGGACGTATCAACATCCCCAAGCTTAATTCCTGCTCTTTCTCGAGTAGGTAAATGATAACAAGAATAATTTCTGTGGTGACATGCTATTAACCATATTGGACTTATTCATAGTCATATGACAAAAGCTTACTGAGACAATGATTCTATAGTAATTAATTGCCTCATGAGAAAATCACAAATGACTGAAAGTTTTACAACATGAAACTGAAACATCAAAAAGATTTGCAATGAACATGATGTGCAAATATGATAAAGTGATATCTAGCTTGCCCCCTTTAGTGAAGCAAAACATAAATGCAGGGGCACCTTCAAGGTTTAAGTGATGACTAGATACAATGATTTCAAAATAAACGATATCACGATCATGCAAAAGACAATGCTACTTTGGGACAATGCACATTACACTAAGAATGACAATCATGCTCTCAGTAGTTAGTGCTTTAAGAAAGAAGGTGGAGACTCAACATAAAAGTAAAATAATGGTTATGTGCTAGAGCTTTTTTTTATTTTGAAAACATAGAAGCAATTTTGTCAACGGTAGTAGTACTTCATATGTGTCATGCATAAGACATCCTATAAGTTGCAAGCCTCATGCATCGAATACCAATAGTGCTCGCACCTTGTCCTAATTAGCTCGGAATTCCATGGGTTATCATTGCATTACATATGTTTCAACCAAGTGTCACAAAGGGGTACCTCTATGCCACCTGTACAAAGGTCCAAGGAGATAAATCGCATTTGATTTCTCGTTTTTGATAGATCTCAACTTGAGGACATCCATACCGGGACAACATAGAAAATAGATAATGGACTCCTCTTTAATGCATAAGCATATTCTCATAAGAGATTGAGGATTAATGTCCAAGCTAAAACTTCCACCATGATACATGGCTTTGGTTGGCGGCCCAATGTTCTTCTCTAACAATATGCATACTCAACCATTCAACCTATGGCAAATCACCCTTACTTCAGACAAGACGAACATGCATAGCAACTCACATGATATTCAACAATAGTGTGACAGTTGATGGCGTCCCCAGAAACATGGTTACCGCTGAGCAAGCAACTTATAAGAAATAAGATACATAAGTGACATATTCTTTACCACAATAGTTTTTAAGCTACTTTCCCATGAGCTATGTATTGCAAAGTTAGTCCGTTTAGTACAGGTGGAGGTTAGCAAAAGACTGGGAGCGACCAACTAAGAGAGCAATGACGGTCATAATCATGCAGAGCGACAAAGCAACATTGAATCAGGCATGGTAGTTATATCGCTACTCAGAAATAAAAGATCATCAAGGCTTGACAGACTTTCTTTACAGTCTTAAATACGCGTGAGCATACGCCAAGTCAATCAAAATAAATTCTTGAAGGAAGATATTACTAAACCATACCACATCATTGGCAAACAAATCATGTTGGTACTCCAATAGCACATTGGGAATCCCCCAGCTATTTGAGACTAACCATAAGAAAACCTGAACTACTAAGCACCATTATGCAAGTAGCATCTTTATCATAGACATATCAACCAATGCAATGGAAGCAAACTCTCTTAATAAGATAAGCATGATAATTAAAGAGAGTTCAAGCAACCAACTAAACAAAAGCTCTTTGAAAAAGATATGCATGAATATTAAGAGCAGAGCATGATAGTAGCTATTAAAAGACAAAGAACACACACAGCAAAGATAGACATGAAAATTCTATGTTATGTTCTAGGTAGAAGTGGAGCGTGTTTCTCTCCCACATAAAGAAAGCTGAGTTCCGACTCGTTATGAAAAACTAAAAAGAAAACTAAAAGCAAGACGCTCCAAGCATTGCACATAACACATGAAGTGATAAAAATATAGCAGAACGAAAGACGAACTGATAATGTTGATGGAGAAGGGGATGCATGGGGGCATCCCCAAGCTTAGACGCTTGAGTCTCCTTGAATATTTCTTGGGGGTGCACGGGGGCATCCCCAAGCTTGAGCGCTTGACACTCCTGAATCTTTTTATCATCTTCCCTCGCACACTTGAAAACTCCCTTCATACATAACTCATCATAATCTGATTAGCGAGATTAGTACCCATAATAAAATAATTGTACCTTTCTGGAAATAAAGATATTCTTGAAGGTCTACTGTTTCTCAAGATTGCCAAAAGGTTTTTGCAAAGAAAAAGCAAGCTCTTGATTTGCAAAATGAAGGAAAGGCAAAACAGGACAGAATCTGTGAAAAACATAACAGCAGGTAGTAAATGATTTGTTCGGGGTACTTCTGCAACTCAAATCAGAAAACTCAGAACAGAAGCACGAAAGAACATTATATAGAGAACGCTGTCGAAAAAATTCAGACCAAAAAGATGATCTGGTGATTTTATACGAATTTTTCTATCCAAGGACAGAATCTGTTTCCTGGACAGCTCCTCACAACTTTTGATCTTTCTAGCAATCAGAGGCTATACTTGGCACAAATATGAAAAGCAAAGATACAATGATGATGCTACTGTAGTAAACAACATCAAGACACAACAAAAGCAAAATATAAAAATTTATTCATGTGGGCTGCCTCCCAAAAGCGCTTTCTTTTATGCCTTTAAGCTAGGCATAATGCAAAGAGATCAAGTTGTATCAATTAAACCATCATCAAGATCATCAAAAAGCTCTTCAATAATACAACTAGTCTTAAGTGAACTCTCAAATAAAGGCCTCTAGGAAATTCCCATTGATAGCAGTATCTAGAATAAACCTATTCCAAGAAGTAATTCCAACATAAAAATTTCTAAGCAGGTTAGTAGTGGGTTGCTTCTTGGTGGCTCTTTTTTGTGAATCATTAATTCTATACCCAGCATCTTTCAAACTTTCCCCACCTCTTTGTTTAAAGCTGAGAACTTCTGCCTCGTCAAAGACAAAAGGACCCGACATAATGACAACTAAAGAACGAGATAACTATTTTTGTGATTTTCGATAAAAGGTACTAAAGCAAAAACTGAAAGGTAAACTAACAAGACTAAAAAGCAAAGGTAAAAGATAGCATGCAACTCCCCTATCCTGAAGAGTGGAGTCCCCGGCAACGGCGCCAGAAAAACTCCTTGATGGGCCTCTAACCCCTCGTTGGTTACCCCAAGTGGAAGGTGTGAGATGCAGTGTTGTGGAAGTTTTTCCCTTAGCAAAGATGCCAAGGATCCAGAGATTCCTAGGTTCAACAAGTAGGTGTCAACTGCTAACGGCACCAGATATTAGCAATCAACGTGGACCTGCACACAGATACAAATAACTTTGCTCCCAACGAGTACAGAGAGGTTGTCAATCCCTCCGGCCTTGTAGTTCACAAAGGATTAAACGCAAATGATAGTAGTGATAGATAATGTTTGCAATAGTAAATAAAAGTGAAAAGTAAATAGCGGATGTGATCAATGATGGTAATATGGACCGGAGTCTCATGATGTTCACTAGTGATGTCTCTCTCCCAAAAGACGATAAAACAGCTATGTGAGGTGAACGAATTACAGCTGGGCAATTGACAGGACCACGAACGCAAACCAATGCTGACTACATTGCAAGAAAGGTTGAGGTTCAAAGCATGGGCGGTACGCCAAAGTAAGTAGACCGAAATCCATCAATATCTACTACAAATCATCCACCTTGAGATATCTATCCAGAACATCTCGCTGGTATTAAGTTGCGAGCCCCACCCATAGTGTAAACTCAAAGCAACAGACAACTGCATTAAAAGAACTTTGCGTAAAGTAAACAATCCTTGCACCCGCGGGCACAAGCACCGTTGTTTTCCCTCTTGTGGCAACAGCACATCCCCTAGACTCATGTTTCTGTCACTCAAGCTAGTCATCGAGGGGCATGAACCCACAATCGAGCATAACGTTCCCTCTTGGAGTCACTACATATTACTTGGCCAAAGCAATAAATAACGACGGAGAACATGCAAGAATTACTTACGAACATAAATATAAAAGAGGTAGATAAAATATATTACTCAACCACAATCTGAACATAATCTCATAATCCATCGGATCCCAGCAAACTCATCATAGCAACAGCATAAGGATTACATATGTGCCTCGATCATGTAGGGCAGCTCACGAGGACTAATTAGTGAAGCACAAGAACGGGAGGAGAACATCACATAGCTACTGGTCATGGACTCATGGTCCAAGGGAGACTACTCACAACTCATTCGGGAGGCGTCCATGGTGGTAGAGAGGCTCCCGATGGTGATCCTCCCCTCCGGCAGGGTGCCGGGAAGAGTTCTCCTGGTGCTCCCGATCTTGGAAGCGGCCGCGGCGGCGGAACAGAGATGAGATCGCGAAAAAGAGTTCCCGTCCCGAGGGTTTCGAAGGACGCTCTAAATATATGCCAAAGGGGGGCACCAGACGGGGCTCGGGGGGCCCAGGCGCCCCCCCCGGCGCGGCCCAAGGGGGGGGGCGCCGCCAGGGCGCCTGGGGCCCTGGTGCCCCCCCCCCCAGCTGTACTTCGGGCGCAAGGTAGCTTCTGGAACGCTGATTTTTTATATAATTTTTCTGGATTTTTCCTGACAGTTCTCGTAATGTGAAAACCTGAAATACAAAAACAGCCGAAAACAGAAACTGGCACTGGGGTGCACTGGATTAGTAGGTTAGTCCAAATATGATCAAAAGTGTATGGAAGTGTATAAATATCATAGCAATATCACCCAAAATTGGCATGGAGCAAGCAGAAATTATAGATACGTTTTGGACGTATCAGGTGTGATCATGTTTTGCTTGCGAGAGAGGTTTAGTCAACGGGTCTGCCACATTCGGATCCATATGTATTTTGCAAATTTCTATGTCTACAATGCTCTGAAACGGATCTACTCTAGCTAAATGCTCCCACTTTCAATATGCATGTATCCAGATCGAGACTCAGAGTCATTCAGATCGGTGTCAAAGCTTGCATCAACGTGACTCTTTACGACGAACTCTTTATCACCTCCATAACCGAGAAATATTTCCTTATTCCTCTAAGGATAATTTTGACCGATGTCCAGTGATCTACTCCTAGATCAAAATTGTACTCCCTTGCCAAGCTCAGGGCAGGGTTACAATTGGTCTGGTATACAACATGTCATACTTTATAGAACCTATGGCTGAGACATAGGGAATGACTTTCAGATGGATCACTGGAGCTTGCACACTTTGTTACCACCTTTAGGATCGACAAAAACTTCTGGTTGCATCGTATACAACTTTTCTTTGAGGTATCCATTTAGAAATGCAGTTTTGACATCCATTTGCCTTTCATAATCATAAAATGCGGCAATTGCCAGCATGATTCGGAAAGACTTAAGCATCGCTACGGGTGAGAAAGCCTCATCGTAGTCAACTCCTTGAACTTGTCAAAAACCTTTCGCAACAAGTCTAGCTTTGTAGACAGTAACATTACCGTCGGCGTCGGTCTTCCTCTTGAAGATCCATTTATTTTCAATGGCTTGCTGATCATCGGGCAAGTCAACCAAAGTCCACACTTTGTTCTCATACATGGATCCCATCTCAGATTTCATGGCCTCAAGCCATTTTGCGGAATCTGGGCTCGTCATCGCTTCCTCATAGTTTGTAGGTTCATCATGGTCTAGTAACATGACTTCCAGAACCGGGTTGCCGTACCACTCTGGCGCGGAACGTACTCTGGTTGATCTACGAAGTTCAGCAATAACTTGATCCGAAGTTTAGTGATCATCATCATTAGCTTCCTCGGTAATTGGTGTAGGAATCACTAGAACTAGTTTCTGTGATGTACTACTTTCCAATTCGGGAGAAGGTACAATTACCTCATCCAGCTCCACTTTCCTCCCGCTCACTTCTTTCGAGAGAAACTCCTTCTCTAGAAAGTATCCAATTTTAGCAATGAATATCTTGCCTTTGGAGCTGTGATAGAAGGTGTACCCAACAGTTTCCTTTGGGTATCCTATGAAGACACATTTCTCTGATTTGGGTTCGAGCTTACACTAGTAGATAAAGGGTCATTAGACCCGGTTCGTTTGGGCCTTTAGCCCCGGTTCCTGAACCGGGAAAAAAGTGTCGGTACTAATGCTCTGACCCTTTAGTCCCAGTTCAATCCAGAACCGGGGCCGATGGGTGTCCACGTGGCCTGTGCGCCGAGCCCAGGCAGGAGGGGCTTTGGTCCCGGTTGGTGGCACCAACCGGGACCAAAAGGCATCCACGCGTCAGCATTTCTGTGGCTGTGGTTTTTGTTTTTTTTTGAAAGGGGAGGAGGGTTGGAGGTTTTGGGGGGTTAATTTAGGTGTTTCATATTGTGTTTAGCTAGCTAATTAATAGAGAGAAGTGTCCTCTCTTATGTCCGTGCTTGGTCGACGCTACGTACTACACATACGTATAGAGAGGACTAGACACGCTAGCTAGGTAGCTAGCTAGTAAAGCAAACGAAGGAAACAGAAGATCTATAATCAACATATATATATATATATATATATATATATATATATATATATATATATATATATATATATATATATATATATGCATACAGAAAGAAGTAATTAATATCGACCACCTCTCCTTCTCGGAGAGATTGGTCGAACAACAAGTTCTCGTATATCGATCTATCCGACACTACCGGGTACATATATACAATAATTATCTCTTACAAATATAATCTCCTATAGGATGGACGCATGGTCCACATAGTATTCTCCGTCTGGCGCGATCACGTGTTCAAGGAAGAATGCCGCCAATTCCTCTTGAATTGCTCGCAGACGATCTAGTGTTAGGAGTTCATCCCGCATCCAAAACATCTAATTTGAAGTAGGGGGTCAATACATGAAATGATGCTATAAATTTGTGAATATTATTAATTGCTTACGCACTTCAAATTGTGCTTCAGAGTAGCCCCGCTCACAGGTCGTGTGGCGGATGGACTCGCAAATGTAGTATCCACAGTAATCATTCCCGGGTTCCTGCCACAACCACTTTACAAGAAATAGAGGTCAATCAAACTGATAAGCAAGAACGCCAAATTGGTATTGATGAAACTAGCGCTTGAATCAAGATATAGGAGATGTGCGCGCGGAACATGCTACTATATAGTACTTACTTTCGGGTATCTAAATTCTAGCTTCTTCGGCAGTCCCGGAGCTTTTTTGGTGAATTTTCTCCAAACCCTGCCAGACAAAGAAAACAATTAGTTGATATCAGAAATGAAGTTGCTGATATGCATGGTGGATAATATTGATCGATTTAACTTACCTGACGAGCATTTGAGTCATGTCCGCATACTCCTCGGGATCTTTACGTTTAGAGTCCAAGACAGTTACTACTCCCTTCTCAAGCTTAATCTCTAAGAAAATATAGTCGAAGTTGTGCACGCATGCATGAACTCATCAATTACATCACTATAACCTTGACTGATATATAAGGGAAACCAAATATGCACAAGACAGTAACACTCACTTGAAGTTGTAAGGAAAGAGTATTATATCTTTGTTTTCATTTACCACCAACGATCGTAGCAAGTTGGTCTCGGTATCGTCGGGACGCAATTTAACCTCGGTTGCATCTATGAGGTATGTGTTAATGAACCCAATATCACATACTTGTCTTTTCTTCAATTCGACGATCTTCAATCTGCATAATATAGTGAGGATAATTATAAATACATGCAATGAAGATCAGCTATATAGAGAGACTTAATGACAGAAGTAGTACTACTTACAGATAGTAGCAGGTGACCGTTGTTTTATCGAGGGCCAGTTGATTGAAAAACTGATAGAACTCCTCAAATGGAACAGGCAACAGTTCAATTCCAACGAAGTCATGCTCGGGTTTAACTCTCAAATACAAGCTATCCCTCCCCCAGACTCTCTGGAGATTTTCAAGTACCAATCATGCAATCTTCGCATATTCGTTGATAGAGATCTTTCATTTTTGACGAGAGGCTTTTTGTACTCGTATCTTTCTATCTGCACGTCCAAGAAATAATAGTGTACATCGTCGGACACGTAATCTGCAAGATTGGTATAACTGGGCACCATCCTCACATTTTGTCTAGTGTCAAAGGATTCAACAAAACCAATACTTCATCATTAGGCGAAAGTAACAGTAGCATGATGGTACGAAGCTCTCCAAAGTGGTTTTGGAACGGAGTCCCAGATAAGATAATTCGTAACAAAAGACGGATTATCCTATCGGGAACTCCGTTCCAAAATAACTTTGCATAACTTCGTACAAACATGCCCCGGTTACTTCTGGCAAATGATGAAGTCATGGAATTCTTCAATACTTTGACACTAGCTAGGCAACCTCTCTCGACCCCTCGACCCCCGACTAGTCGGCGATCCACAACCCTAGACCCCCCTCATGTCACAT
>LR738714.1:780768563-780805443 GCA_902687465.1 Secale cereale
GGTTGGTGCCACCAACCGGGACTAAAGGTCCCTTTTCAGCAGCCCAAAGGGCGGGAAGGAGGGGCCTTTAGTCCCGGTTGGTGGCACCAACCGGGACTAAAGGGGGGTATTAGTCCCGGTTTGAGCCACCAACCGGGACTAATGCCACCCTTTAGTCCCGGTTGGTTCCACCAACCGGGACCAAAGGCCTTGCTGGCGCGTTGCGGTGGGAAGTTTAGTCCCACCTCGCTAGTTGAGAAAGCCCGGCACCAGTTTATAAGCCCCGCTGCCTCTCTCCTCTCGAACTCCTCTTAACTACAGGCCTAAGGGCCTAAACTGACACTGCTTTGCCTGTGGGCTTGCTGGGCTTTCTGCGGGCCTGAATCCTGGCCCATGGTTGGGTTTCTAGTCGTATTCAGACCGTGTGGGCCTAGTAGGTGGCATTTTTTTTATTTTTTTCTTTGTTGCTTTATTTTTTAGTTTTGTTTCTACTTTCAACAAAATACTTACTGTTGCTATTTTTATTTATTTGTTTTCTTTGTTGCTTTATTTATTTTATTTTGTTTCCACTTACAACAAAATACTTATTGTTGCTAATTTTTTTTGCAAGTTTTTTTGTTTTGTTTTCTGCATTATTTATTTTCTTTTGTTTTTTGCTTTATTTTTTAATTCTTTCTGGTAAAACCAATTACAAACTTTCTGTTAGTGCAAGTAGTATTCAAATTTGAATAGTTTAAATTTGAAATTATTTGTTTTCTTTGTTGCTTTATTTATTTTATTTTGTTTCTACTTACAATGAAATACTTATTGTTGCTATTTTTTATTTTTTTTGCAAGTTTTTTTTTGTTTTTTGCATTATTTATTTTCTTTTGTTTTTTGCTTTATTTTTTAATTCTTTGTGGTAAAACCAATTACAAACTTTCTGTTAGTGCAAATTTGAATAGTACAAACGGACAATGGTATCATACTCGTTTGTTACAAAGTTGGCATGGTATCATCATAATAGTTGCGGAAAAAAATCTTCACTTTTTCTTCGCTTGTGTCATTTGCTTATTGCGCCGTAACCATGGATAATCTTCATCGTTTATCAGGATGCTTGGGTCAGCCTTGACTTCGAAGGGAGGAATTTCATGAAACTTTTCATAATCTTCAGACATGTCTGTCTTGCCCTCCACTCCCAGGATGTCCCTTTTCCCTGAAAGAACTATGTGGCGCTTTGGCTCATCGTATGATGTATTCGCTTCCTTATCTTTTCTTTTTCTCGGTCTGGTAGACATGTCCTTCACATAGATAACCTGTGCCACATCATTGGCTAGGACGAATGGTTCGTCAGTGTATCCAAGATTTTTCAGATCCACTGTTGTCATTCCGTACTGTGGGTCTACCTGTACCCCGCCTCCTGACAGATTGACCCATTTGCACTTAAACAAAGGGACCTTAAAATCATGTCCGTAGTCAAGTTCCCATATGTCCACTATGTAACCATAATATGTGTCCTTTCCCCTCTCGGTTGTTGCATCAAAGCGGACACCGCTGTTTTGGTTGGTGCTCTTTTGATCTTGGACAATCGTGTAAAATGAATTCCCTTTTATCTCGTATCCTTTGTAAATCAATACAGTCGAAGATGGTCCCCTGGACAACAAGTACAACTCATCACAAACAGTGTTGTCACCTCTGAGACGTGTTTCCAACCAACTGCTGAAAGTCCTGATGTGTTCACATGTAATCCAGTCGTCGCACTGCTCCGGGTGTTTGGAGCGCAGACTGTTCTTGTGTTCATCGACATACGGGGTCACTAATGTAGAGTTCTGTAGAACTGTGTAGTGTGCTTGAGACCAAGAATATTCGTCCCTGCATATTATTGAGTCCCTTCCAAGCGTGCCTTTTCCAGTCAGTCTCCCCTCGTACCGCGATTTAGGGAGACCTATCTTATTTAGGCCAGGATTGAAGTCAACACAAAACCGGATGACATCCTCTGTTTGATGGCCCATGGAGATGCTTCCTTCTGGCCTGCCGCGGTTATGGACATATTTCTTTAGGACTCCCATGAACCTCTCAAAGGGGAACATATTGTGTAAAAATACGGGCCCCAGAATGACAATCTCGTCGACTAGATGAACTAGGACGTGTGTCATGATATTGAAGAAGGATGGTGGGAACACAAGATCGAAACTGACAAGACATTGCGCCACATCACTCCTTAGCCTTGGTACGATTTCTGGATCGATCACCTTCTGAGAGATTGCGTTGAGGAATGCACATAGCTTCACAATGGCTAATCGGACGTTTTCCGGTAGAAGCCCCCTCAATGCAACCGGAAGCAGTTGCGTCATAATCACATGGCAGTCATGAGACTTTAGGTTCTGGAACTTTTTCTCTGCCATATTTATTATTCCCTTTATATTCGACGAGAAGCCAGTCGGGACATTCATACTGAGCAGGCATTCAAAGAAGATTTCTTTCTCTTCTTTCGTAAGAGCATAGCTGGCAGGACCTTCATACTGCTTCGGAGGGATGCCGTCTTTTTCGTGCAAACGTTGCAGGTCCTCCCGTGCCTCAGCTGTATCTTTTGTCTTTCCATACACGCCCAAGAAGCCTAGCAGGTTCACGCAAAGGTTCTTCGTCACGTGCATCACGTCGATTGAAGAGCGGACCTCTAGGTCTTTCCAGTAGGGTAGGTCCCAAAATATAGATTTCTTCTTCCACATGGGTGCGTGTCCCTCAGCGTCATTCGGAACAGCTAGTGCGCCGGGGCCCTTTCCAAAGATTACGTGTAAATCATTGACCATAGCAAGTACGTGATCACCGGTACGCATGGCGGGCTTCTTCCGGTGATCTGCCTCGCCTTTGAAATGCTTGCCTTTCTTTCGACATTGATGGTTGGTCAGAAGAAATCGACGATGGCCCAGGTACACATTCTTCCTGCACTTGTCCAGGTATATACTTTCAGTGTCATCTAAACAGTGCGTGCATGCGTGGTATCCTTTGTTTGTCTGTCCTGAAAGGTTACTGAGAGCGGGCCAATCATTGATGGTCACGAACAGCAACGCCTTTAGGTCAAATTCCTCCTGTCTGTGCTCATCCCACGCACGTACACCGTTTCCATTCCACAGCTGTAAAAGTTCTTCAACTAATGGCCTTAGGTACACATCAATGTCGTTGCCGGGTTGCTTAGGGCCTTGGATGAGAACTGGCATCATAATGAACTTCCGCTTCATGCACATCCAAGGAGGAAGGTTATACATACATAGAGTCACGGGCCAGGTGCTGTGATTGCTGCTCTGCTCCCCGAAAGGATTAATGCCATCCGCGCTTAAAGCAAACCATACGTTCCTTGTGTCCTTTGCAAACTCCTCCCAGTACTTTCTCTCGATTTTTCTCCACTGCGACCCGTCAGCGGGTGCTCTCAACTTCCCGTCTTTCTTACGGTCCTCACTGTGCCATCGCATCAACTTGGCATGCTCTCTGTTTCTAAACAAACGTTTCAACCATGGTATTATAGGAGCATACCACATCACCTTCGCAGGAACCCTCTTCCTGGCGGGCTCGCCATCAACATCACCAGGGTTATCTCGTCTGATCTTATACAGCAATGCACCGCATACCGGGCATGCGTTCAGATCCTTGTATGCACCGCGGTAGAGGATTCAGTCATTAGGGCATGCATGTATCTTCTGCACCTCCAATCCTAGAGGGCATACGACCTTCTTTGCTGCGTATGTACTGTCGGGCAATTCGTTATCCTTCGGAAGCTTCTTCTTCAATATTTTCAGTAGCTTCTCAAATCCTTTGTCAGCCACAACATTCTCTGCCTTCCACTGCAGCAATTCCAGTACGGTACCAAGCTTTGTGTTGCCATCTTTGCAATTGGGGTACAACTCTTTTTTGTGATCCTCTAACATGCGATCGAACTTCAGCTTCTCCTTTTGACTTTCGCATTGTGTCCTTGCATCGACAATGACCCGGCGGAGATCATCATTTGGTTCCTCTTGATCTTCAACAGCTTCACCCGTTGCAGCATCATTGGGCACATCGTCTGGTTACTCTTGATCTTCACCAGATCCCCCCATTGCAGCATCACCGTATTCAACGGGCACATAGTTGTCATCGTACTCTTCTTCTTCGCCGTCTTTCATCATAACCCCTATTTCTCCGTGCCTCGTCCAAACATTATAGTGTGGCATGAAACCCTTGTAAAGCAGGTGGGAGTGAAGGATTTTCCGGTTAGAGTAAGACATCGTATTCACACATTTAGTGCATGGACAACACATAAAACCATTCTGTTTGTTTGCCTCAGCCGCATTTAGAAACTCATGCACGCCCTTAATGTACTCGGAGGTGTGTTTGTCACCGTACATCCATTGCCGGTTCATCTGCGTGCATTATATATAATTAAGTGTGTCAAAAACCATTACAGAACATCATAAATAGATAATTAAGTGACCAAATGGATAAAAGTTCATCATCACATTAAAACCAAAGTACATACATATATAGTTCTCATCTAACAACATATAGCTCTCCATACACATCGAAACTATGTAAAACTTTTCAATGCGAAAAAAAATGCGATCATAATCGCAACCAAGGTAACAATTGATCCAACGGCATAATGATACCAGGCCTCGGTATGAATGGCATATTTTCTAATCTTTTTAATCTTCAACCGCATTGCATACATCTTGATCTTGTGATCATCGACGACATCCGCAACATGCAACTCCAATATCATCTTCTCGTCCACGATTTTTTTTATTTTTTCCTTCAAGAATTTGTTTTCTTCTTCAACTAAATTTAACCTCTCGACAATAGGGTCCATCTTGATCTTGTGATCATTGATGACTTCCGCAACATGCAACTCCAATTCCATCTTCTCCTCCTCCACTTTTTTCCAATTTTTTCTTTAAGGAAATGTTTTCCTCTTCAAGTAAATTTAACCTCTCCACAAGAGGGTCGGTTGGAATTTCCGGTTCAACTACCTCCTAGACATAATAAAACATCTATGCATGTCAGGTTGGTCGGCATAACTATCATAAACACTAAAACAATTAGTTATAAATTAAAGATAATATACCACATCCGAATCGTAGACAGGACGAGGGCCCACGTGGGCGGATATCAAAACCATCGCACTATATAATAACAAGCAATAATAAACATAAGAAAATTAGACAAATATCTATCTAAAGCAATAATAACAAGCAACAATAAAAGTAAGAAAAGCATGGACATAACAAGAGGCTCACCACGGTGGGGCCGGTGACGAGATCGGCGGGGGCGATCGACGGCGGCGAAGACGGGGACGGGACGTGACGGACCGCTAAACCTAGACAAATCTCGGAGAAAATAGAGCTTCGAGAGGAGAAAAGCTTAACTAGTGTGGCTCTGGCATTCCACCGAACACGTTGTGTGCATAGGAGGTGAGCTAGAGCATCACTAACCCCTCTCCTCCTCGGCCAGAAAAAAAACAGAGCAGTGAGCTCTGCTCTTGAGTGAGGGGTTATATATAGGCACCTCATTGGTCCCGGTTGGTGCTATGAACCGGGGCTAAAGGGGAGCCTTTGGTCCCGGTTCATATCACCAACCGGGACCAATGGTGGTGGGCCAGGACCAAGAGCCATTGGTCCCGGTTTGTCGCTCCAACCGGGACCAAAAGGTCCAAACGAACCGGGACCAATGGCCCACGTGGCCCGGCCGGCCCCCTGGGCTCACGAACCGGGTCCAGTGCCCCCATTGCACCCGGTTCTAGATTGAACCGGGGCTAATGGGCTGGACAGGCCTGGTCTAATGCCCTGTTTTCTACTAGTGTTATCAGGTTGAAACTTTTTCACATAAGCTTCGCTGCCCCAAACTTTAAGAAATGACAACTTAGGTTTCTTGCCAAACAACGGTTCATACGGTGTCGTCTCAACGGATTTAGATGGTGCCCTATTTAACGTGAATGCATCTGTCTCTAATGCATAACCCAAAACGATAGGGGTAAATCGGCAAGAGACATCTTAGATCGCACCATATCTAATAAAGTACGGATACGACGTTTGGACACACCATTACGCTGTGGTGTTTCAGGTGGCGTGAGTTGTGAAACTATTTCACATTGTTTGAAATGAAGGCCAAACTCGTAACTTCAAATATTTGACTCCGCGATGAGATCGTAGAAACTTTTATTTTCCTGTTACGTTGATTTTCCACTTCACTCTGAAGTTCTTTGAACTTTTCAAATGTTTCAGACTTATATTTCATGAAGTAGATATACCCATATCTGCTCAAATCATCTGTGAAGGTCAGAAAATAACGATACCCGCCGTGAGCCTCAACACTCATCGGACCGCATACATCAGTATGTATTATTTCCAATAAGTCAGTTGCTCGCTCCATTGTTCTAGAGAACGGAGTTTTAGTCATCTTACCCATGAGGCATGGTTCGCAAGAACCAAGTGATTAATAATCAAGTGATTCCAAAAGCCCATCAACATGGATTTTCTTGATGCGCTTTACACCAATATAACCTAAACAGCAGTGCCACAAATAAGTTGCACTATCACTATCAACTTTGCATCTTTTGGCTTCAATATTATGAATATGTGTATTACTATGATCGAGATCCAACAAACTATTTTCATTGGGTGTATGGCCATCGAAGGTTTTATTCATGTAAATAGAACAACAATTATTCTATGACTTTAAATGAATAACCGTATTGCAACAAACATGATCAAATCATATTCATGCTCAATGCAAATGCCAAATAACATTTATTTTGGTTTTACACTAATCCCGAAAGTATAGGGAGTGTGCGATGATGATCATATCAATATTGGAACCACTTCCAACATACATCATCACTTCACCTTTAACTAGTCTCTGTTCATTCTGCAACTCTCATTTTGAGTTACTAATTTTAGCAACTTAACCGGTATCAAATACCCAGGGGTTTCTATGAACACTAGTAAAATACACATCAATAATATGTATATCAAATATACTTTTGTTCACTTTGCCATCCTTCTTATCCGCCAAGTATCTAGGGCAGTTCCACTTTCAGTGACCATTTCCTTTGTAGTAGAAGCACTTAGTTTCAGGCTTGAGTTTAGCTTTGGTTTTCTTCACGGGAGTGAAAACATGCTTGCCATTCTTCTTGAAGTCCCCTTTCTATCCCTTTGCCCTTTACTTGAAACAAGTGGTCTTGTTAACCATCAACACTTGATGCTCTTTCTTGATTTCTACCTTCGCCGATTTCAGCATCGCGAAGAGGTTGGGAATTACTTTCGTCATCTCTTGCATATTATAGTTCATCACAAAGTTCTACTAACTTGGTGATAGTGACTAAAGAACTTTGTCAATGACTATCTTATCTGGAAGATTAACTCCCACTTGATTCAAGCAATTGTAGTACCCAGACAATCTGAGCACATGCTCACTGGTTGAGCTATTCTCCTCCATCTTGTAGGCAAAGTACTGTCAGAGGTCTTATACCTCTCGACACGGGCATGAGTATGAAATACTAATTTCAACTCTTGGAACATCTCATATGCTCTGTGGCATTCGAAACGTTTTTGAAGTCCCGGTTATAAGCCGTAAAGCATAGCGCACTAAACTATCAACTAGTCATCATACCGAGCTTGTTAAACGTTCATAACGTCTGCATCTGCTCCTGCAATAGGTTTGTCACCAACGATGCATCAAGTACATAATACGGCAATGAGGATAATCCTCAGATCACGGACCTAGTCCGCATCATTGCTAGTAACATCATTCAACTTAGTTTTCTCTAGGAACATATTAAAATAAACGGGTAGCTACATCGCGAGCTATTGATCTACAACATAGATTTGCTAATACTACCAGGACTAAGTTCATGATAAATTAAAGTTCAATTAATCATATTACTAAAGAACTCCCACTTAGATAGACATCCCTCTAGTCATCTAAATGACCACGTGATCCAAATCTACTAAACCATGTCCGATCATCACGTGAGATGGATCAGTTTTCAATGGTGAACATCTTATGTTGATCATATCTACTATATGATTCACGCTCGACCTTTTGGTCTCCAGTGTTCCAAGGCCATGTCTGTACATGCTAGGCTCATCAAGTTTAACCCGAGTATTCTGCATGTGTAAAACTGTCTTACACTCGTTGTATTTGAACGTAGACCTTATCACACCCGATCATCACATGGTGTCTCGACACGATGAACTTTCGCAACGGTGCATACTCAGGGAGAACACTTGTACCTTGAAATTTTGTAAGGGATCATCTTATAATGCTACCGTCGTACTAAGCAAAATAAGAAGCATAATAAGATAAACATCACATGCAATCAAAATATGTGACATGATATGGCCATCATCATCTTGTGCTTTTGACCTCCATCTCCAAAGCATTGTTATGATCTCCATCGTCACAGCTTGACACCATGATCTTCATTGTAGCGTCGTGGTCGTCTCTCCAACTATTGCTACTACTACTATCGCTAACTCATAGTGATAAAGTAAAGCAATTACATGGCCTTCGCAATTTATACAATAAAGAGACAACCATACGGTCCTACCGGTTGCCGATAACTTTACAAAGCATGATCATCTCATACAATAACGTATAACTCATGACGTCTTGACCATATCACATCACAATATGCCCTGCAAAAACAAGTTAGACGTCCTCTACTTTGTTGTTGCAAGTTTTACGTGGCTGCTACGGGCTTAGCAACAACCGTTCTTACATACGCATAGAAAACCACACCGATTTTTCGTCAAGTATGTGTTGTTTTAACCTTCACAAGGACCGGGTGTAGTCACACTTGATTCAGCTAAAGTGAGAGAGACAGACTCCCGTCGGTCACCTTTAAGCAAGGAGTGCTCGTAACGGTGAAACCAGTCTCGCGTAAGCATACACGTAATGTCGGTCCGGGCCGCTTCATCTCACAATACCACCGAATGAAAGTATGACATGCTGGTAAGCAGTATGACTATTATCGCCCACAACTCATTTTGTTCTACTCGTGCATATCATCTATGCATAGACCTAGCTCTGATACCACTGTTGGGGAACGTAGTATTTCAAAATTTTCTTACGATGACGCAAGATCTATCTACTAGATGCATAGAAACAAGAGGGGAGCGTGTGTCTACGTACCCTCGTAGACCGAAAGCGGAAGCGTCTAGTGACGTAGTTGATGTAGTCGAACATCTTCGTGATCCAACCGATCCAAGCATCGAATGTACGGCACCTCCGCGTTCAGCACACGTTCAGCTCAATGACGTCCCACGAGCTCTTGATCCAGTTGAGCTTCACGGGAGAGTTTCGTCAGCACGACGCAGGGCTTCGCCACTACAACGGTACGACCGAGGTGTGTTTTTGTGGAGGGGGCACCGCACATGGCTAAAACAATGTTTCTTCTGTGTCCTTAGGTGCCCCCAGCCCCCGTGTATAAAGCAACAAGTGGGAAGGTGCGGCCGGCCAAGGGGGGCACCATAGGAGTAGGATTCCTACTCCTAGTAGGAATAGGAATCCCCTTTCTTATTCCTACTAGGACTAAGAAAGGAAGGAGAGGGGCGCCTCCCCCCCCACTCCTAGTCCAACTAGGATTCCTAGGGGGTTGTGGCCAGCCCTAGTGGGCTGCCTCTCTCTTTTCCCTCATGGCCCAGTATGGCCCATACTCCCCCGGGGGGGTTTCGGTAACCCCTCCGGCACTCTGGTTTTATCCGATAACACCAGGAACACTTCCGGCGTCCGAATATAGTTGTCCAATATATTAATCTTTATGTCTTGGACATTCCGAGACTCCTCGTCATGTCTGTGATCTCAACCGGGACTCCGAACTACATTCGGTACATCAAAAATCATAAACTCATAATACCGATCATCATCGAACGTTAAGCGTGCGGACCCTACGGGTTCGAGAACTATGTAGACATGACCGAGACTCATCTCTAGTCAATAACCACCTGGATGCTCATATTGGCTCATACATATTCTACGAAGATCTTTATCGGTCAAACCGCATAACAACATACGGTGTTCCCTTTGTCATCGGTATGTTACTTGCCCGAGATTCGATCGTCGGTATCACTATACCAGTTAATCTCATTACCGGCAAGTCTCTTTACTCGTTCCGTAATACATCATCTCGTGACTAACTCATTAGTCATTTGCTTGCAAGGCTTATTATGATGTGTACTACCGAGAGGGCCCAGAGATACCTCACTAGTAGAAAACAGGGCATTGGACCAGGCCTGTCTAGCCCATTAGCCCCGGTTCAATCTAGAACCGGGTCCAATGGGGGCACTGGACCCGGTTCATGAGCCCAGGGGGCCGGCCGGGCCACATGGGCCATTGGCACCGGTTCGTGTGGACCTTTTGGTCCCGGTTGGAGCGACAAACCGGAACCAATGGCTCTTGGTCCTGGCCCACCACCATTGGTCCCGGTTGGTGATATGAACCGGGACCAAAGGCTCCCCTTTAGCCCCGGTTCATAGCACCAACCGGGACCAATGAGGTGCCTATATATAACCCCTCACTCAAGAGCAGAGCTCACTGCTCTGTTTTTTTTCTAGCCGAGGAGGAGAGGGGTTAGTGATGCCCTAGCTCACCTCCTATGCACACAACATGTTCGGTGGAATGCCCGAGCCACACTAGTTACGCTTTTCTCCTCTCGAAGCTCTATTTTCTCCGAGATTTATCTAGGTTTAGCGGTCCGTCACGTCCCATCCCCGTCTTCGCCGCCGTCGATCGCCCCCGCCGATCTTGTCACCGGCACCACCGTGGTGAGCCTCTTGTTATGTCCATGCTTTTCTTACTTTTATTATTGCTTGTTATTATTGCTTTAGATAGATATTTGTCTAATTTTCTTACGTTTATTATTGCTTGTTATTATATAGTGCGATGGTTTTGATATCCGCCCACGTGGGCCCTCGTCCTGTCTACGATTCGGATGTGGTATATTATCTTTAATTTATAACTAATTGTTTTAGTGTTTATGATAGTTATGCCAACCAACCTGACACGCATAGATGTTTTATTATGTCTAGGAGGTAGTTGAACCGGAAATTCCAAGCGACCCTCTTGTGGAGAGGTTAAATTTAGTTGAAGAGGAAAACATTTCCTTAAAGAAAAAAATGGAAAAAATGGAGGAGGAGAAGATGGAATTGGAGTTGCATGTTGCGGAAGTCATCGATGATCACAAGATCAAGATGGACCCTATTGTCGAGAGGTTAAATTTAGTTGAAGAAGAAAACAAATTCTTGAAGGAAAAAATAAAAAAATTGTGGACGAGAAGATGATATTGGAGTTGCATGTTGCGGATGTCGTCGATGATCACAAGATCAAGATGGATGCAATGCGGTTGAAGATTAAAAAGATTAGAAAATATGCCATTCATACCGAGGCTTGGTATCATTATGCCGTTGGATCAATTGTTACCTTGGTTGCGATTATGATCGCATTTGTTTTCGCATTGAAAAGTATTACATAGTTTCGATGTGTATGGAGAGCTATATGTTGTTAGATGAGAACTATATATGTATGTACTTTGGTTTTAATGTGATGATGAACTTTTATCCATTTGGTCACTTAATTATCTATTTATGATGTTCTGTAATGGTTTTTGACACACTTAATTATATATAATGCACGCAGATGAACCGGCAATGGATGTACGGTGACAGACACACCTCCGAGTACATTAAGGGCGTGCATGAGTTTCTAAATGCGGCTGAGGCAAACAAGCAGAATGGTTTTATGTGTTGTCCATGCACTAAATGTGTGAATACGATGTCTTACTCTAACCGGAAAATCCTTCACTCCCACCTGCTTTACAAGGGTTTCATGCCACACTATAATGTTTGGACGAGGCACGGAGAAATATGGGTTATGATGGAAGACGGCGAAGAAGAAGAGTACGATGACAACTATGTGCCCGCTGAATACGGTGATGCTGCAATGGGGGGAGCTGGTGAAGATCAAGAGGAACCAGACGATGTGCCCAATGATGCTGCAACGGGTGAAGCTGTTGAAGATCAAGAGGAACCAAATGATGATCTCCGCCGGGTCATTGTCGATGCAAGGACACAATGCGAAAGTCAAAAGGAGAAGCTGAAGTTCGATCGCATGTTAGAGGATCACAAAAAAGGGTTGTACCCCAATTGCGAAGATGGCAACACAAAGCTCGGTACCGTACTGGAATTGCTACAGTGGAAGGCAGAGAATGCTGTGGCTGACAAAGGATTTGAGAAGCTACTGAAAATATTGAAGAAGAAGCTTCCGAAGGATAACGAATTGCCCGACAGTACATACGCAGCAAAGAAGGTCGTATGCCCTCTAGTATTGGAGGTGCAGAAGAGACATGCATGCCCTAATGACTGCATCCTCTACCGCGGTGCATACAAGGATCTGAACGCATGCCCGGTATGCGGTGCATTGCGGTATAAGATCTGACGAGATGACCCTGGTGATATTGATGGCGAGCCCGCCAGGAAGAGGGTTCCTGCGAAGGTGATGTGGTATGCTCCTATAATACCATGGTTGAAACGTTTGTTTAGAAACAGAGAGTATGCCAAGTTGATGCGATGGCACAGTGAGGACCGTAAGAAAGATGGGAAGTTGAGAGCACCCGCTGACGGGTCGCAGTGGAGAAAAATCGAGAGAAAGTACTGGGAGGAGTTTGCAAAGGACGCAAGGAACGTATGGTTTGCTTTAAGCGTGGATGGCATTAATCCTTTCGGGGAGCAGAGCAGCAATCACAGCACCTGGCCCGTGACTCTATGTATGTATAACCTTCCTTCTTGGATGTGCATGAAGCGGAAGTTCATTATGATGCCAGTTCTCATCCAAGGCCCTAAGCAACCCGGCAACGACATTGATGTGTACCTAAGGCCATTAGTTGAAGAACTTTTACAGCTGTGGAATGGAAACGGTGTACGTGCGTGGGATGAGCACAGACAGGAGGAATTTGACCTAAAGGTGTTGCTGTTCGTGACCATCAATGATTGGCCCGCTCTCAGTAACCTTTCAGGATAGACAAACAAAGGATACCACGCATGCACGCACTGTTTAGATGACAATGAAAGTATATACCTGGACAAGTGCAGGAAGAATGTGTACCTGGGCCATCGTCGATTTCTTCCGACCAACCATCAATGTCGAAAGAAAGGCAAGCATTTCAAAGGCGAGGCAGATCACCGGAAGAAGCCCGCCATACGTACCGGTGATTGATACGTCCAAAACGTATCTATAATTTCTGCTTGCTCCATGCCACTTTTGGGTGATATTGCTATGATATTCATACACTTTTGAGCATATTTGGACTAACTTACTAATCCAGTGCACCCCAGTGCCAGTTTCTGTTTTCGGCTATTTTGCTATTTCAGGTTTTCACGTTACGAGAACTGCCAGGAAAAATCTAGAAAAATTATATAAAAAATCAGCATTTCGGAAACTACCGTGTGTCCGAAGGACAGCCGGGGGGGCACCAGGGCTCCAGGCGCCTTGGCGGCGCGCCCCCCCTGGGCCGCGCCGGGGGGGCGCCTGGGCCCCCCCGAAGCTTCCCCGATGCCCCCCTTTGGCATATATTTAAAGCGTCCTCCGAAACCCTCAGAACATGAACTCTTTTCGCGATCCCATCTTTGTTCCGCCGCCGCCGCCGCTTCCAAGATCGGGAGCACTAGGAGAACTCTTCCTGGCACCCTGCCGGATGGGAGGATCACCACCGGGAGCTTCTCCACCACCATGGACGCCTCCCGGATGACTTGTGAGTAGTCTCCCTTGGACCATGAGTCCATGACCAGTAGCTATGTGATGTTCTCCTCCCGTTCTTGTGCTTCACTAATTATTCCTCATGAGCTGCCCTACATGATCGAGGCACATATGTAATCCTTATGCTGTTGCTATGTTGAGTTTGCTGGGATCCGATGGATTATGATATTATGTTCAAATTGATCTTGAGTAATATATTTGATCTACCTCTTTTATATTTTTGTTCATAAGTAATTCTTGCATGTCCTCCGTTGTTATTTATTGCTTTGGCCAAGTAGTAGGTAGTGACTCCAAGAGGGAACGTTATGCTCGATTGTGGGTTCATGCCCCTCGATGACTAGCTTGAGTGACAGAAACATAAGTCTAGGGGATGTGCTGTTGCCACAAGGGGGAAAACAACGGTGCTTGTGCCCGCGGGTGCAAGGATTGTTTACTTTACGCAAAGTTCTTTTAATGCAGTTGTCTGTTGCATTGAGTTTACACTATGGGTGGGACTCGCAACTTAATACCAGCGAGATGTTCTGGATAGATATCTCAAGGTGGACGATTAGTAGTAGATATTGATGGATTTCGGTCTACTTACTTTGGCGTACCGCCCATGCTTTGAACCTCAACCTTTCTTGCAATGTAGTCAGCATTGGTTTGCGTTCGTGGTCCTGTCAATTGCCTAGCTGTAATTTGTTTACCTCAAATAGCTGTTTTATCGTCTTTTGGGAGAGAGACATCACTAGTGAACATCATGAGACTCCGGTCCATATTACCATCATTGATCACACCCGCTATTTACTTTTCGTTATTATTTATTATTGCAAACATTATCTATCACTACTATCATTGCTTTTAATCCTTTGTGAACTACAAGGCCGGAGGGATTGGCAACCTCTCTGTACCCGTTGGTAGCAAAGTTATTTGTATCTGTGTGCAGGTCCACGTTGATTGCTACTATCTGGCGTCGTAGCAGTTGACACCTACTTGTTGAACCTAGGAGTCTCTGGGGATTCGATCCTTGGCATCTTTGCTAAGGGAAAACACTTCCACAACACTGCATCTTACACTTTTGTAATGCCCCGGATGTAATACTTTCCCTTTTGGGTATATAATATATCTCCGGCTTCATCTATTTCCATTCTGGGTTCTTTGTCTTTCGGGTTTTTGTCGTTTTGTTGTGTGAGTGTGTGGCATTCATTCATGTCATGTAGACATGTGCATCGCATTGCATTTGTGTTGTGGGTTGCATCCGGTTCCGCGTGTTTCTTCCTGTTGTCCGTTTCGCGTTCCGGAGCTCCCTCACGTGTCCGTGACGTCCCGTAGGCCTACTTTGTTGTTCGGGCGTTTTACGTTACCGGTGTGACGCGAGGTTGTTTTGTGTGTTGTTGTTTTGTTGTGTGCAACCCGCCTCTCAAATCTCGTCTCGTTTGGACTCCGTTGACTTTTCCATCCGTTGTTCGTGTGGGTCCGATGTGCCTTCACTTCGTGTCCCGGAAACACCCCTGCTGCATTCTTTTATCTCCGTCTAGGCCTTTTAAATCTATCCCCGCGATCGGATCCGTTGGATCGCGATCGGAGGGCTCCTAGCGCCCCTAAACTCCCTCCTAACCCTAAAAACTGCTATATAATAGACCCTAGTCTATTTTGGCATGTCCCCTTCTTCTTCCCCCTTCCCCTCTATTTTTTTCCTTTTTTTCAGATCTCAGATCCAATCCCCAAAAATATCTTCTGGATCCCGAGGGAACCAGCCGGGCCAGCTCCCTCGATCTACCCGCACCGCGCCGACCGGATCCTCGATCGCCCGCGAGGTCAACGCTCAGCCGCCGAGCGCCATCCCTCCTGGTCGATCGGGTCGACCGCGCCGACCGCCCGAGTCGCTTCGCGTCGGGTTGGGACCGCATCGCCTGGATCGCGCCAGTCAGCGTCGCCCGCCGGCCCGTACCCCTCCGCATCGGGCTGGCATCCCCTCGCCTCCTCAGCGTCCGGTCGGGGTCCGCGGGACGACTTCCCCCGCGCGCCGGACCATCGCCTCCCTTCGCGCGGGCCTTCAGCCGTCAGCGCCAGCGTGCCGGGCCCTTCGCTCCGGGCCAGCTGCCACCGAGTGCTCCGCGCTCGCCACCGCGTCGCCGCCAGCCGCGGTGGGCCGCTCGTCCGCACCGCGCCGCGGGCCGGGCCTTCTCCACAGCGGTCCAGCCGCGGGCCTCCGACAGCCAGCCGCCCGCTCCGCTGGGTGGGCCGGATCCTCCGCCGGGCCCCGTCAGTTCCCGCACCAGATCCGGGCCACCGGACCCTCAGATCCCCACCGGCCCACTCCGTTCTTCAGATCTGATCTGCTAGGTTGACTTCTATCCTTCTAAGTCCCTGAGATCTAATCTGTGATGCTATGTTTGACCATGCTTATCTTTTACTGTGATGCTCCATTTTGCGCGTGTAATATGTCCAGACGTTCGTGGAGATGTGCTCTACGTTTCCTCTGTTGTTGTCATGCATGTTAGAGATCATCTAGGAGCTTTTTTTGCTGTTGCAAGAGTGCATCATGATATAAACTGTTGTTATGTGTTATTTTCATGCCACCTTTGTCATGGGATATCTTTTAGCTCGGTTGTCCAAATGATGCAAATGACATGTCCACATGTTCGTCTTGCCACGAACTACGTGTTGTATGTGATAGGTTGCATGGTAGATTTATTATTGCCTTGTTATCATCGTTGCAAAGTGCCATGTTCATGTGAGGTGTTTTCACTTGTTATGAAATGCCATCTTGTTGAGCTCGTTGCAATCGTTGTGTTCACCTCTATGATGCATGCTTGAGTGTTTCGGGATCACCTTCATATGCACTTTGATGAGGTGCTTACCCTTTGCCATGTTTAGTTTCGAGGTGACTTAAACATGCTCTTTTAGTTGCTATGATGATATTGCTGTTTTAGGACTTAGTGATTTTTCACTAAGTCTGAAATCTGTAACGTTCCGATGCCATGTTCGTGTGATGTTCTAGGACAAAGCATGTTAGTTTTGGGGTGGATTTTGATTGTTCCTTGTAGTATATATTGTTGTCTTTACATCCATGTCCTCACATGTCCATTTAAGTGGCTGAAGCATGTTTATCTTTTGCTCTAAAGTTTCAATAAAATTCTGCTGCCAGAATTTTATTGCCAAGTTCAATATGTCCAAGATCATTGCTATTGATCCGTGACTCCGTTGGGGGTGCACCTTGGACATAGTTGCTGTACTATATGTCTAGTTTGTGTTCATGTCCTTTGCCATGCTTTTTGGGTGCTGTAGCTTAATTATTTTGAGCTCCAAAGATGCCATGTTGCTGTAATTTTCAGCTTTCGCTCAAATCTTGTTTCGGGCATAACTTTTAGCCCGTAACTCCGATTTCAGCGAATCTTATATCAAACTTGGTTGTTTTTCCGTGTAGATTAATATTATCAGATTGTTATCTTGTTTTGAGGTGTTTTGCTTGAGTGATGTTTTACGTGCTCCGTGTGCATCCTTAGTGCATCCATCATGCATTCATGTTTTTCGAGTGCGCATTGCATCTTGTTGATTGGTGCTTGGTGTGTTTGTTTTGTTTAGAGCCGGAAGCTGAGACCGGGTACGAGGTTGAGCACGAGGTTTCCAACGAAGTTGAGCACGAGGTTTCCAACGAGGTTGAGCACGAGGACCCTTCTTACGATCCGAACGACTTCTCTTCAGGCAAGATGACCGAACCCCGATAACATTACTATCTTTGCCTATTGCTAGTAGTCTCGATCTATAGTTTTGCCTCGATGCCCATGTTCTTCTTGTCAGCCTCCTGCTTGTAACCAATTGCCATGTTTAACCAACATACCTATGCAAACCGTTGCTTGGCTAAGTACGCTTCGCTCAGCCCTTCTTATAGCGTTGCTAGTTGCAGGTGAAGTGAAGATGCTTGCTCCATGTTGAAGTTTGGTTGGGTTATATCACACTATATAAATGCTTTAATTAAAATCATCTATATATTGGCAAGGGTGGAAGGCTAAGCCTTTTGCTTGGTGATTTGTTCCACTCATGCCGTTAGGATCCGTATAAGCCGGTTTTATGTTCCTTGATTATGCGTTCCTAACACGGTTGGGGTGTATGGGACCCCCTCGATAAACCGCTAAGTGCTAAGTCTTTTCCAGCAAGTCCCAACATTGGTACTATTTGCCTAATAACAAACTAAACTTGCATAGGGAGTTATAAACCCTTTTTCTTAATTCAACAACCCGGGCCAGTGCTCCTCATAAGTGTTGGTCCAAACTGGGGGTTACGCGGGGCCACCTCGAGGGAACTCAAGGTCTGGTAAAAACCTGTGGGATCACCCATCCGGTCGTGGCCTGAGACGAGATACGCGCGGCTACTATCAAGGTGTCGGCACGCCGGGAGGATTTGCTGGATTAGCCTTACCTTAGCTCGGTATATCTTGAGCACGGGATTCCGAGGATACTCGGGTCTTCCCACTTTGGAGTTGCGACTCCGCGGATCGTGGGCTTGTAATGGGTCAAGTTGGAACACCCCTGCAGGGTTTGAACTTTCGAAAGCCGTGCCCGCGGTTATGTGGCAGATGGGAGCTTGTTAATTCCGGTTGTAGATAACTTGACACAATGTTGCTAATACACTACCAGCGTGTGTTCCGTGACTGTCAATTTCCGAATAGGGATTCGGGAGTTGAACACGGAGGGGTTATGTTTGTGGAGCTTGTAGCTAGGATCACTTCGTGATCACTTCTTGCCGATGCCTTCTCTTCTCGCTCTCACTTACGTAAGCTAGATGCTAGTTGCTGCTGCAGACTTATTCTTTTCTTCAGCCTTTCCCTCACCTAAAGGCTTTGATAGTCTTGTTACCCGGAGACGGGATTGCTGAGTCCTCTGTGGCTCACAGTTACTTCACACACCAGATGCAGGTCCAGTTGTGAGCTATCCAGGTGATGGCACCGAGCTGGATTGGGAGTACGACGAGGAGCGTAGTCGGTACTACGTGCGCTACCCGGACGATCAGTAGTGGAGTCTCTTACTAGGATTCGATCCGCCTGTGGTTTATTTATCTGAGTTTGGTACTTTGACATTTGGCTTTTGCCCTTAGAGGGTTGTAATGCTCTTAATGTATGATGTTTGAGACTTGTACTGTAATTCTGTGACGTGGCGAGTGTAAGCCAACTATTTTCAGTTTACAATCCCTCTTTTACATGAGTTGTGCAAAGATTACCAAACGTGAGATCATTCTAGGATGGATTTATGCCTTTAAGTCGTGCCTCGACACGTAGGAGGTATAACTCCATCCTGGGCATTACAAGTTGGTATTCAGAGCCTTCTCCGACCTAGGAGCCCCCACTGTTTGATCGAACCGTTGACGGTTGAGTCTAGGCACACACTGAAAACTTTTTGAGTCCTATATTATATCGGAGAGTAGGATTTCTTTGCTTCTCATCCCCTTTCTCTCTGGTGAGGACTCCTGACGTCTACTCTTGTCTCTCCTATCTTCAAAATTTGCACAAATTTTTTTTTTAGGAATCCCGCGAGTATTCTGGGATTGTTTCGATGTTCTTGTGACAAGGATATTGTTCCCGATGCCTCCTGTTACCGAGGAGTTGAGCTTCGAGGTATCATTGTAACAAGCATATCGCGACAGTACTAAATACTTAAGACGGCCGACATCGAAAATCTCCCCTATACGGCCAGTGGCAAGATAACCCCGACATCACCCAGTACTGGGGAGGTAGTTCGGGAGTATTGCCATAGCTTGTTATAGTGGATGCTTTTCGAAGGTCCGAGGTACACAGTTTCCGAGAAAGACTGGTTATGTGTTGAAGGATGGATACACCTGGATGTAGGTTAGAGTTGATTGCGCGGTGCTTCCCGTGTATCCCCAACACCTGATTGCATAACTGGAATCTTTCGGAAAACTATAGGTGGGTTTTATCCAGTGATCGTAGGCATTCTTCCAACAAATGCAGGTTAGTGAGTTCGGGGTTCGACATTGAGTGAAGGGGTTATATGACCGACGTTACTATCAGGAGTTGCATCTTAAAGGGTCCTTGGCTATGCTGATCCGGGGATTGCAAAACCTTTTCGTAACGCGTTCATATGCTTTCAGCACAAAGATGTTAGAACGAAACTCCTCTCTTGTGTTTGTTCCTGTCCGTACCTTGTTGTTTTTCTTATTTCATTTTTCCCCTATGTGGCTTCTCGTGAAGACTGATGTTATCAATTAACTGAGAAATTCATTCGTTCCTCTTGTTCGGATGATTTCATTCGTTCTTATTGTTCGAATGATTATTGTGAAGACTTGTTGCAATTCATTCCATTGATTCAGCTTATTCCTTTTGTCAATCAATTGCTGATTCGTGGTCATCTCTTACAGGATGGCTCCGAAAAGGGTTCCGAACGCTAACCCAGAGGGTGAAGAGGTTCCAGAACGTCCTCCTTCCCCTCCTCCTCCGCCTGAGGCTTGGAGAGCAATTATGCAGACTACAGCTCAGAACACTCAGTTGATGATGCAGATGATGCAGCAGATGCAAACTATGCAAGCTAATCAGGGTGTTCCAGTGAACCAAGGCAACTTCTTCCAGCAGCACCATGCTACCCTCAACCAGTTCTTGGCCAACAATCCTAAAGCTTTCAGTTACTGTGTCGACCCTCTTGATGCTGAAGATTGGCTAACCGATATCAAGAAGCATTTTGAGTGCAGTAACGTGAAAGAAGATGACTATGTGAAGTTTGCAGCCTTCCAACTGAAAGATCAAGCAGCTGACTGGTGGCAGCAGTACAAAGACTCAAGGCCGGGTCAAGTGATCTCTTGGGAGAATTTCTGCAAGGATTTCCGCTCGCACCACATTCCTACAAGTGTCATCGAGGGTATGCGTGAGCAATTCCGCAACCTCAAGCAGGGCTCCATGACAGTCTATCAGTATAGTGTCAAGTTCCAAAACCTCGCTCGCTATGCAAAGCAAGACATTCCTGATGCCAAGAGTAAAATCTATCAGTTCCGTGGAGGTCTCAAAGATGAACTTCAGCTTGCTCTCACTTTGTTCGAGTCAGATGAATTCGATAAGTTCTATAACATGGCTTTGAAACAAGAAGCAGCTCAGCTTAAGATGGAGGCTTCTAAGAAGAGAATTCGAGATGCTGTTCACTCTTCCTCATCGTCTCAGTTGGCTGCGAAACAACAGAAATTCTGGCTTCCTCCTCCTCCAGTGATTCGAGCTCCATACAACAACTTCAACAACTCCAACAACAAGAACTCTAGTGGTCGTGGTTTCTCCCACCCACCCAACCCGAGCAACCAGTCGAAGAAGCAGTTTCAGTCTCAAGGCTCCAAGTCAAGTGGCTCTCATTTCCGTCCTCTCTCAGAAGTGACTTGCACCAAATGCACCCAGAAAGGTCACTATGCCAACAGATGTCCGAATCCGAAGCGTCTTCCACCTCCTCCACCTATGAGTTCAGCTATTGTCAGGCATGATCCAAAGTCTGCAAGGGTTAATCTGATGAATGCAGCACAAGCGGAGGCTTCTTCTGATGTCATTTTGGGTAACCTTCCAGTGAACTCTATCCCTGCTAAAGTGTTATTTGATTCGGGTGCTTCATGCACTTTCTTGTCTCAACCTTTTGCATCCAAGTATAATGTGGACATCAAAAGTTTGCCAAGGGAGTTATCAGTTGTTTCTCCGGGTAGATTGATGCATTCTCGTATATATGCTCCGGATGTTTCCATTCGCATGGGTGATTATCAATTTTTGGCTTCTCCGGTGATTCTTGGTAATTCTGACATCGACCTCATTCTCGGAATGGATTGGCTTTCTCAGCATGATGCTCACATTGATTGTGCTCAAAAGGAAGTCAAGTTGACTCATTCTGATGAAGATGTGATTATCTTCGCCTCTAGGGATAATACTATTCGACTTTTCTCTCTTAATGATAAGGGTGAAATTAATGCATAGAGCAAATTCCAGTGGTGAACGAGTATCAAGACGTCTTTCCAGAAGATCTTCCAGGCATGCCTTCACACCGTCAGGTGGAGTTTGTCATTGAACTCGAGCCGGGCACTGAGCCTGCTTGCCGGCGTCCATACAAGCTCTCTCCGGATGAATTGAAGGAATTGAAGAAGCAGCTTGATAAGCAGGAGAGTATGGGTCTCATCAGACCGAGTACATCTCCGTGGGGCTGTGGTGTCTTATTTGTCAAGAAGAAAGATGGCACGGAGCGTCTCTGTGTTGACTACCGGCCTTTGAACAAGAAGACGATTAAGAACAAGTATCCGCTCCCCAACATCAACGAACTCTTTGAGCAGCTCAAAGGAGCTAAAGTGTTCTCTAAGCTTGACCTCCGAATGGGCTATCATCAAATTCGCATTCGCGAGGAAGACATTCCCAAGACGGCCTTCAGAACGAGCTACGGTTCATACGAGTATACCGTCATGTCCTTCGGTCTCGCCAATGCTCCTCCTACCTTTTCAAGGATGATGCATTACATCTTCAACCCCTATACTGGCGAGTTCGTGCTTGTGTATCTGGATGATATTCTGGTGTTTTCCAAGAATGAAGAAGATCACGAAAAGCACTTGCGTCTGGTTCTTGATCAACTCCAAGAGCATAAATTCTATGCCAAGTTCTCAAAGTGCGAGTTCTGGCTCGATAAGGTTTTGTACCTGGCCCACATTATCTCAGCTAACGGTATTGCGGTTAATCCCGAGAAAGTTGAAGCAATTGTCAACTGGGAAGCTCCTCAGAACGTCAAGCAGCTCCGTAGTTTTCTGGGTCTTGCCAGCTATTGCAGAAGGTTTGTTGAGAACTTCTCCAAGATTGCCAAGCCTCTTTCCAACCTGCTTCAGAAGAATGTCAAATACTTTTGGTCTCCAGAGTGTGAAGTGGCATTCAAAACCCTCAAAGAGAAGCTTGTCTCTGCTCCAGTTCTGACTCCTCCGGATGAAACCAAGCCCTATGAAGTTTTCTGTGAAGCTTCTCTTCAAGGTCTTGGTGGTGTGCTTATGCAAGATAAGAGAATTGTGGCATATACTTCTCGGCAGCTCAAGCCAAGTGAGAAGAACTATCCCACACATGATCTCGAGCTAGCAGCTGTGGTACATGCTCTGATTACGTGGAGACATCTGTTGTTGGGCAGAAAGGTCGACATCTTCACTGATCACAAGAGCTTGAAGTACATCTTCACACAGCCGCATCTGAACCTCCGCCAGACTCGTTGGGTCGAGATGATCCAAGAGTACAACCCCAGCATTGAATACACTCCAGGCAAGGCGAATGTGATTGCAGATGCTTTGAGCAGAAAGGCATATTGCAACAGCCTTCTTATCAAGCCATACCAGCCTGAGCTCTGTGAAGCTTTCAGGAAACTCAACCTCCAAGTTGTTCCGCAGGGTTTTCTTGCAAATCTCCAAATTGCTCCTACCTTGGAAGATCAAGTCCGTGAGGCCCAGCTCAGTGATACCATGGTGAAGAAAGTGAAACATGGGATTGCAAAGGGCACTCCAAAATACAAGTGCTTCCGTGTTGATGAGAGAGATACCTTGTTCTTCGAGGACAGACTTGTTGTTCCCAAAGGTGATCTCAGGAAGCTCATAATGGAAGAAGCTCATGATTCTCTCCTTTCCATTCATCCTGGCAGTTCCAAGATGTATCAAGATCTCAAGCAATCTTACTGGTGGACACGCATGAAAAGGGAGATTGCCCAATTCGTGAATGAATGTGATGTATGCAGAAGAGTGAAAGCAGAACATCAACGTCCAGCCGGTCTTCTCCAACCTCTTCCTATTCCCGAGTGGAAGTTCGACCACATTGAAATGGACTTCGTCACTGGCTTTCCTAAATCCAAGCGAGGCAATGATGCTATCTTTGTGGTGATTGACAAGCTTACCAAAGTCGCTCACTTTCTTCCAGTCAAAGAATCAATCAATGCAGCTCAACTTGCAGAGCTGTACACTTCCAGAATTGTGTCCCTACATGGCATTCCTCAAGTTATATCCTCAGACCGTGGCAGCTTGTTCACATCAAGGTTCTGGGACTCCTTTCAGTCCGCCATGGGCACTAAGATCAGGTTCAGCACTGCCTTTCACCCTCAGACTAGTGGTCAAGTCGAGCGTGTGAATCAGATCCTAGAAGACATGCTCAGAGCCTGTGTTATCTCCTTCGGCATGAAATGGGAAGACTGCCTTCCATTTGCCGAGTTCTCTTACAACAACAGCTTTCAAGCAAGTGCAGGGAAAGCACCGTTTGAAATTCTCTATGGCAGAAAGTGCCGTACCCCTCTCAACTGGTCTGAAACAAGCGAACGCCAACTTCTTGGCAATGACTTGATCTCAGAAGCCGAAGAAATGTGCAAAGTCATACGTGAGAATCTCAAGGCCGCTCAGTCGCGTCAGAAGAGCTACTATGACGGAAAGCATCATGATTTGGCTTTCGACATCGGTGATCATGTCTATCTCCGAGTTTCTCCGATGAAAGGAACCCAAAGATTCGGTATCAAAGGAAAACTTGCTCCTAGATACGTCGGGCCTTTCAAGATTCTTGGCAAAAGAGGCGATCTAGCCTATCAGCTCGAGCTCCCTTCCAACTTTGCAAATGTTCATGATGTCTTCCATGTGTCTCAACTTCGCAAATGCTTCAAGGCACCTGAGCGCATGATTCCGTTTGAGGAGATTGATCTTCAACAAGACATTTCCTACCGAGAGCATCCAGTTGCAATTCTCGAAGAAACCGAACGCAAGACTCGCAACAAGTCCATCAAGTTTCTGAAAGTCAAGTGGTCACATCACACAGACCGAGAAGCTACCTGGGAACGAGAAGATCATCTTCGTTCCGAGTACCCTTCCTTTTTCCAGTCCTAGATCTCGGGACGAGATCTTTTTGTAGTAGAGGAGAGTTTGTAATGCCCCGGATGTAATACTTTCCCTTTTGGGTATATAATATATCTCCGGCTTCATCTATTTCCATTCCGGGTTCTTTGTCTTTCGGGTTTTCGTCGTTTTGTTGTGTGAGTGTGTGGCATTCATTCATATCATGTAGACATGTGCATCGCATTGCATTTGTGTTGTGGGTTGCATCCGGTTCCGCGTGTTTCTTCCCGTTGTCCGTTTCGCGTTCCGGAGCTCCCTCACGTGTCCGTGACGTCCCGTAGGCCTACTTTGTTGTTCGGGCGTTTTACGTTACCGGTGTGACGCGAGGTTGTTTTGTGTGTTGTTGTTTTGTTGTGTGCAACCCGCCTCTCAAATCTCGTCTCGTTTGGACTCCGTTGACTTTTCCATCCGTTGTTCGTGTGGGTCCGATGTGCCTTCACTTCGTGTCCCGGAAACACCCCTGCTGCATTCTTTTATCTCCGTCTAGGCCTTTTAAATCTATCCCCGCGATCGGATCCGTTGGATCGCGATCGGAGGGCTCCTAGCGCCCCTAAACTCCCTCCTAACCCTAAAAACTGCTATATAATAGACCCTAGTCTATTTTGGCATGTCCCCTTCTTCTTCCCCCTTCCCCTCTATTTTTTTTTCCTTTCTTTCAGATCTCAGATCCAATCCCCAAAAATATCTTCTGGATCCCGAGGGAACCAGCCGGGCCAGCTCCCTCGATCTACCTGCACCGCGCCGACCGGATCCTCGATCGCCCGCGAGGTCAACGCTCAGCCGCCGAGCGCCATCCCTCCTGGTCGATCGGGTCGACCGCGCCGACCGCCCGAGTCGCTTCGCGTCGGGTTGGGACCGCATCGCCTGGATCGCGCCAGTCAGCGTCGCCCGCCAGCCCGTACCCCTCCGCATCAGGCTGGCATCCCCTCGCCTCCTCAGCGTCCGGTCGGGGTCCACGGGACCACTTCCCCCGCGCGTCGGCCCATCGCCTCCCTTCGCGCGGGCCTTCAGCCGCCAGCGCCAGCGTGCCGGGCCCTTCGCTCCGGGCCAGCTGCCACCGAGTGCTCCGCGCTCACCACCGCGTCGCCGCCAGCCGCGATGGGCCACTCGTCCGCACCGCGCCGCGGGCCGGGCCTTCTCCACAGCGGTCCAGCCGCGGGCCTCCGACAACCAGCCGCCCGCTCCGCTGGGTGGGCCGGATCCTCCGCCGGGCCCCGTCAGTTCCCGCACCAGATCCGGGCCGCCGGACCCTCAGATCCCCACCGGCCCACTCCGTTCTTCAGATCTGATCTGCTAGGTTGACTTCTATCCTTCTAAGTCCCTGAGATCTAATCTGTGATGCTATGTTTGACCATGCTTATATTTTACTGTGATGCTCCGTTTTGCGCGTGTAATATGTCCAGACGTTCGTGGAGATGTGCTCTACGTTTCCTCTGTTGTTGTCATGCATGTTAGAGATCATCTAGGAGCTTGTTTTGCTGTTGCAAGAGTGCATCATGATATAAACTGCTGTTATGTGTTATTTTCATGTCACCTTTGTCATGGGATATCTTTTAGCTCGGTTGTCCAAATGATGCAAATGACATGTCCACGTGTTCGTCTTGCCACGAACTACGTGTTGTATGTGATAGGTTGCATGGTAGATTTATTATTGCCTTGTTATAATCGTTGCAAAGTGCCATGTTCAATGGAGGTGTTTTCACTTGTTATGAAATGCCATCTTGTTGAGCTCGTTGCAATCGTTGTGTTCACCTCTATGATGCATGCTTGAGTGTTTCGGGATCACCTTCATATGCACTTTGATGAGGTGCTTACCCTTTGCCATGTTTAGTTTCGAGGTGACTTAAACATGCTCTTTTAGTTGCTATGATGATATTGCTGTTTTAGGACTTAGTGATTTTTCACTAAGTCTGAAATCTGTAACGTTCCGATGCCATGTTCGTGTGATGTTCTAGGACAAAGCATGTTAGTTTTGGGGTGGATTTTGATTGTTCCTTGTAGTATATATTGTTTTCTTTCCATCCATGTCCTCACATGTCCATTTAAGTGGCTGAAGCATGTTTATCTTTTGCTCTAAAGTTTCAATAAAATTCTGCTGCCAGAATTTTATTGCCAAGTTCAATATGTCCAAGATCATTGCTATTGATCCGTGACTCCGTTGGGGGTGCACCTTGGACATAGTTGCTGTACTATATGTCTAGTTTGTGTTCATGTCCTTTGCCATGCTTTTTGGGTGCTGTAGCTTAATTATTTTGAGCTCCAAAGATGCCATGTTGCTGTAATTTTCAGCTTTCGCTCAAATCTTGTTTCGGGCATAACTTTTAGCCCGTAACTCCGATTTCAGCGAATCTTATATCAAACTTGGTTGTTTTTCCGTGTAGATTAATAATATCAGATTGTTATCTTGTTTTGAGGTGTTTTGCTTGAGTGATGTTTTACGTGCTCCGTGTGCATCCTTAGTGCATCCATCATGCATTCATGTTTTTCGAGTGCGCATTGCATCTTGTTGATTGGTGCTTGGTGTGTTTGTTTTGTTTAGAGACGGAAGCTGAGACCGGGTACGAGGTTGAGCACGAGGTTTCCAACGAAGTTGAGCACGAGGTTTCCAACGAGGTTGAGCACGAGGACCCTTCTTACGATCCGAACGACTTCTCTTCAGGCAAGATGACCGAACCCCGATAACATTACTATCTTTGCCTATTGCTAGTAGTCTCGATCTATAGTTTTGCCTCGATGCCCATGTTCTTCTTGTCAGCCTCCTGCTTGTAACCAATTGCCATGTTATCCAACCTACCTATGCAAACCGTTGCTTGGCTAAGTACGCTTCGCTCAGCCCTTCTTATAGCGTTGCTAGTTGCAGGTGAAGTGAAGATGCTTGCTCCATGTTGAAGTTTGGTTGGGTTATATCACACTATATAAATGCTTTAATTAAAATCATCTATATATTGGCAAGGGTGGAAGGCTAAGCCTTTTGCTTGGTGATTTGTTCCACTCATGCCGTTAGGATCCGTATAAGCCGGTTTTATGTTCCTTGATTATGCGTTCCTAACACGGTTGGGGTGTATGGGACCCCCTCGATAAACCGCTAAGTGCTAAGTCTTTTCCAGCAAGTCCCAACATTGGTACTATTTGCCTAATAACAAACTAAACTTGCATAGGGAGTTATAAACCCTTTTTCTTATTTCAACAACCCGGGCCAGTGCTCCTCATGAGTGTTGGTCCAAACTGGGGGTTACGCGGGGCCACCTCGAGGGAACTCAAGGTCTGGTAAAAACCTGTGGGATCACCCATCCGGTCGTGGCCTGAGACGAGATACACGCGGCTACTATCAGGGTGTCGGCACGCCGGGAGGATTTGCTGGATTAGCCTTACCTTAGCTCGGTATATCTTGAGCACGGGATTCCGAGGATACTCGGGTCTTCCCACTTTGGAGTTGCGACTCCGCGGATCGTGGGCTTGTAATGGGTCAAGTTGGAACACCCCTGCAGGGTTTGAACTTTCGAAAGCCGTGCCCGCGGTTATGTGGCAGATGGGAGCTTGTTAATTCCGGTTGTAGATAACTTGACACAATGTTGCTAATACACTACCAGCGTGTGTTCCATGACTGTCAATTTCCGAATAGGGATTCGGGAGTTGAACACGGAGGGGTTATGTTTGTGGAGCTTGTAGCTAGGATCACTTCGTGATCACTTCTCGCCGATGCCTTCTCTTCTCGCTCTCACTTACGTAAGCTAGATGCTAGTTGCTGCTGCAGACTTATTCTTTTCTTCAGCCTTTCCCTCACCTAAAGGCTTTGATAGTCTTGTTACCCGGAGACGGGATTGCTGAGTCCTCTGTGGCTCACAGTTACTTCACACACCAGATGCAGGTCCAGTTGTGAGCTATCCAGGCCGGTACTACGTGCGAGTACGACGAGGAGCGTAGTCGGTACTACGTGCGCTACCCGGACGATCAGTAGTGGAGTCTCTTACTAGGATTCGATCCGCCTGTGGTTTATTTATCTGAGTTTGGTACTTTGACATTTGGCTTTTGCCCTTAGAGGGTTGTAGTGCTCTTAATGTATGATGTTTGAGACTTGTACTGTAATTCTGTGACGTGGCGAGTGTAAGCCAACTATTTTCAGTTTACTATCCCTCTTTTACATGAGTTGTGCAAAGATTACCAAACGTGAGATCATTCTAGGATGGATTTATGCCTTTAAGTCGTGCCTCGACACGTAGGAGGTATAACTCCATCCTGGGCATTACAACCTTCCACTTGGGGTAACCAACGAGGGGTTCGAGGCCCATCAAGGAGTATTTTCTGGCGCTGTTGCCGGGGACTCCACTCTTCAGGATAGGGGAGTTGCATGCTATCTTTTACCTTTGCTTTTTAGTCTTGTTAGTTTACCTTTCAGTTTTTGCTTTAGTATCTTTTATCAAAAATCACAAAAAATTATTTGCCTTTTTATTAGTAGTCCTTTCTGTTTAGCCAAACATTTTAGGATTTGGTGCTTTGAGGGAATCAGAAGTTCTAGATTTCCATCAAAGGGATGGAGAAAATATGAAGAAGGCATGGGACAGAATTTCTGATGCACATAGGAGAATTATGCCCTGGATACCTATAAAAATTGTGCTTAGAAATTTTTACCATGGTCTTTTTAAATGGTGTAAACACTCCCTTGACATTATAGCTGAGGGAGATTTCTTAGAATGTGATGAAGCTAGAGCTCTTGAAATTATACATGGTCTATCTAGTTACTTTGTTTATGATCATAACTTTGATACTATCATAGATAGACTTGCTACTATTGAGAAAAGAATGGATGCTCTAGACTTGATGAAGGTAGAGAAACCTAAACCCAATAAGAAAGACATTTTGGAAATATACAATGATTGGGAGCCTTTTGTTAGGATTAGCATCTCTAATCAAGACTTCCTTGCTTATTGTGATATTGGATCTATGGTTTCTACTATGCCAAAAATTGTTCATGATTCTTTAAAATTTAACATGGATAGATTACCATCTTATCATGAACAAACTAATGGAGATATTTCTGAAATCCAGGGAAGAATAAAAGATGTGCCAGTTAAATTCCTTAAAGGGATTGCAATGATTGATTTCTTCATCATGGAGCCAAACCAAGGAAATATAGTGCTTGGAAGGGACTTCCTCCGAGCAGTTAAAGGCTTCATTGATATAGGTAAGGGACAAATCCGCTTACGCGGGAAGGCAAAAGGTGTGTACCCCTTTCCTAGAAGGAACAAGAATGAACTTGTTGAGGAACCATTTGAAGCAATTTATAAATCCGATTATTATGATGGTTATTGATTCCTCTATGCGTTATGCCTAGCTTAAAGGCATAAAAGAAAGCGCTCTTGGGAGGCAGCCCACATGAATAAATTTTTTGCTTTTGTTGTGTCTTGATGTTGTTTACTGTTGTAGCATCATCATTATATCTTTGCTTTTCATATTTGTGCCAAGTATAGCCTCTGATTGCTAGAAAGTTCAAAAGTTGTGAGGTGCTGTCCAGGAAACAGATTCTGTCCTTGGATAGAAAAATTCGTATAAAATTACCAGATCATCTTTTTGGTCTGAATTTTTTCGACAGCGTTCTCTATATAATTTTCTTTCGTGCATCTGTTCTGAGTATTTTGATTTGAGTTGCATAAGTATCCCGAACAGATCAATTACTACCTGCTGTTCTGTTTTTCACAGATTCTGTCCTGTTTTGCCTTTCCTTCACTTTGCAAATCAAGAACTTGCTTTTTATTTGCAAAAACCTTTTGGCAATCTTGAGAAACAGTAGAACTTCAAGAATATCTTTATTTCCAGCAAGGTATAATTATTTTATTAATGGTACTAACCTCGCTAATCAGATTATGATGAGTTGTGTATGAAGGGAGTTTTCAAGTGTGCGAGGGAACATGATAAAAAGATTCAGGAGTGTCAAGCGCTCAAGCTTGGGGATGCCCCCATGCACCCCCAAGAAATATTCAAGGAGACTCAAGCATCTAAGCTTGGGGATGCCCCCGTGCATCCCCTTCTCCATCAACATTATCAGTTCGTCTTTCGTTCCGCAATATTTTTATCACTTCATGTGTTATGTGGTATGCTTGGAGCGTCTTGCTTTTAGTTTTCTTTTTAGTTTTTCATAACGAGTCGGAACTCAGCATTCTTTATGTGGGAGAGAAACACGCTCCACCTCTACCTAGAACATAACATAGAATTTTCATGTCTATCTATGCTGTGTGTGTTCTTTGTCTTTTAATAGCTACTATCATGCTCTGCTCTTAGTATTCATGCTTATCTTTTCAAAGAGCTTTTGCCTAGTTGGTTGCTTGAACTCTCTTTAACTATCATGCTCAACTTATTAAGAGAGTTTGCTTCCGTTGCATTGGTTAATGTGTCTATAATAAAGATGCTACGTGCATAATGGTGCTTAGTAGTTCAGGTTTTCTTATGGTTAATCTCAAATAGCTGGGGGATTCCCAATGTGTTATTGGAGTACCAACATGATTTGTTTGCCTATGATGTGGTATGGTTTAGTAATATCTTCCTTCGAGAATTTATTTTGATTGACTTGGCGTATGCTAACGCATATTTAAGACTGTAAAGAAAGTCTGTCAAGCCTTGATGATCTTTTATTTTTGAGTAGCGATATAACTTCCATGCCTGATTCAATATTGCTTTGTCGCTCTGCATGATTATGACCATCATTGCTCTCTTAGTTGGTCGCTCCCAGTCTTTTGCTAACCTCCACCTGTACTAAGCGAACTAACTTTGCAATATATAGCTCATCGGAAAGTAGCTTAAAAACTATTGTGGTAAAGAATATGTTGCTTATGTATCTTATTTCTTATAAGTTGCTTGCTGAGCGGTAACCATGTTTCTGGGGACGCCATCAACTGTCACACTTTTGTTGAACATCATGTGAGTTGCTATGCATGTTCGTCTTGTCTGAAGTAAGGGTGATTTGCCGTGGGTTGTATGAATATGCATATTGTTAGAGAAGAACATTGGGCCGCCAACCAAAGCCATGTATCATGGTGGAAGTTTTAGCTTGGACATTAATCCTCAATCTCTTATGAGAATATGCTTATGCATTAAAGAGGAGTCCATCATCTATTTTCTATGTTGTCCCGGTATGGATGTCCTGAAGTTGAGATCTATCAAAAACGAGAAATCAAATGCGATTTATCTCCTTGGACCTTTGTACAGGTGGCATAAAGGTACCCCTTTGTGACACTTGGTTGAAACATATGTAATGCAATGATAACCCATGGAAATCCGAGCTAATTAGGACAAGGTGCGAGCACTATTGGTATTCGATGCATGAGGCTTGCAACTTATAGGATGTCTTATACATCACACATATGAAGTACTACTACCGTTGACAAAATTGCTTCCATGTTTTCAAAATAAAAAGCTCTAGCACATAACCATTCTTTTACTTTTACGTTAAAGCACCAACTACTGAGAGCATGATTGTCATTCTGAGTGTAATGTGCATTGTCCCAAAGTAGCATTGTCTTTTGCATGATTGTGATATCGTTTATTCTGAAATGATTGTATCTAGTCATCACTTAAACCTTGAAGGTGCCCCTGCATTTATGTTTTGCTTCACTAAAGGGGGCAAGCTAGATATCACTTTATCATATTTGCACATCATGTTCATTGCAAATCTTTTTGATGTTTCAGTTTCATGTTGTAAAACTTACAGTCATTTGTGATTTTCTCATGAGGCAACTTCATTACTATAGAATCATTGTCTCAGTAAGCTTTTGTCATATGACTATGAAAAAGTCCTATATGGTTAATAGCATGTCACCACAGAAATTATTCTTGTTATCATTTACCTACTCGAGGACGAGCAGGAATTAAGCTTGGGGATGTTGATACGTCCAAAATGTATCTATAATTTCTGCTTGCTCCATGCCACTTTTGGGTGATATTGCTATGATATTCATACACTTCCATACACTTTTGATCATATTTGGACTAACTTACTAATCCAGTGCACCCCAGTGCCAGTTTCTGTTTTCGGCTGTTTTTGTATTTCAGGTTTTCACGTTACGAGAACTGCCAGGAAAAATCCAGAAAAATTATATAAAAAATCAGCGTTTCGGAAACTACCGTGCGTCCGAAGGACAGCCGGGGGGGGGGCACCAGGGCTCCAGGCGCCCTGGCGGCGCCCCCCCCCCCCTGGGCCGCGCCGGGGGGGCGCCTGGGCCTCCCGAAGCTTCCCCGATGCCCCCCTTTGGCATATATTTAAAGCATCCTCCGAAACCCTCAGAACAGGAACTCTTTTCGCGATCCCATCTCTGTTCCGCCGCCGCCGCCGCTTCCAAGATCGGGAGCACCAGGAGAACTCTTCCCGGCACCCTGCCGGAGGGGAGCATCACCACCGGGAGCTTCTCCACCACCATGGACGCCTCCCGGATGACTCGTGAGTAGTCTCCCTTGGACCATGAGTCCATGACCAGTAGCTATGTGATGTTCTCCTCCCGTTCTTGTGCTTCACTAATTAGTCCTCGTGAACTTCCCTACATGATCGTGGCACATATGTAATCCTTATGCTGTTGCTATGTTGAGTTTGCTGGGATCCGATGGATTATGAGATCATGTTCAGATTGATCTTGAGTAATATATTTGATCTACATCTTTTATATTTTTGTTCATAAGTAATTCTTGCATGTTCTCCGTTGTTATTTATTGCTTTGGCCAAGTAGTAGGTAGTGACTCCAAGAGGGAACGTTATGCTCGATTGTGGGTTCATGCCCCTCGATGACTAGCTTGAGTGACAGAAACATGAGTCTAGGGGATGTGCTGTTGCCACAAGGGGGAAAACAACAGTGCTTGTGCCCGCGGGTGCAAGGATTGTTTACTTTACGCAAAGTTCTTTTAATGTAGTTGTCTGTTGCATTGAGTTTACGCAAAGTTCTTTTAATACCAGCGAGATGTTCTGGATAGATATCTCAAGGTGGATGATTAGTAGTAGATATTGATGGATTTCGGTCTACTTACTTTGGCGTACCGCCCATGCTTTGAACCTCAACCTTTCTTGCAATGTAGTCAGCATTGGTTTGCGTTCGTGGTCCTGTCAATTGCCCAGCTGTAATTTGTTTACCTCAAATAGCTGTTTTATCGTCTTTTGGGAGAGAGACATCACTAGTGAACATCATGAGACTCGGGTCCATATTACCATCATTGATCACACCCGCTATTTACTTTTCGTTATTATTTACTATTGCAAACATTATCTATCACTACTATCATTTCTTTTAATCCTTTGTGAACTACAAGGCCGGAGGGATTGACAACCTCTCTGTACTCGTTGGGAGCAAAGTTATTTGTATCTGTGTGCAGGTCCACGTTGATTGCTACTATCTGGCGCCGTAGCAGTTGACACCTACTTGTTGAACCTAGGAGTCTCTGGGGATTCGATCCTTGGCATCTTTGCTAAGGGAAAACACTTCCACAACACTGCATCTTACACCTTCCACTTGGGGTAACCAACGAGGGGTTCGAGGCCCATCACTGATCACGTACTTGCTATGGTCAATGATTTACACGTAATCTTTGGAAAGGGCCCCGGCGCACTAGCTGTTCCGAATGACGCTGAGGGACACGCACCCATGTGGAAGAAGAAATCTATATTTTGGGACCTACCCTACTGGAAAGACCTAGAGGTCCGCTCTTCAATCGACGTGATGCACGTGACGAAGAACCTTTGCGTGAACCTGCTAGGCTTCTTGGGCATGTATGGAAAGACAAAAGATACAGCTGAGGCACGGGAGGACCTGCAACGTTTGCACGAAAAAGACGGCATCCCTCCGAAGCAGTATGAAGGTCCTGCCAGCTATGCTCTTACGAAAGAAGAGAAAGAAATCTTCTTTGAATGCCTGCTCAGTATGAAGGTCCCGACTGGCTTCTCGTCGAATATAAAGGGAATAATAAATATGGCAGAGAAAAAGTTCCAGAACCTAAAGTCTCATGACTGCCATGTGATTATGACGCAACTGCTTCCGGTTGCATTGAGGGGGCTTCTACCGGAAAACGTCTGATTAGCCATTGTGAAGCTATGTGCATTCCTCAATGCAATCTCTCAGAAGGTGATCGATCCAGAAATCGTACCAAGGCTAAGGAGTGATGTGGCGCAATGTCTTGTCAGTTTCGAGCTTGTGTTCCCACCATCCTTCTTCAATATCATGACACACGTCCTAGTTCATCTAGTCGACGAGATTGTCATTCTGGGGCCCGTATTTCTACACAATATGTTCCCCTTTGAGAGGTTCATGGGAGTCCTAAAGAAATATGTCCGTAACCGCGCCAGGCCAGAAGGAAGCATCTCCATGGGCCATCAAACAGAGGATGTCATCGGGTTTTGTGTTGACTTCATTCCTGGCCTAAATAAGACATGTCTCCCTAAATCGCGGTACGAGGGGAGACTGACTGGAAAAGGCATGCTTGGAAGGGACTCAATAATATGCAGGGACGGATATTCTTGGTCTCAAGCACACTACATAGTTCTACAGAACTCTACATTAGTGACCCCGTATGTCGATGAACACAAGAACAGTCTGCGCTCCAAACACCCGGAGCAGTGCGACGACTGGATTACATGTGAACACATCAGGACTTTCAGCAGTTGGTTGGAAACATGTCTCAGAGGTGACAACACTGTTTGTGATGAGTTGTACTTGTTGTCCAGGGGACCATCTTCGACTGTATTGATTTACAAAGGATACGAGATAAATGGGAATACATTTTACACGATTGTCCAAGATCAAAAGAGCACCAACCAAAACAGCGGTGTCCGCTTTGATGCAACAACCGAGAGGGGAAAGGACACATATTATGGTTACATAGTGGACATATGGGAACTTGACTACGGACATGATTTTAAGGTCCCTTTGTTTAAGTGTAAATTAGTCAATCTGTGAGGAGGCGGGGTACAGGTAGACCCACAGTACGGAATGACAACAGTGGATCTGAAAAATCTTGGATACACTGACGAACCGTTCGTCCTAGCCAATGATGTGGCACAGGTTATCTATGTGAAGGACATGTCTACCAGACCAAGAAAAAGAAAAGATAAGGAAGCGAATACATCATACGATGAGCCAAAGCGCCACATAGTTCTTTCAGGAAAAAGGGACATCCTGGGAGTGGAGGGCAAGACAGACATGTCTGAAGATTATGAAAAGTTTCATGAAATTTCTCCCTTCAAAGTCAAGGCTGACCCAAGCATCCTGATAAACGATGAAGATTATCCATGGTTACGGCGCAATAAGCAAATGACACAAGCGAAGAAAAAGTGAAGATTTTTTTCGGCAACTATTATGATGATACCATGCCAACTTTGTAACAAACGAGTATGATACCATTGTCCGTTTGTACTATTCAAATTTGCACTAACAGAAAGTTTGTAATTGGTTTTACCAGAAAGAATTAAAAAATAAAGCAAAAAACAAAAGAAAATAAATAATGCAGAAAACAAAAAAAAACTTGCAAAAAAATAAAAAATAGCAACAATAAGTATTTCATTGTAAGTAGAAACAAAATAAAATAAATAAAGCAACAAAGAAAACAAATAATTTCAAATTTAAACTATTCAAATTTGAATACTACTTGCACTAACAGAAAGTTTGTAATTGGTTTATCAGAAAGAATTAAAAAATAAAGCAAAAAACAAAAGAAAATAAATAATGCAGAAAACAAAACAAAAAAACTTGCAAAAAAAATAGCAACAATAAGTATTTTGTTGTAAGTAGAAACAAAATAAAATAAATAAAGCAACAAAGATAACAAATAAATAAAAATAGCAACAGTAAGTATTTTGTTGAAAGTAGAAACAAAACTAAAAATAAAGCAACAAAGAAAAAATAAAAAAAAATGCCACCTACTGGGCCCACACGGCCTGAATACGATTAGAAACCCAACCATGGGCCAGGATTCAGGCCCGTAGAAAGCCCAGCAAGCCCACAGGCAAAGCAGTGTCAGTTTAGGCCCTTAGGCCTCCAGTTAAGAGGAGTTCGAGAGGAGAGAGGCAGCGGGGCTTATAAACTGGTGCCGGCCTCTCTCAACTAGCGAGGTGGGACTAAACTTCCCACCGCACCGCGCCAGCAAGGCCTTTGGTCCCGGTTGGTGGCACCAACCGGGACTAAAGGGTGGCATTAGTCCCGGTTGGTGGCTCAAACCGGGACTAATACCCCCCTTTAGTCCCGGTTGGTGCCACCAACTGGGACTAAAGGCCCCTCCTTCCCGCCCATTGGGCTGCTGAAAAGGGACCTTTAGTCCCGGTTGGTGGCACCAACTGGGA
>LR738714.1:780805885-780854796 GCA_902687465.1 Secale cereale
ATGTATATATATGTGTTATGTATATATAGTTGATGTATATATATTTTGTATGTGTATTTTTTTTCTTAGGAATTTGCTAAATATATATGTTAAAAAAAAAATTCATAGAATGTTTTTTTGTTTATATATAGATAGTTACAATTGTGATGTGTATAGTTGTTGTATGTGATGTGTATGTGATGTATATATATGCAAACGAAGGATAGGAAAGAAGAAAAAGAAGGATAGGAAAGAAGAAAAAGAATGTTTTTTTTTCATAGAAAGTTTTATATATGGAAAAGTTACAAATTTAGAAAAAGAAGGATAGGAAAGAAGAAAATAAGAAAGAGGAAAGAAAGAAGAAGAGGAGAGGAAGAATAGGAGAAATAAATAAGAAGAAGAAAAAAGAAGAAAAAAAGAGGAGAAGAAGAAAGGAATAGAGGAAAAGAAGAGAAATTTTCTCTTCTTCTCCTCTATTCCTTTCTTCTTCTCCTTTTTTTCTTTTTTTTCGTCGATCTTCTCCTCTAGCGGTTCCTTTTTTCTTCTTCTTATTCCTCTTTTTTTTATCGGATATGTCGTTGTCGATATACACCCTCCCCGATAACTTCGACATTAGGGGGGGGTCAGGGTCGTCAAGGGTCGAGAGATCGCCGAGGGGCCGAGGGTCGTCGAGGGGTCGAGAGGCAGAGGGTCGAGGGTCGAGAGGCCGAGGGTCGAGGGGTCGAGAGGCCGAGGGTCGTCGAGGGGCCTAGGGTCGTCGAGGGACCGAGGGTCGAGGGGTCGAGAGAGGTTGCCTAGCTAGCTAGTGTCAAAGTATTGAAGAATTCCATGACTTCATCATTTGCCAGAAGTAACCGGGGCATGTTTGTACGAAGTTATGCAAAGTTGTTCTGGAACGAAGTCCCTGATAGGATAATCCGTCTTTTGTTACGAATTATCCTTTCTGGGACTCCGTTCCAAAACCACTTTGGAGAGCTTCGTACCATCATGCTACTGTTACTTTCGCCTAATGATGAAGTATTGGTTTTGTTGAATCCTTTGACACTAGACAAAATGTGACATGAGGGGGTCTAGGGTTGTGGATCGCCGAGCAGTCGGGGGTCGAGGGGTCGAGAGGTTGCCTAGCTAGTGTCAAAGTATTGAAGAATTCCATGACTTCAACATTTGCCAGAAGTAACCCGGGCATGTTGGTACGAAGTTATGCAAAGTTGTTTTGGAACGGAGTTCCTGATAGGATAATTCGTCTTTTGTTACGAATTATCCTATCTGGGACTCCGTTCCAAAACCACTTTGGAGAGCTTCGTACCATCATGCTACTGTTACTTTCGCCTAATGATGAAGTATTGGTTTTGTTGAATCCTTTGACACTAGACAAAATGTGACATGAGGGGGTCTAGCTAGCTAGGGTTGTGGATCGCCGAGCAGTCGAGGGTCGTCCAAGGGTCGAGGGTCTAAGCTGGTTCTACGTTTGCCATTAATATATCCATTTGTCATGTTTGAATAATAATTGGCATGTTGTAAATATTTGTAGAAACTATGGATGACAACACCCGAGACCTAGCACAAGATGCGATGTTGATGGACATAATCGCAGACGGACAAAATACCGTCTTGTCGTTTCTCAACGACACCGATGAGCAGGTGGAAAGAGAGCTGCAGCTGGAAGATCTAGGCTATGATATTGATGGCTCCGGTGACCTAATGCACATGGAAGAAGTAGACCGTGAGGATGGCTCCGGTGACCCAATGCCGGTGCAAGAAGGAGACCGTGATGCTGGCTCCGGTGACCGAACCGAGTCCGGCCAGGAGGTATATATGTTAGTTAAGCCTGTGCTGACTAGTTAATTGATGCATTCATTAACTCTCGTCTTTGTTCCTTTTTCTAGCCCTCCGGATCGAGCAAATCTTCGGTAAAGATACGAGGCGCGAAGAAAAAGTTTAGGCCGGATGAATAGTTTGAGATCTCAGAAATCTCGCGCTCCGGCGAGCCGATTGAACCCATCCGGACAAAGAACGCATTTGTTAATCAGTGCGGGGTTCTGGTTAGGGACAAGATCCCTATCAGCATCCATCAATGGTTAAAGCTGGCTGCACAAGACGCTCAGGTGACTTATGTCACTGATATGCAGAAAGAAGATCTTTGGAATGAGCTGAAGTCAAATTTCGTCCTACCACGAGAGGATGATCCGGCGAAGCCAGTTAAAGAGGACTTAATCAAGTCTGCTGCTCTTTCGAAGATGGCAGACCAATTCAGGGCATGGAAGAAAAAACTGAATAAGTTTGTCAAAGATAAAGAGACTCCAGAATTCGTGGGCATATATGAGAAGATCAAAGATGACTGGCCCACATTTGTGACCTATAAGACATCGGAAAAGAGTCAGAAGATGTCGGCGACAAACCGGATAAATGCTGCGAAGAAGAAGCATCACCATCGCACGGGGTCAGGTGGCTACCTCAGAGCCCGGCCTAAGTGGGCCAAGGCTGAGAATGATTTTCTTGAGAAAGGGATCGAACCAGAGACAATGCAATGGCTAGACCGTTGCCAGACTTGGTTCTTCGGGGCTGGCAGGACCTTGGACCCTGTGTCAGGGAGGTGCATTTGGACGGACAAGCAATTGGAAACAACACTCAGGAAGATGCGGCAGTATATTAAAGCAGCGCATGAAGGGACGTTCTTCCCCGACGGAGAGAACGACGAGCTGACAATGGCCCTCGGGAATCTAGAGCACCCTGGACGGACACGAGGCACGCCAGGCTCCCTTCCGTGGCGTGCTGGGTTTCCGGACACAGGCGGCTACAAAAGCCACGAGAGGAGGAAGAAAATGGAGCAGACCGAACTGCAGGCGCTGCGGGCCAGAATACAAGCGATAGAGGAACGGGAAGCAAATCGGGACAAAAGAATTGCCGAAGCTTCCCCCGAAGCTACCCCGCCATCTCAGCGGAGAAGCAGCGTGGCTTCCACCGAGCTGCTTCAGCCGGAGCATGTCTTGACGGCTACTGCCAGGTATCCCGTGGATGCTATCACGGATGCACAAAATTGCCACCTTATGGCGCAGTGGATGAATCTGAAGGTCAAGGCGGCTGCTGGCTCTGTTTATCCTACTGGACCCGGCGACACTATTCACTGCCGGCTGATTCCAGAAGGATATGCTAGGGTGATGGTCGATGAAATTACGGAGGGATTTGAGGAGCTCCAGCTTGACCACCCTACCGGTGAAGGGGAGACTCGGCTGGGTTCTTCACTGAAGACTCCATGCCTATGGCGGAAGGACCTCATCAACATTCTCAACTGGACGCCTCCGCCTCCACCTTCTCCTCCTCTGGCGAGTCAGGGCACTCCGCCTCCTCCACCGCCTCCTCCTCCGACGAGTGACGATCAGGGCACTCCGGCTCCTTCTCCAGCGCGTGGCGGCACTCCGCCTCCTTCGCCGCCGGCGTGTGGCGGCACTCCGCCTCCTTCGCTGCCGGCGCGCCCGAGCAGCCAGCCTGCTCCTCCTTCTCCGCCTAGTCAGCAAGGGCGGAAGAGACCTGCCGCCGCTCCGGCTGCTCCTGCTCCGGCGCGTAAGCAAGGAAAAAAGACAGCCGCTTCGTCTGGTCTGGCGACGTCTAGCAGTACAGCCAGAGGCGGGAGGCGATGTAGATTCGGTCCTTCTCTCACGCCTCTAGAGAAGTTACCATATGAGAGGTCCGACGAGGAAAACCCGAAGATAGCTCAAGGCGAAGTGAAGGACTTGCTTGAAGGGTTGAAAGCACAGAGACATCCACCTCCGGAGGAGAAGATAGATGCGGTGAAAGCAAAGCGCACTCTTGCTGCCCTGAAGCAACCAGCGAAAAGTAAGCCGAAGGGCAACTATGACCGCATGATTCAAAAGACATTTCAAGAAGCGAAGCGGTCGGGAAGTACTAAAAGTGATCAAAGGTTAGCAGAAGGACGAGCTGGGAAACAAATTGCCCAGCTCGGCGAACAAGCGGACCAATCGTGCCCCCCGCTCAAGGTGTGTCGCTAATGATCCGAGGATGGTGCCCGGTTATACCAATCTTGCAGATTACGTATCCGACGATGTACACTATGATTTCTTGGACGTGCAGATAGAAAGATACGAGTACAAAAAGCCTCTCGTCAAAAATGAAATATCTCTATCAACGAATATGCGAAGATTGCATGATTGGTACTTGAAAATCTCCAGAGAGTCTGGGGGGAGGGATAGCTTGTATTTGAGAGTTAAACCCGAGCATGATCTCGTTGGAATTGAACTGTTGCCTGTTCCATTTGAGGATTTCTATCAGTTTTTCAATCAATTGGTCCTCGATAAAACAACGGTCACCTGCTACTGTCTGTAAGTAGTACTACTTCTGTCATTAAGTCTCTCTATATAGCTGATCTTCATTGCATGTATTTATAATTATCCTCACTATATTATGCGGATTGAAGATCGTCGAATTGAAGAAAAGACAAGTAGGTGATATTGGGTTCATTAACACATACCTCATAGATGCAACCGAGGTTAAATTGCGTCCCGACGATACCGAGACCAACTTGCTATGATCGTTGGTGGTAAATGAAAACAAAGATATAATACTCTTTCCTTACAACTTCAAGTGAGTGTTACTGTCTTGTGCATATTTGGTTTCCCATATATATCAGTAAAGGTTATTGTGATGTAATTGATGAGTTCATGCATGCGTGCATAGCTTCCACTATATTCTCTTAGAGATTAAGCTTGAGAAGGGAGTAGTAACTGTCTTGGACTCTAAACGTATACATCCCGAGGAGTATGCGGACATGACTCAAATGCTCGTCAGGTAAGTTAAATCGATCAATATTATCCACCATGCATATCAGCAACTTCATTTCTGATATCAACTAATTGTTTTCTTTGTCTGGCAGGGTTTGGAGAAAATTCACCAAAAAAGCTCCGGGACTGCCGAAGAAGCTAGAATTTAGATACCGAAAGTAAGTACTATATGGTAGCATGTTCCGCGCGCGCATCTCCTATATCTTGATTCAAGCGCTAGTTTCATCAATACCAATTTGGCACTCTTGCTTATCAGTTTGATTGACCTCTATTTCTTGTAAAGTGGTTGTGGCAGGAACCCGGGAATGATTACTGTGGATACTACATTTGCGAGTCCATCCGCCACACGACCTGTGAGCGGGGCTACTCTGAAGCACAATTTGAAGTGCGTAAGCAATTAATAATATTCACAAATTTATAGCATCATTTCATGTATTGACCCCCTACTTCAAATTAGATGTTTCGGATGCGGGATGAACTCCTAACACCAGATCGTCTGCGAGCAATTCAAGAGGCATTGGCGGCATTCTTCCTTGAACATGTGATCGCGCCAGACGGAGAATACTATGTGGACCATGCGTCCATCCTATAGGAGATTATATTTGTAAGAGATAATTATTGTATATATGTACCCGGTAGTGTCGGATAGATCGATATACGAGAACTTGTTGTTCGACCAATCTCTCCGAGAAGGAGAGGTGGTCGATATTAATTACTTCTCTCTGTATGCATATATATATATATATATATATATATATATATATATGTTGATTATACGATCTTCTGTTTCCTTTGTTTGCTTTACTAGCTAGCTACCTAGCTAGCGTGTCTAGGCCTCTCTATACGTATGTGTAGTACGTAGCGTCGACCAAGCACGGACATAAGAGAGGACACTTCTCTCTATTAATTAGCTAGCTAAACACAATATGAAACACCTAAATTAACCCTCCAAAACCTCCAACCCCCCTCCCCTTTCAAAAAAAAAACAAAAACCACAGAGATAGAAATGCCGACGCGTGGATGCCTTTTGGTCCTGGTTGGTGCCACCAACCGGGACCAAAGCCCCTCCTGCCTGAGCTCGGCGCACAGGCCACGTGGACATCCATCGGCCCCGGTTCTGGATAGAACCGGGACTAAAGGGTCAGAGCATTAGTACTGACACTTTAGTCCCGGTTCAGGAACCTGGGCTAAAGGCCCAAACGAACCGGGTTTGATGACCCTTTATCTACTAGTGCCTCTCCGACACTCAAAGTGAAAAATCCTATTCTTGATCTATGCCAACACCACAAACACCTTTAGAGACACCTGTAGGGCATCTTTATAGTCACCCAGTTACGTTGTGACGCTTGATAGCACACAAGGTGTTCCCACGGTATTCGAGAGTTGCATAATCTCATAGTCATAGGAACATGTATAAGTCATGAAGAAAACAATAGCAGTAAAACTAAACGATCAAGTTGCTAAGCTAACGGATGGGTCTTGTCCATCACATCATTCTCCTAATGATGTGATCTCGTTGATCAAATGACAACACATGTATATGGTTAGGAAACGTAACCATCTTTGATTAACGAGCTAGTCAAGTAGAGGCATACTAGGGACACTCTGTTTTGTCTATGTATTCACACATGTACTAAGTTTCCAGTTAATACAATTCTAGCATGAATAATAAACATTTATCATGATATAAGGAAATATAAATAACAACTTTATTATTGCCTCTAGGGCAGATTTCCTTCAAAATTAGTATAGAAGAAGTTTTAAATTTGTAACACAAATAAAATTATTAATAATAATCCGAGATCATACTAAAAAACTCTAAAATTGCTAAACTGCACGAGTGCATCAGATTTGTGAAGGAAAAAAAAGACCACAGAAGGAGCACGGTCTCGCGTCCTCTCCCTCTCGCCCATGGAGTCATCGCCGCCGCCACCACCCATGCCGGCCGCTTCCGGCGACCTCGGCGACGCGCAACATGCCCCCGAGCTCCCCACAGTCCGGGACTCACTCCCCTCCGGCCGGTTTCTCCGCTCCAGTCCTCTACCGCCCGCTTGCACCCCCACCCCTTGTCTAGGGTTTCGGGCAGGGCTTCACCGATGCGTCTCCGGCGGCACCAGGTTCGTCCCTCCTTCCGTCTTGGCCTCCCCCGCCTCCGTATTCCTCCCAGAATTTGGTGCAGAAGCCCGCCTCGGTGTTGCCCGTCGCCCTTCTCGCCTCCTTGTTGGATCTCCTCCCCCTCATCTCTCTCTGTGTGTGATTGATCTCGATCCGCCCCCCCTTCTCTCGGTGCTGCATAGGGGATAGGAAACTTCTGCGGTGGATATAGGGGTGGTACTGCAGCCTTGGTTGAAGCTGGTTTGTGAGGAGTTCTTTCTCTAGGGAGAGAGCAGAGGGCATGCTGGATGCTGTTGCTGGTGAGATAGGTGATGATGAGAGAGAGCAGAGAGATGAGAGAGCAGAGAGAGACGATGATTGCTGCACATTTAGATAGAGGGATTGATGGAACTGCTACTGGCCGCTACTGCTAGAAGAGAGAGAGCTGAGACGAGAGACATGGTCCAACGACTACTGATCTGCTCTTGTGGATAAAAAAGAGATATGTGAAGAAGAGAGAGAGAGAGAGAGAGAGAAGGCATAGAGAGAAGTGTTGATTGCTTCACATTTACATAGATATATGGTGCTTCTCGTATGATGTATGATGCTACTATGATGCACATTTAGATAGAGAACAGAGATATAGCTTGCTACTGAAGATTTTTGTTATTGCTACAGTCCCATCAATCAACATATCTAAGCCTAATAATAAATACTACCCAATTCATATCCAGATGATTTGCATCTGTCATCAAGGAAAAAAGACATCACTGAACCCTTTGTTTTCTAATTGCAAGGTTATGTAATTTTGTGTGGTCTAACTCTGCAATAATCTGCAGTTATTTGGCTCGTCATCGTGTCGCAAGTTTCCGACATCGCTGTACACACCATGGAGTTCACCAGAAATCCGTCTGCACATACTCTGCTGTCCGCCGGAACTTCGTCTGACCTGAGGTACGTACTACATTTAATCAATTTGCATCTGTCATCAACTACTACTTAAGCTCTGAACAAGTTAATGCCTAAAACACCCTCATGTCGTCATTACAGGATGTTCCTCAGGAAAAACAATAATTAGAAGTAGCGATCAAATGTTATAAGTCTAGCTAAATTTGTATCTAGGAAGAACAGCTACTGTATGACAGAAAAATATAAGAAAAGTTAATCTAATATCATGGTGATTTAATTGACTATTTTGGAAGAACATCTATTGTATGACAAAGTTTTCATACCAGTGCTATATGGTTCCACTCTAAATCTATTTACTTAATTGGCTGAAGGTTTGCATTAGTGGTTCAGAACAATGTTATATGGTCTCACTCTAAATCTATGTAGTTAATTGGCTTAAGGTATACATAATTGGTTGGTTGTGAAAATACATACAGTAAATCTTCATATTATATCAGCTTGAAGAGGTTCACAAAAATTTGGTACAGGAGTTGCAACAGTCTTGATCCAGTATTTTGCATTTGTTATCAACTACTACTCCCTCCGTAAAGAAATATAAGAGCGATTAGACCACTCTCTTGATTTTGTGCGCATTAATTCAGTTCTGAAAGTTGATTCAAGTCTGGAAGTTGATTCAAGTCTGCAGTGCTTGAAGTAGATTCACAGAAGCTACACTTTTGTTAGTATGTGAACAGAAAGCTTATCTTATATGTGTGATTGGAGTTGCAGAATATGAATAGGGGAATGATCATAGATGCCAACACCTACAGTATGATATATCTTGATAGAGGTGCAGGGGATTCGTAAGTAGTTTTAGTATTTTTTCTAGATAGCTCAAGTACTTAAGCTTCCGCAATCATGAAAAACAAAAGAAGGGACCAGTAGTTAGGTTCCATTAATCATTCTGTAGGTGTTCTCTTTGATGCCTTTCCCCCTTCATTACCAGTACAATGATGCTTCTCTGTTAAAATCTTGACACTAGATTATCAATCTCAATAGCTTAATTGATTCTAAGCCCACCAGAAGTATTTTTCTAGAAATTTGAATCATCTATCTCATATGCTTATACCTGAACCCTCAATAACATGGTATTCTTGTGCCAGATTTTTGCCATTTGGTAATAGTTATAATTGCATACTTCGTTCTAGGAGTTATGGTTGTACCAGGATGCGTCTCATGTCTTACTTTGTGATGGTAGTTGGTTGCCTTTCAGTGAATATGAATTCAACCTTGAACAAGCATCTAACATATAGCAGGTCTTCTTTGGTTTGAAGCACCATATCTCATCTGTATTGCTGCAAAAGATTTTCATTATTGGACCAAGCTTATGGGATATGCATTGCAGTAAGTATTAATTACCATGTTCCGTTTGTGCGACCGGTTTAATTCCTTCTTCTCTTATGGGAAATGTGCAGAGGGAGTACTTATTAATTCTGCATGTTCTTCAGTATATGCTATGGGAGTCTGAACATGCAATTCAATGACTAAAAAGGTCAAGACATTGATTTTCCATGCCCTTCAATTTTTATCACTTGAGTTGGCTACCTGAATTTCCACTATGTTAATTCATTCTTGTGCAATCTCTCACTGGTATTCATGTAATTACCCTGCAACCTTCATGTAATTCTTGGTCTTTTCATTTGATCAGTTAGGTAGTTTGACTCTTAGACACTGACCTTTTAACTATCTATTTTACTACAGTTTTAAATAGTAGTAGTTCCTCTGAACTTTTACTTGTTTATTTACTATTTTGGTGTCAATATCCAATTGCATCGATTGTTGTCTGCATAAACTTTGAATGGGTGCATAATACAAGAAGTTAGCCGAGGGCAAAAACAGGCCTGGCCCTGGCTAGGCCTCCACGAGAGCCTGTAAGTCGGCGGCAGCGGGGATGACCGGACATAGTTGCATGGCCGTGTGCGGGCGGGCGAGCGGCGTTGCTGAGGTTGCCAGTGGCCGTCTGGACTCAATGATTCAGAGGAGGATCGAATGGGTGGCCTGTACGCAAAGGATGATTCACACACGAGCTGGCACGCTCAACAAATGTACTATTAGTTTGGCTCGGATGGTTGATGCTTTAGGTGTTTTTGTTTTTTTATGCACACATGAGCTGGCACGCCTAAGAAATGCAAGAGTTTAGCTCCGTTGGTTGATGCTTGAGGTGTTTTTTTTACGGCGGTGCTCTCTCGAGGAAGGTAGCTAAATTTTTTGGCAAGAGTTTGCCCCATCTTTTATTGTATATCAATGCCACTATTGGTTGAGTAAAGAACAAAGCAAGGCAGAAGATGAACATGAAAACATGGGTCAAAGGAAGCCCATTATTCTTTCTTCTATACAAGTACAAAAAGGAGTGGGATAGAACCTTAAATTCTTGCATGAGGTAGGATGGGTATGCTATTGTCGTGCCGTGCATGCCCGGGTGGCTGTGGGATGATGCACACGGACATGTGGAGACGGCACGGTCCAACAAGGCGAAAACTCGAAGCGAGACATGAACGCGGGCTGGTAGATGAAGGCGCCACAGATCCCAGATGTAAATACATCCAAAAGCGACGATGTTGAAGACGACCATCTTGATACGCAATTACTGCGCTATCATACTCCTGTCCACTTAAACCATTTTGTCGACCAAGTGAGGCATCAGAAAACTCAGTGAGCAATAACTATATGAGTAATCGTCATTTTTTATCCGTTACAACACATGATTTCTTTTGATAATGGTTCTTTTGCATTATTTGAACATCTTGTAATGACACACTTCACTTACACAACACATGTACTCTTTCTAATGAAAAAAACACGCACGCTCTGATGAGTGCCAGACCAGATACACACACCTCTCTTCCCATTTCCTATTGTAAAAAAACCGTCCCAATGCTTCTCTCTGTCGAGTAAATGTTGTCGTCAGCTACCATTCCTGACTGACATTGTCCGTCCGGGCGCCACTCTCCATCGACCTAAATCCACCATTTTCTCCTCGACAAATCCCCACGCCTTCTTCCTACACGTCTTTGAAGCTATCCCTATCCATTTGGTATTTCGACGTGGTATCGCCTTGGAGACCGACTTAGAGCATCTCCAGCCGTTGGCACCCCCAAGAACATCACCGAACCAAAAAAGTTGGTGTCTTGGGAGTCATCCGGCGAAATTCGGCGAAATAAAGAGGGCATCTTCCAAGTCACAACCGACCCCAAGCAAAAGTTTGTGAGGAGAATGGTTAAGTGAGCCAAGAAAAAGGACATGTGGTGAGACGCGATTCTCCAAAACTTCCGCCGGCGTCCCCAAGAGACCCCCAGCGCACTGGGTTTCGCCTGGGTTTGCCGGCGCTATTTTGACGTCCTGGAGGGCGTTGGGGGCGTGGCTGGGCTGTTTTTCGGCGAAAAGCACCGTCTGAGCCTAAAAAGGTGTCCTGGGGGGCGTCTTGGGGGCGCGGCTGGAGATGCTCTTAGCTTTCCCCCACCGGACTTCCTTGATGTGTCCCTGCGGTTTAGACCATACTTATTAGGCTACAAAGTGCAATTTTTTCCGGTTGCAACGCACGGGCTTTTGAGCTGCTGCAGGTGCACTGATTTTTCTAAACATTACTTTCTCTACCTCCCCCGAAACTTGAAATATATCTGACCAATTTTGTAAAAATACATATCAATGTCAAAGCTATATATAAACAAACCTGCCAGAAAACTATATATATGCAAATGTTAGAAAGGTTCTAATAGATACATCTCACACACAAATGGTTTTTGAGAAGTACGATAAGGAAGATGAGTTTGTGCGTCCCTTCTGTCTAGGGTCAAGTGATTTTTTGGGCCAAGCCCAAATAATTAATAAAATAATATACCCTTCCCAACAAAACAACTAACCATCTGTAACCCCTAAAAACAAAACTAACCATCTGTAAAAAAAATAAACATGGTAAAAATATTTTTTTAAATGCTCAAAGATTTACATGTGTTCACACTTTTTTTGGTTTCAAAAATATGTTTGCACTTTTTTAAAAAAGATATAAATTCTAAAAAAGAATTACTAAAAATTCCATTTAGAAATGTACAACAGAAACAATAATAATAATAATAAATCAGAGAAAGCTCTTGAAAAATGTTCTTCTTCAAAGAAATGCACTAATTTTCATACAAACAATAACTATTATTTGAAAAGCGTTCAAGTTTTTAAGAAAATGTTAACTTTTATTAAAAATAAGGAAATTTCCGTGTTTTTCTAGAAAAGCAAAATCAAATTGAGCGCCATTCTATTCCATGAAAAACTACTCTTCCAGAAAAAAAAACAGATGAAGAACGCTAAGGTGGCTTCTTCACGTCTGAACTTCATGCTACAAAAAGAACTAACCACTTTAACCTTATTATCAATGTATATTAAAATTGCATACAAAAAATGGTGCATAATGACATATGAAGCACGTTGTGCCCCTTTTTTGCCCGGTGCAACGCACGGGCATTTGTACTAGTTAATAATAGTTACTTTGGACAAAATTAACCCTGGCCTGGTTCAGAGGAACGCAGCAGCAGACCCATGTGCTGTGACAGAGAGAGCAGTAGGAGGGCAATTCCTATCCAAATAAGAGTGCCATGTCATGCATTGGTATAAACGCTGCACATACAGGCGCATTATAAAGTGGAACGGAGAGAGTACAACTTTCTATTCTGAAATTTTTATTCTGAAACTGTGGTTATATCATTTGTCATCTGAAAACCACACTCCCGTATACATTATGGGACATAATGTCCAGGATATAATCACCAGGTATGGATATCACTCTTTGCCTACTTAATATAATGTTACATAATTTTCTTGTTTTCTCAAGGTACCAGTCAATAATTTTTATTTCATACATAGATAAAAACAAAGGTTGTAAGACTGACTTTGTGCACGTTGCTGCATGTGCACCCACTTGATTAAGATATTGAAAGTTTGAGCTTTTAAAATTAAAAAAACAAGTCAGATTTTCATTATTAACCTGTGTGCATATTCTAATGTTTTCTTACTCTATGACAGATTTTCTTTTAGAATAATTTGATGAACCACTGACTGGACGGAGGAGCCACACAATGTACAATGTACTGTGTACTGTGTACATGCATAAGGCATTGAAGCTAGTAATATTGACATCCTACATATCTGGAGGGAGGAGCCACACAGGACGTTCGTCACCATGCACGTGGTACCCCACCGACGGGATCCCGTTGACAATGCCCCATATGTTGGCTTCTTCCATGTGCAAACGAGCGTGAGTTCGTCTGGTGCACGGTTGCCTTGTGGTGGAAATAGTACATGTGGTTTATCCTCACGCCGCAACACCCGCCCGCCACCACGTGCACAACCTTGGTGCACCTCGCCAATATTTATCTCATGCCTTTCCTCGTTCATGGTTCGATATTCTGGTGTCCTAGGCGTAAAGGAACCACACCAATCCATCCCGAATTTGGTGGTTAAACTCTACTGCGGTGACGATACTGTAAGGGAGGTCATGCGGCAAAATAGCTCGATGCCAGAATGATAAAAAGCTTAACACCTTTTATTTGACTTTTTCATTATTTTGAAATAAGAAAAAGATCCAAATCTAAAATGCAAAGATAGTCTTATTCAAAACCTCAATCATCACATCCCCTCCCGGAAACAATGCATAGCCGCCTAATCTCGTGGCCTCCACCCACTTGCACATGGAATTTGTCATCCTGACGTCGGCTTCAACTAGTTCAAACACAGTGAAAAAGGGCCTGCGGATAAAATCTCTGTTTTTACCACTTTTCAAGAATTAATCCGATTAGTCAGGCAATTGACTAGTTAATCCCTACTCATTGGTTGACCGAATCAAATAACACATATTCATCACGTTAACTTGACAGGCCGATTAAATGGTCTGCCAGGCCGATTAAATGGTCTGCCAGACCGATTAAATGGTCTGTTAGATCAATTAATCAGTTGTCAGGCCGATTATTCAATGTTGGCCCGCTCACTCGTGGGCAAACAAAGCCCGATTCTTTGGATCATAACCACACCCAGCCCCTCACGCTACTAAAGAGCTAGGGTTTATCCCTCCACTTGCCGCTCCCGCTCCTCTCATCCCCTCTCGGCATAGATGGCAGCTAGCCAGGTTCTCGCCGGCGAACCGCCGCTTCCTCTCCTCACATGTGTGTCACTGCTTTCTCTTCTCTCTCTATGTGCCGCTGCTTCCCCTCCTCCTTCGCAACCTACCACCTCCGGCAACCAACCCATTCAGACGCCCGCGCGGCCAACATCACCTTTCCCTATCGCGATTGTGTGGCCGCCATCTCTCGGAGTTGCCTCCTAGGCGGAAATCAGAAAAAAATTGTTGTTGTATACATGTTTATTGATGATTTTTATGCCCAAACGGATGATTGTTGTTGTATACATGTTTGTCATCTATTGAGAAAAGAAAATCGTGGCATTTGCTTCATATATGCAATGGAGTTTTTTTTTCTCCATACAAATGTGCTTCTATTGAGTTTAAAATTACGCCGATTAATGGTCGACCGGTTAATCCAGTTAATAGGCGATGCAAGGATTTATCTCTACTCCCAAGCCGAGCGAGCAGCTACATTGGTTTTTACATGGTTTGAGAAAAAAAACTTATTCTGTCTGCCTAAGTGATTGGACACAGGTTTTAGAGTTACAAAATCATAATGGAAAACAAAGCAGACTTGGATTCAATCCGCAATTTTTGTCACATAATAGTGACTTGTTGAACTGATCGTTTCTCAAAATCTACTTCAAACAATCAAAATGCACAATGAACGGTGTGCATGAATAATGCATTGAAGCTAGTAATCCTGACATGCTACATATCTGGAGGGAGGAGCCACACAGGAGGTTTATCTCCATGCACGTGGTACCCCGCCAATGTGATCCAATTCCCATTGCTCCATACGCTGTTTACTTCGTTGTGAAACTCATGGTAGAACGAGCCTGGGTTCGTTTTCCTGTGGTGGAAATAATAGATGTGGTTTCTCCTCACGCCACCACGCGCGCCCGCCACCACGTGCACCGCCTTGGTGCACGTTGCCCCCAGAAACAAGTCATAGTCGCCTAAGCTCGTGGCCTCCACCCACTTGCACATGGAATTTGTCATCATGTCGTCGGTACCAACTAGTTCAAACACGGTGAAAAGGGGTCTGCTGTTAAAATCCCAGGCCACCATCATCAGCTTGCCAGGTAGGGCAACTATGTACCTGTCGTACTCTTCAAAACGTCTCTCCGGGTAGGGATTTCGTATAGTCGCCAACACGATAGTCTTGAGCACGAGCGTGCCACGTTTGTTCACGCTGATGTTGATTTTGGTGAACCTCCAGCTATATTTTGTGAGGCCATAGAGGTCGCCGCGGTGGAATGCGATATCCATGAGCTTCCGATCCTGAAAATATTTCCTTGTCGACCACCCAGCCTCCGGGTGGCTTAGCCTGCAGACTGCGACATCATCCCCGCTAGTTATGGCGGCGAGGATACACCTGTTTGAAGTGGGCGGTGAGGAGAAGATGATCTTCCGCGTGTCTTCAGTGGAGTATTGTATGCGGAGCTTCCTCCTTTGTTTGGCGGAGAGAGCCACCTTCACGCCAGTGAAGAGATTCATGATCTGTAGCTCGTCGTCATACCAGGCGACCCAGCCGCCATCGTGACAACCGACGAGCGACCTGCCGACGAAATCGCCCGGGAGCGGGAGTGGGACGTACGGCAGGACCTTGCCTTTTTCAGGACAGTAGCAGCGCATGCGTTTCGCTTCGTCATGGCGGCTTGGTTCGAGGAGCAGCCACGGAGAAACGGGCCGCCGCGGGTGGGTCGAGGCAAAGGATTTGCACGCGGCGGCGAGGCGGATCCGGTCGATCGGGGATTCAAGCCTGGCATAGACCTCGCGGAGGATATCTGGGTGGAGGTTGGGCCACCGACCTGCCGCCGCCGAGCGCCTCTTGACGCCGCAGCCGTCACCTGCGGTCGTGTCCGGCCGCATGTTCCTTTTTCGTGCATACCTCTCCTAACCTAGCCTGGGCAAATCTATATATGAAGGACGACCCGATGTGTAAAAAGGGATCAGACGAACGAAGGTTGTTTAAACGCATCCGTGCATGCGTGCGTGCGTTGGGTAAAAAGGGACCTGACCTGACCTCACCCAAGGGATCATCGCTTCCGTTATTTATTTATTTTTGCGGGGTAAATGGATCATCGCTTCCAACGCGACCGATCGTTTTAAACGCCAGCGTTGGGTAAAAAGCGATCGATCCGGGGCAAAACAATCTCTCAAAAAAATTAGAGCTCGGGTGCAAAACAAACTAGGGCGACGCTACGCGTCCGCCGGTGGATTATTTTCAAAAATCCACCACCTTCACAGCCGTTTGATCTGGCGCATCCATTGGTCCGACTCTTTCCTCACAATCGCAACAAAGGCAGTGTTACGGAAACGTTTGCACATATCTCTTGGTGCGTAAACTTTTATAATAAAGATTTCGTTGTAGATTTTTTTCGCCTTAATTTTTCAACGTGACTGTCGTTGCGGACGGACTTCTGCAACACGGATGATGTTGCAGAATATTTTTTCTCATCTTAATATTTTTGTAACATGGACGTTGTTGCGGGATGACTTCTACAACAAAATCCTTATTGCAAAACATTTTCTTCTCTAATCTCCTGCAGCAGACTTATGTTGCACAACCCCTTCTTCCCTATATTTCTAAAATGAGACCTTGCTGTAAAACTTGCAACAAAATCTCTGCCGAACCTAATTCTCTGCAACAAGGCGCATGTTGCAAAAATTGCAACAGTCGCGTCACACACTCGTGAAGTCGTCTTTCGCTGCCACCGTTCTGCAACAATGATGTTGTTGCAAGAAAAGAATAGGGAGAGAGTCGTGCGTGGTCAAGCAGGACACGTGTCAAGCAACAGAGGCGATGGACGCCTCGTGCTTCATCCACCGGCTAATTAGGGCATGTACAATGGTTCTATCTTAGCAATGCCACGTAGGATAAATGATGAGGTCGAGGAGAGAGAAATCATAAGAGAAGGCTTGTCTTCTCTTAATTAAGAGAAGGCAAGAGGTGATCTCTTAGCACAATATGTCTCACCATATTTTTAGGAATAATTAGTTATTGAATATAAGGCTAAAAGATGACCCATTGTATGTATGTTTTTTTGTCATCTCTAAATTACATGCAAGATTTAAAACAAGACTATCTTATCAATCATTGTACATGCCCTTAGGATCATTTCCCAACAAACTACCTAAAGAAAGAAGGCACGGCAATTACGGGCGGGGACGAGCATCATTTTTTTTATCCCTAAGTCAAATCAATCAAGAAAAGAAATATGCACACACGAACACAGGCCCGGCGTTAAACGTTGGAGTTGGAAACATGAGGATTAACACAACTAGATGATAGAACACCCGCACCCAGACATGAGCATACGCTAGTCGATCCATGTGGTATGTGGAGAAGATGTTAGAAATATGAGCAATTTACCATATGATTTTATTAACATGAGTACTAGATAAAACATGACTAATATAGTAGAAATGAAACAAGTCATGTAATCTAGCAGAGTGAAGGAAAATAGCATCTGTACATGTGAACTAAAACAGAACACATGTAGAACAAAGGGTGGAATAAGCGAAATTGTAGCATTATCTTAAACAGAGAGAACACGAAGACGTACGGAGCAGCGGCAGAAGCACCGGTCTTGGGGTTGGTGCCTTCACCAGCCATGCCGTCGAAGAGCTTGTCGATGTCAGAGAAGACGTCGTCGTTGGGGAAGTGGTCGTCGGCGTGCGGATCATCCGTGAGCAGGGACGAAGCTCCCATATAAGCATTGGGGTCAATTGACCCCAATGAAATTAGGTAATCCTTCATTAGTCCTTCAATAGTTTAGTACTAATTACTATCCATTTAGACAAGATGACCCCACTATCATAGACATGACCCCATCAAACATATTTTCTAGCTTCGTCCCTGTCCGTGAGGAACCAGCCAGTAGTCGCGCTAAGTGCTCCCCAAAAACCTTATCACCTTTTTCTCGTACAGTACTCAAAGACGTGGAGTTTCGAAGGCCTACTATCTCAACCTGCAGCGCACGCCGCAAGCCGGGATGGGGAATATAGCAGCGACTCAGAGATTGGAACCGGTGGCGAGAGGAAGAACAAATTTTAGTGTGTCTCTCTAAAGAGGAGCAAGCTCTCTTTTATAGGCACAAGAGAAGTAGGCGAGAGGGCAGCGACGGGAGGTGAAGTAAAAGAGGGAGATGAAGCGAACAGTTTGCAGCCGAAGACGTGTGGGCATATTTGTTTCGTGCCACACACGCGGGGTGAAGATGAGTAGTACCTGTTGGGCGTGTGGCACGAAGTAGCTGCGCCCACACATATGTGCAATTCTAATGTTCGCCCACACACAGCCAGTGTGGGCTGCCTCCTTCTCATGCCACACACGGTGTGTGAGCGGATGTCTAGTAGGCCACACGTGTGGGCGTTATCAGGACCCATTTTAGAAGACCCTACTCACTTCGCTTGAATTAGGCATGCTTGTCACGCTCACGACCCACAAAAATAAAATAATCTTGCAGTCAAGACCCTAACAGTGATCCTAAAGTTTTTGTTTCCTTTCAAACAAGGATAAAAACTTCGTCGGAAATTTTGGCAGCGTAACGCGTTGGACAGAAATGCATCCACAACAACATTACACAAGTGAAAAGCAATTCAATCCTAAGTAATAAGGATTGAATGGAGTAAAACATGAGCGGAAGTCATTTATTCGGTACCAAACATGTCAACATGGTTATAACAACAAAGTGTTCTGAAATAAATTGATCTACAGGCCAAATAATATAACACCAAGAATTCACTTTTTTGTTTAATATAATCTTTAGTTGTATGATTGTCGCTACATAATCATGCTAGTGACAATACTAGAAAATGCTCAGTAGTTTTGTACCTTCACGATGCCTACTTTTATAATTATTTTAAAAATATTTTAATCAACACTGACTACGAACACAAATAATTAAATAGAGTGGTACAACACTATTACAGTCATTATATGATTATAATGCATGAACATTAGGTTTTCGCCCAGTTTTCCTAAAATTAACTGGGCAACTCTCTTCTTCTTAATTAATCGATGAGGCAAAACTTTTGCCTTCGTTTCGAAAAAAAATAATGCATGAACGTCAACTGAAACAGTTTCAAGGTGATTCTTTTGCTAAATTACTGCACATGAATCTGGTTTATTACACTTGCTTATTTTCTAATACAAAAGAGCTTGTACATTAGCCATTTTAGCATCTCATGATTGCGATTGAAGGGTTTTGAACTCAGTGATGGAAACAGGCCTTGGGCAGCCCCAGAAGCCCATTAGGGCATGTACAATGGTGATATCTTAGGAGTGCCACGTAGGATAGATGATGAGGTGGAGGAGAGAGAAGTCATAAGAAAAGGTTTGTCTTCTCTTATTTAAGATAAAACAAGAGATGATCTCTTAGCACAAAGGAAGTTTTTTTTTGAAATTTTTCTGCAGCCCACAATGTCAGGCATGGACGGCTCTTAAAAAAAATTGATACGTACCGCACCCATGCACTTATGATGAAAATCACCGATACGACGAAACGTATTCCCTCAATCAAAAAAATAGTACCACCTCAGATAGAAAATCAATAATAAAACTAATAATATGGGTGAACGGATATTTTTTTTTTTAGCAAAACGCTCGTGCGTTGCAACGGGAGAAAAATAATATCTCAGCATTCCCCACATCCCCCACATCCCCGCACACACTCTTCCACGTCCTCTATGTGAACACAATGCTCGATCTATATTGTCTCTAATCCTCCTTCCTGCCATCGTCAGCGGTGGTAGTTCAACCTTGTATCAGTGGAATGATGTGGGTGACGGCCATCAATAATGGGAGGTGATAGTAGGCAGTAGTGCTCGGCCGCGTCAGTTGGGTGTCGTCGGTTAGCGCCTCGTCTATAATTTGCAAGTAAGTTTGCTACAAAAATATAGACCTATGCATGATTCTAAAATAGTCATATACATTGATTCTGATCGCTTGTTTTTTGAGGAATTGTCGAAAAAATAAATCATTTGAAAATAAAGGTCAGACTTCAAAGAGCTACATAAATAAACCATATAACACATATGCCCGTGCGATGCAACATGGAGAAAAATAATATGTCAGCATTCCCCACATCCCCGCACACACTCTTCCATGTCCACTATGCGAACACAAGGCCCGGTCTATATTGTCACTTATCCTCCATCCTGCCATCGTCGGCCCGCGAGATCTTGATAGTGGTGGGATTGGTCAGCATGGTGGCAACCACCCAACTGGTGCCTTTTTTTCTTCCGGGTCCGCCTCCGTCTCGGAGTTGTGGTCGCATCCTTATTTGGTTGCTACCGTCGACCTTCGATTCACGGTTGCTTCGTCCACTCTCTCCTACGACGATGTAACCGGATGGATTACTAATTGCAGTGCATAAATTTTGTTTAACTGGCATAATTAGCGCAAAACCAGGCATGAATGTCCCTTCATTATTAGGGTTTATTCTATTGGACACAATAGGGAAGGCTCATAGTTCAATACCCTCACGCCCTTAATTTTTTGCTGCTTGTCAGTGTGGCAGAAAAATAAATACGCGCACTAGTAAAAAACAGGGCTTTGGTCACAGCTCAGTATACACATTAGTCCCTGTTGCATTACGAACTGGAACTAATGTGAGCATTAGTCCTGGTTCGAGCGGCTAAAGGCATTGGTCCCGGTTTGAGACACGAACCGGGACTAAAGGGTGTGATGCCCTTTAGTCCTGGTTCGTATCTCAAACCGAGACTAAAGATTAGATGTTTAGTCCCGGTTTGAGACATGAATCGGGACTAAACGGTGCGATGCCTTTTAGTCACGGTTCATGTCTCAAACCGGGACTAAAGCGGTTCATGTCTCAAACTCGACCCCCCCCCCCCTTATCGCCATTTAAGTTTTGAAAAAAACAAAAGAAAATGATAAAAACTTCAAAAAATAAAATCCTTCGAGATATAGTTATATTACTACATCTACTAGTTAGGAAAATTAAAAAAATTAAATGTGGACATGTTTTGCAAAAAAGTGTTATAAAAAGTAAAACGCCTATAACTTTTGTATACGATGTCGGGAAAAAACGTATAATATATCAAAATGTTCAGCACGAAAATCCGCATGCGATTTTGACGGCCATAGACTGTTTTGCAATTTTTTAGAATCCTAAAATTCTAAAAGGGAAAAAAGTTATGCTTAAATTTCAGTTTTTTTATTTTTGTTAAATCTGGTCAAACTACTTATTCAAGAAGTATTAGTGGTACTAAATAATTATTCAAGAATATTAGTGTTACTAAGTAATTATTTCAGTTTTTTTGAATTTTGGTCAAATCTGGTCAAACTTTGGTCAAACTAGTTATTCAAGAAATATTATTGTTACTAAATAATTTTTTTTAGAATAATAGTTTCAAACACAAACAGTGAAACGTGTGACTTCATGCTCAACCTAAACTCCTGAGGGTTAGTAGGATTGACATATTAATATTGTCAGGAAAACAACAAGTGCAGACTTGGAAACGAGGGGGAATAGAATCCGAAAGTTAAGCGTCCTCAGGCTGGAGTAGTGAGAGGATGGGTGACCGGCTAGGAAGTTGGATGATTTGGAATGACGAGGGATGATTAGAGACTAAAGGTCAAATTAAGCCGTGATGAGGGGTGATTAGAGATTAAGTTGTAAAATGATTCAGATGTTTGAAAATCGGAAAAAAAAATCAATTTTTCTTAGAAAAATATCGTCAAATTTGCTTTAGTCCCGGTTGATGGTGTTATCAACCGGGACTAAATGTGAAGCTCCAGACATCGGCCACATGGAGGGCCTTTAGTCCCGGTTCTTAACAGAACCGGGACTAAAGTGGGGGGGGGGGTGGGGGCTTTAGTACCGACCATTTAGTCCCTGTTCCGGAACCGGGACTAAAGGCCCTCTGGAACCGGGACAAATGGATCTTTTTCTACTAGTGGTGGTAGGTCCAGTTAGGGATAAACGAAAAAAAATTGGAAATAAAATATATATACGTTTATGTTTGCTTTTCTTGGGGCAGCTGCGTGGGACCTACTATATGAGGCTAGTTGCGTCAAATAGTACATTGAATGCACAACCGATCGCGTTTGGACCAGCCACTGGCAGGCACTGAAATGTCCTGTGTTTACAAGGCACGAGTATAATCCCGAAAAACGAAGGGTTGAAGGATCGAACACATGACCTTAAAGACTCGGCCACGTGCTGCTAGCAATAGCAACAAACACCTCTTTCTAACCAATGTCCAGCCTGAATTAGTAAGAACATATTGCAACGTCAGATTTATTAAAAATATATTTTTACAAAAGATATGAATTGCCGAATATTCTTCAAAAAGTGAACATTGTTTTAAATTACGAACAATATTTCTAATATTCCGTCCATTTTGAAAAAAAAACATGATCAAAATTTAAAACGGCATCATTTTCTGAAGACATGAACCTTTTAAGAAATCACAAACATTTTTGGAAGTTCTAACCGACTTTTGAAAATGAAACATGTTTTAAACATTAAAAACAATTTTATAAAATATATTTTTAAACGCAGACATTATTTTGAATTAGTGATCATTTTACTAAAAACAAGAATATTTTCGAATTTGGAATATTTCTTAAAATGCATTTTTTAGAAAATCCCAAACAATTTTGGGAAACACAATCATTTATTGGGACCAAATTTGAATATCTCCTGAATTAAAAAAATCAGAACGAGATATTTTTTCCAAACATTTTTAAAAACAGGAACAGAATATTGTAATTCGGAACATTTTTCCAAAAATTGAAAAAAACTGAACTTTTTTTGAAATGTTTTTGTTACGAAATAAGGTAAAGAAAATAAATTTGAAAGTAAAAACAGAATGGGCCGGCACAGTTTTGTGCGCCCTGTGCGAAGGTCTGACTATCTGCTACATTTGGCGTCAAATAGAGTTTTTGCTGCTTCATGAGGAGACACATAAATAAGTGGGCTGGCTTGGCTGGGCCCCAGCGTGTGCGTTCCAAGTACAAAAATCTGGATTGCCAAAATAGAAAAATAGACGGACGGACAAAACTTTAGTACCATCTCGGATAGAAAAAATCTTTTCGATGGTGAACGGATGAAAAAATGAGAGAAACACACCTTGCTTCATTAGTAGAATAAATAAAAATAGAGGTATAGATATAGATCGGAGATGACCATGTGTCTGTCCATCCATTGTGCTTTCAGGTTGGCACGCTCCGGTATTGATGGAGTGTTTCCTCAACTCCTTGATAGGCCCCCAACTGAATCCGATAGGAAAGACCTGCAGTGTAGTACTATGCACACCCCCTCTGCCGTCCATTGTCCACCTGATAGAGTCAAGCACGTTGTTCTGGAATTATTATTTTTAAACACAGTATAGACACATGCAAAAAAAATCACGGATTTCGCATATCACTTGGGGTTGGGATTGTGGGCTGGCTTTGACGTGGCGCACCCACCGGTTGTTGCCTCATGCGGACAAAGGCATCCTCTACAGGATCGCCGTTCGTGACCAAGGCCATTATTCCAGCTCCCGGGAGGGCAGCATTGAGCTCATCGGAGGGGACAATGAGACCGTGCCCAAGCCCTAGAGAGCCACATCCAACCAAGCCCAAGACCTCTGCTCTGTTCTACCGATGAAGATGACTAATCTGAAACTTTCTCTCTCTCTGAAAAAAGACTAAACTGAAACTGCACAATCGTAAGACATCCAAACAAGCTCAGTGTCGGTGGCTGATCATAGTCTATTTGACACAAGGGATGGAATTAACGGCAACAGATGGATCAATGAATGATTTGCCTACCATGCGTCAATTTCGTTCTATATTACTTTTTCCATATTTGGGTAGAATATCCAACCATCCTTTAAGAATTCAGATAGACTACTGCTTGACTTGGACCGATTCCTCTAGATGGTCTTTGATTTTATTTTCTTTCGGTGCATGATTGCAATGTTAACTGCATGACTGCAAGTCTACAAAACTACAACCCAAAAACTGCGATGAAATATTCCTTTCACATATAACTATCCGTTCCTTCAGTGCATGATTTCCCAATGTAAACATACTACACTAATACCTACAGGTTTTCAGTGACATCATTTGTTTAGAGAGGTAGTTTTTTGTGTGTGCAGAATTGACAGGTGATGGTGTAGCAACATCGCCCCATACAAGAGAAAATTGACAGGTGATGGTCAGTTGTACTCTATACAATGTCCAATGTGCGATTACTCAAGTAATATTGTATTTAATACTAGATTTGAGATGATATCGCATTTAATGGCACACACTTAAGAATATCTTCTAAATTTATATTTGCATAGATGGAAAGTTAACATCCATGAAATGATACCATCTTATAGATAGAACCATATTTTACAAATTAAGTATAGTGAGACAGCCAAATCTTTGTGATCTCATTTCGAGCGAGATGGGAGTAAATATTCTCTAGCCATTAGTCTATATATAGAGATACAACGCTTCTAGACGCCCAAACCGAGTCAGGAGTCAGAAGTTTGTGTCTTCTCTTATGGAAGGGAAAGCTATTCTTCTTTGCCTTATGGTGCTTGTGCACCTAGGAAATTCCATTCATATTGGTAAGAAATCAATCTCCCCATCCCTATATAGGTTTCCTTTCTCCTATCAACTAAAGTAGGATAATATTGTCACTTAACATCATGAATATTTTCATATTTTTCCCAATTTGGACTTCTTTTTATGGTTTTTGTTTTTCTTTATAGATAAATGCAAGGATCTAGTTCACCCGCAAACAAAAACATGCAGGGATCTAACTGCTTCTATCGCCCGTGAGTGCGTTTTGTCAAAATGCCAGGTGACCTGCACAAATTTGTATGGAGCGGAACTCATATTCTCATGGTGTTACAACCCCGTCCCATACTATTGGCATTGTCGGTGCCGTGTCTGTTGGTAGAGTTGCAGTGAACAATCATGTCGAAAATTGTGATCCAATAATAAAATATTACTGTGACATGCATCTAAGAATACATAATGATTGTCAAATCTAGGTGTTCTATTCGATTTTGTCATGTGCGATAGTTGATCTGGTAATTTTAGGTTTGCATGGCCTTGTGATTTATAAGTTAAAAAACAACCTTATACGACATGAATGAACCGACCTAACTATACCGGCAGTCCCGTTTTCTAACGGGCCCAGAACACAAGGAAGTAGTATATATTTCTCTAGTCGGTGAGTATGTTTAGTGGTAGAAACTTGTAGGATCAGATATCGACGAGAGGAATGTCCTATAAAAAGATATCAACCAGAGGGGGTGAATGTGAATTTTAATAATTTTAGCAATTTCTACAAAACAGATATAAGACCAAAGAAATAGATTGCTAAAATTAAAAGGAGATTGTCGAATGGAAGAATAACTCAACAAGAAACTATACAACTTAGTAGCATGCAGTGGAGATTAGTAAGATACAAGTGCAGAAATGCCTACTAGCGGCGTTCAGAACATGTATTTAGTGGCACTAGGTGCCGATGCCGCTAGTGTGACGGCAGTGGTAAGCTGGTACTACCGGCGTCCACACTCAACCCCACTTGTATATCTCTCACTGTGGCGTTTGGCACGCAACACCTATTGTCAGATAACCCCAGCATGTTACACTAATCTAGTTAAAACATTAATTAAACTAAACCTTACTCAAACATTAATATTAAACTAGTTGGCATCCACATTTTACACAGATTTGAACAACACTATTGAAATCACAAAATTAAATCTAATTAAAATTAAAAGGAACGCCCGATTCCTCACCTGCATATCGTCGTCCGAGATGGCGACAACGGCCTCATGGTCGTAGATGGAGCCTAAGTACTCCACATTGGATGGAAGAGTAGCCGGAACAGGAGTTGGCTGGCTCAGCTCCTATAACATCTCGTTGGGAGGAAGCGAGTTGAATATCGCCCGAACCTAAGGAAGCGTGTGCGACATCCACAACCCCTTTACGTTGTGGCATGTAGGAGGCAGTGGCGGAGGTAGCACTGCTAGGAAAACCCCTATAGGAAACCACTTAATAGTGGTGCGGGTCAGTAGTAGCCGGGTCGAAAAGAGCGCGCTACCGGTAGGGAATAGTAGCAGCACAGGCACAGACAGACGACACTACTACTAAGTGCTCCCCACCGTGTCCCCAACACAGGTAAGTAGCGCGGGCTGTTGATTGCCCACAAGTATAAGGGATCAATCTTAGTCCTTTCGATAAGTAAGAGTGTCGAACCCAACAACGAACAAAAGGAATGAATAAGCGGTTTTCAGCAACGTATTCTCTGCAAGTGATGTAAATAGTGGTGAAAAATAGTTTGATAGCAAGATAATTTGTAGCAATTAACAAGTAACAACAGTAACAAGGTGCAACAAGGTGGCCTAATCCTTTTTATATCAAATGACAAGCCGAAACTGTTTCTTATAGTGAGCATAGCGTTCTAGAGGACACATGGGAATGTTGTCTAGTTAAATTCATCAAGATTCATTGACTCGCGTTCACTGTTTTGATAAGTTATTATCTGGGTAGACTGGTGGCACTGTGTTGTTCTTACTTGAACAACCCACTTATGATTACCCCCATCGCAAGAATCCGCAACTATGCAAGAAGAATTAAGATAAATCCACGGTGAAAACCACCCCGCCTGCCCGCGCACCGTTCTGGGCCTGGCCCAACAACGTGTCGCGCTTATGTGTGGCCCAGGTCCGGGGGCTCCTGTCGGTGTACAAAAAGAGGGGTACACTTTTTGTACCCCTATGACTGTGCACGGGCAGTCTGAGCCACGGCGCCACCACACCAAGCATGGCGAGGGAGGCGAGCCGGGGCAAGACCGAAGCTTGATGGAAACTGGAGCGACGCCAAGAACAAGACCACAAAGAGCAAAGGGACGAAGCGGATCTTGCCGGGGCCGGCCCTGGCAGCCCTGGCAAGACCCTTGTCGCGGCAGCTCGCCCCGCGCCTACGGAGCGGATCACCCTTGAGTCCTCCGCCCCCATGGGGCAAGGATTCGGGAGATATCCCCGTGGTGGCATGCAGATCTTTGTGAAGACATCCAAGATCAGATACAAGTTAAGAAGACGACGACCCTTGGCGGGATCCCAACCAAGGAGGACTACAAGGCCCCCGGCAAGCACCTTGCCGGGGATGACAATGGGCGCCACGGCAAGACCCTTGCCGGGGCCCCGGCAAGGCCCTTGCCGAGGACACCCACGGGGCTACCGTCAGGCCCGCACCAACTGGGCTTCCGCCAACCCACGCAGCTGCCGACCCGACCAGCTGGACAGGCTCCTGCGTGGCAACCCACAGATCTTCATGGAGACCCGCCGTTGCGCCACGTCAGCTGCCTGTCTGCCTACATGGCACCTCAGGCACCACTGGCCAGGGCGCGTGTCAACACGAGGAGGGGAGGCGACGGACAAGACGTGCGTCTCCCCCTCGTCCCTGATAAAGCAGGGACACCTAAGCTAGGCGCATTAAATGCACCTTGTCCTGTAATGCGAGGGATAACCTCGCATCACTGTACCCTTTCCACCTCCTGTGTGCCACTATGGCGACCCCTTTTCCCTATAAAAGGAGGCCCAAGGCGACCAGGAGGAGGATTCGGCTTTTTGGGACTGCTCACGACCCTCTTGGAGCTCCTCGTTAGCTGAAGAACACCAACTTATAATCCACCAAAGTAGGAGTAGGGTTTTACGCATCTTTGCGGCCCGAACCTGGGTAAAGGAACCGTGTCCTGACTGTTAGATCCGCTCTTCTCTCAACCCCGTGCCCCGCAACCGTAGTAGGGATTCTTGTGATCCCATAGGTGTCGATCCAAATACACCGACATCTTTGGCGCGCCAGGTAGGGGGACGCAGTTTTGAGAATCGGCTCTAGTGGCTGGCCCGACGCTCTCTCGTCTTCGTGGCCCTTTGAGGAGGCCGGAAGACCTACGCTCGAGCGACTGCAAATAAAAGCTAAGTTACATCGAACCTTGGATATTCCTGTCCTATTATTTGAAGTTATTGCCATCGAAGCTGTCATTCTTTGTGCAAAAAGAAACCTGCACGCAGATGGGGACCTTCCCGATCGGCAACGCCTTTGTTCTGTTTCGAGTCAGCTCAACAGTTCAGACGGCTGCGCTTGAAACGGTAGGGTAGCCTTCCGCAATCGTCAAAGCTCTCGACTCTGACTCGAGTCAAACTCGACAGTTCGAGCAGCTACGTGGAGAGTGGCAAGGTGGCAGACCCGGCAGCACGCTCACCCGGCAGGCCAATGGGGACCCGTCCCCAAGACGCCGCCTTGGGTATTTCGCGCCGGCAAGCCTACCCAGTTAACGTAGGGTGGAAACACAAAGAGGCAGCAAACAGGAAAATAACATGCATGATTCTGAAGATATTTCAAAGTTATATTACATCATGCCATCGCTGCGGTTCTAACTAAAGATAAAATTTGTCTTGGTCATGAACCCGCGGCGGCAAGGAAGAACGGGATGATTAATCCCGGCACTGGCCCTCCACCCTCTTGATTTCGTCGATGCCGCTGATGACAGGCTTGATGCGCTCCTTGAGCGCCGTGAGGTTGGCATCCTCCGGCAAGCTGTCCATCGCGGCTTCGAAGTCGAGGGCGGGGTTCCAGAACGCCACCTTGGTGAGGACCTTGGTCATGACTCCCCGGTAGAGCCGCCGGGCCTCCCCGGCGAGCGTGGCCGTTCTGTTGGAGTGAAGATCAGTCAAGGCGCTGAGGACGCCCTCGAAGAACAGGGTCAGCTTGGCGTTGACGGACCCGCTCCATTCAGGGGCATACCTCACGTTTAGCATCCCCATGAGGGCCAACTGTGAGGTAACCCTGCCGGCGATGTCCTCCAGCCAGCCGATCCACCTGTTCTCCTCCACCACGTATTCTTGGTGGGAGGCGCCCTCATCCGCCCGCAACTGCTTCTCCTCTTCCAGGCTCTTGGCCAAGGCCTCCTCCCGATCAGAGCTCTCCGCCAACACCTTCTCGAGATTCTCCAGCATCAGCCTGAGATCTCTGACGGAGTTTTGTGCCTCGGAGAGCTCCCCAGTCCTGCTGATGACCGCTCCCTGCGCCTCTGTCAAGGCACAATTGAGCCTGGTCTTCTCGTCGGACAGCCTGATGGCCTGCTCCTTCAGCCCGTCCCGTTCCACCTCCAGCTCTTGTATCTTGCCGGCATGGGCCAGAGCCTGGGCATCGAGCGCCTCCTTGTGCCTCTGCCCCAGCTCGCGGGTTCGCCGCTCGACAAGAGCCTCAAGCTCCTCATCCTTGCCGCGGAGTGTTGCGGCAAGCTTCGCCTCATGCGCGGAGAGGTCTTCTTCCTGGGAATCGAGGGCGGCTTGATGCTGGTTCCGAGCGGCCTCCGCCGCGGCAGCCAAGTTCGCCGCCTCTTCCTGGGCCTTCTCGATGGCGGCCATCTTCATGATGAGATCCACGTTACGCTTGGCCAGTTCTTCCTGGGAGGCCCTCTGCTCCTCACGGGACTGGTGGAACCAGGTTTGCGCCTCAGCGACGCGCGCCTGGAAGTCCGCCTCCGCGTCGTCCACCGCTGCCGTTCTGTACTTAACCTTGTCCAAACGGGCACGGTAGAGCGCCTGGAGCTTCCGGAAGTTGGCCCCATGGCCCGGAAGAGCTGCTCCTCTGGGGAGCCATCGCCGCCGCACTCGGTTCGTCAACAACCTCGAGCCCGGTGGAAGCGAACACCTCACCATCAAAGACTTCCTCCCCGGCAGGCGCCCGGGAGCTTGACCCCCCGGCAAGATGGACGAAAAGGTTGTCGCCCACCTTCAGATACCTGCCGGGGCCCGGGGTCGCGGAGGAAGAAGGCTGATCATCAATCGCCTCTTCCTCGGCTGTGGCCTTGCTAGCCTCCCCGGCAGGCCCACCGCCGGCGCCCTCGGCGGCACCCTTGGCGGCATCCTCAGCAGCTTTATCCGCGTCGGCCCCGGCGGCGTCTTTGGTGGCCTCCTCGGCGGCGATCTTGTCGGCCTCCGCCGCGGCCTCCTCAGCAACCTCCTTGATGACGGCGTCCACGTCCTCCACATACATTGAAGGGGGGCCTGGGCCGTGATGGGGATAATGAAGTCAAGAAAAAGTGCAAGGAAAAAGCAAAGACAAAAGACAGGCGACTCACCAGTGCCGGGCTGTGAAGGGGAAGTTCCCTCCCCGCCGGCGTCGGATGCCGGGGGCGGGCCGCCAGCGCCCAAGTCCCCCTCCTCCTCCATGCGTGTGGGCTCCAAGCTTGGTGCCCTTGCCGGGGACGCCCCTCGTGGCGGCGTGGTCGATGGGGGTGGTGTGTTGGGAGTAACCCCCTGCGGCTCCTCCTGTTGCTGCTCCCGTCCTACAGAACCGGCAAGGTCAGCACCTTTAGCATCGAACGCCTACTGCATGTCGAGCAAGAAGAAGTTAGCGGGCTTACGCTGGGGGCTGTGCCGGGGGCTGCCGTCGGAGCTGCTCAACACCACCAGTGGTGTCTCTGTAGCCCCGACCGGGGGCTGGCTGCATGCCGAAGCCTTGGCCCTCTTCACCCTCTGGGCCAACGTCTCTGCGTCCCTGAAGAAGCAAGAACAAGTCAAGATGAGTGGCATGGTCAAGAGAGATGGGGATGACGATAAAGAATGGAATACTTACTCGTCGTTCATCTCCTCCTCCTCTGCTGTCTTCCTCTTCCTCTTCGGGCTGAGGGGCCCGAGGTCGAAGGGGAACTCCGTGTCACCCTGCGAATCGACGTCTGCCGGGGGAGGCGAAGAAGGGAGCGGAGTTTGTGCGCGCCTCGACGAAGAGGAAGCTGCCGTTTTCTTCTTCTCGGCGGCCTTCGTCGACCTCTTCGCCGCCGTGGCCCTCGTGTGGCGCCCGGACCCCTCCAGTGCCAATTGAGGCTGCGCAGTCTTGCCGGGCCGGACCGGCTCGCCGGAACAGGCCCGCCGCAAGACTCGCCCTCTTCCCCTGGCTGGCGCCGGGCCAGCCGCCGCATCCTCCGACGACGATGACTCGTCGGCCGCGTCCTCAACCAGTGGAGCCCCGGTGCTGGCGCTGCTCGCTTCTCCGGCAGCTGCCGCCCACTGGGCGAACTCCTCCTCCTCCGCGGCCGCGGCGTCCTGGTCCTCCATGCCTCCGGCGCTGCCGGCCTCCCTGATGAGCTGCGCCTCCCTCGCCCTGGCGGCGATGTAGTCCAGCTCCTCCAGGGTGGTGTCCGTGACGAGCCACCGCTCGGCGTCAGGATTGACGCACACCTCGGCCAGAGTATCGAAGAACTGCTGCACGACCTCGTCCTCCGGCTCCTGCCAGCTCGGGACGGGGCCGTGCGCGCTGCACTCCGGCATCATGGCAACGATCTCGGACTGGAGCGAATTGTTGCACAGCGGGACCACTCCTGCTGGCAGCCTAAAGAACTGCCCCTTGACGGCCTTGTCGGCCTTCGCGGCAGCCTTCGCAGCCTTGCCGGTCCGCTCGACCTCCCCACCGTGATCCACATCCAGCTGGAAGAGCCGCTGACATAAATGGGCGTGTCCCATCACTGTGAGGTTGTGGTTGAGGCCTGGGCGGAGCCGCATGACGTCGGCCGGGTTCCTGAAGAGCCAGGCTGGCCTCCCCTTTTTGTGCAGCGGAGCGATCCGACGGCGAATGAAATCTGCCCCGATCATCTCAAGGGTGAGTCCGGCCTGGACGAGCCGGTTGATCCTGGTGAAGGCAACGGTGAGCCTCCCGTCGGCAGCGTCGACGTCGCTCCAATCACTGCCGCGGATCGGCGGCGCCCGGCGGACCCTGCAGAATGTTGGCGGCTCGTCCTCCTCAATCCAGCACCACCGGCCGCGCCATTCGTCCCACCTCTCCTTCACGGCGCCCTCCGGGTACACCACCTTGGGTCTCGGAATCCAGGCGATGTATCCAGAGACCGCGCCTCCCGGCTGGATCCGAGGTGTGAAATAGTGGCGGAAGAGCGCCGTGTTGGGCTGCACTCCGATGAAGCCCTCGCAGAGATGTGCGAAGAAAGCCATACACGCCACCGCATTTGGGGTAAAATCCAAAAGACGGGAGCCGAAGGTGTGCATGACATCACAGAAGAAATCGGAGAAGGGAGGGCACAACCCGCAAGAGAAGTAATCGACGAAGAAAGGGTACCGATTTGAGCCGGGTGGGGCGCAAGCGGCCGGAACGACGCGCGTCGTCGGATGGCCCAAGTCCTTCGCCCGATCCCCCGTCTCCGCCCCCCAAAGGGGTTTGAAAGCAGCCCGGAGCTCGAAGACATCGACTGACGACGGGATGAAGATAGCGGCCTTCGTCCGATTCCCCGTACACACGCCCTTCGGCGGCAACGCAGGCCCGGCACCCTTGGCCGCCCCTTTGCCCTTGGCGGGTTTGGACGCCATAGCGGCTGAATGGGAAGGCTGAGGGAAGGGGATGGCGAAGCAACGGCGGCGGGCGACGGCGAAGGCTTCAGAAGGAAGGAACAAAGGGAACAACGGCTCTGAGATTGGAAGAGGCGCGAGGAAAATGGAGGAAGTGAGCAGCGCGCTCGCGGTTATTACTTTTTATGGGGGAGAACGCGAGCCACCTCCTTTCGCATTTACTGCGACGTGACTCATGCCTGCGGGAACCGCCCCACGCATGCCGCCCACGTCACGCACGCCCCTCCACCCGAGCCGCGCGCGCGGGTTGTGGGAGGCGCAGCGCGCGGAAATTTTACCACGGTGAAAACCACCCCGCCTGCCCGCGCACCGTTCCCGGCCTGGCCCAACAACGTGTCGCGCTTATGTGTGGCCCAGGCCCGGGGGCTCCTGTCGGTGTACAAAAAGAGGGGTACACTTTTTGTACCCCTATAACTGTGCACGGGCAGTCTGAGCCACGACGCCACCACACCAAGCATGGCGAGGGAGGCGAGCCGGGGCAAGACCGAAGCTTGATGGAAACTGGAGCGACGCCAAGAACAAGACCACAAAGAGCAAAGGGACGAAGCGGCTCTCCCCGGCAAGATCCTTGCCGGGGCCGGCCCTGGCAGCCTCGGCAAGACCCTTGCCGCGGCAGCTCGCCCCGCGCATACGGAGCAGATCACCCTTGAGTCCTCCGCCCCCATGGGGCAAGGATTCGGGAGATATCCCCGTGGTGGCATGCAGATCTTTGTGAAGACATCCAAGATCAGATACAAGTTAAGAAGATGACGACCCTTGGCGGGATCCCAGCCAAGGAGGACTACAAGGCCCCCGGCAAGCACCTTGCCGGGGATGACAGCGGGCGCCGCGTCAAGACCCTTGCCGGGGCCCCGGCAAGGCCCTTGCCGAGGACACCCACGGGACCACCGTCAGGCCCGCACCAACTGGGCTTCCGCCAACCCACGCAGTTGCCGACCCGACCAGCTGGACAGGCTCCTGCGTGGCAACCCACAGATCTTCATGGAGGCCCGTCGTTGCGCCACCTCAGCTGCCTGTCTGCCTACATGGCACCTCAGGCACCGCTGGCCAGGGCGCGTGTCAACACGAGGAGGGGCGGCGACGGACAAGATGGGCGTCTCCCCCTCGTCCCCGATAAAGCAGGCACACCTAAGCTAGGCGCATTAAATGCACCTTGTCCTGTAATGCGAGGGATAATCTCGCATCACTGTACCCTTTCCACCTCCTGTGTGCTACTGTGGCGACCCCTTTTCCCTATAAAAGGAGGCCCAAGGCGATCAGGAGGAGGATTCGGCTTTTTGGGACTGCTCACGACCCTCTTGGAGCTCCTCGTTAGCTGAAGAACACCAACTTATAATCCACCAAAGCAGGAGTAGGGTTTTTCGCATCTTTGCGGCCCGAACCTGGGTAAAGGAACCGTGTCCTGACTGGTAGATCCGCTCTTCTCTCAACCCCGCGCCCCACAACCATAGTAGGGATTCTTGTGATCGCATAGGTGTCGATCCAAATACACCGACAGACAACATAACACATCATCATAACATTGAACGAAAGCCAACTTGACATGATTAATTATGACAAGACTTCTGCCATGTCCTTAAGAACAAATGAAACTACTGCAAAATCATATTTATGTTTATGATCAGAGGGGAATTATATATGACTAACAACTGAATATATGATCTTCCACCAAGTAAACCAACTAGCATAAATTACAAGATGTAATCAACACTACTAGCAACCCACACATACCAATTTGGGGTTTTGGGAGAAAGATTGAATACATGAGATGAACTAGGGTTTGAGATGAGATTTTTCTTGTGAAGATATTGATGCAGACGAGTCCTCCCATGATGAGAGGAGCATTGGTCATGACTATAACTTCGAGTTTCCCCTATTGGAGGGAAGAATCCCCGACGGAATCGCTCCACCGGAGAGCAGAAGTGCTCCTTTCCAGGTTCCACCTCGAGACGGCGTCACTTTGTCCCAAAGTCTTCCTCTTAGTTTTTTTTAGGAAAAATGGCCTCATATAGCACAAGATGGGCATCCGGGGACTTTTGTGGGGCCAACAAGGTACCTGGGCACGTCCGCCAGCCTTGTGGGCCCACTGAGGGTCTTCTCCAGCACTCCTTGCTTCAACTATTTTTATATATTCCAAAATGTTTCTCCGCAAATTTTCAGGTCATTTGGAGCTCCGACGAATAACTATCTTTGTTGTAGCTCTTTTAGGCACATAATTCCAGCTGTTGCCAATCTTCCTCTTCAAGTGTATCTTGCATTTTAAGAGAGAAAATGCATTAAAATTGCATCATAAAGTGAAATATTGATATAAAATATGATAAATAACAATATATGAAAACATGATGCAAAATGGACTTATCAACTCTCCCAAGTTTAGGGTCCGCATGTCCTCAAGCGAATACCGAATTCGATAATCACAACCACAAGTTTATACAGAGAGCTATCTATAAATCAAAATACGTACATGGAAGCATCATGATCATTATTATGGTGCTACTTCTTGAGTTTGCGTTGGTTTTTCCATTGAAGAGGAAAGAGTGATGCAACAAAGTAGAGATAAGTATTTTCCTCAGTTAAGAACCAAGGTCTTGATACGCTCAAATGTATTTATAATTTTTTATTGTTCCATGCTGTTATATTATCAATATTGGATGTTTTATATTCATTTACTAGCAACTTTATATCATTTTTTGGGACTAACCTATTGACATAGTGCCCACTGCTAGTTGCTGTTTTTTGCTTGTTTTTTACTTCGCAGAATATCAATACCAAATGGAGTCCAAATGCCACGATTTTTTTTGAAGAATTTTTTCTGCCCAGAAGACACCCAGGAGGCCCAATAAGTGCAACAGAGGGGGCTTTGAGGCCCACTATGCACCAGGGCACGCCAGAGGCCCCAAGCACGCCCTGGTGGGTAGTGGAGCCCATAGGCAACCCCTCCACCGACTACCAGCTCTATAAATTCTCTCAAATCCCAAAAACCCTTGGGGAGTCAAGAGAAAATAGTTTCCACTGCCGCAAGTTTCAGAACCATGATATCCAATCTAGATGCCTTTTCCGGCACTCTATCGGAGGGGTCAACAATCATGGAGGGGTTCTTCATCATCACCCTTGCCCTTCCGATGATGTGTGAGTAGTTTACCACAAACCTACATGTCCGTAGTTAGTAACTAGATGGCTTCTTCTCTCTTTTTGATCTTCAATACAATGTACTCGTTGATGTTCTTGAAGATCTATTTGATGTAATGACATTTTGCAATGTGTTTGCTGGTATCCGATGAATTGTGAGTTTATGATCAAATCTATCTACGAATATTATTTGAGTCTTTCCTGAACTATTTTATGCATGATTGTTATAGCCTCGTATTTTTTCTTTGAAACTTTGGTTTGGTTTGGCCAACTAGATTGATTGTTCTTGCTATGGGAAGATGTGCTTTGTGATGGGTTCGATCTTGTGGTGCTGAAGCTCAGTGACAGAAGGAGACATGACACGCATGTATCGTTACCATTAAGGATAAAAATATGGGGTCTATTTCAACATGAATAGATCTTGTCTACATCATGTCATCGTTTCTTATTAGATTACTCTGTTTTCCAAGTTTTTTTTTCACACGTGTAGTTTGTTCTGGATGCATTTCTTCCCAACGCGTTATGCTGCTGAAATGTCCGGCGAAAATCCGCACGACTCGTCTTAATTTTGCCCTTGTTTGTAAGAAAACAGAAGCTTTAGGGTCTTGAGTGCAAAATATTAGGGTCTTCGCAGCAAGATTATGTTATTTGGAGGATGGAAAACGAAAATTAGCAATAGATACAACGGCTTTCTCTGGAAAAGAGAGAGAGAGAGAGAGAGAGAGAGAGAAATAGCAGCAGCAGCGTTTTTTTAAGTGCGTGCACACGTACATTAATGAATTGATTGATCGTCGCGGTGATAGAAAAAATAGAAATACGTTCGCACAACACGTGAGCCAACGAGCATGATGGGGCTCTTGCAAGCATGCACACCGCTGGATTTCATGCATGATGGGGCTGCACCTCGCGCCGAGCAATCGCCATGGTGGCTCATCTCATCTGCCCCAATATTCAGTACCATGACACCATTCTGGTCAACGCAGTATAACCGGCCCGCAAACAAGGTAAGAAGCCAAATCGGCGACGGGCAAAGACAAGATGCGATCGGATAGGTGATACCATATGGGAAGCTCATCGTATATACGTCCACATATATTATCTCATCATCAATCAAACTCTCGAGCCACGCTTGTAGATAGGAGAGTGGCTCGGATCCATCGGCCGGCGTCCGCGTCAACAAACAAATTAAGATGGCGTCCGGCGGCGACAGCGGCATCCCAGGAACCTCGTCGGCATCAGGGCAGTGGTCAGGCCTGCCTAGCAATCTCCTCGGCATGGTCTACTCCAGGCTCGTCGCCCCGCTCGACCGTGCACGCTTCGACGCTGTGTGCACAGCATGGCGTGCCGCGCCACGACATGTGCTCCCATGGCTCATCGGCATCCTCGACCCACGCGGCACTGGCGACGAGACCAAGGTCGCGTACTGCCCCAAAGAGGGCGTGGTCCTGCCGCACCTCCCCCTCCCGACCAAGGCCATAGGCAGGTGCTTCGTCGGTAGTCATGACGGTGGCTGGGTTGCCTCGGCCGAGGCTCCGTTCAGCATAATTAACCTCTTTTCTGGTGCTGCGGTGGTGCTCTCTGTGATCAGCGTTGATCCTCCGTTGATCACGAAGAAGATCATCTTCTCTGAGCAGCCGACCCCAAGTTGTTGCATTGTCGCTGCCATCACCGATAAGCACGAGCTCCCTTTCTGCAGAGTTGGGTTCTCGGAGGCCGGCTGGGCGACGCAAGGATTTCTTGGGGGTGATGGTCTCATGGATATTGCCCTTTGCAATGCCGAGCTCTACGGCATCACACGATACACCAAGCAGCTGGTCAAGTTTGACCTTGGCTTGAACAAACATGGTGCGTCTGTGATCGTACGCATCCACTGGTTGTGCACGCTAAACAACTATTGGGAGAATCCGAATGAGTACATGAGTTACATTGTTGACCTACGTGGCAAGTTTGTGATAGTGATGAAGAACTATCGGTGGAGGTCACGCCACTTGCGTAACATCCGTGGTCTGTGCTCGACGGTGCTTGAGCTAGTCTGCACCGGCTTACGTACAGGCTCTCACGACTACAAGTGGGTGGAGCTGAATAGCTTAGGAGACTACGCGCTATTCTTTTTTTTTTTCCGAAACGGAGGCAAAAGATTTGCCTCATTGATTAATTAAGCAGAAGAGAATTGCCCAGTTAATTAAAGGAAAACTGGGCAAAAACCAATACAAACCCATCACATGTGAACTACTCACAGAGCATGCAACCCCATAACCAGACGATCAACCCGAGAACCAAACGCAACACGCAAGGATCATCAACCCTCACACTATTACATCGCAACCCCAACGAGAATACCTCGCTGAAGACCATGCTCATCACCAAAATCCGTTGAATCATCAAGCTGCTGCGGACGCCTTTCCTGTGGCGCCACTCTTCTTTGCTTTGCTCTTGAGAGCCTCCTCTACAATTGTCTTGCCAGATCCAGGGCTAGCCCTCTCCAAACGTTTGAGAAAACTGTGAATCTCAATCTCAAAGAGAATCTCATCAACCTTGTCGCGCACAGACGCCTCCTGTCTCACAGCCACATGCGAGTCAGTGACCGCAACGTCGGAACCTCCATGGTCCATAGAGGCGAGCGGCTGGTTGGGCGCCAAAGGATCGGGCGCCAACATACTGACCGCCTCAACATGATTAGCCACAGGTACCACTGACACAAAGGACTCAGGTGCCACTGACACAATGGACTCAGGCGCCTCTAGTTGCTCACATGACAAAGGTGAATCATGTCCCTCACACAAGGTCGCTGGAACGTCGACCTCCATATGCTCCACAGACGGAGGCGAAGCAGGTCTCACACATAGCTGTTGAAGCTCAGGCATGATCTGCAGCACAGGGGTGACGACCTCGGCGATGGCCTTACCCTCAACAGTAGCCGACATGAGAGGCAAGACAGACACTGGCGAAGAACTGACCCCAGCACGAGGGGAGAAACAACCGAAGAGCTCTGTCCCCTTGTCTCCCACGGAACCAACACCAGAAATAACGGGAGGTCGCGGTGTCAGAGCAGCCGGCAACATAGCCGGCACGAGGGGGAGATTGGCCAGAGCAGCCTCCGCCCGCTTCAGAAAGCTCTCAACGCGCTATTCTTGGGGCTAACATGCTCTAAAGCAGTGTCTGTGCCGGCATGCGGGAGTGGCGACGTGCAGAGGAACCATATTTACTTCTCCCACCATCGTTGCTTACGGAGAGACGATGAGATCCCTAACAGCGCCAACATGCTCTTGACGAGATCCAACGGTGATGGCTGTGTATATTACAAGCAAGTCGAAAGTGTCACCGATGGTGTGGAAGGCATCATGCCGACAGGTTACTACGCGATGGGTGACGTTCGTCCTCCCATGTTGATTTTACCTTCGATATCAAACTAGTTAGGATTCGACTACATCAAATTAACTCAATTATGCATGGGTTACTCCATAACACTTTCTTGTAGTAATAGTTCTGATTTTCCTTTTTAGGATGAGCAGTAATGATTTCGTAACTACAGTTTGGATTATGTGAACCTCTATTTATTTCAAGAAAGGAGGAACTGTACTGTTTTTTTATTAGGGTTTAACTAGCCACGCATGCTTGGAAGCCTACTTTGCGATCACCCATTTTGCTATTCCAGTAATCTGTACCTTTTAGTACTTGCCAAAATGGTTATCTGCCTCTCCTTGAAATTTGGGTCCATTGTAGAGCCTTTGATGTATCTCATGTCTCTGAATTTTCCTTTTATGGTACTGAACTACTGTTATCATGCCATTTCAATCATAGTAATTAGTAGTATGCTCATGATCAAGATGCTCATTGTTTTTTATGTTCACTCACGTACCACGTTTCAATCCTAATTAGTAGCATGCTAGCTGGAAATGACATGTTGCTGCTGCATGTGTGCAGCGTTCATCAGCGTCAACGGTGTCCCCTAGATCTATTTTTGTTCCCATTAGTTTATCTCAATTCTTCATCCTAAATTGACCGGTGTTCTTATTTATGGCAGCTTGTATTACACACTGAAATGTGAATAGTCGGTTGCTTTGGTCCTTCCTTTTGAAAACCCATACCATGTCATACAAAAATATACAGTTTGTGGCTAGCCTCGTGTGGTCATATTCTCCACGGTCGACTATTTATAGCATATAATGAGCTTCTGGGACTGCCTGGTGCTAAGGCCCTAGCTAGCTGCCCTAGGCCTTTCTCCATCGCTGAGTTCAAAACCGTCCAATCTTTACCTAATAATAATAAAGGACGAAGCGTTTCATAGTTCTCCATTCGTCACCATTTTATATCCGTTGATTTTACGCTTATCATAAAAATTGATGGTTGAGATTTAAGACGATCTATATACTATCTTCTTCTATAAAAAACGCAGTAGAGATCGATCAATCTTTCCATGCCGTGGGTGATCTCGTCTCTTTTGCCATCTAACGGATTGCAGGGAACCATCAATCTCTCCATGCCCCTCGATCAATCTCTCAATTTTTTTACCAACCCACAGGAGCCCAGCCAGCGTAGAGTCTTTACCAACCCACAGGAGCCCAGGAGAGTCCTTTTCGTTTCATCCTAGAACAAATCAGGGCTATCCGTGTTTTTTTTTTCGAGAAAATTTCCAATCTATTCATCTTCAATCATGACAGTACAACGAATACAAGAAATAAAAATTACATCTAGATTCGTAGACCACCTAGCGACGATTACAAGCACTGAAGCGAGCCGAAGGCGCGCCGCCGTCATCACCCCTCCATCGCCGGAGTCGGGCACACCTTGTTGTAGTAGACAGTCGGGAAGTCGTCGTGCTAAGGCCCCATAGGACCAGCACCCCAGAACAGCAACCGTCGCCGATGAAAAATAACGTAGATCGGAAGGATCCAAAACGAAGACACACGAACGTAGACGAACAACGACGAGATCCGAACAAATCCACCAAAGATAGATCTGCCGGAGACACACCTTCACACGCCCACCAACGATGCTAGACGCATCGCCGGAACGGGGGCTAGGCGGGGAGACCTTTATTCCATCTTTAGGGAGCCGCCGCCGTCTCGTCTTCCTGAGCAGGACACAAACCCTAGCATGATTGAAAAAATCGACTAAAAGCGGAGCCCTCCCGCCGGCCCTTGCCAGGATCCACCGCGCCTCCATGGCCCTAAGGCCACTGGAGACGAGGCGGACCTGCGCCGGCGCCGTCGAGAGGCAGGAACCCTAACTTTGTTTCTTGGAGGAGGAGGAGGCAGGGCTATCCGTGTTGAACAGGAACAGCCAACTAGCTTTATGCAATACGTATATATGTGTACTTATATAGTCAATTCAGGTCAAAACACCACATGAATTAACAGGTCAGAAACCACCTGTTAGGTGGGTTCCTCCACCGATGGGTTGGGTCAAGCTCAATACAGATGGATTATGGACAGAGGAAGGTGGTGCAGGAGCAGGCATGGTTCTGCGTGATTGTCTTGGAAAAATTATTTTCTCTTCCTGCAGGAAGCTCTTCTCGTGTCGAGATGCTCTTGAGGCCGAACTATGTGCGTGCATGGAGGGTATTTCTCTTGCTATCCAGCGATCGGAGCTGCCGATTTGTGTGGAAATGGATTCTGTGGTGGCGGTGAATATGGTTAAGGACAGAGACACGGATAGGTCTATATTTGCCTCCTTGGTGAATGAGATTAAACTTTTGATGTCCCTTCGTACGACTAGTGTTTTTCATATCAATCGTAACCAAAATGTGGTTAGCGATTTTTTAGCTAAATTTGCAAGAATTGAAGGTAGAACAGTAGTTTGGTTGGGCTCTGGTCCCCCCGAGGTTGTGGACTTGTGTAAGCTGGATTGTAATTCCCTGGATCCTTGATTAATAGAAGTCTTAATCGCAAAAAAAAAAAAATTCAGGTCAAATCAAAGGAGAAAAAAGAACTTGGTGACACGCCCTGTTGGTAGGTGATGCGTACATACGTGACTAAGGTGCTACTTATATGTATGTCACTACGACGCCGAGGCGAATCTTACGGGGCGGCAAGCAGAATGGCGTGATGATGTGCCTGCCATAGACGACGATTCGTGTCGAGGCGGATGGCGACACATCCCACACCGTCACCTACTCTCCTACCCAAGCACGAGATCTTGCATGGCGGAGAAGCTGCACCAAGGCTGATGGCCGTGAAGCCCACATCATCAGCCTTCTCTCCTAACCAGCGCCGCAAGTCTGCAACAACGGCAGCTATTCCCATGCTGTCGGGATCCTTTCCTTCATCGAGCCTGCAAGCATCAGCACCGCCGTCTGCACGACGACGCCGGAGTACACCAACCTGGCTCATGTCCATGTTTACGTGATTGATCTGCTCCTGTTGGAATGAGCGCCAGTCATCCCAGTGGCATTCTACTTCGCTGCTGCTATTTTTCGAAAAAGGGCGCTTTATTACTTAAAAGGTTTAAGCATTACACTCGGCCTCTGCATAACTAAGATGCACACAGCCAACAAAGTCCTCTCACAAGAATGAAAAATAAAAAAGACGGAATACAAAGATATAGTCTGTATAACGCCTAAAACGGAGGTTGGCCAATCCTAAGATCATGTTGCCACCCATGTTGAATAAAAGTATCCCTCGCCGTATCCTCCAATCGTGTACACACCTCCATAAATAGGTCTCGATTCTCCACACGTTGTAGAGAGGACCATAAACGAAGAGTCCCGATACATCTGTAGATAATCTGCATTAGAGAAGTTCTTTTATTGTTAAAACCCTTATCATTTCTACATAGCCAAAGCGACCAAATAACGGCAAGCGCTCCCACCCTAAGAAGAGTTCTAAACCTGTGATCAATCCCATGTAACCAGTTACCAAATACATTGGCAATACTACAAAGAGGATACAAGCCAAAAGCTATCTGAAAGACAGACCATATAGACCGAGCCAATTTGCACTGGAAGAATAAATGTTTTATTGTCTCATCATGATGACAAAAAACACATCACGGACTTTCATGCCAATTCCTCTTGATAAGGTTATCTTTAGTAAGAATGACTCGACGACGAAGATACCATGCAAATATTTTATTCTAAAGAGGTATCTTCATCTTCCAGATCTTCTTATTATTATCAACTGGCACATCAGACTGGATTAACGCTCTATACATAGACTCCACTGAGAATTTTCCATTCCCATGTAGGTTCCATCGAAATACATCAGACCCATATGACAATTGAACCGTGGACAACCGTTGAAGCAGGATATACCATGATTGGAGTCTAGGTCCAATTAAATCTCTTCTGAACGTCACATTTGGCGGAAATGATTCCATTACAGTGGCAATAGTATCACCCTTGTGACGCACAATGTTGTATAGAGCCGGATATGGTTCCCGGAGTGTAGCATTTCCCAGCCACTTGTCCTCCCAGAATCTAATTTCCGAGCCGTCCTTAATCGAGAAGGATCCATAGGTGAAGAAATATTTCTTCGTAGCCATAAGACCTGCCCAAAAGTGAGAATCCCCAGGCTTCCAGTATACTTGGGATACCGCCTTAGATCCCACATATTTCCTCCTCAGGAGGGTTTGCCATACACCATTTTCTGTCAGTAATTTAAACAACCATTTGCCGAGGAGGGCCCTATTCTTAACCTCAATGTCATGAATGCCCAACCTGCCTTGGTCTTTGGGACGGCAAACCACACTCCATTTAGTCAGTCGATACTTCTTTCGCTCGCTATCTCCTTGCCAAAAGAATCTTGATCGGAAATAATCCAATCTATGTAAAACTCCTTTTGGCAACTGGAAGAAGGAAATCATATATAGTACCATATTACTTAGTACTGAGTTTATGAGGACCAATCTTCCACCCAGAGACAGCAGTTTACCTTTCCAACTGCTAAGTCTTTTTTGCAGCCTCTCCTCGACATGTTTCCATTCAGCATTTGTGAGTCTTCGATAATGTATCGGTATTCCCAAATATGTGATCGAAAACTGGCCCAACCCACATCCGAACAGTTCAGCGTATAAGTGGGCCTCATCTTGAGCCTCGCCAAAACATAACAATTCACATTTATGAAAGTTGATCTTCAGACCTGAGAGTTGCTCGAATGCTGATAAAATTAATTTTAGATTTCTCGCTTTTATCGAGGTCATGATCCATGAAGAGAATCGTATCGTCGGCATATTGGAGTATAGATAGACCACCATCAACTAGATGACTTACTACCCCATCAATTTGGCCATCAACCTTGGCACGCTCAATCATGACCGCTAACATATCCGCCACTATATTGAATAGCAAGGGCGATACTGAGTCACCTTGTCGCAGTCCCTTCTTTGTTTGGAAATAGTGTCCAACGTCATCATTGATCTTAATGGCAACACTACATCCAGAAACGAAGCTATTGACCACCGCTCTGCAGAAAATCCTTTCATTCTGAGAGTCTGTTGAAGAAATGGCCATTTGACTTTGTCATATGATTTTTCAAAGTCTATCTTGAGTACCATTCCATTCAATTTTTTCCGATGTAATTCGTGGACTGTTTCATGAAGGATAACAACTCCATCTAGGATGTTTCTTCCTTGCATAAAAGCAGTCTGTGAAGGAAGAATCGCATGTTCAGCAACCGAATTTAGCCTAATCGTCGCAACCTTTGTGAATATTTTAAAACTAATATTAAGGAGGCAAATAGGCCTATATTGTTGAACCCTTTCATCCTCATTAACCTTAGGTAATAAAATAATCTCACCGAAGTTTAAGCGAAACAATTCCAGTTGGCCAGCATGTAGGTCGCTAAACATAAGTAGGAGATCCGGCTTGATGATTTCCCAGAAGTTCCGATAGAACTCGGCGGGGAAACCATCCGGACCCGGGGCTTTGTTGTGCTCCATTAGGAAAACCGCCTTTCTAACTTCCTCCTCGGAGTATGGGGCTGTTAGAAGGTTGTTTTCCTCATCAGAGACCTGGGGGATGTCATCCGTTCGGTACTCATCAATTGAGAAATTTCCTTCCTCTGGGGCTCCGATTTTTTTTTAATAATTAGTGATATAAGATTTAAGTTGCTCATGGCCCTCAATTGTACCCTCATCCTGTTGTAGGGAATGAATAATTTTCTTCCGGTGTCTGTCATTGGCGACTCCATGGAAAAATCTAGTATTCGAATCACCTTTCAGGATAAATTGAGAGTTACTATGTTGGTACCATTTGAGTTCCTCCTCACACAGCATGCTAGCTATCTGTGCATCCGAATGACTCTTGATCTCGATTTCATGCTCAGATAGAGGTCTAACCTCTGCCAAAGCTTCTAATTCATCAATGATAGACGAAAGACGAAGCTTCTCCTTTTTTAGGATACCCGCAGTGTGCCTAGCCCAGCCACTAAGGAACTTACGTAATGCACGCATTTTATTTTTCCATTTGTGTATTGGGGTAAGCCCGGCAACCGGTTTAACCCAGACCTTCTTGACCATGTCATGGAATCCATCTGGATGCAACCAACCCAGTTCGAACTTGAACTTGCGGCCGTGCTGCGGTCGTGGCAATCCAGTAGTTAAAAGAATGGGTGCGTGGTCTGAGATAGCCTCAATACGAGGTAGAGTGCGTACCGAAACCATAGGGAATCTGGATTCCCAGTCGGTATCCATTAATACGCGATCTAGTTTCTCGTATGTCGGTTCCGGAAGACTGTTCGCCCAAGTGAACTGTCTTCCAATCATGGAAACCTCTCGCAAATCTAGACTGTCTATGATAGCGTTGAAAAGGAAAGGCCAATGATTATCAAACCTACCTTGGCTTTTCTCATTTGGAAATCATAGCAAATTAAAATCCCCACCGATAAGAATGAGGTAGGGATTCTCCTTCGCCAGATTAACCAATTCACGGAGAAAATCAGCCTTGAACTCATCCTGGGCTGCTCCATACACAACGACGAGGGTCCATGTGAAGTTGTCAGCTTTGTTCCGGATATGGAGTTTAATGTGAAACTCACCATCCGAACTAGCCAACACATCCATAGTCCATGTGTTTACGCCAAGTAAAATGCCCCCAGAACGACCTCGCGGTGGCCGAGAAATCCAAGTATAGTCTATCCCGCCAGAAAGACGGTTAAGAAGACTTACTGAGAAATCACGTCTCCCCGTTTCAGATAAAGCCAGAAAATCTAAATTGTGTTCCCTATTACATTCCGCAATGAATAGATGTTTCGCTGCTGCTATTGGTAACATGACCTTCCTCCATCGAGCCTGCACCACTGCAGCACCAGAACCTGGCTCACATCGATGTTTCTGTAGGACGTGATTGAGCTGCTCCTGTTGGAGGCTAGCGGGGCCATCCCAATGACGTTCTACTTCACTGCTGCTATTTGTAACATGACGTATCATTTAGATGTGGCTCTTTCTACAGTCTGCACTTTCTGAAATCCTGCTGAATTAGGGATCCCCAAACCTGATGATAACACGATTGAAGCTTGAGGAAACACAAATTTTTGTTTAACAAGATTTACATTTGGAGGCGGCTATTGTGAACTATTAATCTATTAGCACTTGGTGAAGTTGCAAGGCTCGAACATGTTACATAACGTGTCAATTAGCTCTAGCTCTTGTGCAGTCAGTCAACTATGTACTGACATGCTCATGTTCTGTCACTGTGATTTGTTTGAGTAGTTTGTTTGTTTGAATATTCAAGTATCTCTAAAGAGAGGAAGCTGATAATTCTATGTCATCTCAGGAGCACCCGGGTTTGTCCAGCGAGGATAGGTGTGCAATGTAGAACGACTGGATGCCGCTCTGGCTCATCGTGCAGGTTCTGTTCATGTAGCAGATGCACACACACAGTGCCTTCTGTTGGAAATATGAGCAAATTACTACGAGATTTAATCCGAATAAACAGAAGGTAAATCATGACAACAAAAGCAGAGATTAAACTAATCATGCGAACTAGCATATTATATGAACAGAACACATCTAGGGCACATACTAAAAACATGAATTCTACCACGATTTCGAACAGAAAGGATAGAAACACGTACGGTGCAGCGGGAGCAGCACCGCCGGCGCCGGTGTTGTCACCCATATCGTTGAGGATGAGGTTGCCGAGCTCGGGGAAGAAGTCGTCGTTGGCGAAGTCGTCGCTGCCAGCAGTAGCGCGAGTGCGCTCCCCAAAAACCTGATTGCCCTTTCTCCCGTACAGGATCACAAGAGGCGGGGTTCCGGAGGCCTGCTGTCCCTTCTCGCGGTGCACGCCGGAAGGAGGGATGGAGAAGACTGGCGTGGCGGCGCAATGATATGGAATGGTGGTGCGAAACCATATGTTGTGGCCGCGGCTATGGTAGACGTCTGCCTGGCTATATAATGCGGGCCGGGTAGGTCGTGGAGAAAACCCCACGTCCAAGATCCAAAAGGATCGGAAACGGCTGAGCAATTAACGCGTCCGTTAATTATGATTTATTAATTATTCCCGAGCAGCAAAAATATAGACAACGTGCATATCTCTGTCCTCGGCTCGGCTCATTCCCGCAACCCGCGGCGTGTTGTGACGAGGCATGGCGAGGCGAGCGAGCGAGGTGGAGGAGCGGGCGTGTAGGTCTCATATTCTCATGCTCATACAAGTGGTAGAAGAGCTAACCTTATAAAGAGGTGCAACTCTCTCTCAACTTTCGTGGTGGGATTAAACTTTAGTGCCACTCAATCCACTCACATGTGTGCATAAATGGGTCAAGAGAATTTCAGAATTTTAGTTGGGCTTTGGGCCAAAGGCCTATTAGCAAAATTCCAATACCTTCGTCGTGTGCTTGATTCAGCTCCGGTGTGTGCTCTCCGTCGATCTGCTCCGAGGCATCGCCAGCCAGCCTTTGAGCACCACTCGCCCGTACACTGCACCCTCGACGAGAACGCATTGGACTACGAGACGGTGAGCTACAGGACCCAGGCTCTGGACCAAGAGAGCATCACGCTGAAGTAGACCCTACGCGGCCTAACTCCGGTAGGGAAGAGTTGGTCGGGTCCTTCAGGATCGACCACGACTAGCTTGATGACGGATGGCAAACTCCAAGATCAAGGTGAACAATACTTAGTTGTTGTGTGTGTTCTATTGTTTATTTGAGTTTGGGTCGTCAGTCATGAATCCTCAAACCTCATGTTGTTCAAACTTTGTACCCCTAAAGCGACAGTATAGTCTCTCCTTGATAAATGAGGTGAGAGCAAATCATATCAAAACAAAAAAACTTTCTATATACATATTAGTTGCGAGCATGTGCTTGGAAGGTCAAGGTGGTATGCCGGGACACGAGCAGGACCTTCCCTCCCGTGAGACAAGTTCACGGTCAAAGCTGGGCAGCTGGCAAAAGTATAAGGTAGTGAGGGTGGTCATATCAAGAGATTAGCTTAAACATCCCATTGCCCTGTGGCGGTTCAGTGATACGTGTCATTAGGTGGCCAAGCTCATCACCTTCAATTAATCACGTCCACATGCTTGCGATCAGATCGCCAAAACGGCCATCTTCGGCAAGGGCGGAAAGGAGGACGGATGAGGTGCTGATGAAATAGAGGATGCGGACTGGGGGAGGGGTCATCGAGGCATGCTTATTAGGTAGTGGCATATAAATTTTTTTCTCGTTGCAACGTACGGGCATATTGACTAGTCATAATAAAGAGAGGCTAAAGTGACTAATGATGTACAAGGTCTTTAATTTGCATCAGAAGTAATAGCGCAATGAACCAAATTCCTGATTTTCCTCAGCTAAGCAAAATATTCACCTTGAAACTGTTTGAGTTGATGTTGATGCATTATATTATTAATAATGACTGTAATGGTGTTGTACCACTCTATTTAATTATTTCTATTCTTAGTCAGTGTTGATTACATATTTTCAAACTAATTAAGAAAGTACGCATCCTGGCGGTGCGAAAGTAGTAGTAGTGACCATTCTCCATTTTTTTTCTATAAGCAACACTCGTGGCTCACGCATATTTTTATAACTAACTAAGATACACATATTCTCTTGTTAGTCAGAAAAGAAGTTCTAATGTTAGCTGTAATGAGCATGTCCCTTTCAAAGACATTATTTGGGTGACCTCGACAATTATGTTCTTCAATTGTTATTATTTTTTGCTGTGAACAAAGATATCCGCTTAGAAAAGTGCTTTGTTGTTGGCATGTTTGGTACTCCCTCGGTTCCTCCGGTCCTTTTGAGTCTGCATATAAGTTTTCTTCAGAGTCAAAGTATGTTTACTTTGACGAAACTTACGGGAGAAGTATCAACATTCAGAATGTCAAATTAATGTTGTTAGATTCATTATGAAATGTAGTTTCGTAGTATATAGCTTTGGTTTGCAAAGTTGAACCAAAAAATGAAGATGCCACCTAATTCAGCACATTTGTTCAAGTCTACCCTCACATGCTTATTGGCCCTACTGCTTCAACTGAACATCCATGCTAAGAAGGTGGCAAAAACCAGGGGCGGAGAGCAGGGGCCAACCCCCCCCCC
>LR738714.1:780867030-780915405 GCA_902687465.1 Secale cereale
CTATCAGGAACTCCGTTCCAGAATAACTTTGCATAACTTTGTACCAAAATGCCCCAGTTACTTCTGGCAAATGATGAAGTCATGGAATTCTTCAATACTTTGACCCCCGACTGCTCGGCGATCCACAACCCTAGACCCCCGACTGCTAGGCAACCTCTCGACCCCTCGACCTTCGGCCTCTCGACCCCTCGACGACCCTCGGCCCCTCGGCGATCTCTCGACCGGTCCCTCGGTCCCTCGACGACCCTCGACCCCGGCCCCCCTAATGTCGAAGTTATCGGGGAGGGTGTATATCGACATAGACATATCCGATAAAAAAAAGAGGAAGAAGAAGAAAAAAGGAACCGCTAGAGGAGAAGATCGAAGAAAAAAAAGAAAAAAAAGGAGAAGAAGAAAGGAATAGAGGAGAAGAAGAGAAATTTTCTCTTCTTCTCCTCTATTCCTTTCTTCTTCTCCTCTTTTTTTCTTTTTTTTCTTCTTCTTGTTTATTTCTCCTCTTCTTCCTCTCCTCTTCTTCTTTTTTTCCTCTTTCTTATTTTCTTCTTTCCTATCCTTCTTTTTCTAAATTTGTAACTTTTGCATATATAAAACTTTCTATATATATTTAGCATATAAAAACAAAAAACTATATAGCCACATACACATATATATACATCACATACACACATCACATACAGCAACTTCCTAAGAAAAAATATATTTATATACACATACATATATATTTAACATATATATTTAGCAAATTCCTAAGAAAAAAAAATATACACATACATATATATACAACAACTATATATACAGCAATTTATATAAACATATAAAAAATATATACACAGCAACTATATATATATATACAGCAATTTTATATAAACATAAAAAAAAGGGAGCCCTCACATCGCGCGGCGGGGCTGGGCGGCGCGACGGCGGCGGGGCGGGGCGGCGACGAGGCGGCGTCAGGGCGCGGCGGCGCAACGGCGGCGGGGCGGGGCGCGCGGCGCGACGGCGACCGGCCGGGGCGCGGCGACGGCGCGGGGCGGGGCGGAACGGGGTCGCGGAGCGGGGCGACGGCGACGAGGCGGCGTTGGGGGCGACGGCGACGGCGACGGGGCGACGGGGGCGACGGCGACGGCGACGGGGCGACGGGGGCGACGGCGACGGTGACGGGGCGACGGGGGCGGGGAAGGAGAGGGAGGCGTCGGGGGCGCGGAAGAAGGAAACTGCCCAAAATTTCGCAAGTCGTGGTTATATAGGAGCTGTATTAGTCCCGGTTTCAACCACCAACCGGGACTAATGCCATCCTTTAGTCCCGGTTGGTGCCACCAACCGGGACGAAAGGCCTTGCTGCGGTGCGGTGGGAAGTTTAGTCCCACCTCGCTAGTTGAGAGAGGCCAGCACCAGTTTATAAACCCCGCTGCCTCTCTCCTCTCGAACTCCTCTAAACTGCAGGCCTAAGGGCCTAAACTGACACTGCTTTGCCTGTGGGCTTGCTGGGCTTTCTACGGGCCTGAATCCTGGCCCATGGTTGGGTTTCTAGTCGTATTCAGGCCGTGTGGGCCCAGTAGGTGGCATATTTTTATTTTTTTTCTTTGTTGCATTATTTTTTAGTTTTGTTTCTACTTTCAACAAAATACAAACTGTTGCTATTTTTATTTATTTGTTTTCTTTGTTGCTTTATTTATTTTATTTTGTTTCTACTTACAAAAAAATACTTATTGTTGCTATTTTTTTTTCAAGTTTTTTTGTTTTGTTTTCTGCATTATTTATTTTATTTTGTTTTTTGCTTTATTTTTTAATTCTTTCTGGTAAAACCAATTACAAACTTTCTGTTAGTGCAAGTAGTATTCAAATTTGAATAGTTTAAATTTGAAATTATTTGTTTTCTTTGTTGCTTTATTTATTTTATTTTGTTTCTACTTACAATGAAATACTTATTGTTGCTATTTTTTATTATTTTGCAAGTTTTTTTTGTTTTCTGCATTATTTATTTTCTTTTGTTTTTTGTTTTATTTTTTAATTCTTTCTGGTAAAACCAATTACAAACTTTCTGTTAGTGCAAATTTGAATAGTACAAACGGACAATGGTATCATACTCGTTTGTTACAAAGTTGGCATGGTATCATCATAATAGTTGCGGAAAAAAGTCTTCATTTTTTCTTCGCTTGTGTCATTTGCTTATTGCGCCGTAACCATGGATAATCTTCATCGTTTATCAGGATGCTTTGGTCAGCCTTGACTTTGAAGGGAGGAATTTCATGAAACTTTTCATAATCTTCAGACATGTCTGTCTTGCCCTCCACTCCCAGGATGTCCCTTTTTCCTGAAAGAACTATGTGGCGCTTTCGCTCATCGTATGATGTATTCGCTTCCTTATCTTTTCTTTTTCTCGGTCTGGTAGACATGTCATTCACATAGATAACCTGTGCCACATCATTGGCTAGGACGAACGGTTCGTCAGTGTATCCAAGATTTTTCAGATCCACTGTTGTCATTCCGTACTGTGGGTCTACCTGTACCTCGCCTCCTGACAGATTGACCCATTTTCACTTAAACAAAGGGACCTTAAAATCATGTCCGTAGTCAAGTTCCCATATGTCCACTATATAACCATAATATGTGTCCTTTCCCCTCTTGGTTGTTGCATCAAAGCGGACACCGCTGTTTTGGTTGGTGCTCTTTTGATCTTGGACAATCGTCATTCGGAACAGCTAGTGCGCCGGGGCCCTTTCCAAAGATTACGTGTAAATCATTGACCATAGCAAGTACGTGATCACCGGTACGCATGGCGGGCTTCTTCCGGTGATCTGCCTCGCCTTTGAAATGCTTGACTTTCTTTCGACATTGATGGTTGGTCGGAAGAAATCGACGATGGCCCAGGTACACATTCTTCCTGCACTTGTCCAGGTATATACTTTCAGTGTCATCTAAACAGTGCGTGCATGCGTGGTATCCTTTGTTTGTCTGTCCTGAAAGGTTACTGAGAGCGGGCCAATCGTTGATGGTCACGAACAGCAACGCCTTTAGGTCAAATTCCTCCTGTTTGTGCTCATCCCACGCACGTACACCGTTTCCATTCCACAGCTGTAAAAGTTCTTCAACTAATGGCCTTAGGTACACATCAATGTCGTTGCCGAGTTGCTTAGGGCCTTGGATGAGAACTGGCATCATAATGAACTTCCGCTTCATGCACATCCAAGGAGGAAGGTTATACATACATAGAGTCACGGGCCAGGTGCTGTGATTGCTGCTCTGCTCCCCGAAAGGATTAATGCCATCCGCGCTTAAAGCAAACCAAACGTTCCTTGCGTCCTTTGCAAACTCCTCCCAGTACTTTCTCTCGATTTTTCTCCATTGCGACCCGTCAGCGGGTGCTCTCAACTTCCCGTCTTTCTTACGATCCTCACTGTGCCATCGCATCAACTTGGCATGCTCTCTGTTTCTAAACAAACGTTTCAACCGTGGTATTATAGGAGCATACCACATCACCTTCGCAGGAACCCTCTTCCTGGCGGGCTCGCCATCAACATCACCAGGGTCATCTCGTCTGATCTTATATCGCAATGCACCGCATACCGGGCATGCGTTCAGATCGTTGTATGCACCGCGGTAGAGGATGCAGTCATTAGGGCATGCATGTATCTTCTGCACCTCCAATCCTAGAGGGCATACGACCTTCTTTGCTGCGTATGTACTGTCGGGCAATTCGTTATCCTTCGGAAGCTTCTTCTTCAATATTTTCAGTAGCTTCTCAAATCCTTTGTCAGCCACAGCATTCTCTGCCTTCCACTGCAGCAATTCCAGTACGGTACCGAGCTTTGTGTTGCCATCTTCGCAATTGGGATACAACCCTTTTTTGTGATCCTCTAACATGCGATCGAACTTCAGCTTCTCCTTTTGACTTTCGCATTGTGTCCTTGCATCGACAATGACCCGGCGAAGATCATCATTTGGTTCCTCTTGATCTTCAGCAGCTTCACCCGTTGCAGCATCATTGGGCACATCGTCTGGTTCCTCTTGATCTTCACCACCTCCCCCCATTGCAGCATCACCGTATTCAGGGGCACATAGTTGTCATCGTACTCTTCTTCTTCGCCGTCTTCCATCATAACCCCTATTTCTCCGTGCCTCATCCAAACATTATAGTGTGGCATGAAACCCTTGTAAAGCAGGTGGGAGTGAAGGATTTTCCGGTTAGAGTAAGACATCGTATTCATACATTTAGTGCATGGACAACACATAAAACCATTCTGCTTGTTTGCCTCAGCCGCATTTAGAAACTCACGCACGCCCTTAATGTACTCGGAGGTGTGTCTGTCATCGTACATCCATTGCCGGTTCATCTGCGTGCATTTATATATAATTAAGTTTGTCAAAAACCATTACAGAACATCATAAATAGATAATTAAGTGACCAAATGGATAAAAGTTCATCATCACATTAAAACCAAAGTACATACATATATAGTTCTCATCTAACAACATATAGCTCTCCATACACATCGAAACTATGTAAAACATTTCAACGCGTAAACAAATGCTATCATAATCGCAACCAAGGTAACAATTGATCCAACGGCATAATGATACCAAGCCTCGGTACGAATGGCATATTTTGTAATCTTTTTAATCTTCAACCGCATTGCATCCATCTTGATCTTGTGATCATCGACGACATCCGCAACATGCAACTCCAATATCATCTTCTCGTCCACAATTTTTTTTATTTTTTCCTTCAAGAATTTGTTTTCTTCTTCAACTAAATTTAACCTCTCGACAATAGGGTCCATCTTGATCTTGTGATCATCGATAACTTCCGCAACATGCAACTCCAATTCCATCTTCTCCTCCTCCATTTTTTCCAATTTTTTCTTTAACGAAATGTTTTCCTCTTCAACTAAATTTAACCTCTCCACAAGAGGGTCGGTTGGAATTTCCGGTTCAACTACCTCCTAGACATAATAAAACATCTATGCATGTCAGGTTGGTCGGCATAACTATCATAAGCACTAAAACAAATAGTTATAAATTAAAGATAATATACCACATCCGAATCGTAGACCGGACGAGGGCCCACGTGGGCGGATATCAAAACCATCGCACTATATAATAACAAGCAATAATAAACGTAAGAAAATTAGACAAATATCTATCTAAAGCAATAATAAAAGTAAGAAAAGCATGGACATAACAAGAGGCTCACCACTGTGGTGCCGGTGACGAGATCGGCGGGGGCGATCGACGGCGGCGAAGACGGGGACGGGACGTGACGGACCGCTAAACCTAGACAAATCTTGGAGGAAATAGAGCTTCGAGAGGAGAAAATCTTAACTAGTGTGGCTCGGGCATTCCACCGAACACGTTGTGTGCATAGGAGGTGAGCTAGAGCACCACTAACCCCTCTCCCCCTCGGCCAGAAAAAAAAACAGAGCAGTGAGCTCTGCTCTTGAGTGAGGGGGTTTATATAGGCAACTCACTGGTCCCGGTTGGTGCTACAAACCGGGACTAAAGGGGTGCCTTTGGTCCCGGTTCATAACACCAACCGGGACCAATAGTGGTGGGCCAGGAGCAAGAGCCATTGGTCCTGGTTTTTAGCTCCAACCGGGACCAATAGGTGCAGACGAACCGGGACCAATGGCCCACGTGGCCCGGCCGGCCCCCTGGGCTCACGAACCGGGTCCAGTACCCCATTGGACCCGGTTCTAGATTGAACCGGGGCTAATGGGCTGGACCAATGCCCTGTTTTCTACTAGTGTTGGCTCATATTTTTTACATCTTATTGACAATGACCATTATCAGGATGGTGCGGATGCCAGCCGCGCAAATGGTGAAGAGGTAATTATCCTTTCCTACGGCTCAAAACCTCTGCCAACATAGAAAACCCGACAAGCAAGACGGAAAATAAGATTTTCTCACCCTTTAGTTTACTTGGATCCCAACTTTCTTTTGAAGAAGCAGCAACACGAAGCTCTCCGCACAACCCGGAACAACGGTGGTGGAGTTTTCTCCTCTGGTTTACCGAACACCCCAGCGCCTCGCAAACGTCGACCGGAGGTTTCAAATATTTCTGATTTATCTAATATGAAGGTGGGTCTTTTCCAACAACCTCTTAACCCGTCCAACTCAAATTATCAGGGAACGTCTCATTGTTCCTCCAGTGACTCAACTTGTACTCAAATTCCAGCCTTCAAAACTGTGCCCGGGTGAGCACATTAAATCTTATCCACTTTGCATTATGTACTTCATTATATTAACACTGTCTCATGCTTCCCTTTCAACGCTATGGCCAAACCCAGCAAGAAGCAGAAAATCGATAAAACGGCTGAAGAGCCCAAGAATGTTAACCCGGAGCAACATTACTCAACTGAGACTTTGCACCAAGTGTTAGAAACTGCCATGGACGACACCTCTCCAGAAGTCCACCCCATTACACAAGATGCCATAAATGTTGATCCAGAGAATGATAAGTCACCCAGTCCTCCGCAGCCAGCTCAAGAAACTGAAGATATATTAATCACTAGCATCGGCTATCAGGCTCTAGGCAACCCCACTGCCCTGTCCAAACATAGTGCCAAGAAGGAGTTCTCTGCTGTTGACAAGGGTAAATGGAAGGATAACTTGGAAAGATATTCTCAATTTAGTGCTCAAGAACTTCATTCTGGTTACTTGAACCGCCTTCACACCAGCCGTGACTTTGAAGCCGGCTTGGTCAACTTAATGAAGGAGCGCTTTGAGGTAATCCAACACAATCATTTTCATAAATATACCTTTATCAACCGCCAAGTCTATAGAACATGATAGCACTGAGTGTACTGTAGACTTTAGATAGCCATAACCATATGAGAATCCAACTAGTAGCCCCCAAGGGTCGGCTTAATCTATTAAGTTAAACCGGGACTTCAATTAGCAGTGATCAACTTTGCACCTGTAGCCCCCAAGGGCCGGTTTTATCAGCATGAATAAACCGGGACTGGTCATTATTACTTATAAATCAAAGCATACTGTGTAGCCCTCATGAATCGGCTATAGTTATAACAGCATAGCCGGGTCATCATAGAATTGTCTTCAAAAAAGAGCAATATGCATTAGCCCCGAAGTGCCAAGTACAATACTTGTATTATGCTTGGGACTTCACAAATTGAAATCATAATATGACCTGTTCATTGTATTTGCAGGCAGATCTTAATATGAAAGAATCCCAACTCGATGATCTCCGCCAGAACATCTCTATGTAGCAGTCTGCTACTTCCAAGGCCCAGACAGAACTGAGAACCGCCTTGGAAGATATAGAGAAACTGAAAAAGGATTTCAAAACTGAGAGAAGCAACTGGGATACTGTGAAAGCAGCTCTAGTGAAGAGAGGGGAGGATGCCAAGTAGCCATTAAGCCGGTTACTGACGAGCTATCCGGCTTAAAGCATCAAATTAACAGCATGACATCGGCCGTCTTTGGTAAGTAACAAACAATACTTTCCTCTGCACCAACAGTATCTCATAGTCATCTGCCAGTTTACCAATCATTTGAATGATGCAGGCTCCTGAAGCTCCAAGTTGGGTCCAGACATGCGCCTCAAGCTTAAGGTTGTATATACTTTGGTAGAGCAGCTATACACTGACACTCAACAGAAGATCTGTGCTGCTATTCATAAGAAACAGCCGCCCTCCCTCGTCAAGGAAACAATTGAGAAGCTATCGGTGATGCCCCAAAGGATTTAAGAGTTAAAACGATCAGCCACCAGAGCCGGCGCCATGACTGCTCTAAGCCGGGCAAAGGCATGGCAAGCAGATCTTGATCCAGAAGACTTGGCTAATGGCTACCCGAGTGATAAAGAAGACGGGTCTCCCTTCAGCGCTGAAGACTTCACCAAAATAGCAAGGGAAATGCATCCAATAGTAAGCAAACTGGCTGAAGATACATACTTATCCCACTATCAAGCATCTTATGATGCTGAGAACAAGAAGGTGAAGACGTCGCTTCATTAGGAGGTGGATCACATCCCACCAACTCGTAAGCACGCCTTTGCTTCTGACATCGATGCATCAAATCTTATAGATGATGAGGTTGTGTTTAGAGCTTTGATTGGTGTCAACTGGGCCTCACTTGACTTCCAGCCAATGGATAATCAAGAAGAAGAAGAAGCGCAGGACGACCCAGAGGCTTCAACCCGCCAAGACTAAATCTGAAATCATTAGCCGGCTTACCAATTATGCGTTTCGATGCTATGTCCCCAAAAACACTTGTCCTTTTGGGCCGTCAGATGCCTTGTAATAGCCTAGTTAAACAATTCTGATTTGTCACGCCATTGTGCGTGTTTATTTGCATAATCACTGTTGATACATCATATAAAGATCCGCCACTTATCTCTACTATTAAAGGAGGATCAAACGTTGTGATGGTTCGACCTCCTTCGACTCCCCCTCGTACCACATCCCACGCTGAAAAAGATCGTAGGGAACGGCCCACGTTTGTGGACAGGAGAAAAAAACTCACACGATCTCCACCTCCTCTCCCAACCTTCCAGTTTGTATCCCCGGATATCTCTCCCCGAACACGACCCATCCACACCCCCATCTCCCGCGACCACCCAGCCCCTCCATTGATCGCCGCACTTCCCGGCGACCGCTCGACATCTCCCTCTTCCATGACCGTGCCTCCCTCTACGGCCGCTGCTGATGTCTACACACGCTTCTATTCTTGTAGACTATGTTGGGCCTCCAAGCGCAGAGGTTTGTAGGACTGCAGCAATTTCCCTCAAGTGGATGACCTAAGGTTTATCGAACTCAGGGAAGTAGAGGTTGAAGATGGTCTCTCTCAAGCAACCCTGCAACTAAGATACAAGAAGTCTCTTGTGTCCCCAACACACCTAATACAACTAGGAGTTGTATAGGTGCACTAGTTCGGCGAAGAGATGGTAAAATATGGATGATAGGAGTGGCAAAGCAAAGTAATATAAATCTGTAATAAAAAGTGCAGCAAGCAAACAAGTGGTAAACGTGAGCACAAATGGTATTGCAATGGTGGAAACAAGGCCTAGGCTTCATACTTTCACTAGTGCCAACTCCCAACAACATTAACATAGTCTAATCACATGATATTTCCCATAATGGAGACGCACTCGGAGGTCATTCCTTTGTGCTCAAGAGAGGACGAGAATTATGTAGGGATACAAAAGCACACCTCAAAGTTCGTAGTTCTCAATCTATGTATTTCCCAATGTCACCGCGGCCATCCAAAGAGAGTACCACAATCACCACAACATATCTCAAGGATAGTCAAAGACAAGCACCAAGAGACTCTCAATCTTCAATCAACACACAAAAGAGGAAATCACTCATGAAAATATTCTTCTAATCCATGTCCAATAGACCGCTGTCACCTTGGTCTCGGGGATTATACTAGATAAAGACAAGTGAGTACATCAATCCAATACATAGAGGAAGGGGAAATATCATGGGATCACCCTAGATTAACATAGCCTATGATCACAACGAAGATCACATCATGGGTGAGAGAATTGACCACATAGCTACTGGTAGAAACCTCAGCCCCGAGGAGGAACTACTCCCGCATCATGGAGGGAGGAAGCAACGTCGATGGAGATGAATCCGGGGGCACTTCCCCGTCCCGGTAGGATGGCGGCACAGGAATTTTGGTCCCCCGAAACTTGGTGGCGATGGCGGCGGAGACGGAATTGCTTCTGGAGAAAAGGGTTCCGGAATTAGGGTTTCCGCGACGAGAGGAATATATATGCGAAGGGGGGCAACCAGAGGCGGAGAGGGGGCCCCAGGCGCCCCCCTGGCGCGGCCAGGGGTGGGGCCGCGCCGGGTGGCCGCCTGGGCCACCCCTGGCTCCCCTCTGGCCCCACTTTGGTTTTTCTCGAAGCTTCCTGTACGCTGATTTTTCCTGTATTTTTCCCGGAATTTTTGGAGCACTTTTAATATGGGGGAAATCCGAAATAGAAAAACAGCAGAAAACAGGAACTGGCACTGTGGTGCACTGAGTTAATAGGTTAGTCCAAATATGATCAAAAGTGTATGGAAGTGCATAAATATCATAGCAATATCACACAAAGGAAGCATGGAGCAAGCAGAAATTATAGATACGTTTTGGACGTATCAACATCCCCAAGCTTAATTCCTGCTCGTCCTCGAGTAGGTAAATGGTAACAAGCATAATTTCTGTGGTGACATGCTACCAACCATATAAGAACTTTTTAAGTAAAGCAATCAAGGCATGTAATTCAATTCAAGTCATAACAAGCAAGAGTCTATATTAGCATTGTAACAAGTAACATAAGAACATAAAGGTGCAAGAGCTCTCGCAGTCTGTGACTCGAATGTCTCCAAATGGTGTTTGCGTGCAAGAAAGGGGATAGGGATATACGAGAGAGTAAAACATAGTTTTTGTATTGTTGAGAACTTAATCTACTAAAGTTTCACACTTGGTCTTCTTTGGAATCTTATCTTGACTCATCCCCAGACCACTAGCCAGGTACAAGTCAAAATGATCCACTCCCTTTTGAAATTTTGAGCACTCATGCAATGGATGAGCGTAAGCAAGAGAGTCGACACTTAGGATGGCAAAGAGAGAAAAATGATGAAGGGGGAAGACAAAAAAGGTGTGAAAGGCTCACATCAATGAGGACAATCATGGGCGAGAGAAAGCCAAATGATAGATATGATGTGAGGAGTAGGGATTGCCATGCAACGGATGCACATATGAGCTAAGGTAAGCTCTCCAATGGAACTAGTGGGGGTGCATCCAACTTGCTCGCTCAAGAAGACCTAGAGCTCTTTTGAGGAGGCTCATCATTGGAATATACAAGCCAAGTTCTATACTGTGAAGGTCCCCACATAGCTATATGCATGAATGATAATCTCTATGGAGTACAAGGTATAAGATGGAGTACGAGTGTGGATCTCTCAACAGGAATAGTAGTGTGCCCCCTTCTCTCTTTTTATTTCTTTTTCTCTTTTATTTTTTATTTTTTTGTGGCCTCAATGGCTCTTTCTATTTAACTCTCATTTGTCCTCTTTGGGATCTTTTGATTTTGTCCTCTTTGGGATCTTTTGATTTTGTCCTCTTTGGGATCTTTTCCTCACCTTAGGGCAACACTCTATGTATTACAAGAAGTATAGAAGATCTTTCGCACTTTACAAAAGTACTCAACATAAAGAAAATGAAACTATCATGATGTATGCAAATGTATGCCTCTGCCAGTGTAGCAGGATATGCAATGATACTAGTGCGTCATGTAGCAATGATTAGGGCAAGGCCCAACTAGCATGCGGCTCATCGATCAAGCAAAAAGCATGTATGACATGAAGGTCAAGTCATGAGAAGATGGATGTTGCATGGAAATGTATCTCGGAAAGGCTATGGAAATGCCTTGATAGGTAGGTATGGTGGCTGTTTTGAGGAAGGATATAATGAGGCTTATGATGACAGAGCGTATCGTGCCAAGGATTTGGATGCACCGGCGAAGTATGCGCCAACTCTCGAGGTGAGAAAGGGCAATGCACGGTACCGAAGAGGCTAGAAAAATATGGCTAGGTGGAAGTGTCAACTTTCGAATACTCACATTAGTCTGAAGAACTCATGCACTTATTATCGGTAACTCTCAATCTAATTAGGAGGTTCACAAATAGACAAGTACCCCAAGGAGGAGTGTATGGAGGTTTGGTTATCCTTGCGCATCCTCGGCTCATGGTACGTGAGTGTACTCTAATATTCGATCCCTCCAAAGATTAGTGATCCATCTAGTAGCTAAAGTTCTCAACTATTTTGTAGGTTTTCAAAAATAAACACGGATTGCCCAAAATACGACATCTATCACTAATAGGCTAAAGCTCTTGACACCAAAAGTTCAGACATTACTCATGGCAATACCTCAAAACTATTGCAAGTTACTACTGAAATTAAATAGCAACCTCAATTACCTACTTTAAGTTAAGACACACAACTCAGTGCAACAGGCAAACTCTCTTAACAAGATAAACATGGAAACTCAAGAGAGTTCAGCAACCAATTAAACAAAAGCTCTTTAAAAAGAAAAGCATGAAAACTAAGAGCTAAACATGACAGTAGCTATGGAAAGACAAAGAACACACACAACGAAGATAAGCATGAAAATCCTATGTTGTGTTCTAGGTTGAAGTGGAGCGTGTTTCTATCCCACACAAAGAAATCTGGGCTCTAACTTGTTATGAACAGCAAGCAAAGCTAAAGAAAACTAAAAAGGAAACTAAGAGCAAGACGCTCCAAGCATAGCACATAACGCATGAAGTGATTAAAATATAGTGAAACGAAAGACGAACTGATAATTGTTGATGGAGAAGGGGATGCATGGGGGCATCCCCAAGCTTAGACGCTTGAGTCTTCTTGAATATTTATTGGGGGTGCACGGGGGCATCCCCAAGCTTGAGCGTTTGACCCTCCTAAATCTTCTTTTATCATCTTCCCTCGCACACTTGAAAACTCCCTTCATACATAACTCATCATAACCTGATTAGAGAGGTTAGTACCCACAATAAATTAATTTTTCCCTAATGGAAATAAGGATAACCTTGAAGAGCTACTGTTTCTCAAGATTGCCAAAAGGTTTTTGCAAAGAAAAAGCAAGCTCAAGGTTTGCAAAACGAAGAAAAGGCAAAACAGGACAGAATCTGTGAAAAACAGACCAGCAGGTAGTAAACAATTTTTTCGGGGCACTTCTGTAATTCAAATCAAAAAACTCAAAACAGGCGCTCGAAAGCCAATTGTATAGAGCACGCTGTCAAAAAAATTCAGATCAAAAAGATGATCTGGTGATTTTATTCGAATTTTTCTGTCCAAGGACAGAATCTGTTTTCTGGACAACACGTCACAACTTTTGAACTTTCTTGCAATCAGAGGCTAAAATTGGCACAAAGCTGAAAAATAAAGATACAATGATGTTGCTACAGTAGTAACAAACATCAAGACCACTAAAAACTGAAAGAACAAACTGAAAGCAAAGATAACAAGGGTTGTCTCCCTAGAGCTCTTTCTTTATAGCCATAAAGATAGGCTTAAGACTTTAATGATGCTCTCGTAGGAATAAGAGTTGAAGAACTAAAGAGAGCATCAAGAAGCAAATACCAAACACATTTAAGCCTAACATGCTTCCTATGCACAGGAATATTGCAATAGAATAATTCATTGAAGCACAAAGCAATAAGCATAGGAAGACAAAACAAGTGCAGCTTCAAAACCTTCAACATAAAGAGAGGGAACTTGATATTATTGAAATATCTATAAGCATATGTTCCCTTCTCATAATAATTTTCAGTGGGATCACGAATAAACTCAACAATATAAGCATCACATAAAGCATTGTTACCATGATCCACATGCAAAAAGTTACTCTTACTCTCCACATAAGCATAATCTTTTTCATTGGTAATAGTGGGAGTAGGACTATCATAAACAACTTGAACACTATAGATTAATTGTGTATTAGGAAGATGGTGTTCAACAAGGGAGTAATTCCCTCCATGATTATGAAAAGTTTCATAAGGATAATTTCTCCTTATGTCATACGTACCTTTATAATCACTATAGATTGGAGTTATAACATCATCATAGTAGAGAAGAGCATTATCATTGCTAGCAACTATATTTGTAAACATGTTGTCTTTATTCTTACTAGCAAAAGAATTATCAATTATCACATCACTAGTGGGTAAAGGATTTGAAATCCTATCATCCCCAAGCTTAGAGCTTTCCATATCATCACTTGCAGAGTTGGTACCAAAAAGACTTTCAAGATCATAAGTAGCATTATCATCATTTTCCCAATCAAAATAAGTAACATGCATATCATAATCAAAATCATCTTCAATAGTACCTACGGACGTATCATCAAGATGATAATTAAGGCAATAAACTTCACCTTCTTCTTTAAACTTACAACCGTTAGGATAAAAGTTGATGGGAGGAATATGCTCAGGCCAGGTTGATACCCATTCTTCTTCCTTCTTGCTCCTCTTCCTCCTCCTCTTCTTTTTCTTCTTCTTCACCTTAGGAGGGAGTGGTTGTAGATGAAGCTTCTCCACATATCCTGGTTTATCATTAGAAACAATAGGGGAAACTTGGGAAAACTCTCCTTTTTATTAGCAGAAATATAAGAGACATTTTTATACTTTGGTAAAGTTCCCTCCTTTATAATCTTACTTATGTAATCATTTTTATGGCAATTAACAACACAATAGAGATGGCAATTTTGCAAAGTGTTTTTTATTCCTATGGCATTACCATCTAGCCAAGAAGTCTTTTCTGATAACTCTTCACACATCAAAAATAACATAAGCTCATCATAAAGATCAGGGGTGATCATGTTATCACACAACTGGTTAACAATTATGTTTTGAAAGTGCAGGCATTGAAAATTAAAGTGACCCTCTATACAGCAAAGTTTACAAGTAAAAGGATAAAGGTCACACAATTCTCTAGCAATTTCATTTAAATCTTTGACCCAAGTGATTGTTCTTTCATGCTTATGTTGCTTACAATACTTCTCTTCTTCAATCTTAGGCCTTTCACAAGGTCTATCCACTCCACAAAAATTAACATGCTTATATAAAACTTCATTTTTAGGAATTGGATCATGCATGTTGCAATCATCATGAACAATTTCATTTTCTTTGCAAATCTCTTTAAAAGGTTCATGATGCTTGATCCAATCCTCCTAAGGCATATTAAGATGTGAAGCAAAAGATTTGAGGAAATCAACAAGGAGTTGAGAATCAAGCCCAAACTTAGCACTAAACTTATTAAAACTTGTAGTTTCAACAAAGGACTTAATGCAATCATACTCATAAATTATACCTGACTCTTTACCTTTGTCGATCTCCCAATCTTCAGTGTTGCGTTGAATTCTTTCAAGGAGTTCCTATTTAGCATCAATCTTTTCGTTTGTGAAAGAACCCATAGAGGAAGCATCGAGCAAATCTTTATCCTGTCGAGAGAGCCTCGCATAGAAATTAGTAGTAATCATATCTTTGGGGAGCCCATGGTTAGGACAATTTAGCATTAACGTTTTCAGTCTCCCCCAAGCTTGAGCTATGCTCTCTTCGTCATGAGGATAGAAATTATAAACATAATTCCTATTGTCATGGGCTTCATGAAGAGGATAAAACTTGGAGTAAAAGAGAGACTGGATCTCTTCCCAATCCAGCAGGTGAGAGTCATCTAGTAGCCTATACCATTCCAATGATTTTCCTTTCAGTGACAAGGCAAATAATTTCCTCATGACTCCATCTCTTGTCAAACCTGAAATTTTAAACAACTCACAAAGTTCTGTAAGTTTCAACAAATGAATACTAGGATTGACTGTCCCATCATAACAATCATTCCTAATTATTTCAATTATCCCTAGTGGTATTTGGAACGGGATACATTCAGTAGGTGGAGGAGACTTCTCTACCACGGGTGTGGTAAAGCGGCCTTCCCCAAGCAGCGAACTAAGAGTGCGGTTTTCCATAAACATAACTAGTGAAACTAAAAACAAGAAACGAAAAGATTTAATTGCAAGATCTAAAGATATACCTTCAAACACTTACTTCCCCGGCAACGGCGCCAGAAATAGCTTGATGTCTACACACGCTTCTATTCTTGTAGACTATGTTGGGCCTCCAAGCGCAGAGGTTTGTAGGACAGCAGCAATTTCCCTCAAGTGGATGACCTAAGGTTTATCGAACTCAGGGAAGTAGAGGTTGAAGATGGTCTCTCTCAAGCAACCCTGCAACTAAGATACAAGAAGTCTCTTGTGTCCCCAACACACCTAATACAACTAGGAGTTGTATAGGTGCATTAGTTCGGCGAAGAGATGGTAAAATATGGATGATAGGAGTGGCAAAGCAAAGTAATATAAATCTGTAATAAAAAGTGCAGCAAGCAAACAAGTGGTAAACGTGAGCACAAATGGTATTGCAAAGGTGGAAACAAGGCCTAGGCTTCATACTTTCACTAGTGGCAACTCCCAACAACATTAACATTGTCTAATCACATGATATTTCCCATAATGGAGACGCACTCGGAGGTCATTCCTTTGTGGTCAAGAGAGGACGAGAATTATGTAGGGATACAAAAGCACACCTCAAAGTTCATAGTTCTCAATCTATGGATTTCCCAATGTCACCGCGGCCATCCAAAGAGAGTACCACAATCACCACAACATATCTCAAGGATAGTCAAAGACAAGCACCAAGAGACTCTCAATCTTCAATCAACACACAAAAGAGGAAATCACTCATGAAAATATTCTTCTAATCCATGTCCAATAGACCGCTGTCACCTTGGTCTCGGGGATTATACTAGATAAAGACAAGTGAGTACATCAATACAATACATAGAGGAAGGGGAAATATCATGGGATCACCCTAGATTAACATAGCCTATGATCACAACGAAGATCACATCATGGGAGAGAGAATTGACCACATAGCTACTGGTAGAAACCTCAGCCCCGAGGAGGAACTACTCCCGCATCATGGAGGGAGGAAGCAACGTCGATGGAGATGAATCCGGGGGCACTTCCCCGTCCCGGCAGGATGCCGGCACAGGAATTCTGGTCCCCCGAAACTTGGTGGCGATGGCGGCGGAGATCGGAATTGCTTCTGGAGAAAAGGGTTCCGGAATCAGGGTTTCCGCGACGAGAGGAATATATATGCGAAGGGGGGCACCCAGAGGCGGAGAGGGGGCCCCAGGCGCCCCCCCTGGCGCGGCCAGGGGTGGGGCCGCGCCGGGTGGCCGCCTGGGCCACCCCAGGCTCCCCTCTGGCCCCACTTTGGTTTTTCTCGAAGCTTCCTGTACGCTGATTTTTCCTGTATTTTTCCCGGAATTTTTGGAGCACTTTTAATATGGGGGAAATCTGAAATAGAAAAACAGCAGAAAACAGGAACTGGCACTGTGGTGCACTGAGTTAATAGGTTAGTCCAAATATGATCAAAAGTGTATGGAAGTGCATAAATATCATAGCAATATCACACAAAAGAAGCATGGAGCAAGCAGAAATTATAGATACGTTTTGGACGTATCAGCTGCCACTGCGGTCTTTCTCCATGTCATGAGCTCCGATGAGTCCGGCAGCGCCGTCACGTCGGCCTCCCTCGCCGCGATCCACGAGGTCATGGCAATCAATAGGCCCTCACCACTCGGCTCCGCCTGCGGGTGGTCGTCTACGCCATGGTCGAAATGGCCGAATTTCAGACATTCCAAATATTTCGGCAAAATCTTGGACGAAATTTCACAAACAAAATTTGAATTTTGGATGAAATTTGGCGAAATTTGAACAAAATTTGAAATGAAACAGAGCATAAGTACAGCAAGGGAAGAACCATCAGGAGAATTATACAATATTTAGCAAATAAGCTCTAGGGATTAATGAAACTACATCTGTCCAACAACCATCAGCCTCCAACGTAACATTATAACAATACTAACATCAGTTTGAACCATCTTTGTCGCCCTTGATGCTGCTGCCGCTGCTCCGTGCTCCTACCTGCATTGAACTGGTCCACTCGTGCACGGTCACCTCCTTTGCCGCAGCAGTCGAGCACCATGCCGTAGCTTTGGAGAAACAACAGAGAGGAGGTGGCTGAGGTGGATGAAGCTGGGGACACTGGAGGTGGGGCACCTTGGTCGGAGAACCAGAAGAGCCCTGTGCGCGGCGGCGGCGGCGAACACAGGAGGAGAACGACATGAAAAGAGTTTTCTAGGGTTAGGGCGCTCGGTCTCCTCGTTTTGTATCACCCGATCCACAGTAGGAACTCGCTCGAAGCTGGGCTGGGCCAAAAATAAATTTAAATTGGGCCGAAATTTTTGGCCGACAGAGACATATGCCGGGCCCTAGCGAAATGGCCGAAATTGGTTTTTTCGGCCGAAAATCAAAACACAGGCGGGTGGTCGTCTATGCCATGGCCAGCTGCCGCTTTGAGGCCGGGGTTGAGGCTTCCATCGAGGAGGCCGTCGTGACGCGGATGCTGCAGGACGTGTCTGCGCTCCCCTACCACCCCTATGCTTCAGGACCAGCACATCTGTCCCGTGGTTGTGAACACATGCTTCATGTCATACAGGTTGCCGCACAAGCCAACATTCTACAAAGGTTCAGGTATATATGTGCATCGCATAAGGGCAGCTACGGTTTCTTTCATAAAGCAATTTGCTGTGAGTGCATTGCATGTTAAAGTAAACTGGATGGGCGAATCTTCAGTTTCTCTAATGCGTTGAACATGCACAATCAATTAGCTCTCATGAGTGCATAATTAATTTTGCCAATGTTAATCCCATTCTGCCTGAAATAACAAAGGTGAAGTGTGTTATCAAGTTCAGAGTACTGTTAGCCAACTAAAGCTAGCTGTTATGCCTACTGACCGGGGTGTGGACTCTACTTTTTTAGGAAAAAAACTCAAGTGAGATTTTGCTTCCATGGTTATCCTTGTATTTTACAATTATTTCGTCAAATCTGTACTGAAAATTTATTATTTCTCTTTGTGTGTGTATTGCCCTTACCATCCATTTGGCAAGTTAAAATTAATTGCCTGGCCACATTAATATTTGGGTTATATCAGAGATTCGGCGGGAAAAGAAGTCAACTTATCATCTACTTACTGTGTGTACCTATGCTGATTGGATGTTGACTTCTCACCCGCAATCCCGACTACTTTTCACTTTTTCTTATCAGACCTGAGATGTATATACACTGGTAAGAATTATTTACATATTACGACTGAGACATAAATATCACATCCTATTGTCCTGGTTTATAACTTGTTTTTCAAAATGCAATTTCCAGCATGTCATTAGCCAAATTGGAACTATATAAGGAGACTGTAAAAAATTAGTAATCTGATGCATTCATCAAACTATAAAATCAATAGAAAATTGAACAAATGCAATAGTATGAATCTTGAAGGATAGCAACGACCTGGATAAGCGATGTGTGCACGCCCAGGCACACCTTTCCGATTTATAATCTGGTACCAAACAATGAGCAGGCTCTCATATTGATGTGTTTTAAGTTTATTTATGTCCAACCCAGGCTTCAACCAATAAGTCTGAAACATTTGAAAAGTTCAAACAATTTCAGAGTGAAGTGGAAAATCATCGTAACAAGAAAATAAAGTTTCTACGACCTGATCGTGGAGGAGAATATTTGATTTATGAGTTTGGTCTTCATTTGAAACAATGCGGAATAGTTTTGTAACTCACGCCACCTGGAACACCACAACGTAATGGTGTATCCGAATGTCGTAACCGCATTTTACTAGATATGCTGCGATCTATGATGTCTCTTACTGATTTACCGCTATCGTTTTGGCGTTATGCTTTAGAGACGTCTGCATTCACTTTAAATAGGGCTCCATCAAAATCCGTCGAGACGATGGCTTATGAACCGTGGTTTGGCAAGAAACCAAAGTTGCCGTTTCTTGAAGTTTGGGGCTGCGATGCTTATGTGAAAAAGCTTCAACCTAATAAGCTCGAACCTAAATCGGAGAAGTGAGTCTTCATAGGATACCCAAAGGAAACTGTTTGGTACACCTTCTATCGCAGATCCGAAGGCAAAATATGCATTGTTAAGAATGGATCCTTTTTAGAGAAGGAGTTTCTCTCGAAAGAAGTGAGTGGGAGGAAAGTATAACTTGGTGAGGTAATTGTACCTTCTCCCGAATTGGAAAGTAACTCATCACAGAAATCAGTTCCAGGGATGCCTACACCAATTAGTGAGGAAGCTAATGATGATGATCATGAAACTTCAGATCAAGTTACTACAGAACTTTGTAGATCAACAAGAGCACGATCCGCACCAGAGTGGTATGGTAATCATGTTCTGGAAGTCATGTTACTAGACCGTGGTGAACCTAGGAACTATGAGGAAGCGATGAAGAGCCCAGATTCCGCGAAAATGGCTTGAGGCCATGAAATCTGAGATGGGATCCATGTATGAGAACAAAGTGTGGACTTTGATAGATTTGCCCGATGATCGGCAAGCCATAGAAAATAAATGGATCTTCAAGAAGAAGACCGACACTGACGATAATGTTACTGTCTACAAAGCTTGACTTGTTGCGAAAGGTTTTTGACAAGTTCAAGGAGTTGACTATGATGATACTTTCTCAGCCGTTGCGATGCTTAAGTCTGTCTGAATCAGGTTAGCAATTGCTGCATTTTGTGATTATGAAATTTGGCAGATGAATGTCAAAACTGCATTCCTGAATGGATTTCTGGAAGAAGAGTTGTATATGATGCAACCAGAAGGTTTTGTCGATCCAAAGGTTGCTAACAAAGTGTGCAAGCTCCGGCCATCCATTTATGGACTGGTGCAAGCCTATTGGAGTTGGAATAAACGCTTTGATAGTGTGATCAAAGCATATGGTTTTATACAGACTTTTGGAGAAGCCTGTATTTACAAGAAAGTGAGTGGGAGCTCTTTAGCATTTCTAATATTATATGTGGATGACATATTGTTGATTGGAATGATATAGAATTTCTGGATAGCATAAAAGGATACTTGAATAAAAGTTTTCTGTGAAAGACCTCGGTGAAGCTACATACATATTGGGCATCAAGATTTATAGAGATAGATCAAGACACTTAATTGGACTTTCACAAAGCACATACCTTGATAAAGTTTTGAAGAAGTTCAACACAGATCAGTCAAAGAAAGGGTTCTTGCCTGTGTTACAAGTGTGAAGTTGAGTCAGACTCAATGCCCGACCACTGCAGAAGATAGAGTGAAAATAAAAGTCATTCTGTATGCTTCAGCCATAGGTTCAATCATGTATGCTATGCTGTGTACCAGACCTAATGTGTGCCTTGCTATAAGTGTAGCAGGGAGTTAGGAAAGTAATCTAGGAGTGGATCACTGGACATCAGTCAAGAACATCCTGAAATACCTGAAAAGGACTAAGTATATGTTTCTCGTTTATGGAGGTGACAAAGAGCTTGTCGTAAACGGTTACGTCGATGCAAGCTTTAACACTGATCCAGATAAGTCTAAGTCGCAAACCGGATACATATTTTTTATTGAATGGTGGAGCTGTCAGTTGGTGCGGTTCCAAGCAAAGTGTCGTGGCGGGATCTACGTGTGCAGCGGAGTACATAGCTGCTTCGGAAGAAGCAAATGAAGGAGTCTGGATGAAGGAGTTCATATCCGATCTAGGTGTCATACCTAGTGCATCGGGTCCAATGAAAATCTTTTGTGACAATACTGGAGCAATTTCCTTGGCAAAGGAATCCAGATTTCACAAGAGAACCAAGCACATCAAGAGACGCTTCAATTCCATCCGGCATCAAGTGTCAGAAGGGGACATAGAGATTTGCAAGATACATACGGATCTGAATGTTGCAGACCCATTGACTAAGCCTCTTCCACGAGCAAAACATGACTAGCACCAAGACTCCATGGGTGTTAGAATCATTACAATGTAATCTAGATTATTAACTCTAGTGTAAGTGGGAGACTGAAGGAAATATGCCCTAGAGGCAATAATAAAGTTATTATTTATTTCCTTAATTCATGATAAATGTTTATTATTCATTCTAGAATTGTATTAACCGGAAACATAGTTCATGTGTGAATACATAGACAAAGAGAGTGTCCCTAGTATTCCTCTACATGACTAGCTTGTTTATCAACGTAAATGGGTGATTATATACATGCTCTACAGGTGTCTCCGAAGGTGTTTGTTGGGTTGGCATGTATCGAGATTAGGATTTGTCACTCCGAGTTTCGGAGAGGTGTCTCTGGGCCCTCTCGGTAATGCTCATCACTATAAGCCTTGCAAGCAATGTGACTAATGAGTTAGTTGCGGGATGAAGTATTACGGAACAAGTAAAGAGACTTGACGGTTATGAGATTGAACTAGGTATGATGATACCGACGATCGAATCTCGGCAAGTAACATACCGATGACAAAGGGAACAACGTATGTTGTTATGCGGTTTGGCGGATAAAGATCTTTGTAGAATATGTAGGAGCCAATATGAGCATCCATGTTCCGCTATTGGTTATTGACAAAAGATGTGTCTCGGTCATGTCTACATAGTTCTCCAACCCGTAGGGTCCGCCCGCTTAACGTTCGATGACGATTTGTTTTATGAGTTTATGTGATTTGATGTTCCGAAGGTTGTTCGCAGTCCCGGATGTGATCACAAACATGACGAGGAGACTCGAAATGGTCGAGACATAAAGATTGATATACTGGAAGGTTATATTCGGGCACCGGAATGGTTCCGAGGTGTATCGGGTAGTTTTCGGAGTACCGAGGGGTTACCGGAACACCCCGAGGGGTTTATGGGCCTTCATGGGCCCTAGTGGAAGAGAGGAGGCAACAGCCTAGTGGAGGCGCGTGATGGGCCTCTAACCCCTCGTTGGTTACCCCAAGTGGAAGGTGTGAGATGCAGTGTTGTGGAAGTTTTTCCCTTAGCAAAGATGCCAAGGATCGAATCCCCAGAGACTCCTAGGTTCAACAAGTAGGTGTCAACTGCTAACAGCGCCAGATATTAGCTATCAACGTGGACCTGCACACAGATACAAATAACTTTGCTCCCAACGAGTACAGAGAGGTTGTCAATCCCTCCGGCCTTGTAGTTCACAAAGGATTAAACGCAAATGATAGTAGTGATAGATAATGTTTGCAATAGTAAATAATAGCGAAAAGTAAATAGCGGATGTGATCAATGATGGTAATATGGACCTGAGTCTCATGATGTTCACTAGTGATGTCTCTCTCCCAAAAGACGATAAAACAGCTATGTGAGGTAAACGAATTACAGCTGGGCAATTGACAGGATCACGAACGCAAACCAATGCTGACTACATTGCAAGAAAGGTTGAGGTTCAAAGCATGGGCGGTACGCCAAAGTAAGTAGACCGAAATCAATCAATATCTACTACTAATCATCCACCTTGAGATATCTATCCAGAACATCTCGCTGGTATTAAGTTGCGAGCCCCACCCATAGTGTAAACTCAATGCAATAGACAACTGCATTAAAAGAACTTTGCGTAAAGTAAACAATCCTTGCACCCGCGGGCACAAGCACCGTTGTTTTCCCCGTTGTGGCAACAACACATCCCCTAGACTTATGTTTCTGTCACTCAAACTAGTCATCGAGGGGCATGAACCCACAATCGAGCATAACGTTCCCTCTTGGAGTCACTACGTATTACTTGGCCAAAGCAATAAATAACAACGGAGAACATGCAAGAATTACTTATGAACATAAATATAAAAGAGGTAGATCAAATATATTACTCAATCACAATATGAACATAATCTCATAATCCATCGGATCCCAGCAAACTCATCATAGCAACAGCATAAGGATTACATATGTGCCTCGATCATGTAGGGCAGCTCACGCGGACTAATTAGTGAAGCACAAGAACGGGAGGAGAACATCACATAGCTACTGGTCATGGACTCATGGTCCAAGGGAGACTACTCACAACTCATCCGGGAGGCGTCCATGGTGGTGGAGAGGCTCCCGGTGATGATCCCCCCCTCCGGCAGGGTGCCGGGAAGAGTTCTCCTGGTGCTCCCGATCTTGGAAGCGGCGGCGGCGGCGGAACAGAGATGAGATCGCGAAAAAGAGTTCCCGTTCCGAGGGTTTCGAAGGAAGCTCTAAATATATGCCAAAGGGGGGCACTAGACGGGGCTCGGGGGGCCCAGGCGCCCCCCCGGCGCGGCCCAGGGGGGGCGCCGCCAGGGTGCCTGGAGCCCTGGTGCCCCCCCCCCCCGGCTGTCCTTCGGGCGCAAGGTAGGTTCTGGAACGCTGATTTTTTATATAATTTTTTGGATTTTTCCTGGCAGTTCTCGTAACGTGAAAACCTGAAATACAAAAACAGCCGAAAACAGAAACTGGCACTGGGGTGCACTGGATTAGTAGGTTAGTCCAAGTATGATCAAAAGTGTATGGAAGTGTATAAATATCATAGCAATATCACCCAAAAGTGGCATGGAGCAAGCAGAAATTATAGATACGTTTTGGACGTATCAACATCCCCAAGCTTAATTCCTGCTCGTCCTCGAGTAGGTAAATGATAACAAGAATAATTTCTATGGTGACATGCTATTAACCATATAGGACTTCTTCATAGTCATATGAAAAAAGCTTACCGAGACAATGATTCTATAGTAATTAAGTTGCCTCATGAGAAAATCACAAATGACTGAAAGTTTTACAACATGAAACTGAAACATCGAAAAGATTTGCAATGAACATGATGTGCAAATATGATAAAGTGATATCTAGCTTGCCCCCTTTAGTGAAGCAAAACATAAATGCAGGGGCACCTTCAAGGTTTAAGTGATGACTAGATTCAATGATTTCAGAAATAAACGATATCACAATCATGCAAAAGACAATGCTACTTTGGGACAATGCACATTACACTCAGAATGACAATCATGCTCTCAGTAGTTGGTGCTTGAAGAAAGAAGGTGGAGACTCAACATAAAAGTAAAAGGATGGTTATGTGCTAGAGCTTTTTTTTAATTTTGAAAACATAGAAGCAATTTTGTCAACGGTAGTAGTACTTCATATGTGTCATGCATAAGACATCCTATAAGTTGCAAGCCTCATGCATCGAATACCAATAGTGCTCGCACCTTGTCCTAATTAGCTCGGATTTCCATGGTTTATCATTGCATTACATATGTTTCAACCAAGTGTCACAAAGGGGTACCTCTATGCCACCTGTACAAAGGTCCAAGGAGATAAATCGCATTTGATTTCTCGTTTTTGATAGATCTCAACTTGAGGACATCCATACCGGGACAACATAGAAAATAGATAATGGACTCCTCTTTAATGCATAAGCATATTCTCATAAGAGATTGAGGATTAATGTCCAAGCTAAAACTTCCACCATGATACATGGCTTTTGTTGGCGGCCCAATGTTCTTCTCTAACAATATGCATACTCAACCATTCAACCCATGGCAAATCACCCTTACTTCAGACAAGACGAACATGCATAGCAACTCACATGATATTCAACAATAGTGTGATAGTTGATGGCGTCCCCAGAAACATGGTTACCGCTCAGCAAGCAACTTATAAGAAATAAGATACATAAGTGACATATTCTATACCATAATAGTTTTGAAGCTACTTTCCCATGAGCTATGTATTGCAAAGTTAGTCCGCTTAGTACAGGTGGAGGTTTGCAAAAGACTGGGAGCGACCAACTAAGAGAGCAATGACGGTCATGATCATGCAGAGCGACAAAGCAACATTGAATCAGGCATGGTAGTTATATTGCTACTCAGAAATAAAAGATCATCAATGCTTGACAGACTTTCTTTACAGTCTTAAATATGCGTGAGCATACGCCAAGTCAATCAAAATAAATTCTTAAATGAAGATATTACTAAACCATACCACATCATAGGCAAACAAATCATGTTGGTACTCCAATAACACATTGGGAATCCCCCAGCTATTTGAGACTAACCACAAGAAAACATGAATTACTAAGCACCATTATGCAAGTAGCATCTTTATCATAGACATATTAACAAATGCAACGGAAGCAAACTCTCTTAATAAGATAAGTATGATAATTAAAGAGAGTTCAAGCAACCAACTAAACAAAAGCTCTTTGAAAAGATAAGCATGAATACTAAGAGCAGAGCATGATAGTAGCTATTAAAAGACAAAGAACACACACAGCAAGGATAGACATGAAAATTCTATGTTATGTTCTAGGTAGAAGTGGAGCGTGTTTCTCTCCCACATAAAGAAAGCTGAGTTCCGACTCGTTATGAAAAACTAAAAAGAAAACTAAAAGCAAGACGCTCCAAGCATAGCACATAACACATGAAGTGATAAAAATATAGCGGAACGAAAGACGAACTGATAATGTTGATGGAGAAGGGGATGCACGGGGGCATCCCCAAGCTTAGACGCTTGAGTCTCCTGAATCTTTTTATCATCTTCCCTCGCACACTTGAAAACTCCCTTCATACATAACTCATTATAATCTGATTAGCGAGGTTAGTACCCTTAATAAAATAATTGTTCCTTGCTGGAAATAAAGATATTCTTGAAGTTCTACTGTTTCTCAAGATTGCCTAAAGGTTTTTTCAAAGAAAAAGCAAGCTCTTGGTTTGCAAAATGAAGGAAAGGCAAAACAGGACAGAATCTGTGAAAAACAGAACAACAGGTAGTAAATGATTTGTTCGGGGTACTTCTGCAACTCAAATAAAAAAACTGAGAACAGACGGACGAAAGACAATTATATAGAGAACGCTGTTGAAACAATTCAGACCAGAAAGATGATCTGGTGATTTTATACGAATTTTTCTATCCAAGGACAGAATATGTTTCCTGGACAGCACCTCACAACTTTTGAACTTTCTCGCAATCAGAGGCTATACTTGGCACAAATATGAAAAGCGAAGATATAATGATGATGCTACTGTAGTAAACAACATCATGACACAACAAAAGCAAAATAAAATTTTTATTCATGTGGGCTGCCTCCCAAAAGCGCTTTCTTTTATGCCTTTAAGCTAGGCATAATGCATATAGGTCAAGTTGTATCAATTGAACCATCATCAAGATCATCAAAAAGCTCTTCAATAATACAACTAGTCTTAAGAGGACTTCCAAATAAAGGCCTCATAGAGATACTTCTAGGTAGAAGTCCAAAAGGATAAAAGTCAAGGGAAGATTCATTTATAAATTCATTACAGAGAGGTGTTTCTTCCAAAGTCTTTACAGTTTCAACCCCTTTGGCGATAGATGGATTACTTTTAGAACGGGGAGCCTTTGGGACGTGAACGAACTTAGGCTCCCTCTTTGCCGGAGTTTCTACCTTTTTGGTTTTGATCGAGGAGAAAGTAGTTCCTAAGGTATCAAATATTTCCTCAATCTTGTCTATCCTAGAAGAGTCCAAGTCATGGGATTTGACGGTCTCCAAAATTTTGAAAATTTTATGCATGGAGCTATCAAGCCTATTCAAATTCCCTTGGATCTTACGATCCAACTCATTCATCTTATTAATGCTTGGCATCTCTAGCTCTATCTTTTCAAGTTTTTTCATAATGTGAGCTAGGGTGATGTCCTCTCGAATGCTAACAACAGGGAGATTACCAACAAGATTTTGAATAATACTAAGAGACTCCCAAACTGGGGCCTCCAGGAAATTCCCATTGATAGCAGTATCTAGAATAAACCTATTCCAAGAAGTAATTCCAACATAAAAATTTCTAAGCAAGATAGTAGTAGGTTACTTCTTGGTGGCTCTTTTTTGTAAATCATTAATTCTATACCAAGCATCTTTCAAACTTTCCCCACCTCTTTGTTTAAAGGTGAGAACTTCTGCCTCGTCAAAGACAAAAGGACCCGACATAATGACAACTAAAGAACAAGATAACTATTTTTGTGATTTTCGATAAAGGATACTAAAGCAAAAACTGAAAGGTAAACTAACAAGACTAAAAAGCAAAGGTAAAAGATAGCATGCAACTCCCCTATCGTGAAGAGTGGAGTCCCCGGCAACGGCGCCAGAAAAAATCCTTGATGGGCCTCTAACCCCTCGTTGGTTACCCCAAGTGGAAGGTGTGATATGCAGTGTTGTGGAAGTTTTTCCCTTAGCAGAGACTCCTAGGTTCAACAAGTAGGTGTCAACTGCTAACGGTTCCAGATATTAGCAATCAACGTGGACCTGCACACAGATACAAATAACTTTGCTCCCAACGAGTACAGAGAGGTTGTCAATCCCTCCGGCCTTGTAGTTCACAAAGGATTAAACGCAAATGATAGTAGTGATAGATAATGTTTGCAATAGTAAATAATAGCGAAAAGTAAATAGCGGATGTGATCAATGATGGTAATATGGACCGGAGTCTCATGATGTTCACTAGTGATGTCTCTCTCCCAAAAGACGATAAAACAGCTATGTGAGGTAAACGAATTACAGCTGGGCAATTGACAGGACCACGAACGCAAACCAATGCTGACTACATTGCAAGAAAGGTTGAGGTTCAAAGCATGGGCGGTACGCCAAAGTAAGTAGACCGAAATCCATCAATATCTACTACTAATCATCCACCTTGAGATATCTATCCAGAACATCTCGCTGGTATTAAGTTGTGAGCCCCACCCATAGTGTAAACTCAATGCAACAGACAACTGCATTAAAAGAACTTTGCGTAAAGTAAACAATCCTTGCATCCGCGGGCACAAGCACCGTTGTTTTCCCCCTTGTGGCAACAGCACATCCCCTAGACTCATGTTTCTGTCACTCAAACTAGTCATCGAGGGGCATGAACCCACAATCGAGCATAACGTTCCCTCTTGGAGTCACTTCGTATTACTTGGCCAAAGCAATAAATAACAACGGAGAACATGCAAGAATTACTTATGAACATAAATATAAAAGAGGTAGATCAAATATATTACTCAATCACAATCTGAACAAAATCTCATAATCCATCGGATCCCAGCAAACTCATCATAGCAACAGCATAAGGATTACATATGTGCCTCGATCATGTAGGGCAGCTCACGAGGACTAATTAGTGAAGCACAAGAACGGGAGGAGAACATCACATAGCTACTGTTCATGGACTCATGGTCCAAGGGAGACTACTCACAACTCATCCGGGAGGCGTCCATGGTGGTGGAGAGGCTCCCGGTGATGATCCTCCCCTCCGGCAGGGTGCCGGGAAGAGTTCTCCTGGTGCTCCCGATCTTGGAAGCGGCGGCGGCGGAGGAACAGAGATGAGATCGCGAAAAAGAGTTCCCGTTCCGAGGGTTTCGAAGGACGCTCTAAATATATGCCAAAGGGGGGCACCAGACGGGGCTCGGGGGGGCCAGGCGCCCCCCCGGCGCGGCCCAGGGGGGGCGCGCTGCCAGGGCGCCTGGAGCCCTGGTGCCCCCCCCCGGCTGTCCTTCAGGCGCAAGGTAGGTTCTGGAACGCTGATTTTTTATATAATTTTTCTGGATTTTTCCTGGCAGTTCTCGTAACGTGAAAACCTGAAATACAAAAACAACCGAAAACAGAAACTGGCACTGGGGTGCACTGGATTAGTAGGTTAGTCCAAATATGATCAAAAGTGTATGGAAGTGTATAAATATCATAGCAATATCACCCAAAAGTGGCATGGAGCAAGCAGAAATTATAGATACGTTTTGGACGTATCAGCGCGGGCCCCCCTTTCCTTCTCTCCCTCCACCTCTTTCCCCCTTCTACTTGTGGAAGAAAGAAAGGGGGGCCGAATCCTACTTGGAGTAGGACTCCCCCCTGGGCGCGCCTACTCCTAGCCGGCCTCCTCCTCCCTCCATCCTTTATATACGGGGGAGGGGGGCACCCCATAGAGACACAGGACAATCACTTAGCCGTGTGCGGTGTCCCCCTCCGTAGTTTTACACCTCTGTCATATCATCATAGTGCTTAGGCGAAGCCTTGCGCCGGTACCTTCATCATCACTGTCGCCACGCCGTCGCGCTGATGGAACTCTCCCTCGGCCTCAATGCTACTTCTCGAGCTTACGTTGTATTCCCTCGAAGAGGAAAGGGTGATGCAACATAGTAGTGTAAGTATTTCCCTCAGTTTTTGAGAACCAAGGTATCAATCCAGTAGGAGACCACGCGCAAGTCCCTCGCACCTGCACAAACAAATAAGAACTTCGCAGCCAACGCGATAAGGGGTTGTTAATCCCTTTACGGTCACTTACGAAAGTGAGATCTAATAGATAGGATAGTTTGATATTTTTGGTATTTTTGGATATCAGAACAGAAAGTAAATGCGGAAAAATAAAGTAGATTGTAGATTGATATGTTGAGAATAGACCCGGGGGGCCATAGTTTTCTCTAGTGGCTTCTTTCATGATAGCGGTATTCTACGGCGGGTAAACAAATTACTGTCGAGCAATTGATAGAAAAGCGAATAATTATCAGACTATCTAGGCATGATCATTATATAGAGGCATCACGTCTGAGACAAGTAGACCAAAACGATTCTACATCTACTACTATTACTCCACATCGACCGCTATCCAGCATGCATCTAGAGTATTAAGTTCATAAGAACAGAGTAACGCTTAAGCAAGATGACATTATGTAGCGGGATAAACTCAAACATAGTGATATAAACCCCATCTTTTTATCCTCGATGGAAACAATACAATAAGTGCCTTTCTGCCCCTACTGTCACTGGGAAAGGACACCGCAAGATTGAACCTAAAGCCAAGCACTTCTCCCATTGCAATAACTATAGATCTAGTAGGCCAAACCAGACCAATAATTTGAAGAGACTTGCAAGGATATAATAATCATACATAAAGAGTTCAGAAAAGAACCAAATATTTCTCATAGATAATCATGATCATAAACCCACAATTCATCGGATCTCGACAAACACACCGCAAAAAGAGATTACATCAAAGAGATCTCCTTGAAGACCGAGGAGAACTTGGTATTGAGATCCAAAGAGAGAGAAAAAGCCATCTAGATACTAGCTATGGACCCGAAGTTCTGAGGTAAACTACTCACAACTCATGGTGAGGGCGATGATGATGATGATGAAGGCCTCCAAGATGGATCCCCCTCCCGGAACAGGCTCCAAGATGGGATCTCCACGGGAACAGAAGCTATGGCGGTGGAATTAGGGTTTTCTCTATGCGTATGGAGTTTCTGGGGTACGTAGGTATATATAGGAAGAAGGGGGGCACTAGAGGCCATGTGGGCTGCCCTCGAGCACTCCGTGGTAAACTACTCACAACTCATGGTGAGGCGATGATGATGATGTAGAAGCACTCGATGGTAGGTCCCCCCTCCAGCGGAGCTCTGGCCAGGCCCCAAGATGGGATCTCACGGAAACAGAAGGTTGCGGCGGTGGAAATAGGGTTTTCTCTATTGTTCTGATGGTTTCGGGGTACGTAGATTTATATAGGAAGAAGGAGGGCACCGCGGGCCAGACATGGGGCCCACGAGGCAGGGGGACGCGCCCTGTAAGGGGGGCGCCGCCCACCCTCGTGGACGCCACCTCAGCCCTATTCCGTTGTTCTTAAGTCTCCCGTGCGTATTTTGCTCCAAAAATATCTCTCCCGAAGTTTCATTCCGTTTGGACTCCGTTTGATATTTATTCTCTGTAAAACCCTGAAATAGGCAAAAAAAACAGCAATCTGGACTGGGCCTTTGGGTTAATAGGTTAGTCCCAAAAATAATATAAAAGTGTATAACAAAGCCCGTTAAACATCCAAAACATCTTAAATAATAGCATGGAACAATAAAAAATTATAGATACGTTGGAGACGTATCAAGCATCCCCAAGCTTAATTCCTGCTCGTCCTCGAGTAGGTAAATGATAAAAACAGAATTTTTGATGTGGAATGCTAACCAATATAATTTTCAATGTAATTCTCTTAATTGTGGCATGAATGTTCAGATCTGAGAGATTCAAGACAAAAGTCTATATTGACATAAGAAATAATAATACTTCAAGCATACTAACAGAGCAATCATGTCTTCTCAAAATATTGTCGCTAAAGAAAGTTATCCCTACAAAATCTTATAGTCTGGCTATGCTCCCTCTTCATCACACAAAATATTCATATCATGCACAACCCCGGTTTCAGCCAAGCACTTGTTTTCATACTCTGTTCTTTCAAACCTTTCAACTTTCACTCAATACATGAGTGTGAGCCATGGACATAGCACTATGGGTGGAATAGAGAGGTGGTTGTGGAGAAGACAAAAAGGAGGGAGATAGTCTCACATCGACTAGGCGTATCAACGGGCTATGGGGATGCCCATCAATAGATACCAATGTGAGTGAGTAGGGATTTCCATGCAATGGATGCACTAGAGCTACGAATGTATGAAAGCTTAACAAAAGAAACTAAGTGCGTGTGCATCCAACTTGCTTGCTCATGAAGACCTAGGGCATTTGAGGAAGCCCATCGTTGGAATATACAAGCCAAGTTCTATAATGAAAAACCCCACTAGTATATGAAAGTGACTAAACATGAGACGATCTATCATGAAGAACATGGTGCTACTTTGAAGCACAAGTGTGGAAAAGGATAGTAGCAATTTTCCCTTCTCTCTTTTCTCTCATTTTTTTTGGAGGGGCTTTCACTCCTTTTTTTTATTTAGCCCCTCTCTATATTTTATTATGGGCCATCTCTTTTTTTATTGGCCTTTCCTCACATGGGACAATGCTCTAATAATGATGATCATCACACTTTTATTGATTTACAACTCGATACTAGAACAAAGTATGACTCTATATGAATGCCTCCGGCGGTGTACCGGAATGTGCAATGAATCAAGAATGACATGTATGAAAAATAATGCATGGTGGCTTTGCCACAAATACGATGTCAACTACATGATCATGCATGGCAATATGACAATATGAAGCGTGTTGTATGAACGACACGGTGGAAAGTTTAAAGGCAATATATCTCGGAATGGCTATCGAAATGCCATGATAGGTAGGTATGGTGGCTGTGTTGAGGAAGATATATGGTGGGTGTATGGTACCGACGAAAGTTGCGCGGTACAAGAGAGGCTAGCCTTGGTGGAAGGGTGAGAGTGTGTAATATCCATGGACTCAACATTAGTCATAAGAACTCATATACTTATTGCAAAAATTTACGAGTCATCAAAACAAAGCAATCAACGCATGATCCTAGGAGGGAGGTTGGTAGGAGTTAACCATCGCGCGCCCCCGACCTCCACACAAAGGATGACACTCTATAAATACCTCATGCTCTAACTTCGTCACATAGCGGTTCACCATACGTGCATGCTACGGGAATCACTAACTTTAACACAAGTATTTCTCAATTTCGTAATAACTCCACTATCATGACTCTAATATCGCTATCCTCATATCTGAAAACAATTATCAAGCATCCAACTTCTCATCATATTCAATGCACTTAGTGTGAAAGTTTATACTACATTGATCTTGGATGTCTATCATGTGAAGGCTAGTTTTATAGCCAAATCACATTACCATGTTGTTTTAATAGACTCTCAAAAGGATATAAGTGAAGCATGAGAGATCAACAATTTCTACAAAATATAATTACCACCGTGCTCTAAAAGATGTAAGTGAAACACTACAGCAAAAACTATTCAACTCAAAAGATATAAGTGATGCACGTAGAGTGTTCTAACAATTCCTAGGCCATATTTAACTCTCTCAAAAAGGTGTGTCCAGCAAGGATAATTGTGGCAAACTAACAAGCAAAGACTCAAATAATACATGACGCTCCAAGTATAGTTACCGATAGATGAAGACGAAAGAGGGGATGCTTTCCCGGGGCATCCTGTAACGACCGGATAATTAAACTACAGTAATACTCTGCTAATGATGCCACGTCATCGCTTTTACTGTTACTAGAAGCCACGTTGTTGCAAACGGGTTCGAATTCAAATTTAAAATAAAGTCAAACAAGTAAAGTTTTCAAATGAGAAAACTAAAATGTTCAAAGTGTTGCAAATATTCCATATATATTGATGATGGTGACCCAACACTTTTGTGAAGTATTTAAATGCCCTGTTGTGAATATAACAGTGGCTAAAAACAATTGTTCAATGCTTTTAATTAATAAACAAATATAAACCTATAATATCAAAGTGTAAAACATTTTGTGGCAGTGGGCTAGTTATTACTACTATTTTAGTGTCTAAAATCATAATCTATAAAACTAAAGATAAAAGAAACTAAATTGAAGACATAAGTAAATAAAAGGAAAGACAAAACACAAAAAAAGGAGAAGCGAACCAAAGCCCCCCTTCCGAGTCGGCCTTGGCCCAACTGGCCACATACCAGCCCACCGCGCCCCTCACCCCCTCCTCTGTTCACAGAGGAGGCGTGGACAGTGCTGATGGCCGCCACGGCCTCGGCCATCGCCGTGGCAACCATCCGGCGAGCCGGCTCGGCTATTTAACCGGTGCCCCTCTCCCCGTCGAACCCTAGCCACTTTCCCCTCTCCATTGCGCCCCGACCCCTTGAGCTTGAGCCCACCCGGGGGTGCCCGAAGCCGCCGTGCTTGCCTCAGACGCCGTCCGCCATCGCCACTGCCTCGTCGTCGCCGCGTCCCCGACAACCTCCCCGACCGGCCTCTTCAAGCCTCGACGACCCCCTTCTCGTCAACGGCTGTGAGCGCCGCCCCCTTTTCCCTATCGTTTTCCCCGTCGTAGCCGTCGCCTGCGTATTACCGAGGCCGTGCTCACCGAGCTCCTGGCCGCCACTGCGCCCGACGCCTGCACGTACACTCGTCGCTGTCGTTGCTCCGCGCAGCCCCGCTCCGCGATGGCCCTGCTCCTGCCACCGCCATTGCCGTCGCGCCCTCGACCGCCCATAGCTCCTAGCGCCAAACCTCCCCGCGTCCTCCCAGCATGGCCCCCGGATCCTCCCCTCCCACGCGCGGCGCTGCTGCCGCCGCCCGTTCGGCCGCTCGCCGCTCCACCGCTGCGCGCCCCTCCGCCCACGGCCTCGCTCCGGCACCGCCCCTCCTCCGCCCGCGGCCTCGTACACGCAGCCGCTCCTGCAGCTTCAGCCGGCCGGTGAGCCCCGCAATGGCCGCGGCCTTCCCTCGCCCCGTTCGGGCGTGCTTCAGCCCCGGTGGGTTCGCCCCGCCCCGCCTCCTCTATCTGCGGCCCCGACTGGCCGGCGGCCTAGGGCTCCACTCGCTGTGGCCGCGCGGTCCGGTGCCCGTGCACGCCCCCGCACCACCGGGCTTCGCCCCGACGGGTGCCCCGCCCCGTGCCCGTTAGCCTCGCCCGCTCCAGTGGCCTTGTGACACTGGCACCTGGGCCCCCATGCCCCTATTAAAAAAAGGAAAAAAAGAAAATAAAAAGGATAAAAATAATATTAATTAATTAATTGTTTAATTAACTTAACTAATTAGGTTTAACTAAACTAATTAACTAGATTAGTTAATTAATCTGTTAATTAGTCTAAGCAGTCAATGACACGGGGCCCCACCCCCTGTTCTCCAGTCAAATGTTGACTGGTCAACTGGGACCCCCTGTTGTACACTGTGCTGGGTGCGTCGTGCATATAAATATTTAATTTCTAATTAATAATAATTTCAGAATATTAATAAAACTTAGAAAAATCATATAAAATAATCCGTAACTCGGAAGAAAAAGATTTATATTTGAAAGTTGCTCAGAATTTTGAGACGAATCCGAATACGCGGTCCGTTCGTCCGCCACACATCCCTAGCATGCCAAACATGGAACAATCCCCCTCCGGTTCGTTTGTCCGAAAATGCCTAACACCGGGAATGCTTTCCCGGATGCCCCCCCCCTCGTCGGTATGGTGTAGTACTGCGTTAGAACACCCCTAGCATCGCTTATTGCAATGTTGTGCATCTGTATTGCATCTGTGTGCTATGTATTTATTATTTCTTCCCCCCTCTTCTCTCCGATAGACCCCGAGACTCCTGTTGATGCCCTGGTGATCGACTACGTCGACGACGACCCTACTTCCGTTTCAACAGAGCTTCCAGGCAAGCCCCCCCCCTTTGATCATCCCGATATCACCCATTCCATTCTCTCTCATGCTTGCATTAGATTTTGCTACTGTTCTTTTTTGATCCTATTCGGATGCATAGCCTGCTTTTGTACCTGCTATTGTTACCTACCTGCTTATGTTAAACTTATTAGTATAGGTTGGATAGTGATTCAACAGTGACCCCCACCTTGTCCTTGTTGCCCCTGCTTCATCATCGACTACTCGAGCAACGTGATCGAAGACCGAAGCCCGACTGTCCTTGTTACCACTACTTCATCATCGACGACTCGAGCAACGTGATCGAAGACCGGAGCCCGACACTTCACATCACATCACACCCCCTTTGTTGCTCTACTCTGTAGAGGTACTATCGGGTGCCGAGGGTGAAACCTCGTAACGCACTCATGATGATAACTCTGTAGTGTAGTTATTCGGTCGTGGTCATCGAGGGTGATTCCTCTTTCTCCATTCCCGATATGACTCTATCGTGCAACTCCTCAAGGGTGAACCTCGGGGGTGATTCCTCATAGTTCGCCTTGACAGACACATCGAGTGGAATTCGTCGGGGGTGGTTCCTCGGGTTTTCCACCTTGATGTATGGACACACAGTTACCTTGACTTACTTGAGACCTTTGTGGAAGGCGGGCCTGGTGAGCACCTGCGGGAGTTCTTACGGTGGCGGCTGGCTGTTTAGCGGTATCACCCAGGAGAGGTGATAGCTCCGGACTTGTCCCGACAGCCGTCACTTCTATCAATAATGCACTAACAGATTTGGGTATGTGTTCTGAGTTGGCCTCTGGCCTTTACGCACTAACCGCCACGCGAGAATAGTTATGGGCCTCCGCATCGTGGTATCAGCTGAAGCTTTGTCAGACGTCTAGGTCAGGATTGCGGCACGACTGGGCCGGCGACATCCAGTGTAGAGGTGGTGCCTGGTCCGCCCTACTCGTAACGACCCGGAGTGTAACGGGCGATGGCCCATGACCCCGGAGTGCTTAGGATGTAGACCGGCGGGGACCTCTCTGCTGAGCCTAGGTAGGGCTACGACGTGTTGACCTTCAGAGGCCGGGCATTGAGCCAGAAAGGTGTGTCCGGCCAGAGATGATCGATCATGAGGGTAATTAACGTGGTGCACCCCTGCAGGGAAGTCTATTCGAATAGCCATGTCCACGGTAACGGACGTTCAGTCTTATATCCTGATCTATTATAACTAGAAATGGATACTTGAGATATGTGATGGATATGTTGGCTGCGAGATTACTTTCTCGCAGGGAGTCGAGGAAGGATCTCTAGGCCGTTAATACTACAACATGCTTGTTAATTATAAACTGCTATTCTGTATTTCCTTCTACTGCTGCAAGATGGTGCTTTCCAGAAGATGCATGAATATGCTAGTCTTTGATAGGCTAGGCTTTCCCCCTCCTCTTCTGGCATTCTGCAGTTCAGTCCACATATACAGCTTATTCCTTTGATACTGATGCATACTTAGTATAGATCTGATGCTTGCGAGTACTTTGGATGAGTACTCACGGTTGCTTTGCTCCCCCTTTCCCCCCTTCTTTCTTCTTTCTGGTTGTTGCAACCAGATGGCGGATCCCAGGAGCCAGATGCCACCCTAGTCGACTACTACTACTACCCCGACGGAGCCTACTACTACGTGGAGACAGCTGACGACCAGGAGTAGTTAGGAGGTCCCAGGCAGTCGGCCTTGCCTCTTCGATCATTGATGTTTGTGCTAGCCTTCTTAAGGCAAAACTTGTTTAACTTATGTCTGTACTCAGATATTGTTGCTTCCGCTAACTCTGTTGCTTTCGAGCTTCTGTATTCGAGCCCTCGAGGCCCCTGGCTTGTAATATGAAGCTTGTATTATTTTAATTTGTGTCTAGAATTGTGTTGTGATATCTTCCCGCGAGTCCCTGATCTTGGTCGTACACATTTGCGTGCATGATTAGTGTACGGTCAAATCGGGGGCATCACACATCCCCAAGCTTAGGCTTTTGGTTGTCCTTGAATTTTACCTTGGGGTGCCTTGGGCATCCCCAAGCTTAGGCTCTTGCCACTCTTTGTTCCATAGTCCATCAAAGCAATACTCAAAACTTGAAAACTTCACAACATAAAACTTAGACAAAAATCTAGCGAGCTCCGTTAGTATAAGAAAACAAACCACTACTCAAAGGTATTGTAATGAATTCATTATTTATTTATATTGGTGTTAAACCTACTGTATTCCAACTTATCTATGATTCATACTCCCAAATACCACTCATAGATGCACTGAAATAAGCAAACAACACACGAAAAATAGAATCTGTCAAAAACAGAACAATGTGTAGTAATCTGTAACTTTTTCATACTTTTGTAACTCCAAAAAATTGAACTAAATTGGTTAGCGTGAGGAATTTGTCTATTAATCATCTGCAAAAATAATCAACTAAATAGCACACTCAAGTAAAATCTGGTGACCATTCTAGCGAGCGCTAACGATAATGTTTTTCATAGGAAGATCATATAAACTTTACACAAGTCTTCCCAAAGGTTCTACTTGGCACAAACACTAATTAAAACACAAAACCACATCTAAAAAAAACTAGATGCAATATTTATTCCTAAAGAGAAGCAAAAACAAAAAATATAACATTGGGTTGCCTTCCAACAAGCGCTATCGTTTTACGCCCCTAGCTAGGCACGATACATGGATAGATCTAGGTATTGCCATCTTTGGAAGGCAATCCATAAGTGGCTCTCATAATAGATTCATATGATAATTTAATTTTCTTCCCAGGAAAGTGTTCCATGACTTTCCTTAATGGAAACTGAAATCTAATATTTCCTTCCTTCATATCAATAATTGCACCAATCGTTCTAAGGAAAGGTCTACCAAGAATAATAGGACATGAAGGATTGCAATCTATATCAAGAACAATGAAATCTACGGGCACATAATTCCTATTGGCAACAATAAGAACATCATTAATCCTTCCCATAGGTTTCTTAATGGTAGAATTCATAAGATGCAAATTTAAATAACAATCATCAAGCTCATGGAACCCTAGCAAATCACACAAAGTTATTGGGATAGTGGAAACATTTGCACCCAAATCACACAAAGCAAAGCATTCATGATCTTTAATTTTTATTTTAATAGTAGGTTCCCACTCATCATAAAGCTTTCTAGGGATAGAAACTTCTAATTCAAGTTTTTCTTCGTAAGTTTGCATCAAAGCATCAACTATGTGTTTGGTAAAAGCTTTATTTTGACTATAAGCATGCGAAGAGTTTAGTACGGATTGCAACAAGGAAATACAATCAATAAAATAGCAATTATCATAATTGAATCCCTTGAAATCCAAAGTAGTGGGTTCATCACTATGCAATGTTTTAATGTCTTCAACCCACTTTTAACAATTTTAGCATCAAGATCTAAAAACTCTGAATCATTGGGACACCATAAAGTAGACTCATCTCCAATCCTATCTTTTTCAATATTAATATTAGAAAACAAGGATCTAATAGGAGACACATCAATAACTTTCAGATCTTCATCTTTATTTTCATGATAACTAGAAGAACACGATTTAATATAATTTTCTCTTTTAGCACGCATTCTAGCGGTACTTTCTTTGCATTCATCAATGGAAATTCTCATGGCTTTGAGAGACTCATTGATATCATGCTTAGGTGGGATAGATCTAAGTTTCAAAGAATCAACATCAAGAGTAATTCTATCCACACTTCTAGCCAATTTATCAACCTTAAGCAATTTCTCTTCAAGCATGGCATTGAAATTCTTTTGCGAGATCATAAACTCTTTAACACTAGTTTAAAATTCAGAAGGCATCTTTCCATAAGAGTTGTTGTAGGAATTACCAAAATTATTAGAGGAATTACTAGGAAAAGGCCTAGGATTAAAATTACCTCTATAAGCGTAGTTACCAAAATTATTCCTACCAACAAAATTCACATCCAAAGATTCATTGTTATTCTCAATCAAAGTGGAGAAAGGCATATCATTAAGATCAGAAGAAGCAATCTTAGCAGCAAACAATTTCATAAGTTCATCCATCTTTCCACTCAAAACACTAATTTCTTCGATAGCATGCACTTCTTTACTAGTAGATCTTTCGGTGTGCCAATGAGAATAATTAACCATAATATTATCTAGGAGTTTGGTAGCTTTTCCTAAGGTAGTTTCCATGAAAGTGCCTCCGGCGGCCGAATCTAAAAGATTTCTAGAAGCAAAATTTAAGGCAGCATAAAAGTTCTGAATAATCATACATAAGTTCCAAACCATGTGTAGGGCAATTACATATCTGCGGACCGCACGGTCTAGAAAAATGAAAAAAAAGCATGGTGATTATTTTAAATGCACATTCTGAAAGAAAGAATGTTTAGAGATATCGGAACAAGTTCGGTATGCAATTTCATCACCATAGTAGCAACATGAAATATATTCCACCGATTATTCCTGGAATGGGATTTCTATGGAAACATGATTCACCAATTGTGTCGTAGTAGTATATAGGTGTAAAACCATGTGGAATATAATAATAATAATAATAGTAATCAAATTAGTTTCCTACCAAATTAACAATTACTTGTTCATTAAGAATCAATGCAGAAATTTTATAATATTCAACCAGAGATATGAAAATAGAAAGATAATCACCCAAGGAAAAATTATACCGTGTGAGTAGAATAAAAATTATTAGAAAATGTATGATAAAATCAGTTGTATGATAGCAAATAAAACATACGGTATCATATCTCTATTGGAAAAGAAGCATGCAAGCCCAATTTATTCACAATGACCTGCTATATTCGCGCACCAACAAAGCAAGAAAATATATTGGAAAGAGCTAGTTGCAATTGTTTTTTTCTAGTGAAAGTAGTTCTAATAAAAGACAACTGGAAAATGTATTAATCAAGTAAGCAATATAGCCCTGTGAATCTAGAACGGTACAACTAACGGTTAGCTTTTAAACCTGGTACATCAACGACCACATGAAGGCTAAGAGCCTAAGACCACTTTCTTATCCCTCAATATAGTAATCATATTAAAAAGGAATAACTCATATACAGATTGAAACCACCTGGCAACAAAATTCTACTCCCTCCGTCCCATAATGTAAGACGTTTTTTTGCACTACATTAATGTCAAAAAACGTCTTACATTATGGGATGGAGGGAGTAGTTATTAGTTACACGGTTCAAGGTGATGTTTTTTTATAGTACCTTACACTGTGCTATAGAAATATAGTAGAAACATATCTATGATAGTGAAATTAGAGTATATGTATTTGTTCACCTCCACATTCATGACCGCTAGTGGTAGAAAGAACTAACAATAAACGTATTGTCTAGCTTAAAGTCAAGTCACAAGAAGGAATAAAATTAAATTAATCAAACAAAAAGAGTCTACATTCATATGTCCCTATAGTTAACAAACAACAAATTCAGGACTCCTTAGAACCTCACGATTAGTTAAAACATGTGAACATATCAGTACGCAAAGATAGTAACCATGGTTCTTTTTTTAGTTAACATAGTAATCATAGTTGGGTATTCTACTGATCTCAAAGATCATATCCTCATATTTCAGGTAACAAAATTTTGGCACAGGATGTACGTATAGTCTGTAAGTAAAAGGAATATCAGTCTGTGGCTGTGATGATATGACGAACATTGGGAAATGGGCAGTGCAATCAACTGAACAAATTTGAAACATGAAACCATGATATAAATATAACAAACCTTGGTATATTCTTACCTGCCACTTTACTATTCTACATATCTGAGACATTCCCGGACCATGTGCAAGTATAATATTTACTTGCCCCTTAAAATTTATCTATCGAGTGTGACACCTCAGTTCCACGCATGGAACCGGTGAACTTCAGACCTCGGTGGGTTTTATTTGTGTTGGTGTCATTTCTGTTCTTTAATTTCAAGAGTCAGGTGCATCCCTTTCCACTCAGACCAACAAAAGGAAAAAGGAGGAGGCATATTTTCAGAAATATTAACTTGGAAGCTCATGCACACCTGGAAAGAGGAAAAAAATGCACACTATAGAATCCCATGCTCATTGGGCCTTAAGGAATTGCTCTACTGAAAGCACTAATAAGTTACGTTCCGAAATTATTTAACCATGTGTAGGCTTGTTACCATTATCAGCTCGTATATGAAAAGGCCAAAATTATCAAGTTCGTACATGCTAGTTGGCAAAAGAATGAAACTGACAAATCAAATAACAGGTTGTAATTGAAAGTTACCATGCATTTGTCCATTAGTGGTTACAGTGTTGCTCCTTACCATGCTTTTACTTTATAACTGCACATTAAAATTAGAAAAGTTGCACATCTATTTTCTTAGATAGAGAAGACACTATAATAATGGACAACTGTTACTGTTAGTACATAGTCCTCGCCTCATCCTGAATATGCACCATAAATAGTTTTGACAGACACAACTATAAATATAATGAGTAAGAGCAGTTACCCGAGGTGAATGCTACTGTCACTACTAGAAAAAAGGCTATTAGTGGCGCACCCAATATTGCCATTAGTGGCGCACCATGGGTGGGCCACTAATACCACGCCACTAATAAGGAATACTAATGGCGCACCTCTGATGCGCCACTGTCAATCCCAATAACAGTGGCGCACCACTGGTGCGCCATTGGTATGCCACCTAGTGCGCCACTGGTATTGCAGCAGGGGTCCCTAAGGATGCGCCACTGGTATTCATATTGGTGCGCCACTGTTATTTAACTGGGTGCGCCACTAATGTGCAAGATGGTGCGCCACTGGTATAGCAGCAGGGGTCCCTACTAATGCGCCACTGATATCCCTATGGGGTGCGCCACTGTTATTTAACTGGGTGCGCCACTAATATGCAATATGATGCGCCACTACTATTAATTCTAGGAATTTCTTTTTGCATTTCTGGTATTTGCACAGGTTACAAAATACAATACATCACAGAATATAAACAGCACATAATACAATTCATCACATTAGTCTCCGAATTCGAAATAGCGAACAAAGTTCAAATATTAGACAAGTTTAGGTCTCGAGACCGAGTAGCGAGTTTGTCGTCACATTACAAAGTTGATATCATCTAAACTACCATCACATAGAAGAGAGCTGCGGTCACGATGAGCATCATCGCGATGAAACTAGTCTTCATCCGGTTCCTCCTCCGCTCCCTCCTCTCTCCCTCTAGATAGCGCTCGTATCTAGCTTCCGCCTCCGCCCTAGTGGTGTACCCTTTGTAACTGTTACCGCTGAAACGGTGAACCTGTCTCCTACACTCCTCCCAGTCGTCATAGACTCCGGGAACCCTACCCTTGTACACGACGTACGACGGCATCTCTATGCACTAGACAAACAAAACGTTAGTAGCAATTCACAGATAATATATAAGTATGCAACAAAAGGATCGGAAGAGAAAAGCAACACATTAATAGCACGGTTCATGGTCCTACTAATAAATAGCATCGATTACATATAAGTTGAACGACTGTCCAAACTAAAGAGACATACAAGTTCATTAAAGTTTAATTACAACACGAGCTAATCGACATTTCAGAACTACATACCATCAATACTTTCTTCGACTCGACTCAGGGACCGGAGCGTGGATGAAGCCGCCGTCATCCGTCGGCGTCATGAATGTGCGGTCGTTGTCAGCCTGCATTTGTAGCGTTGTTTCTATTTCACTGTTGGATGGTTGATATTTGAGGTGGAACTGCCCCGAGGTACGAAGGACATCTTGACAGATGATTTCCGCAAACTCCGACTGGATGCGAAAGAATTCTTGTCTGATGTCCATGTCCTGGATTGCCGACAAGCGTGCGGCCCAATCTTGGAGACCCTTTGGTAGCATAAGGTGATTATGGTCCCGTACGATCGCCCGCATGTGATGGAGGGCGTAGTAGGCATCCTTCTGACTGCTAGGCGGCTGCTTGACGCAGGGGAACGTCGTTACGTGGGTGAACACGTGCTTGCCGTACCTACACATTTCCTTCCTGAAGGTGCCTCCAGATTTGGCGTAGCCGGGGAGAGCATCATCAAGAACTTTCTTGATATTTGTGTAGTTTTTCTTCGACTGACGGTCCGAGTCGAAATACGTGGCCATGGAATATTTCGGGCTTAAGAGGATGAGTGTGCAACGTGTGTCACTGCACAAAACACGGAATGTTAGGAAAAAAAAGAACGATCGAAATCTAAGAAATCATATGTTATGGGGCGGTGAGGGGATGACTTACTCGGGAAAGTAAGGCACGAGGAAGCTATCCTTATCTTTGTTCGCCATAATGACGCCTTCGAGGTATGAACTCGCGACTTGTCGGTCCCCAGCGCTGTCCAAGTGCTTGGCACGCATGTAGAAGGGGTCGACTATCACGATGTCCGGGGTCTTGTCTCTAATGATCTGCATCTCCATATTGAGCGAAAATAGCCGAATGAAGGTCTAGTGCAGCGGATGAAGGTTAAACATAGCGAAGATGTCATCAAACCGCAGGACGATCATACTCCCGATGGTGCCATCGACAAAGCCCTTGCCCTCTGGCACCTTGGCCACGAAAACCGGGTATGAGTCATCTTTCTCGGAGAGACGCCGGATCCTGTGCCATATGCATGCCCGGATCAGCTGACGGCGGTAGCGTTGCGGCGGTCTTGCCATGGCTTGGCGCCGGCAGGACTGGCGGTGTTGTCTGTGGGGTGGTGACCCCCGCCCCGAAACGAATCTGGCTCTTCGACCAAAGAAATGGCCAGTTGAAGCAGGCGCCGAGGGTCATCACATCGTCTTCGTCGGCCCCATGGGGTCGATATGGAGGTAACAAGTCGTCGCAGCCCCGCAGCACCCGAACCAGTTGAACCCTATACACGGTGGGTGGCATCGGATTATGGTGGAACACGCGGTTTCCCGGTTCAACGATTTTGGCCTTGGCGACATCGATCAACTTGCCGTCCACGAAGTGCAGGAGAGTGCATGGAACTTCGTTGGCGGCGCCCTGCGAAAACATGTAGGGCGTCAGGGATGCCCAGTCAAAGGCAAGGAGATGAAGTCATCGGCCGAGGCTTAGTTACCGTGATGGCGTCGAGCTCGGCTAATGTCGAGGCACCGCCAACGGCGGGCGTGCAAGTGACGGAGGGGCCGCTTGCTGCCGAGGTGCCGGCTAGCGTATTCTTCCCACACCCGGGTGCATCAAGCTCCAATGCCGGCGCCGGCACCGGAGACACCAATGACGCCTCCGCCGGAGACACCACTGCCGGCGCGTTGTGCGAGTTGCTACCCGTCAAGCTGGGAATCGGGGGCGGCCCCTGTTGGCCGCCCGCAAACCACCCCCGCAGCCCCTCAACCAAGGTAGGCATAATGGCGGTGATCGTCCCTCCCAGTTGGTCTCGCACTTGGTCTCGCACTTGCTCTTCGACTATCTGAGGAATCTGCGCCACTTTTGCCTTGAGTTCTTTAACCTCCTGGCTTTCCAAGCTGGTCTTTCTCTCCTTTCGCCCAGTCTTATAGTATTCCGACCATTTCGTGGACAAGCCTTCGCCGGCCACACGACCAGCTGACGTCGGCTTAGTTAACTTATCCTTCTGTTTCATTACATTCAACGCCCTATTTAAAGTGGTGTCCCAAGGGGCAGACGGGGAGCTCTGAGACCCCGCGCTACTGCTTTCAGTTTCCTGCGGAAGGAACGTGAACCATTTAGAAATTTGGCTTCATTAATTAGAATGCAACCATATGGAGCTAATTACGCGGGGGTGTATTCCTTACCAGAACAAGCTCAAGCGCCTTCACCTTCGGATCCGTGGTAAGCTCCTTTGTTACCGGGTCCTCCTTGTACCGGGCTCTGATATAGTTCCTGGTCTGCTTTTCATGGCGGTATTTATCGAAGAGGGGCGGTAGGCCTTGCTCGACACGCTCCGCGTCCTCCTTGTCCCATTTAGGTTCCGCCACTCTGTAACCGCCGGGACCGAGTGTGTGGACCCCTAAGTTCAATTCCCGCATTTCTTTCCCCCACTGACTTGATTCCACGGATGCGTTGCTCTCGCACTTGGTCTTGAACTCCAGGTAGTCAACTTTGCTGATCGAAGGATTTTTCTCCTTGATCTTCTCATAACTATCACCTCTTTCAATCATTTTCTTCACCCGGGCTCTCCAAGAAGCCAGGGCCGTGCTCATCTTCGTGAGGGCGGCACTGTTCACTTTATTCCCTGAGAGGCGTGTGTTTGCGAAGTCACCGGGGAACTTAAATCGTTCGTGCAGCTTCGTGAAGAGGAGGATCCGCAAATTCCCTCGTTCACGATGCCTTAGGTTCTCGGTGTTGATCGTGACGGTGCTCCGGACAATGCACCCGAGTTGTCCCGCGTACCCACTGACTAATTCTTTGGGCGCCGTTGGATGCCCACTGGAGGACACTTCAGTAAATTCCTCCTTGACGGTGCCGAGCACGTTCGGGCGCCGGTCCTTCCGTTGCCTCTTCGGTTGGCTGCCATCTGTGCGTTCGCTGCCATCATCAGTGGTGGCATCCCCGGCGGCACCATCAGTGGTGTCATCCCCGACGCCACTAGGGGTTGTGTAGTCGGGATCGGTGTCTTCCGTGGCGTCCTCATAGCGGTGAGGGTATTCCTCCATCTCCTGGGACAGCTCCCAGAATGGCTTGCCGCCCGAACCGCCGGCCTCATCGTTGTCGGCCATGTTCGCTCTAAATAGGAAAAAAGTTTGGTCAAAAAGTTGGTTATTGTCAAGGAACAAGATCTCATCATTTAGGGTTTGTGAGGAATTATCATGGTCTCATCACTTAGGGTTTGTCGACACCGAGGCATCCTAAAAGCTACGGTTTTATCATTTAGAGTGCCGTTGATAGAAGCTATTCAGAACTAGTCCTACTTAATTCTTGATCCTACTTAATTAAGTACTAAGATACCCCAGCCCATGCATTAGTCGCAAGTACCCCATATGTCCTATTTTTAGCAAAGTCATGCTAAAATTCACGGAAAATTTCAGCATGACCTTTGCTGAAAATAGGACATATGGAGTACCCGAACTTGCCGGAACGGAAGTTAATCGACATTCCGGCAAACTCAAGGGCCTCTCGGGGTACCTGCAAAATCATCACAACACGATGGTCGGAGACAAAACCCAGCAAACTAGCACCACAATGTGCCTCTACTTTCATATGGATGAAAAGGCCACAGACCATATGGTCCTCTGCTTTCATATGGACAAAAAAGGCCTACATATAGTAGAAGTGTAGAACTAGACATAACAGGAAAATCACATTCAGTCTTGTTTTCTTCAGTTATCTTTTTTGAGTTATTTTACATGTCCTAGGTAAAATCTACCACTAGTAACTAGTTGTTTCTCAAAATATTATCTACAAACATGTTCCACTGTCTAATACATAGCCGTGTAGACAACAAAAAATGTTCCATACTTGATGCTTTGTTGATGCTTTGACAACTTAGACAGTAACAACCTTAATTACTTCAGACGATTACTGATGCTTTGCAGTTAACAAAGTAACCTAGCTCATATAAAACAGACCGTGTTCGTAGGCACAAAAACAACCACAGTACTTATTTGAAAACCGATGCAGTTAACAACTTGCATAGTAACCACCATAATGAGTTCAGCCATTAGTACTGATAACCATACTAGTACTGCTAATGCATTTCATGGCTTGAATGGGTTCAGTGAGCACCATACCAACCAGTAACTGAAGCTTACTTTCACCTCGCTTTTGTTAACTGACCGTTTCTTTACCACACACAATACTTTTCCTCTATAGTGTAACAGACTTTCCTGTTGATTGACTATTTCAGAGTAAAGGAAGATGCCTTCACTTGAGAAAGCTTTACCTCCAGAACTTGCTGATAATGCGCTTAGAGTAAGGCTCCTATCACACCTTTCTAATAGACAAATTACCCCCATCATGACCTGTACATGGTATTGGTAATCAGTAGTAAGTTCTGAAATTTCATTTCTGTAGTCACAGTAGCCCTATCAGTTGTTTACCCTTTTAGCTTTAGCTTTTGCAATTCATGTCTAGTACTCTTGTGCAACTAGCTCTTCATCATCACTAGAATTGGTCACACAAAATAATAAATATATGATGGCATTTGAGGAGAAAATGTTATCAGTACTTATAAGCTCTTTTCTTATGCTGTAGTTATACCGTGAATGCTTAAGGAGGGCTAAGTTCATCGGTAGTCAGGTAAGCATACTTCCGTTTGAACTATCATATTATCTTGTACATAATATTTCTTAGCACACACTCAGCTTGCTCCGTTCTCCTCAAGTATCTTTAACCTGAGAGTTTCTAGGAGAACTAACAGTCTGGTCACTCCATCGTCAGTTCATGTGTCACTTAAGCATCTGTGCATAGATTTTGAATTACTTCACATTGTTTTCTTCTAATAAAAACTGCTCCAAGGAATCAATGTTCTCTAGCAGCATAACATGTAAGAGGGCTTATTGTTTTCAGGCACTTTACAAGATGGAGAACCAGCTCCACAGTAGAACAGCTCCATTTACAAGATAGAGAAAAAGCACCGCCACGAATATTTCCGGTTTTGCAAACTTGTGACCGATTCAGCTCCATGGGAATGGAACCAGTGAACATGTTGAAACTGCCTCAATACACCATGAGAAGAAGAAAAATCAAGTAGCACATCTGTTTTCACACAGGTTGGAGCATTTAAAATAATTGCTGAAGATTTACACCTCAACAAAACAGCTAGCGCTTAGCATGTATAGGTCAATTACATCCAGCAGCACAGTAAAATGCAACTGATGAAAAAACACTGCAAGAAAAAAAGTTATATAAATCAGCAAAAAAGGCTCACCGGGGCCGGGGC
>LR738714.1:780915642-780944601 GCA_902687465.1 Secale cereale
ACCTTATGATAAACATCCAAACACTTTAAAATAAACACATGGCAATTTTAATACTCCCTCCATTCCTAAAAATAGGGCGTATAATTTTTTTACAATGCATATCTCCTTTACTCAATCACAATATAGAATCATTTACAATGCTATGGCATGGTTGAAATCAAGTGAGATGAAATAACAGTCATCAAAGATTGACATGAAATAACAGTCGTCAAATTAAGATTGAGTTTGCATGTAAAGTAATATAATGTTTAAAAGATCTTTAATAATGGTTGAAATCAAGTGATACATGTAATAATTTAGTTGCATGTAATAATTGAGCTTGCCACTGACACACACACACACGCGGCCGACACGTCGTGATTCAATCTTAGCTATCTTTTCACAATCTTCTTGCCCTTCTTCCTTGCGGTTGAATAATTTAGCCCCGGAACCCCTTGAATTGATCTTCTCTTGAACGGACGTCCTTTAGGTAGGGTGGTCCTGCTTCTTCTTGTGGTGTATGGTACTTCATCGTCATCGTCATCTTCCATCTTCGGGTCGCCGTACTTGTCAAAGTCTTGCTCATTGGCGACTCCATCCATTCTGATGATGTTCCTTTTGCCTCTCCTCACGACAACACGACTGGCTTTGACGGGTCGGTAATGAAGAAGCATTGGTCCACTTTGGAAGCCAGTACCCATGGCTCATTTTTCGCGGTGACGTTTGCGCCCGCGGTCTTGGATTTGGCTTCTGGTATAACCATGGTGGTGAAATACCGGTCTTCTTTTAGGACGCTCTTGGCCCATCTGACACGGAACATCGGGACCTTCTCTCCAGCGTAGCTCAGCTCCCAGATCTCCTCGATCCTTCGGTAGTATCTGTCCTTGTCGTTACCGGTGTAGGATTCCATCGTTACCCCGGAGTTCTGATAATCGCTCTTCATGTCCTTTTCCTCGGCGTAGAATGTGTAGCCGTTGATATCGTACGCCTCATAGGTCATCAGGTTGTGCTCGGCGCCCTGTGACAAGGCGAATATGAGTTTTTCTTCCGCGGAAGAATCCTCATGTAAAGGGTACGACAGAAGCTTCTCCTTGAACCAACGCGTGAAACATGAGTTGTGCTCTTTGATTATAGCTCCCTCCGTCCTCTGTTGGCCTCGGTCATTGTACGTCTTCTCAATAAAGATTTTGTGCTCTACCACCCAAGGATCGACCACGTCTATGTGTTGTAGCGCGACTAGGTTTGCTCTTTCAAAGTCGGCGAGTCGACCCATGAAGTCGACATGCATTTCGCGGCGACCCTCGCGGTGACCCCATCCAGCGAGCCTGCCGAGGTGCCTGTTGACGGGCAGACCAACGGGGTTCTCGATGCCTAGATAATTCGTGCAGAAGGAGATGCACTCTTCGGTCAGAAAGCCCTTTGCTATGCTTCCATCTGGACGTGCCCTGTTGCGAACGTATCCTTTGATGACACCATTCATCCTTTCGAACGGCATCATGCTGTGCAGGAACGTCGGCCCGAGTTGGATGATATCCTCCACGATATGGACCAGCAAATGCACCATAACGTCGAAGAATGCGGGCGGGAAGTAGATCTCAAGCTCGCATAGTATCACCACGATCTCTTCCTGTAGCCTTCTGAGTTGCCTCACGCCAACAGACTTCCGAGAGATGACGTCGAAAAAGTTGCATAGGCCAAATAGCGTGTCACGGACGTGCGCGTCCATGATCCCACGGATTGCAACTGGAAGTATCTGCGTCATCAGCACGTGACAGTCGTGAGACTTCATCCCGCTGAACTTCTGCTTCGCTGAGTCTAGGTATCTGCTTATCTTCCCCGCGTAACCGTAAGGAAGTTTTACTCCTACGAGGCAGGTGAAAAACTGCTCGATCTCCTTCTGACTTAGAGTGAAGCACGCGGGAGGGTAGTCATATTCGATCTTCTTGGCCTTTTTGCCTTTGCGATGACTTTCCGTGTCCTTCGCCTCATCATCATCATCATCATCATCATCATCATCATTAGGGCGCCAGAGCTCCTCCCTGATGCCCATTTTTTGCAAGTCTGCCCTTGCTTTCGGCCCATCTTTGGTCCTCTCTGGCATGTTGAGCAGGGTACCAAGCAGACTCTCGCACACGTTCTTCGTGATATGCATGACATCAAGGCTGTGAGGCACACGGAGGATCTTCCAGTACGGCAAGGCCCAGAAAACAGACCTCGTTTTCCATACCTTCAGCAGCGGCTCTGGCGCCTTTCGCTTCTTTCCCGGCGGTGGGCACTCTTTCCAATTTTTCAACAGCTCGTCTATTTCCCCGCCGCTCCTCGTACGTGGGGGTCTTCGGGGTTCGGTTTCACCATCGAACAGATCCTTGCGTTTTCTCCATGCGTCATCGTCGCGAAGCCACCTTCGATGTCCCATGAACACGGTTTTCGAAGACCCGGGATCTCTATCTAGCTGGCGATACGTTGTGTCATCCATGCACCTGACGCATGCACAAAATCCGTGGACCACCTGCCCCACGACATATCCGTAACCGAGATAGTCGTGCACCGTCGTGAGCAGTGCGGCTCTCATAGGAAAATATTCTTTCGCTGCGGCGTCCCACGTATTGGCTGGCGTTTTCCACAGCGTGTCTAGCTCCTCTTTCAGCAGCCCCAGATACAGATTGATGTCGTTCCCTGGTTGTTTCGGCCCTTCAATTAGCATACTCATGTGAATGTACTTCCTCTTCATGCACATCCATGGCGGAAGGTTGTACATCCACACAAACACAGGCCAGGTGCTATGTGTGCTTCTCTGGCTGCCAAACGGATTGACTCCATCGGTGCTCGCGCCCAGCACGATGTTCCTTGGATCGTCCCCAAATTATGTGTCTTCGAAGTTCAACGCTTGCCACTGGCTCGCGTCCTTAGGGTGACTCAGCATCTTGTCTTTTTTATTTATCTCCGGATCATTTCCGTCATCTTCTCGCTTCTTCTCCTCCCTATCCGCGTGCCAACGCAGGAGCTTTGCTAGCTTAGGGTCCGCGAAATACCGCTGCAGACGAGGAGTGATCGGAAAGTACCACACCACTTTTCGAGGAGCTTTCTTCCTCTTCTTGTATAGACTGACGCCGCACACCGGACATATGGTAGACTCCGCGTGCTCGTCCCGATAAATGATGCAATCGTTCATGCACACATGGTCTTTCACGTGCGGTAAATCCAGAGGACACACGATTTTCTTCGCCTCCTCGAAACTGGTCGGGCACTTGTTCCCCTTCGGAAGACGTTCGTGCCAGAATGACATGTTCTCGTCGAAGCATGCGTCGGTCATTTTGTGTTTTACCTTCATCTCCAGAGCCATGAGCGTTACTTTCAGGCGGGTATCCTCGGGCCTGCATCCTTCATACAATGGAGTAATCGCGTCTGTCTCCAGTTGATCCAGCTTGGCTTTCTCTCGGGCGACAGCTCTTGCGTTACCCGTCTGCTTGCGAAGCAGCTCTTGAATATGAGGGTCATGCACCCAGCCCATCGATGGTCCATCGTCGTCTGCTCCGGCATCTTCATCTTCATGATCATGCCCTTCGTCTTGATCTTCCTCATCATCATGTCCGGCATCTTCTACATGATGACCGTGTCCTGCATCTACTTCGTGATCATGTCCTGGAGATTCTTCATCTTCTCGCCCGCCCTCGCCGCTATTGTCTTGCTGCCCTTCCTTTTTTCTGCTTGCCCGGCCCCCATGGATGACTTCATAGTCATCTTCATCACCTTGCCACCGATAGCCATCCATGAAACCACGCAAGAGCAAATGGTCCCGCACCTGCCCGGAATCCGGGTCCGCAATAAGGCTCTTCAGCTTGCATCTTCGACACGGACATTTTATCTCCGTCTCGTTCTTTTGAAGCATCTCGGCCTTCGCGGAGCTCAAAAACCTATTTACGATGCCTTCGGTCATCGTGCGGACCATGGTCGCCTGCGGGGTAGAGCAAAATGATATTTTAGAACAAAAAAAAAATTTGGCATGACTTTGCCTAAAAATAGGACCAAAAAGAATGCACATAGTGCCAAATTCTCGCCGAAACGGAAATGAATCAACATTTCGGCAAAATATTGGCAACTATCGCATTTCAAATACCGGTACCTGCAAACACAAACATATGCAACACCACAAACATACGTACATCTCTAGGCCATAAAAAGTGTGTACGTTGTTGGAGACGGAGAGAAAAGTAGATCTAGAACATAAAGAAAGCTTTCCCCTTACTTACCTATCAAAAAAAGGAAATTTAACCACTTAATTTGGGTGAATCAATGGTGCAAATGAGGTGAGGAGGAGGAGCAAGACGACCAGATTTGTTTTGGTGGAGGGGGGAAAGTGAGTGTGTGTGGTAGGTGTGGCTGCCTAATTAGCTACTGCTCCCAGGTTACCAGTGGCGCACCCCTTCACTGGTGCGCCACTAGTAGCCAGGAATACTAGTGGCGCACCAGTGAAGGGGTGCACCACTGCTATGGTTTTTTTTTTTGGACCACCATGCCCAGCCTTACCAGTGGCGTACCAGGGCAAGGTGCGCCACTACTATCAAAAATAGTAGTGGCGCACCTTGTCCTGGTGCGCCACTGGTAAGCCTGGGCATGGCTGGTTACTGTTCGAAAACATAGTAGTGGCGCACCCCACACCTGGTGCGCCACTAGTAATGTCACTATTAGTGGAGCACCTGTTTGTGGTGCGCCACTGCTATATAGTAGTGGCGCACCACATCTCTGGTGCGCCACTAACGGTGATATTACCTATAGCCTTTTTTCTAGTAGTGTGTTGTTTTCTGGCAAGAGGGCATGCATGAGTGCTAACAGCAGCCACATGGAACAAATATTCCTTCTCTAGCGGTAATGTGTGCTTGCCCCTATCTTCTTTGTCCCCCAAATTTAAAGGAATATGACTTGCCTCCTGCCACTACAGGGGGTGTCATCTGCCCATCTGATTCTCCACCATAATACCATAAGGATGCGGGATAGGAAAAAGAGAAAAAAAATAAGTTGCCGCATTGGCCTATGGCGGTAGTGAATGGAGTTGACAACGGTGAAATTAGGGCGTGGGAGAGGAAGAATAGCTGTTGTGAATAGCTTACGATTACGCTCAAATAGAAGACCAGCTGTTGGGAAGAGATTGCGATGACGCTCCAATAGATGACCGGCGACACTTGAAATAGCCCCACCACACTGGCACCGGCTGAGCATCTTCGTCCTCGGCGCAATGCGTGGACGTACACAATTTGGGCTTCACGGCTGTGGCTTCCAATAGACGACGGACGACAGCGGAGATGGGAACACACGCTGCAGCCGTTAGCAGTACTACTGAACCACGATCAACATGAGCATTGAAGTTTCGGTGGCGGCGGCAGGGGCATGGGATTTGTGGGATCAGGGTATGAGAAGCTATGTAATGGGAAAGAGAGACCACGTAGGGTTTAGAATTAGTAGGAGGCAATGCTTAGATTTCTTATCCCTTTTCTTGCTGAGGGAAACGTGGAGAGGCCAAGGTGAGTACGACTCGCACGACCACGTGAGCAGCCAGAATTTGTTTTTTTTTCCTTGAGGGAACTGCAATTTGGGAAGATCTAGACCGTAATAATTCGGTCCAACAAGATTAATGGCTCATAATTTCTAATTAATGTGGTAATTTCTAGGGAGTCTCTAATTAGTATAGGTATAGATTAATTACATTCTCTCTCAAGCTTGTGCAACATGCTCATGATCTAGTTGCTTAAAATTCATGATATCATTTCTAAGAGAGATGATCTTAGGAGGAGGGAAATACATAGAGATAAAAGCTTATTTGCACTTATTCCACGAATCAATACTATTTCTAGGAAAAGAGGAAAACCAAGTTTTAGCACGATCTGTAAGTGAAAACAGAAATAACTTCAATTTAACAATATCGTTATCCGTATCCCTTTTCTTTTGCATATCACACAAATCAACAAAGTTGTTTAGATGGGTAGCGGAATCTTCACTAGGAAGGCCGGAAAATTGATCTTTCATGACAAGAGTCAACAAACCAGCATTGATCTCACAAGATTCAACATCGGTAATAGGAGCATTGATCTCACAAGATTCAGCATTGGTAATAGGAAAATTGATCTTTCATGACAAGAGTCAACAAAGTCACACAATTTGGTATTGTTCTGAGCCATAGTGATAACCAAGCAATCCAACACACAAGCAAACAAGAAGTAAGCGAATGGTAAACACACGGCAGAAGAAGGGCAAATAAAACGGTAAGGGTGAAGTGGGGGAGAGGAAAACGAGAGGCAAAAAATGTAATGCGAAGGATAACGGTTTGTGATAGGTACTTGGTATATGTCTTTTGCGTAAGCCTCCCCGGCAACGGCGCCATAAATTCTTCTTGCTACTTCTCGAGCTTGCGTTGTATTACCTCGAAGAGGAAAGGGTGATGCAGCACAGTAGCGTAAGTATTTCCCTCAGTTTTTAAGAACCAAGGTATCAATCCAGTAGGAGACCACGCGCAAGTCCCTCGCACCTGCACAAACAAATAAGAACTTCGTAGCCAACGCGATAAGGGGTTGTCAATCCTTTTACGGTCACTTACGAAAGTGAGATCTAATAGATAGGATAGTTTGATATTTTTGGTATTTTTTGATATAAGAACATAAAGTAACTGCGGAAAAGTAAAGTAGATTGAGATTGATATGTTGATAATAGACCCGGGGGCCATAGTTTTCTCTAGTGGCTTCTCTCATGATAGCGGTATTCTACGGCGGGTAAACAAATTACTGTCAAGCAATTGATAGAAAAGCGAATAATTATGAGACTATCTAGGCATGATCATTATATATAGGCATCACATCCGAGACAAGTAGACCAAAACGATTCTGCATCTACTAGTATTAATCCACACATCGACCGCTATCCAGCATGCATCTAGAGTATTAAGTTCATAAGAACAGAGTAACGCTTTAAGCAAGATGACATGGCATAGAGGGATAAACTCAAACATAGTTATATAAACCCCATCTTTTTATCCTCGATGACAACAATACAATATGTGCCTTCCTGCCCCTACTGTCACTGGAAAAGGACACCGCAAGATTGAACCCAAAGCTAAGCACTTCTCCAATTGCAAGAACTATAGATCTAGTAGGCCAAACCAGACCAATAATTCAAAGAGACTTGCAAGGACATTATAATCATACATAAAGAGTTCAGAAAAGAACCAAATATTTCTCATAGATAATCTTGATCATAAACCCACAATTCATCGGATCTCGACAAATATACCGCAAAAATAGATTACATCGAAGAGATCTCCTCGAAGACCGAGGAGAACTTGGTATTGATATCCAAAGAGAGAGAAGAAGCCATCTAGATACTAGCTATGGACCCGAAGCACTCCGTGGTAAACTATTCACAACTCATGGTGAGGCGATGATGATGATGTAGAAGCACTCCGTGGTAGATCCCCTCTCTGGCGGAGCTCCGGAATAGGCCCCAAGATGGGATCTCACGGGAACAGAAGGTTGCGGCGGTGGAAATAGGGTTTTCTCTGTTGTTCTTATGGTTTCGGGGTACGTAGATATATATAGGAAGAAGGAGGGCATCGGGGGCCAGACGTGGGGCCCACGAGGTAGGGGCGCCCCCCCCCCCACCCTCGTGGACGCCACCTCAGCCCTATTCCGTGGTTCTCAAGTCTCCCGTGCGTATTTTGTTCCAAAAATATCTCTCCCGAAGTTTCATTCCGTTTGGACTCCATTTGATATTCCTTTTGTGTAAAACCATGAAATAGGCAAAAAAATAACAATTTGGACTGGACCTTTGGGTTAATAGGTTAGTCCCAAAAATAATATAAAAGTGTATAACAAAGCCCATTAAACATCCAAAGCATCTTAAATAATAGCATGAACAATCAAAAATTATAGATACGTTGGAGACGTATCAGTCAACAGGATCAAGAGTACAAGGGACGTCATCGAGTTGAACGTGTGCTGAACACAGAGGTGCCGTATGTTCGGTGCTAAGATCGGTCGGATCGTGAAGACGTACTACTACATCAACTGCATTGATATAACGCTTCCGCTTTCAGTATACGAGGGTACATAGACAACACTCTCCCCTCTCGTTGCTATGCATCTCCTAGATAAATCTTGCGTGATCGTAGGATTTTTTTTGAAATTACCACGTTCCCCAACAACTCTCCCTCTTGTTGCTATGCATCAAGAGCTCGAGGGACGTCATCGAGCTGAACGTGTGCATAACTCGGAGGTGCCGTACTTCGGTGCTTGATCGGTTGGATCGCGAAGACGTTCGACTACATCAACCGCATTAAGCTAACGCTTCCTCTTTCGGTCTACGAGGGTACGTAGACACACTCTCCCCTTTCGTTGCTATGCATCTCCTAGATAGTTCTTGCGTGATCGTAGACTTTTATTTTGAAATTGTATGCTACGTTCCCAACATGTTTTGGTGCAAGTAATACAGTTGTGAGGTCCAGAGAGGTGTGGCAGCCGCCTCCTTTTGGCCACATCAAGATCAATGTCGATGCAATTTTTGGGGAGAGTTTAAGTGCCGCGAGCGTTGGGGTGGTGGCCAAGAGCTGTACAAGAGATATCATTATCTCATCTTGGGACTTCATTAGATTATGCTCTGGTGTGGATGAAGCGGAGCTTCGAGCATGCCTAGCTGCGCTTTATATTGGTATTTCTCTTAACAAGCCTATTGTTTTGAAAACTTATTGTGCGTTCGTGGCTTCTTTCCTAGCAAATGAAAGTTGTGACAGATCCTCACTCATAGACCTCAAGAAGGAAGCACTTAGCATCATCGGGCTTCTGGGAAACTTCAAGTTGTAAAAAATAAATATAAGGGCCAATTCAGTAGCTCATGAGATTGCTAAATTTAGTTTCGATAATATATGTGATGGTTTTCTTTTTAATATTTTTTCGCTCTGTGTGGCGCATGTTGTTATGAACAATCGTAATGACGTTTTAATTAATTAATATATGGACGATTGTTTTTTTTTATAAAAAAAGTGAGGTGAGACTATTTCAATTGCTCGCCGAACCTTTTTGTACCACCTTATTCAGATTGGTCAGTTGGTTGCGGTTCCCAGGATAAGAAGCAAGTTTTTTTGGAAATTTTTCCGCAGCCCACAATGTGAGGCATGGACGGCTCAACAAAAAAAATCATACGTACCACACCGCATGCACTTATGACGAAAATCACCAATACGCACGAAACGTTTTCCCTTGATCAAAAAGTAGTACCACCTCGGATAGAAAATAAATAATAAACTAATAATGTGGGTGAACGTATGAAAAGAATTAGCGAAACGCCCGTGCGTTGCAAAGGGAGAAAAACAATATGTCAGCATTCCCCACATCCCCGCACACACTCTTCCACGTCCTCCATGTGAATACAACGCCCGATCTATATTGTGGCTTATCCTGCTTCCTGCCATCGTCGGCGGTGGTAGTTCAACCTTGTGTCAGTGGAATGATTTGGGTGACGGCCGTCAATAATGGGAGGAGATAGTAGGCAGTAGTGCTCGGCCGCGTCGGTTGGGTGCCGCCGGTTAGCGCCTCGTCTATAATTTGCAAGTAAGTTTGCTACAAAATTATAGACCTAGGCATGATTCTAAAATAGTCGTATACATTGTTTCTGACCGCTTGTTTTTTGAGGAATTGTGGAAAAAATAAATCCTTTGAAAATAAAGGTCAGACTTCAAAGAGATACATAGATTAAATCATATAACGCATATGCCCGTGCGTAGCAACGGAGAGAAAAAAAATAATATTTCAGCATTCCCCACATCCCCACACACACTCTTCCACATCCTCTATGCGAACACAAGGCACGATCTATATGGTCGCTTATCTTCCTTCCTGCCATCGTCGGTCCGCGAGATATTGATAGTGGTGGGATTACCACCCAACTGGTGCCTTTTTTTCTTCCGGGTCCACCTCCGTCTCGGAGTTGTGGTCACGTCCTTATTTGGTTGCTACGCGACAACCTTCGATTCACGGTTGCTTCGACCGCTCTCTCCAACGACGATGTAATCGGATGGATTACTAATTGCAGTGCATAAATTTTGTGTAACTGGCATAATTAGTGCATAACCAGGCATGAATGTCCCTTCATTATTAGGGTTTATTCTCTTGGACACAATAGGGAAGGTTTATAGTTCAATACCCTCATGCCCTAAATTTTTTGCTAGTTGTCAGTGTGGCAGAAAAATAAATACGTGGTAGGTCCAGTTAGGGATAAAATGGGAAACAAAATCTATACATATATGTTTGCTTTTCTTGGGGCAGCTGCGTGGGACCTACTATATGACGCTAGTTGCGTCAAATAGTACGTGGAATGCACAACCGATCGCGTTTGGGCCAGCTACTGGCAGGCACCAAAATGACCTGTGTTTGCAAGGCACGAGTATAACAATACAGAAAAATGAAGGGTTGAACGATCGAACACATGACCTTAAAGACTCGACCACGTGCTGCTAGCCATGGCAACAAACACCTATTTCTAACCAATGGCCAGCGTGAATATGTAAGAACATACTGCAACGTCAGATTTATAAAAAAATAGAAAAAATATGAACTGCCGAATATTCTTGAAAAGGTGAACATTTTTTGAAATTACGAACAATGTTTCTAATATTCCGTCCATTTTGAGAAAAAACATGAACAAAATTTGAAACGATGTCATTTTCTGAAGACATGAACCTTTTATGAAAACACAAACATTTTTTGAAGTTCTAATCGACTTTTGAAAATGAAACATGTTTTAAACATTCAGAATTTTTTTATAAAATATATTCTTAAACGCAGACATTATTTTGAATTGGTGAACATTTTACTAAAACAAGAATATTTTTCGAATTTGGAATGTTCCTTCAAATGCATTTTTTTTATAAAATCCCAAAAAAATTTGGGAAACACAATCATTTATTGGGACAAAATTTGAATATGTCCTGAATTTCAAAAAAAATTCGGAAGGATAAATTTTTTTCCAAACATTTTTAAAAACAGGAACAGAAGATTGTAATTCTGAACATCTGTCGAAAAATTGAAAAAAAAATCTGAATTTTTTTGGAAAAGTTTTTGTTACGAAATAAGGTAAAGAAAATAAATTTCAAAGGAAAAACATAATGGGCCGGCACAGTTTTATGCACCCCGTGCCAAGGTCTGACTATCTGCTGCATTCGGCCTCAAATAGAGTTTATGCTGCTTCATGAGCAGACAAATAAGTAAGTGGGCTGGCTTGGCTGGGCCCCAGCGTGTGCGTCCTAAGTACAAAAATCTGGATTGCTAAAATTGTAAAATAGACGGACGCACAAAACTTTAGTACCATCTCGGATGGAAAAAAATCTTTTCGATGCTGAACGGATGAAAAAATCGGAGAAACACACCTTGCTTATTAGTAGAATATATATATATATATATATATATATATATATATATATATATATATATAGGAAATAAATAAAAAATAAAAAATAGACGTATAGATATAGATCGGAGATGACCATCTGTCTATCTGTCCACTCTGCTTTCAGGTTGGCACGCTCAACATTTCCGGTATTGATGGAGTGTTTCCTCAGCTCCTTGATAGGCCCCCAACTAAATCCGGTAGGAAGGACCTGCAGTGTAGTAATATTGACACCCCCTCTGCCGTCCATTTTCCACCTGACCTGATAGAGTCAAGCACGCCGTTCTGGAATTATTATTTTTAAACACAATATAGACGCTTGGAAAAAAATCACAGATTTCGCATATCACTTGGGGTTGGGATCGTGAGCTGGCTTTGATGTGGCGCTCCCACCGGTTGTTGCCTCCTGCAGACAAAGGCATCCTCTACAGGTCGGCATAATTGTCATAAACACAAAAACAAATAGTTATAAATTAAAGATAATATACCACATCCGAATCGTACACAGGACGAGGGCCGACGTGGGCGGATATCAAAACCATCGCACTATATAATAACAAGCAATAATAAAAGTAAGAAAATTAGGCAAATATCTACCTAAAGCAATAATAACAAGCAATAGTAAAAGTAAGAAAATCATAGACAGAACAAGAGGCTCACCACGGTGGTGCCGGCGACGAGATCAGCGCTGGCGATCGACGGCGGTGAAGACGGGGACGGGACGTGACGGATTTTAAACATAGAAAAATCTATGAGAAAAATGGAGCTTGGAGGTCGAGCTTTGAGAGGAGAAAGCTTAACTAGTGTGGCTCGAGCATTTCATCGAACACCTCATGTGCATAGGAGGTAAGCTAGAGCACCACAAAGCTCTTCCCTCGCCGGCCAAAAAAATAGAGCAGTGTCGAGTGCTCTGCTCGCCGGCGGTGGGGTATATATAGGCACCCCATTGGTCCCGGTTCATGGCTGGATCCGGGACTAAAGGCCCCCTTCTGTCCCGGTTCCAGTCACGAACTGGGACCAATGGGTGTGGGCCAGGAGCGAGGACCATTGGTCCCGATTCGTGTCTGGAACTGGGATAAATGGGTTCAGACCAACCGGGACAGATGCCCCACAAGGCCCGGCTGGCCTCCTAGGCGCACGAACTGTGACGTATGCCCCCATGGGTCCCGGTTCGTGACTGAACCGGGACTAATGGGCTGGCCAGGCCCAACAAAAGCCCTGTTTTCTACTAGCGGTTGTACTCTGTACCATGTCTAATGTGTGAATACTCAATTGATATGGTATTTAATACTAGATTTGTGACGATATCGCATTTAATGGCACACACTTAAGAATATCTTCTAAATTTATATTTGCATAGATGGAAAGATAACATCCATAAAATGGATACCATCTTATAGATAGAACCATATTTTACAAATTAAGTATAGTGAGACGGCCAAATCTTTGTGATCTCATTTTGAGCGAGATGGGAGTAAATATTCTCTAGCCATTAGTCTATATAATAAGATACAATGCTTCTAGATGCTCAAACCGAGTCAGGAGTAAGAAGTTTGTGTCTTCTCTTATGGAAGGGAAAGCTATTCTTCTTTGCCTTATGGTGCTTGTGCACCTAGGAAATTCCATTCATATTGGTAAGAAATCAATCTGCCCATCCCTATATATGTTTCCTTTCTCCTATCAACCAAAGTAGGATAATATTGTCACTTAAACATCATGAATATTTTCATATTTTTCCCAATTTGGACTTCTTTTTATGGTGTGTGTTTTTCTTTACAGATAAATGCAAGGATCTAGTTCACCCACAAAGACAAACATGCAAGGATGTAGCTGCTGCTTACGGCCGTGAGTGCGTTTTGTCAAAATGCCAGGTGGCCTGCAAGAATATGTTTGGAGCGGATTACAAAGTATCATGGTGTAGCAACGTCCTCCCATACTATTGGCATTGTATGTGCCGTATCTGTTTGTAGAATTTCAATGAACCATCATGTCGAAAAATGGACAAATGATGTGATCCAATAATAAATCTTCTTGTGACATGCATCTAAGATATATAACGATTGCCAAATTTAGGTGTTCTATTTGATTTTGTCATGTGCGATATTTGATCTGCTACTTTTAGGTTTGCATGGCCTCATGATTTATAAGTTAAAAAACAACCATATATGACATGAATGAACCGAGCTAACTATACCGGCAGTCCAGTTTTCTGACAGGCCCAGAACACAAGGAAGTAGTATATATTTCTCTAGTCGGTGAGTATGTTTTGTGGTAGAAACTTGTAGGATCATATATCGACCAGAGGAATGTCTAAAAAAAAGATATCAACCAGAGGGGGTGAATGTGAATTGAATAATTTTAGCAATTTCTACAAAATAGATATAAGACCAAAGAAATAGATTGTTAAAATTAAAAGAAGATTGGCGAATGGAAGAATAACTCAACAAGAAACTATAAAACTTCGTAGCATGCAAGGCAGACTAGTAAGATACAAGTGCGGAAATGCCTACTAGCGGCGTTCAGGACATGTATTTAGTGGCACTAGGTGCCGATGCCGCTAGTGTGACGACAGTGGTAAGATGGTACTACCGGCGTCCACACCCAACGCCACTTGTATATCTCTCATCTGTGGCATTTGGCACGCAACACCCGTAACAAATTATTAATACTGCACCATGGACGGTAGATGCCAGCAATAGAAGTCATGTGCCATGTGGCTGATGCTTGCTTTGTCTAATTGGTCCCAATGTCAGTAAACACCTACTGTCAGATAACCCCAGCATGTAACAATAATCTAGTTAAAACATTAATTAAACTAAACCTTACTCAAACATTAATATTAAACTAGTTGGCATCCACATTTTACACAGATTTGAACAGCACTATTGAAAACACAAAATTAAATCTAATCTATAATACCTAAATAGTTCATCCCCACTATCATATTTCTCTTGACATGCAGCCTATCCACATCAGCAAGACTGCCACATCATCATTTATTTAGAGACTTACAAGCGGGACCCAGCACAGTAGAAAACAGACATGTTGGCTTCAGTTACTGTTGTTAGGTCCAACGACAGAGCCTCCCACAGACTAATCCAGCCCAACCCATCTCCCCCACTTTCCCTGACTAAACTCCAGCAGGCCACCCTACCAGGACCCATGATGGTCTCAAAAGCAGGCCAACTCAACAAATTAAAATTCTCAACAAATATGTATTTTATTTCCACCGAGGCGTTATTGGCTCGAGGGGACACACACTGGCTCTGTTCATCATCTCCATTATTTCCCCTATTCCTATCCTAGGTCCACTCATCTAAACAAATCCTCGCATTGATTCTTCCAGTGGTTCGGCTCGTCTCCCCTCAATCAATAAAATCTCCGCCTCAACTATAACAAGTCACCCACAAAGATGACGGAACTCCCGTTCCATACCGCGCCACCGCCAGCCAAACCTTCGCGGCCCATCCCCACCGGAGAACCGCGTGATGCTGACCCGGAGTCCAGTGATTGACACCGTCGCATGACCGAACTGTACCGGAGGACCAGCTGATCTGCACCAGATCACATCCCAGTAGAGAATTGCGCTGCAACATCCGCTCCCTCGTGTGCATCATGCCACGGATCCAGCGGCCGGGGACGTGAGGCTACGTTGGGGTGCTCGCCGATCGGGCCGGCGGCTGCATCGCGGTGGATCGGCCGACCTTGCCGGCGTCAAGGTGTAGGCTCCACGGGCCCAAGACTCATGCCCCGGCATCGAATCTGGCACCCAGCGAGGCACACTTGCCAGTTGCCACCGCTGACATCCTCCTTCAACATCACCTCGGCCAGAGGTGGGGACTCTCCTTCTTTTCTTCATATCCTTAGGTTTGAACGTGTTTTGGAGTTAGCCTGGTTGGAATCTCTAATTTATGCGTTGTAGGAAGCTTTGTTCGTCTCCAGCCGTCTCCTCCATTGCAGCAAAGTCCGGTAGGCCTCTCTACCTATCATGTTAATTAGTTTAGTACAAATAGCTGCAGTCATGGTCCATACATTCAACTCTGCCCAACTACCATCCTGCATATCTCTCTCTCTCTCTCTCTCTCTCCCTCTCTCTCATGTTAGTTTAGTACATATTGTATTGGTATTTTAATCCTTTTCTCTGGCTGTTTTGAACAGTTAGAGCGTATTCAAGTTCATTTTCAGGTATGTTGTTCCCTGGTACATAGTACTATTCCACTGAATGGCATGGGATCGATCTAACACCCGGGTGATACAATATGTTGATTGAGATTTGTGTTCTTCCCCTACTGCAAGGTTTTATTCATCTACTTGCATAAATGAAACAAAATATGAAGTGACTCTTATGAACATACTTGAATTCTCTCTGGGATTGAAGATAATTGTACATGCTTGCCTTGAGTTACTTTGATGTCATATTGAAGTGGAGAATGCAGTTTCTCTTGGATACGTCTCATCCTAGATGTGTTTGTTTAGCTGAATGGTCTTCCTGACAAGAAATTGAGTTACTCGGTGTCCTATTGCAGTGCACAGTGAAGTTTCTCCAGCATACTCCCTGGATATACTAATGTGATGAGAAATAAGGGTGATGATGTGTTTCTGGTTTGTAGGCAGATGCTACGATTTTTTTATCTATACTAGAATCGGAACTGATGTTTGGTGTTCATCCATGCATGTATGTGTACTTACAATAAAACAATCTTCTCTAAATTAAGCACATGGATATTATCTGTTCAAACCTAAAGCTTCACTTGATAAATGTAAGCGTCTAATTAAATAGTGGCTTGCCAATTATTCAATCAAAATGTTGAATTTAGATCTTAGTAATGAATAGACCTTTTCTGTAGTTTGAATATCACTATTTGATTGTTCTGATGTAAATTACAACTTGAGCCTAAATGCATATATGTCCTTGCTGAGAGGATCAAACATAACCTGTTTTGATTATCCTTCTGTTTTATTGTTCTATGTTGGTTTGCATCTTCTTAACAAGATGCAATAAAAATAGAGTTCGTGTGTTGTCATAGTCAGAAGCAATGTCATTTCTCATACCTTTGGTTATTCTTCCGATAAAAAATGGACCAAGCTGGGCAATGGAAGCGCATTAGCACCACAAAAGGATCTCAAATTAGCGTGAACTCTCTTTGTTTCTTGCTCAAAATATTTATCTAAACTTATCACGAGAAAATCTGATCAAACTATGGTGGTACTTTTTTTAACTTTTAATATCATTCTGCGAAAAGTTCAAATAAATATATTTTTCATGATTTCATTATTTTTGCACTACGTAATGCTATAAATTACCGCAGCAACGCGCGGGGTATTATCTAGTTAAAACTAAAAGGAACGCCTGATTCCTCACCTGCATATCGCCATCCAAGATGGAGACAATGGCCTCATGGTCGTAGATGGAGCCTAAGTACTACACATTGGATGGAGGAGCAGCCGGGACAGGAGCTGGTTGGCTCAGCTCCTATAGCATCTCGTTGGGAGGAAGCGACTTGAATATCACCCGAACCTAAGGAACCGTGTGCGACATCCACAACTCCTTTGCGTTGTGGCATGTAGGAGGCAGTGGAGGACGTAGCACTCCTAGGAAAACCTCTATAGGAAACCACTTAATAGTGGTGCGGGTTAGTAATAGCCCGGTCGAAAAGAGCGCACTACCGGTAGGGAATAGTAGCAGTGCGGGCACAGACAGACGGCACTACTACTAAGTGCTCCCCACCATGTCCCCAACACAGGTAAGTAGCGCGGGATGTTGATTACCCACAAGTATAAGGGATCAATCATAGTCCTTTCGATAAGTAAGTGTGTCGAACCCAACAACGAGCAAAAGGAATCAATAAGCGCTTTTCAGCATGGTATTCTCTACAAGTGATGTAAATAGTGGTGACAAATAGGTTCATAGCAAGATAATTTGTAGCAACTAACAAAGTAACAATAGTAACAAGGTGCAACAAGGTGGCCTAATCCTTTTTATAGCAAAGGACAAGCCAAAACTGTTTCTTATAGTGAGCAAAGCGTTCTATAGGATACATGGGAATATTGTCTAGTTAACTTCATGAAGATTCATTGACTCGCGTTCACTATTTTGATAAGCTATTATCTGGGTGGACTGGTAGTATTGTGTTGTTCTTACTTGAACAACCCACTTATGATTACCCCCATCGCAAGCATCAGCAACTATGTAAGAAGAATTAAGATAAATCTGCCATAGAAAGAAACATATGGATCCAAATCGGCCGCTTACGGAATAGTGCATAAATTAGGTTTTAAAATCATGTCACTCTCGCAACCCATCATCTACTTACTAATCCCATAATGTCTTCCCCTAGGCTAAAAAATGGTAATGTGTCATGTAGTCGACGTTCAGACGCTATCACTAGAGGAGGGACAACATAACACATCATCGTAACATTGAACGAAACCCAACTTGACATTATTAATCATAACTAGACTTCTCCCATGTCCTTAAGAACAAATGAAACTACTGAAAAATCATATTTATGTTTATGATCAGAGGGGAATTATATATGACTAACAACTAAATATATGATCTTCCACCAAGTAAACCAACTAGCATCAGCTACAAGATGTAATCAACACTACTAGCAATCCACACATACCAATTTGTGGTTTGGGGAGAAAGATTGAATACACGAGAACTAGGGTTTGAGATGAGATTGTTCTGGTGAAGATATTGATGGAGACGATTCCTCCCATGATGAGAGGAGCGTTGGTCATGAATATGACTTCGAGTTTCCCCTACTGGAGGGAAGAATCCCCGGCGGAATCGCTCCGCCGGAGAGCAAAAGTGCTCCTTCCCAGGTTCCACCTCGAGACGGCGTAACTTTGTTCCAAAGTCTTCATCTTAGTTTTTAAAGGAAAAATGGCCTCATATAGCAGAAGATGGGTATAAGGGGGCCTTTGTGGGCCCAACAAGGCACCTGGGCACACCCGCTAGCCTTGTGGGCTCACTGAGGGTCTTCTCCAGCACTCGTTGCTTCAAATATTTTTATATATTCCAAAATGTTTCTCCGTAAATTTTCAGTTCATTTGGAGCTCCGGAGAATAACTATGTTTGTTGTAGCACTTTTAGGCACATAATTCCAGCTGTCAGCAATCTTCCTCTTCAAGTGTATCTTGCATTTTAAGAGAAAAATTACATTAAAATTGCATCACAAACTGAAATATTGATATAAAATATGATAAATAACAATATATGAAAACATGATGCAAAATGGACGTATCAACTCCCCCAAGTTTAGGGTCCCCTTGTCCTCGAGCGAATACCGAACTCGATAATCACGACCACAGGTTTATACAGAGAGGTGTCTATAAATCAAAATACGTACATGGAAGTATCATCATCATTACTATAGTGCTACTTCTTGAGTTTGCATTGGTTTTTCCATTGAAGAGCAAAAAGTGATGCAGCAAAGTAGAGATAAGTACTTCCCTCAGTTAAGAACCAAGGTATTCATACGTCTCCAATGTATCTATAATTTTTTATTGTTCCATGTTGTTATATTATCAAATTGGATGTATTACATTCATTTACTAGCAACTTTATATCATTTTTTGGGACTAACCTGTTGACATAGTGCCTAGTGCTAGTTGTTGTTTGTCGCTTGTCTTTTACTTCGCGGAATATCAATGCCAAACAAAGTCCAAGTGCCACGAAACTTTTTGTAGAAATTTTTCTGCCCAGAAGACACCCAGGATGCCCAATAAGTGCACCAGAGGGGGCCTTTGAGGCCCACTAGGCACCAGGGTGACCCAGAGGCCCCAAGCGCGCCCTGGTGGGTAGTGGAGCCCATAGGCAGCCCCTCCACCGACTACCAGCTCTATAAAGGAAAGCTTACAGATGGGCGCACGGACAAACATCTCTGAAAAAATCCTGTGATAGTTGGGTAGCGCATCGGAACGGAATGCCACAACCTTGGGTAGCCGGCCCCAGGAGGAAGGAGGAGCATCGTGTGGGGGCGCGAGAGGCAGAAGCGAAGGGCTGGGGGCGAGAGGAAGGTGGAGCATCATGTGGGGGCGCGAGAGGCAGCAGCCAAGGGTATTCATAGATGGCATACGCAGTGGGCGGGCGAGGAACGTGGTTAGACGTTGGATGGGAGGGCGATCCGCGTGAGGCACGCGACAGCCAATGGATTGAACAGAAGGAGGAGGAGGCGGATCGATATACTTACTGCGTAGCAATTAAAGGGTTGGTTCTGGAGGGCCTGATTTCAAGGAGGATGAAGATTCGTTAATAAATTTCCAAAAAAATACATTCCATAAAATATAGACCACTGGGTAGTTTCCCTGTATTTCTTAGCTGGTTAATTACTACATATTGTGAATGAATCGTGTCAGATCTTTCTGTGCATTGTTAATCTCGAATCCTCTCCCTTGTCTCTCCTAAAAAACTTGCATCAACAATTCTGCATCCATGCATATTTCAATAACAGTTTCGCTGCACGCTAATTAGGAGGACAAAAACAGTTTTGCCATGCCATCAATTCATCTGGGCAATATAGTTTGTTACTTATCTGCCAGAGATTCTTGCTTGCATGCAACCATGAGTTGGGGACACACAGAAGTAGTAGCGTCATGGCTCGGAGAACCCTGACGACCTCTTGTTTTTTCTACAGTGTCTCGGTTCTTCTCACTTTGATGCCATCCACAGAGAGAGGATATGTCTTTCGGACTCCGGTAACCTGTTATGACAATCATTTAGAACCACCAGATTGACACACTTACACTAAGAGCATCTCCAGCCGTTGCGCCCCCAAGACGCGCCGAAAACCGCCGCTTGGGGGCGAGCCGACGCTATTTTAGGCTTGGGTGCTAGTGCGTTCCCAACCGCCGCCCCCAGGCGCCGATATCGGCCTAGTATCGGCGCTTTCAGCCCATTTTCGGCGCTGGATTGGCCCAATTCCCGGCGCAAAACGGCTCACGCTCGACGTTTTTCGGCGCTCATTCAAATAAAATCATCACAAAAATCATCACAGAAGGCCGCCCATGTTGCAGGGAGCTGGTGATCCACTTGGGCAAGAGGACCATGCCTGTAATATGGTTCAGTGTCCAACACTGGCTCTTCCTGCTCGCTCTCAATGATCATGTTGTGCAAAATGACACAACAAGTCATGATCTCCCACATTTGATCTTTCGACCAAGTCTTAGCGGGGTACCGGACAACAGCAAATCGAGATTGGAGCACGCAAAATGCTCGCTCGACATCCTTCCTGCAAGCCTCCTGAACCTTCGAAAAGTGGGAGTTATTGCCTCCTGGCACAGGGCTTGAGATAGTCTTCACAAATGTTGACCTTCTCGGATAGATGCAATCTGCTAGGTAGTACCCCTTGTTGTATTGGTGCCCATTGATCTCAAAGTTCACCGGAGGAGAATGGCCCTCGACGAGCTTGGCAAAAACAGGAGAGCACTGCAGCACGTAGATGTCATTGTGAGTTCCTGGCATACCAAAGAAAGCGTGCCAAATCCAGAGGTCTTGTGTGGCCACTGCCTCAAGTATCACACTTCAAGCTCCGTTGGCACCTTTGTACATCCCCTACCAAGCAAACGGGCAGTTCTTCCATGCCCAATGCATGCAGGCGATGCTTCCAAGCATACCAGGAAATCCTCTTGCTTCATTATGTGCCAGGATCCGAGCAGTGTCTTCAGCATTGGGTGATCGCAAGTACCTCGGTCCAAACACTGCCACCACAGCCCTGCAGAACTTGTAGGTGCACTCAATGATTGTGGACTCGGCCATGTGCCCATAGTCGTCAAGTGAATCACCTGGAACCCCGTATGCAAGCATTCTCATAGCTGTCGTGCACATCTGGATTGAGGTGAATCCAAGTGTGCCGGTGCAATCCTTCTTGCACCGGAAGTAGTTGTCGTACTCCCTGAGTTCATTGACTATCCCGAGGAAAAGCTTTCGGCCCATCCGATAACGGCACCGGAAAACTTTGTCGCCGTGCAGTGGAGCATCGGCGAAGTAGTCAGAGTAGAGCATGCAATAGCCTTCGAGCCGATGCCGGTTCTTTGCTTTCCGTCGCCCCGGCGCCGAGCCGCCTCGCCTCGGCTTTGCAGCGCCGGCAAGCAAGCCGGCCAGGGCGGCGAGGACCATGAGGTGTTCTTCGCCCTGGGCGGCGGCGTCGCCTTCCTCCTCGAGCAACGCCGCGAGCACCTCCTCGTCGTCGGAGTCCATCATGGCCGGGGCAGGCAAAGCACCGAACACGTAGCGGGCGTCGTGCGCAGACTCGTCGGTGGGCGCCGGAGCGGCGAGGGGAACTCAGGGAAAGTGGGGGGAGAGGGCGTCGGGGGGATCTTTGTTTGTTTCACGGCGAGGAATGGCGAGATAGCGGCGGCGGCGGCGGAGAGGTGGCTGGTGACGCCGGGATCGGCAAGGTGTCGGGGAAGGAGAGGGGAAAACGGGGCGAATCAGTGTGACTTTTCGCCTGACAGTGGGGTCCCGGGCGATTTTCTCTTCCGCCGGTGCCCCCAAGCGCCTCCTAGTGCACCGGGTTCAGCCGGGACGCGCCGGCTCAGAAAACGGTCCGATCCAATGGATTTCGGCGTCTTGGGGGGCGCTACTGGGTCGTTTTTTCGGCGCCGGCGCTAAAAAAAGAGCTGGGAGGCGTCCTGGGGGCGCGGCTGGAGATGCTCTAAGGCCATCAATGCATGTTTGTCAAGGAAGGAGGAGAACAAGAAGAAGACCGGCCGCTTGCTTTGCTGCTTCTAACTGACCGCCAGCCAAATAAGTACGTCAACATGTTGTTGAAGTTGGGTCTTGTTGTGTCGTTTGCTCACAGTCCCTTCTTAACCCACTATATTGGTCTCTGCTGTACGTCACGCTCGCCTAATCAACAGGTCTTTTTTCTGTGGAGATGGTACTCAAGATCTTTTTGAGGTCAGAAAGATTTCTAGGGACTTGAAGCATCTTCCTCCTTTGTCAAAAAATCGCTAATTCCACGAGGGTGAAACACATGCATGGACAATAGCCAAACAATAGTCTCATATACTTTGTAATCCTTTTATGCACATGACACACATAAGCTGAAAGCATCTTCTCTCTTTTACTATGCAAAAATGTAGTGAGGAGGCCAGGTCCAAGTTTCTATCCAGGACCGGCCCTGTGTTTTGGAAGGCCCTACGCGAACTCGACGACATGGGCCCCTATGTCCTAAGTTTTAAGACCACATATATGTATGAGTGTGCGTTATATATATAACTTATTAAGAGTAACTTTCAATTATACATCTTTAGTTTAAAATTTGACTATATAATTTACATGACATCATCGAGAATAATAATAACCAAATTTGAACTGACTCCATCAACAACAATAATACTAAAAAGATCGCAAATTAAAACTAACATGACATGGTTACCTCAAATAAGAGCCAAATTAGACTGAGTCCATCGACAACAAGAACCCTTCAGTGGTAGAATTTTTAGATTACTATCTTTCATTTTTCTCCTTTTTTCAGCACCCGATAATTGCTTCTTCTTAGGTAACATGGCTGGTTAATGTCCTAAAATCATGAAGAAATGTTCAAAATAGGATATGTCGTGGACTTAACACGACAAATGTCCTAGTGTAAGGACTTAGTCGTGGAGCCATCACAACTGGGGTTAAACGAGACAAGGGACATGGAGAGTTTATACTGGTTTGGCCCCTCGCGGTGGAGGTAAATGCCTACTACAGTTCGGGATTGTATTGCTTGGGTTTCGATTACTAGGGAGCAAATAGGCTCGACCTAGTTCACGATCTCTTGTTTCTTGTCCTTAACTCGCCGTCAGGTCACCCCTTTATATACATAGGTTGATGCCCGGCCGCTTACAGAATCCCGGTCGGCTCATACACATTGTGTCCGGCTCGGTGACTAATTAAGCTTGACTTACAATACAAGTTATTCATATGGCGGTTTAAACTCTTGGGGCTCAAGTCACCTCTGGGTCTTGGGCCGTCAACAGGCTCGTCATGACCCGCCATCTTCAATGTACACACCGTCTGTAGTATGACCCGACCCTTCTTGGGCGGTTCATACCTAGTAGTCATATCTCCAACATTAGGCCCCAGGTTGATCTAAACTTGGTCATATCAATCTTCAATACCTGTCTTGTTGAAATCTTGCATCACTTGTTTTGATAAACCTTGCTATGACCCGCCATGACATCAGCTCATAGAATTTTCTTAACCCGCGATGACATCAGTCCCCATTAATTTCGCACGAGGCTCAGAACATCTTAATTGATCCTTATCTTAAGGAACATCCCAAGAATCGAGGCGCCCATATAGACATATGACGATTTCATCCTCTCGATTACCGCCCATGCTATCCATCCATCCTCTTATAAATAGGGACGGGGGTCTTTATCATTCCCCCCTTGCCTTCTTGCCTTTGTCTTCCTCTCGCATCTCTTCTATCGCCCGAGCTCCGCCACCACGACATCCGACCGCTGCATCAACTCAGGCCGCTGCATCGACCTGACCAGATCAGAGAACTCCGGCGCGTGACCACTGCTCACCAGCATCCGTAAGTCTCATCTCCCTAATCCTTAGATCTGTATTAGGGTTTGGTATTCCTCACTGTTCTTCATTTCCTTCATCAACTCAAGCAACCTTTGATCTGAACATGATCTGAAGCTTATGCGGTAGCAGTTTAGTATCCGTTTTAAATATCAAAGTACTTCATTCCCATAGAAAATCCGATTAGAGCATACGAACTTTCCTACTGCCGCCACCTTAGGTTTAGATTGTACTGTCTTTTCTACATTGTCGTAGATCCATAATCATAGCTTCAATATGTGAAACCTGTTTGTCCAGCACTTATCAAAAATTTTACTGATAAACTTAAAGTACTATAACTGTCACGGCGGCTTATGCCGTAAACCGTGATCCACCATATAATATCAAGCCTTGTTTAAACCGCCATCATACATTTCGCAACTTGCATGACCCGACAATACTCCACGGGCTTAACCGTGCTTGCTTAATCATCCTCATAATCTGATTCTACATTGTACATATGACTTTTAAACTCTGACCGGTTTAACAACATAATCCTTAACCCAGTAAATACCATTAGCCTCCTTTTAAGCCGCCAATATGAATGTTTGAATATTTCAATGTTCATCCTCCGGCTTAATCTGTTAGCCATTTGTAACATTTTACCTTTGAATCAACCGTCTGACTTAATAGTATGATCTTAAACCGGTACTATTTATTTTTTTAGGCCTTTTCATCAAGAATGCTGAAGATTGTCACTGCCTGCAATTGGGTCGTTTCCCGGGTCACCGAGGAAGATTTGAACGCATATGTTCAAACTGGCGTCCTAGCCAAAAAGGATGTCATCCATTGGAGGGTTCCAGGCAATGAAACTCGTCCCGAGCCCAAGGACGGTGAAGTAGTTGTCTTTATTGATCACACGAACCGGAGCTTCAGCCCTCCCGGCTCAAAATTCTTTCGCGATGTGCTACATTTTTTCAAGCTCCATCCAGATGATATCAGACCAAAATCTGTTTCAAACATCTGCAACAGGAGACCACCGTAGAATTATTCAGAGATTTTTATTACTTTAACCGGCAGAACGAGTTCACAGTTGGCCCCAGCCTAGAGCTAGGCGGCATCTCCATACAGCGGCAGAAAGAAGCCACTTTTCTAGCTGCTACTCTGCCCAGTCATCCCAAAGACTGGAACCAAACCTAGTTTTACTGCAGAGACACTTCTCCGGAAGGGGAAAATCCTCTACCGGGTTATCGTGCCAACCGTCTTAGCAACATGCACCCTCTGCCAGACCGCATCAGCACAAAGGAACGGGCCAAATATGCGCCCATGTTTTCAAAAATCAGAGCCTTTATGGCTAATGGCTTAACCAAAATCGACCTTGTTCGATGCTAGGTCTCATGGAGGATATTGCCCTTAAGCTGCCAAACCGGCTTGATGTGTGAGCACACCGGTGATTTGAAAGATCCACTTTGCCACCGCTAGATAGAAAAAACTGAAGATGACATCAATGAAATGACTAAAACTCTCCTAAACGAAAGTTCAGAAGATTGCAGCAAAGTTGGACTGAAACAATTCTGCGGTCTCAACCCGTCACCAGCTGTGAGTGTTAAGCTATTTCTGGTTTAAACACTCTCTTTTATTTAAACTGTCTTCTCATAACTTATTTTATTTGCACACGATGATTCCCCTTTCTGGAAGAAGAACACTAGTAGAAATACGACTTATAGTACCGGTTCGTAACGACCTTTAGTACCGATTCTGGAACCGGTACTAAAGTGTGGGGACTAAAGGTCCCCCGCCTTTAGTCCCGGTTCAACACAAACCGGGACCAAGGGCCCAACACGTGGCACGAGGCGCGTCGTTGTCTGGGGGATTTTTTTTTGATTTTTTTTGAAATAAAGCAAAAACAGCCCGCCTACTGGGCCGGCACGGCCTGCATACGACTAGAAACCCAACCTCTAGTTGGGCCAGGATGCAGGCCCGTACGGCCCAGTAGGCCCCACAGGGCAGTAGACTTGAAAAAGGCCCACAAAGGCCTGCTTAGAGAGGAGCTAGACACGATAGCCGTGGCGGGGCTTATAAACCGGTGCGAGCTCCTCTCAACTAGCGAGGTGGGACTAAACATTGTGCACTGCGGGTGGCAGCGCACCATCTTTAGTACCGGTTGGTGGCTCCAACCGGTACTAAAGGGGGGGGTCTTTAGTACCGGTTGGAGCCACCAACCCGTACTAAAGGTCATCACCCCTTTAGTACCGGTTGGAGCCACCAACCGGTACTATAGGTCACAAATGAACTGGAACTAATGCATAGCCGTTCGAACCGGGACTAATAATGCAAATAGTGTCGGTTCATTTACAAATCGAGACTAATGTGTCTCACGTAAAGTAGTTTTTCTACTAGTGGAAGTTAGACAAACCGGTCAAACCTACCAAGAAGCCTGCCAAGAAGAACACCAATCCCGACGTGTTATTCAATTTGGATGATAATGATGATGAGTCAAAGGCAGAACTTGATTCCCATGGCTCATATTTTTTACATCTTATTGACAATGACCATTATCAAGATGATGCGGATGCCAGCCGCGCAGATGGTGAAGAGGTAATTATCCTTTCCTATGGCTCACACTACAGGAAACAGCTAATTTGCCGTCGGGGGCGTCTTTGCCGTCAGCTTTTCATCGGGCAGACGGCAAAGAAAGGGTTTACCGTCATCAGCAGATATCAAAGAAACACTAACGGCAAAATAGACTTTGCCGTCTGCGAAAAAAACACAGACGGCAAAGAGCTCACTTTGCCGGCTGGAGAAAACAACACAGACGGCAAAGAATCTTTGCTGTCTGTATTTGTTTTGGTAGACAGCAAAAAATCTTTGCCGTCTGTGTTTTTTTGCCAAACGGCAAAGTGAGCACTTAGTCGTCTGTGTTTTGTTTTGCAGACGGCAAAGAGGAAGCACATCACGCGGATTGATCATGCGAATTGATGACATGGCAAAACATAAGACATACATCCCCACCCACGAGACCGTCTGGACGCACACCCAACCCACCCACCCACGATGCATGCGCCCCCACGCGCCCCACTCCCCACCGCACGTATCTCTCTGTCTTCCTTGTTTCTCTCCTCTCTCCCTCGCTTCTCTCGATCCAAATCGGACACGCCGGCTGGCGCCCGCCACCACCTTGACCCCCGCCGCGGCCAGCACCTCGCCCCCCAGTCCTGGCCTCGCTGACCACCACTTCGCCCGGCGGCCGCGGCCACTTCCCCCTTCACCCCCAGCGCCGCCGGCCCCGGCCACTTCCCTTGTCGCCACCATAGGCCCGTCGGCGCCTCGCTGGCCGCCATCTCGCCGGCCGGCCCCGGCCTCGCAGGCCGTCATCTCGCCCGTCGGCCCTGGCCTCTTTGCCCGCCGGCCCCTGCCTGGTCGCTTGTCGCCCCCGGCGGCCTCCGGGCCCCGTCGCTTGTCGCCCCCGGCAGCCTCCGCGACCCGTCACCCTCGCTGGCCTCCAGCGGCCTCGGCTCCGTCCCCCCGCATGCCTCGACCCTCGGCACCGGCCTCGGCCTCGAGGAGCGGCGACAGCTCCTCGGGCATCCATAGTGGCATCGGCGTGCTCTGTTTTTTGGAGAAAGAAAGGAGAAGGGAGAGGGGCGCGGGTGCTGGTTGTTGTTGCTCCGGCGACCACAGGCACATGGGATGTTGATGGGCCTCTAACCCCTCGTTGGTTACCCCAAGTGGAAGGTGTGAGATGCAGTGTTGTGGAAGTTTTTCCCATAGCAAAGATGCCAAGGATCGAATCCCCAGAGACTCCTAGGTTCAACAAGTAGGTGTCAACTACTAACGACGCCAGATATTAGCAATCAACGTGGACCTGCACACAGATACAAATAACTTTGCTCCCAACGAGTACAAAGAGGTTGTCAATCCCTCCGGCCTTGTAGTTCACAAAGGATTAAACGCAAATGATAGTAGTGATAGATAATGTTTGCAATAGTAAATAATAGCGAAAAGTAAATAGCGGATGTGATCAATGATGGTAATATGGACCGGAGTCTCATGATGTTCACTAGTGATGTCTCTCTCCCAAAAGACGATAAAACAACTATGTGAGGTAAACGAATTACAGCTAGGCAATTGACAGGACCACGAACGCAAACCAATGCTGACTACATTGCAAGAAAGGTAGAGGTTCAAAGCATGGGCGGTACGCCAAAGTAAGTAGACCGAAATCCATCAATATCTACTACTAATCGTCCACCTTGAGATATCTATCCAGAACATCTCGCTGGTATTAAGTTGCGAGTCCCACCCATAGTGTAAACTCAATGCAACAGACAACTGCATTAAAAGAACTTTTCGTAAAGTAAACAATCCTTGCACCCGCGGGACAAGCACCGTTGTTTTCCCCCTTGTGGCAACAGCACATCCCCTAGACTCATGTTTCTGTCACTCAAACTAGTCATCGAGGGGCATGAACCCACAATCGAGCATAACGTTCCCTCTTGGAGTCACTACGTATTACTTGGCCAAAGCAATAAATAACAACAGAGAACATGCAAGAATTACTTATGAACATAAATATAGAAGAGGTAGATCAAATATATTACTCAATCACAATCTGAACATAATCTAATAATCCATCGGATCCCAGCAAACTCATCATAGCAACAGCATAAGGATTACATATGTGCCTCGATCATGTAGGGCAGCTCACGAGGACTAATTAGTGAAGCACAAGAACGGGAGGAGAACATCACATAGCTACTGGTCATGGACTCATGGTCCAAGGGAGACTACTCACAACTCATCCGGGAGGCGTCCATGGTGGTGGAGAGGCTCCCGATGATGATCCTCCCCTCCGGCAGGGTGCCGGGAAGAGTTCTCCTGGTGCTCCCGATCTTGGAAGCGGCGGCGGCGGCGGAACAGAGATGAGATCGCGAAAAAGAGTTCCCGGCCCGAGGGTTTCGAAGGACGCTCTAAATATATGCCAAAGGGGGGCACCAGACGGGGCTCGTGGGGCCCAGGCGCCCCCCCGGCGCGGCCCAGGGGGG
>LR738714.1:780948319-780996385 GCA_902687465.1 Secale cereale
ACCAGGGCTCCAAACGCCCTGGCGGCGCCCCCCCCTGGGCCGCGCCGGGGGGGCGCCTGGGCCCCCCGAGCCCCGTCTGGTGCCCCCCTTTGGCATATATTTAGAGCGTCCTTCGAAACCCTCGGGACGGGAACTCTTTTTCGCGATCTCATCTCTGTTCCGCCGCCGCCGCTTCCATGATCGGGAGCACCAGGAGAACTCTTTCCGGCACCCTGCCGGAGGGGAGGATCATCATCGGGAGCCTCTCCGCCACCATGGACGCCTCCCGGATGAGTTGTGAGTAGTCTCCCTTGGACCATGAGTCCATGACCAGTAGCTATGTGATGTTCTCCTCCCGTTCTTGTGCTTCACTAATTAGTCCTCGTGAGCTGCCCTACATGATTGAGGCACATATGTAATCCTTATGTTGTTGCTATGATGAGTTTGCTGGGATGCGATGGATTATGAGATTATGTTCAAATTGTGATTGAGTAATATATTTGATCTACCTCTTGTATATTTATGTTCATAAGTAATTCTTGCATGTTCTCCGTTGTTATTTATTGCTTTGGCTAAGTAATACGTAGTGACTCCAAGAGGGAACGTTATGCTCGATTGTGGGTTCATGCCCCTCGATGACTAGTTTGAGTGACAGAAACATGAGTCTAGGTGATGTGCTGTTGCCACAAGGGGGAAAACAACGGTGCTTGTGCCCGCGGGTGCAAGGATTGTTTACTTTACGCAAAGTTCTTTTAATGCAGTTGTCTGCTGCTTTGAGTTTACACTATGGGTGGGGCTCGCAACTTAATACCAGCGAGATGTTCTGGATAGATATCTCAAGGTGGATGATTAGTAGTAGATATTGATGGATTTTGGTCTACTTACTTTGGCGTACCGCCCATGCTTTGAACCTCAACCTTTCTTGCAATGTAGTCAGCATTGGTTTGCGTTCGTGGTCCTGTCAATTGCCCAGCTGTAATTCGTTTACCTCACATAGCTGTTTTATCGTCTTTTGGGAGAGAGACATCACTAGTGAACATCATGAGACTCCGGTCCATATTACCATCATTGATCACATCCGCTATTTAATTTTCGCTATTATTTACTATTGCAAACATTATCTATCACTACTATCATTTGCGTTTAATCCTTTGTGAACTACAAGGCCGGAGGGATTGACAACCTCTCTGTACTCGTTGGGAGCAAAGTTATTTGTATCTGTGTGCAGGTCCACGTTGATTGCTAATATCTAGCGCCGTTAGCAGTTGACACCTACTTGTTGAACCTAGGAGTCTCTGGGGATTCGATCCTTGGCATCTTTGCTAAGGGAAGAACTTCCACAACACTGCATCTCACACCTTCCACTTGGGGTAACCAACGAGGGGTTAGAGGCCCATCACCCCCCCCGGCGCGGCCCAGGGGGGGCGCGCCGCTACGGCGCCTGGAGCCCTGGTGCCCCGCCCCGGCTGTCCTTCGGGCGCAAGGTAGGTTCTGGAACGCTGATTTTTTATATAATTTTTCTGGATTTTTCCTGGCAGTTCTCGTAATGTGAAAACCTGAAATACAAAAACAGCCGAAAACAGAAACTGGCACTAGGGTGCACTGGATTAGTAGGTTAGTCCAAATATGATCAAAAGTGTATGGAAGTGTATAAATATCATAGCAATATCACCCAAAAGTGGCATGGAGCAAGCAGAAATTTTAGATACGTTTTGGACGTATCAGATGTTCGCAGGGGAGGCGCTGGCATGGATCGAACTCAAAATGGCTGCACGTGCTGGATCTCGGGCTCTTATTGTGAAATATTCTGTGTAAATAGAGTAATCATATATTCTGTTTTGCTTTGGATCACCAAGTGATGATGTATTATTTGTAAATATAGTAATTTGTATTGTAAAATTTGTTCATTCATCGTTAATTCATCGAACAAAGTGTCCAAAGTGTCGATGGAGACTGTCGTGTTCGTCTTTGTCCGTTAGGTCCTTGTAGCCTCTGCACTTGGATTGTTGTTCCAGATTATTATTTTAATAGACAAAATTCTTTGCCGTCAGTGAGTTTATGAGGTTGACAGCAAAAGAGCTCTCCTTTGCCATTTGTTACTAAATCGGCTGACAGCAAACGATCTTTACTTTGCCGTCTGTTATTAAATCGCTTGACGGCTACACATCAGTTTGGCGGACGGCAAAGACTTTGCCGTCTTCCCGATAAAAAGCTGCCAGCAAAGTACTCTTTGCCGATTTAGTCTTTGCTGTCACTCTTTGCCGTCACTAGCTGATGACAAAATCTTTGCCATCTGTATTTCAGCCTTTGCCGTCTGTACTTGCCTGACGGCAAACTCTCTGATTCCTGTAGTGTCAGAACCTCTGCCAACATAGAAAACCCGACAAGCAAGCCGGAAAGTAAGATTTTCTCACCCTTTAGCTTACTTGGATCCCAACTTTCTTTTGAAGAAGCAGCAACACGAAGCTCTCCGCACAACCCGGAACAACGGTGGTGGAGTTTTATCCTCCAGTTTACCGAACACCCAAGCGCCTCGCAAACATCGACCGGAGGTTTCAAATATTTCTGATTTCTCTTATCCGAAGGTGGTCTTTTCCAACAACCTCTTAACCCCTCCGACTCAAATTATCAGGGAACGTCTCATTGTTCCTCCGGTGACTCAACTTGGACTCAAATTCCAGCCTTGAAAACTATGCCCGGGTGAGCACATTAAATCTTATCCACTTTGCATTATGTACTTCATTATATTAAATCCGTCTCATGCTTCCCTTTCAGCATTATGGCCAAAACCAGCAAGAAGCAGAAAATCAATAAAACGGCTGAAGATCCCAAAAATGTTAACCCGGAGCAACATGCCTCAACTAAGACTTTGCACCAAGTGTCAGAAACTGCCATGGATGACACCTCTCCGGAAGTACACCCCATTACACAAGATGCCATAGATGCTGATCCAGAGAATGATAAGCCACCCAGTCCTCCCCAGCCAGCTCAGGAAACTTAAGCTATATTAATCACTGGCACCGGCTATCAGGCTCCAGGCAACCCCACTGCCCTGTCCAAACACAGTGCCAAGGAGGAGTTCTCCGCTGTTGATAAGGGTAAATGGAAGGCTGACTTGGAAAGCTATTCTCAATTTAGTGCTCAAGAACTTCATTCTGGTTACTTGAACCGCCTTCACACCAGCCGTGACATTGAAACCGGCTTGGTCAACTTAATGAAGGAGCAATTTGAGGTAATCCAACAGAATCCTTTTCATAAATATACCTTTATCAACCGCCAACAAGTCTATAGAACATGATAGCACTGCGTGTACTGTAGACTTTAGATAGCCATAACCATATGAAAATCCAACTAGTAGCCTCCAAGGGCCGGCTTAATCTATTAAGTTAAACCGGGACTTCAATTAGCATTGATCAACTTTGCACCTGTAGCCCCCAAGGGCCGGTTTAATTAGCATGAATAAACTGGGACTGATCATTATTACTTATAAATCAAAACATATTGTGTAGCCCTCATGAATCGGCTATAGCTATAACAGCATAGCCGGGTCATCATAAAATTGTCTTCAAAAAAGAGCAATATGCATTAGCCCCCAAGTGCCAAGTACAATACTTGTATTATGCTGGGGACTTCACGAATTGAAATCATAATAGGGCCTGTTCATTGTATTTGCAGGTTGATCTTAATATGAAAGAATCCCAACTCGCCGATCTCCGTCAAAACATCTCTACGCAGCAGTCTACTACTTCCAAGGCCCAGACAGAACTGAGAAGCGCCTTGGAAGATATAGAGAAACTGAAAAAAGATTTCAAAACTGAGAGAAGCAACTGGGATACTGAGAAAGCAGCTCTAGTGAAGAGAGGGGAGGATGCCGAAGTAGCCCTTAAGTCGGTAACTGACGAGTTATCCGGCTTAAAGCATCAAATTAACAACATGACATCGGCCGTCTTTGGTAAGTAACAAACAACAAATTCATTTGCACCAACACTATCTCATAGTCATCTGCCGTTTACAAATAATTTGAATGACGCAGGCTCCCGAAGCTCCAAGTTGGGTCCAGACATGCGCCTCAAGCTTAAGGTTGTATATACTTTGGTAGAGCAGTGATACGTCTCAAATGTATCTACTTTTCCAAACACTTTTGATATTGTTTTGGCCTCATTCTTGCATGATTTGGACTAAACTAACCCGGACTGACGCTGTTTTCAGCAGAGCTACCTGTATGGTTTATTTGTGTGCAGGAAAACAGATTTTTAAGTATCTCAGAAAAATCAACGAAAAATCACAGAAAATCCACGCACCCGAAGGAACCAGGAGCCAGAAGTGGGGCCAGAGGGGGGCCAGGGGGTGCCCAGGCGCCCTGTGGGCGCGCCCCCCTGGGTCGCGCCGGGGGTCGCCTGGGTGGGGCCCACACCCCCTGGTGCCCTACTTTACCTCGTATTTTTACTCCCGACGTAGAAACCCCAGATCAGAAGTTCTTTCGCAGTTTTCCGTTGCGGAGCCGCCGCCACCCTTTGTTCTTCCTTGGGAGGGCTAATCTGGAGGCTGAATTGGCCTCCGGAGAGGGGAGATCGTCGCCATCGTCATCATCATCACCACTCCATCATCCCTCCATGACTTCCCCTTTCATGTGTGAGTAATTTCCCTGCTGTAGGCGAAGGGGATGGTAGGGATTGAATGAGTTAGATCATGTAATAGTTTATCAGATCGTTGGGGGCATGTTGCCTATCATCTACTATGGTGTTTATAATCTTTGCTACAACTTGTTATTCTTAATGCTTGACACTTAGGGCCCGAGTGCCATGATTTCAGATCTGAACCATATGTGTTTGTATGAATATATTTGTGTTCGTGATCCTATCTATGAGTTGTTTGCACCTATTACGGTTCGGAACCGGCGATCCCAAAAGTGACAGCTTGGGACACCAAAGGGGATGGTCCGTAGTTTGAGGATTACATGTATCCATTGAGTTCATTGCTTTGTTCTGGTGCTCTTTGACAGGAGCACCTTAATATCCATAAGTTCCTTTTGGCCCCGTTCGTAGCGGGATGGTAGGACAAAAGATGTTGTGCAAGTTCTTATTGCAAGCACGCACAACTACCTACGGGATACATGCCTAATGTTTGATATTTGGCTAGATGATCATTACTTTTCCGTGTGCCGTGCCCCAAGTTAGAATCTATCTCATCCATGCAGCGCCCAACCATCCATCTCCCTAGCCTACAGTGTTTTAAACCCTGCTTGTTACTAGTTGCTACTTTTGCATTTACTACTGCTATTTACTTTTGCTGTTTACTTTTACTATTACTATCATCACTATCATACCACTGTTACCACTTATCTTTTGTTGCAAGTAAGTATATTTCAGGTGCGGTTGAATTGACAACTCAACTGTCAAAGCTTATAAATACTCTTTGGCTCCCCGTGTGTCGAATCAATAAATTGGGTTATTGTTACCCGCGAAGACTATCTCGATCCCTTACGGTTGAGGGTTATCAAGTACCATTTTCTGGCGCCGTTGCCGGGGAGCATAGCAATATTTACAAGTCTACTTGTGTCGGTGTACTAAGATAGGGGTACCTTAGTACCCCAACTTGTGCACGAGCAGTAGCAACTTAGCCATTCAAGAACAAAGTATACAAGTCAGAAGATCAAGGCCCCGGCAAGAGGAGCTTGCCGGGAAGGCCGCACCAGGCTCAAGGTTATCACTTTAGCACAAGACCCTGGCAAGAGGAGCTTGCTAGGAAGGCCAAGGAATACATATCTCAAGAGATGTCTCGGCGCATCATGCGCCTCGGCAAGACCCGGAGAACGACAAGCTTCCGGGCACGGCAAGATCACGACCCCGGCAAGGTGCTTGCCGGGGAAACCTACGCTGTGTGCCCGCGCTCCAGCTCGTCTGCCCACGCGTCGTCCTGGGGCCCTTCCAGGGACGCGTGGCAGGCGGCTGTGCAGCCTGGGGCACACGGTGGCAAGCGACGGTGACGAGGCTACCGCCGTGGCGGACGGAGAAGCATGGACGGACGCTTTTAGGGGCGACGGCGACGGGCATTTAATGCCCTTGTCCCCCACTGTCAAAGTTAGGTGAAGACCACTGTTCATGCACTATTCACGCACTGTTACAACTACCACCGAATTTACACTTTTACCCTCCTCTACGTTGACACCTGTCGGTGACCCCTTTGAACTATAAAAGGAGGCCCATGCACAACGTAGAGGGGGTTCAGTTCGAAACATAGACAACTCTCTCGCTCGGTGTAGCTAGCACTGTAGATCTTCAAGCTCACGAGCCCAAGAACTCAATACAACCTAAGCAGGAGTAGGGTTTTACGCGTCCGCGCGGCCCGAACCTGGGTAAAACTGCCCGCGTGTGCCCCTCGATCTGCTCTTCGTGCTCCCTCCGCTCCCTTACCGCAACGTAGAAGGGGCTCCGGTCCCATAGGTGTTCGCGGCGGACAGTTTCCCCCGACATCTTTGGCGCGCCAGGTAGGGGGCGTCGAGGTTGTGCGAACCTGATCCGGCGCTCACGCGGGCAAAATCTTCACCAGCTTCACCAACCTCATCGACAGCATCGACATGCCTCCGAAGAAGAAGGCTTCGGAGGTCGGAGGCCCGTCTGCGTCGCTCCCACCGCCACCTGAACCCACGGTTGGTGGGGTAGACGCCGGTGGAAGGGTGGTCGCCGGTGAGGAAACCCACAGCGCCACCAAGTCCAAGGACAAGACGGACGACCGGGCTAACTCCAAGGCTTCGGCGTCCGTTCACGCATCACGTCCCTCTCAGGAGGTGCCAGACCAGCAGCGCCGTGGTACAGGAGGTACCATACGCTTGCTGGGACGAGAACAAACCGGCGGGTCGCGGGATGCTCAAGGCCAGCGTGCTGGCACGAGCAAGGCGCGGTCGCCGGGGCGAGAAACTACTCCTTCAAACCCTGTTAGAAGTCCGAGCATATCTCGCTCCTCGCACCGCTCGCCGCCGCTGCCCTCCTCTCCAGCAGAAGCTCTAGCAAGAGCACAACTACTCCTCGATTTCCCTCCAGCGGCAGATAAAGCTGAAGACTGGAGGGCGACGATCCAGAGCCTCATCGCCTTCGCCAACAACAACACGCCACAGCAGCCGGCAACGTCGCGGCCGCGGCAAGTCGAGCAGACGAAGGCCGATGGAGACAAGACCGCCGGGGGTGCAACTACCGTGCACTCCCCGCCGCGGAAGCAGAAGACACCACCCCGCCGGATCAACGTCGACGACGACTCCACGGCGTCGTCGGATCTGCGGGCTCGTCGGGACCAGCGCCAGGTCCTCGACGACAGGCGGCAAGAGGACGCTCGAACTCGCATCGAGCGTCGAAGAGAAGCCCGACGACAATCTGATCAGCGCGCTGGGACCGCTGTTGACATGCACGCGCCCGATGAACCAGGCGACTTGCCGTACGCGGCAGGTTGCCCTGCGTTCACCCGTGAGCTGCGGCAAGTCCAGTGGCCCAGCATGAAGAATTTCAAGCCCGACGTACCCGAGAAGTACGACGGCAAGACACACCCCTCGGAGTTCCTCAGCATCTACACCATCGCGGTGCAAGCTGCCGGGGGACGCGACGAGAAGATCCTAGCCAACTACTTCCCGCTAGTGCTTAAGCCAAACGTCCGGTCTTGGCTTATGCACTTGCCGGAGAACTCCATCTCTTCATGGGCGGATCTGTGCCACCAGTTTGTTGGCGCCTTCACGGGCGGCCACAAACCCCACGGCCAGGAGAGCGATCTCCACATCCTCGCCCAGAAGGAGGGAGAGTCCCTGCGCAAATACATCCAACGATTCAGCCGCGTCCAGCACAACATTCCCGACGTCCACCCTGCCGCGGTTATCAGCGCGTTCCACCAGAACGTGCGTAACCGCCGGATGAGGGAGGAGATGGCCATGACCAAGATCCGGGATGTCAGTGAGCTCTACGCTCTGGCTGACAAGTGCGCGCGCGCTGAAGAGGGGAGGAGACTCCCCGAAGAGGATACTGGCGCAGGAGGAAGCGACAGCGAGGATGCCGCCCCGGCGAGGAAAAACCGGCGGCGGAATAACAGAAAGAAGAAGAGCAAGGAGGTGCTAGTTGTCGAGCAGTCCGGCAAGGAGGCTCCCGCCAAGAAGGCACAGGCTGGCGGTTCCGGCAAGGATCCCGCCCCTGTAGCGGCAGCCGACAAGCAGGACGGCTCCGACAAGCAGTACTGCGAGATCCACCGCACCAAGGGCCATGATCTTCAGAACTGCAAAAGAGTCGAGTACCTCGTAGAGCAGCAGAAGGCTGAATACGAGCGTCGCGACAAGGAGAAGGCCCAAGGAGGCGGAGGAGAGCCCAGCAAGAAGCGGCCGTTCAATGGCCGGGGAGGACGCCGCGGCAAGGCCAAGCAGCGGCAAGGTGATAGACCTCCCCGGGGCCGCGACAAGGATGAGGAAGAAGACGACGACGATGACATGGAAGAAGGAGACAACAGCGAGCAGGAGTTCCAGAAGGCCACAGAGGTTCTGTGTGTCGACAGGGATGCCTCTCTGCACACTTCCCATCGCCAGCTCAAGCAGTGGGTGCGGGAAGTGAACGCAGCTGAGCCGCCCGTCGAGTCGCGCAGGCTGCTGAAGTGGTCCGGCATGCCCATCATCTTTGACCTTGAGGATCACCCTGACCGCACAACTGCGGTCGGGTGCTTGTCGATGTTGGTCTCACCAACTATCCGCAACCTCAAGGTCACCAATATGTTGGTTGACGGCGGGGCCGGCCTGAACTTGATCTCCTCAGCTGTGATCAAGAAGCTACAGATCCCCGACAGCGAGCTCGAGGAAACCGGGTCGTTCCAAGGGATCAACCCGGGATGGAGCAAGCCAAAGGGGAAGATTACGCTGCCTGTGACCTTTGGCGGGGAGCTCAACTTCAGGACGGAGAGGATCACATTTGACGTTGCTGATATCCCATTGCCATACAATGGGATACTTGGCCGTCCTGCCCTCGCGAAGTTCATGGCAGCTTCCCACTACGCATACAACGTACTCAAGATGCCGGGGCCGATAAGCGTCATCTCTGTCCCTGGCGACAAGAAGGACGCGCTTATCTGCGCCGACAAGATCTACCGGGATGCAGCAGCCGCAGCAGAAAGCAACACACTTGCCGCTGAAGCTCTCGGGGGGAAGAACAAGACCAAGTCCGGCAAAAGCTCTCGGGCCCACTCCGGCAAACGCACCTCTTCGGAGTGCTGCGCTGCCGTCGAGGACGCTCCATCGAGCTCCACCGGCAAGTGTAAGAAAGGAATGGCAGCTCCACCGGCGACCAAGAAGGTGTCCGGCAAGGAGGACGGCACTGGTGGTACCTTCACCATCAGTGCTACGCTCGACCACAAATAGGAAAGCGCGCTCGTTGCCTTCTTGCGGGCGAATGTCGACGTGTTTGCATGGCAACCGTCTGACATCCCCGGCGTTCCCAGGAAGGTAATGGAGCACAAGCTTGCTGTTTGTCCTCACGCGCGGCCCGTCAAGCAGAAGGTCAGTAAGCAAGCCGTGGAGCGCCAAGAGTTCATAACGGAAGAGATAAAGAAGCTAGAAGCAGCAGGCCTGGTTAGAGGCGTGATCCATCCCACGTGGTTCGCCAATCTAGTTGTCGTACGAAAGGCTAATGGGAAGTGGAGACTTTGTATAGACTTCACTGATGTGAATAAAGCGTGTCCCAAGGATCCATTTCCCTTGCCGCGTATTGACCAGATTGTTGACTCCACCGCCGGATGTGAGCTGCTTTCCTTCCTTGATGCATACTCAGGTTACCACCAGATATTCATGGCCAAGGAAGATGAAGAGAAGACTGCATTCATTACTCCATGCGGCACATATTGCTTCATACGCATGCCCTTTGGATTGAAGAATGCAGGCTCCACATTTGCGAGGGTGGTGCACACAGCTTTTGAGCCACAGATCCACAGGAACATAGAAGCATACATGGATGATATAGTGGTCAAGAGCAAGAGCAAAGATACCCTGATACAGGATTTAGAGGAAACCTTTGAGAATCTGCGCAATATCCAACTCAAGCTGAACCCCGAGAAGTGCGTCTTCGGAGTTCCCTCCGGCAAGCTTCTCGGGTTCTTTGTGTCCCAGAGGGGGATTGAAGCCAATCCCAACAAGATAAAAGCCATCGAGCAGATTGAAGCCCCGAAGCGCGTCAAGGATGTAAGAAGACTTGCTGGTTGTGTGGCTGCCCTCAGCAGGTTCATTTCAAAGTCTGCAGAATGCGCCATGCCTTTCTTCAAAATTTTGAAAAAGGCAGGTCCTATGAAATGGACTCCGGAAGCGGTGGCAGCACTGCAAGACTTGAAAAGATACCTGTCCTCCACTCCAATACTTGTCGCACCTAGGCCACAAGAGAAGTTGCTGCTGTACTTAGCGGCAACCAATCAAGTGGTTAGTGCTGCGTTAGTAGCGGAGAGGGAGGCAGATGACGAACCCACATCCCCGGCAAGCGAATCCAGCGACAAGCAGGGGGCTTCCTCGACAAGCTCTGGCCTCGACAAGGACAAGTCTGCGCAAGAACAAGGAGAAGTGCGAAGGAAGATGGTGCAGCGCCCAGTGTATTTTGTGAGTTCCCTCTTGCAGGGGGCTAGGTCAAGATACTCTGGGGTGCAGAAGTTGCTGTTCGGCCTCCTCATGGCCTCAAGAAAGCTACGCCATTACTTCCAAGCACACGAGATAACGGTGGTCACTCGCTTTCCGTTGAAGAGGATATTGCAAAATCCCGAAGCAACAGGCAGGATCGTCGAGTGGGCATTGGAGCTGTCAAGCTTTGGTCTCAGATTTGAGAGTACCTCAACCATACAGAGCAGAGCTTTGGCAGAATTCATAGCAGAGTGGACCCCAACGCCAGATGAAGAAGTCCCAGAGACAAGCGTCCCCGTCCAAGAAGCAAACAGCGAATGGATAATGTACTTTGATGGTGCTTTCTCGCTGCAAGGCGCCGGTGCCGGCGTGGTACTCATAGCGCCCACCGGAGAGCACCTCAAGTATGTTGTCCAGATGCACTTTCCCAAGGAGCAAGCAACAAACAATACTGCTGAGTATGAAGGTCTGCTTGCCGGCCTCAGAATTGCGGCCGAACTTGGGATCAAGAAGTTGATTGTGCGGGGAGATTCACAGTTGGTGGTCCGACAGGTGAATAAGAGTTACCAGAGCCCTTTGATGGAAGCTTATGTTGATGAAGTGAGGAAGCTTGAAGAGCACTTTGAAGGTCTGCAAATGGAGCACGTCCCAAGAGCTCAGAATGATATTGCAGATGGCCTCTCAAAGTGTGATGTAATGAAGTTACCTGTGGAACCAGGGACCTTCGTGCTCAAGTTAACTCATCGATCCGTTACACCATCAGTTGGGCAAAACAAGAAGAGGAAGTTGGTCTCCGGCGAATACTTGCCGGCGGATCTTCCAGAAGCCGCCGCCAAGGTCCCCAAGATCAACGGCCAAGATGCTGAGGAACAGTTTGCTCCTGCAGATCCAAGGGTCTGTACAGTTGAAGCAGGCGTTCCCGACAAGCTTTGCCCCGGCAAGCTTGCCGGGGGACCATCAGCTCCGGCAGAGCCGCAGGTTATTGCCGTAGAAGCTGAGGTTCCCGCAGCAGCCCTCATGCCTTTAGTCCTTGTTGTTGAGCCTCAGGCTCCAGCATGGGCACAGCAAATCGTCCGCTTTCTGCAAACTGGAGAGCTTCCCGACGAGCCAGAAGAGATAGAGAGGATTACCAGGCAGTCAAGTATGTACCAGTTCGTTGGCAATGAACTGTACAGAAGAAGACTCAATGGTGTCAGGTTGAAGTGCATTTCCAGGGAAGATGGACAGAAGCTGTTGGCAGAGATACACGGAGGCATATGTGGCCACCACATTGGTGCAAGGGCACTTGCCGGGAAGGCGTTCCGGCAAGGGTTCTTCTGGCCAGAAGCCCTCCAAGATGCAACTGCACAAGTAACCAAGTGTGAAGCGTACCAGTTCCATGCCAAGCAAATTCACCAGCCAGCTCAAGCTCTCCAGACGATCCCTTTGTCCTGGCCCTTCTCGGTCTGGGGGCTCGATATCCTCGGCCCCTTTCCCCGCGCAGTCGGGGGCTTTGAGTACTTGTACGTAGCAATCGACAAGTTCACAAAGTGGCCAGATGTGGAACCGGTGAGAAAGGTGACAGCACAGTCAGCAGTCAGGTTCTTCAGATCGATTGTTTGCCGTTTCGGAATGCCTAACAGGATCATCACCGACAACGGCACACAGTTTACAAGTCGCACCTTCATGCAGTACGTCCAAGACCTTGGCGCTAAGGTCTGCTTCGCTTCCGTTGCTCACCCGAGGAGCAATGGTCAAGCGGAGAGGGCCAATGCTGAAGTGCTGCGCGGACTCAAGACAAGAACCTTCGACAGGCTGCACAAGTGCGGAAGAAACTGGATAGAGGAGTTGCCGGCGGCACTTTGGTCAATCAGGACGACACCAAATCGAGCCACCGGACAGACACCCTTTGCTCTTGTTTATGGAGCAGAGGCAGTTATCCCCACGAAACTCGTATACGGATCTCCTCGAGTGCTCGCTTATGATGAGCTCGAGCAAGAGCAACTGCGACAAGATAACGCATTGCTCCTTGAGGAGGAACGTCTCCAGGCTGTTGTACGAGCTGCTCGATACCAGCAAGCCTTGCGTCGCTATCATAGCCGCAAGGTTAGGGCCAGGAGTCTCGAGGAAGGCGACCTTGTTCTTCGGCGTGTTCAGTCCGCCAAGAATTCCAACAAGTTGATGCCGAAGTGGGAAGGCCCTTATCGGGTGAGACAAGTCACAAGGCCCGGCGCTGTCCGCCTTGAGACCGAAGAAGGCTTACCGGTGAGCAATTCCTGGAACATAGAGCATCTTCGCAAGTTTCACCCATAAGGCGTGGTTGCCGTGACCCGCTCCGGCAACCACCTTTTGTACAAGTCTTGCCGCTGTTGCATGTAAACCTTTGTACAAAGCCGGGCGCAGACCCCGTGCATCAGTAAAGCTTTTGTGCTTCGCACTATTTGTCATTACCATGCTTTTCTTTGTTATTTGCATGCATAATCTGACACCTAGTGCAACACACATCCCCGATAAGCATTAGCAAGCCGTAAGGCCCTATACTTGTTTTTCCTCCTCTTTTTCTTTCCATCTTAAGCAGAAGGAGCATTCCTCGCGCACAAGTTTGCCAGGGGGGAAGGAGATGGAGGTATGAACCAAGTATTGCTCAAGAAAGAGAAGCCTTGTCGGGGAACAAACAATCTATGAAAGCTAAGTTACCAAAGTTTGAGCAGTTCAAATTTTCAAATTTTTTAGTTGTCTTCCTTGAACAACCACACTTTGTATGGAAAACCTGTGCGCGGAGGAACCTACCCGTGGCTAGCCGCACCCTTACTTTGTTTCGAGCACGCTCAACGACTTAAGTGAGCTGCGACAAGTGTCGCGCCCTTACTTCGTGTAGGATCGAAAGTAGGTCTAGAGGGGGGGTGATTAGACTACTTGACAATATAAAAAATCTGCCTTTAGATCATGCAATGTTTTTGGCAGTTTCACAAACAAGATCAGTTCAAGTAACACCCTACACATGCAATTCTAGAGTTTATGCAGCGGAAAGTAAATTGCACATGTAAAAGAGAGGTGGAGAAGATCAAACGCAGTTTGGTGACACGGTGATTTTTGTCGTGGTTCCGATAGGTGGTGCTATCGTACATCCACGTTGATGGAGACTTCAACCCACGGAGGGTAACGGCTGCGCGAGTCCACGGAGGGCTCCACCCACGAAGGGTCCACGAAGAAGCAACCTTGTCTATTCCATCACGGCCTACGCCCACGGAGGACTAGCCTTACTCGGGGTAGATCTTCACGAAGTAGGCGATCTCCTTGCCTTTACAAACTTCTTGGTTCAACTCCACATCATCAAGACGGAGGCTCCCAAGCGACACCTAACCAATCTAGGAGGCACCACCCCCCAAAAGGTAATAGACGGTGTTGATGGTGATGAACTCCTTGCTCTTGTGCTTCAAGTGATAAACTCCCCAACACTCAACTCTCCTCACTGATATGGCTGTGGTGGAAGAAAGATTTGAGTGGAAAGCAACTTGGGAAGGTTAGAGATCAAGTTTCATATGGTAGGAATGGAATGGCTTGATCTCAACACAAGGGTAGGTGGTTCACTTCTCAGAAAGTGTATGGTAGAAGTGGTGGTACTTTCTGATGGCTCTCCTCACGAATGAGGAGGGGGTGGAGGGGTATATATAGCCTCCACACAAAATCCAACCGTTACACACACATTTGACCAATCTCGGTCAGACCGAAGTGAAAACTCGGTCAGACCGAAAGTTCAAATATAGTGAACGTTGGGATTTTCGGTGGGACCGAAAATACCATCTCGGTGAGACCGAAGTGAGTCAAAGGTTAGGGTTTGCCATCTCGGTGAGACCGAAAATATAAACTCGGATATTCCGAATTGATGTCAACAGATCACAGAAGGTTGGCAGCCCTTTTTCGGTGAGACCGAAACTCAGAATCGGTTTGACCGAGAAGCTAGGGTTTGGAGAAACAACTGAAGTGGTTCATCTCGGTGGGACTGAGTTGGAGAAATCGGTGTGACCGAGATTACTTATGGGTGTGTGTTAAGTAGTGAATAGTGCTGATAGTTGAGGGAGTTAGATCACCAAGCACTTGAGCAACAAGAACATTAACACAACCTCATCCCCTTTTAATAGTATTGGCTTTCCTATGGACTCAATGTGATCTTTGATCACTAAACCAGAAAAGGAGTCTTGAGCTTTTGCCAATGCTTGTCTTAGCATTTTGAGGGGTCCACTTCTTCAGACATTTCCATACCCACATCATCGAACTTCTCTGAAATGATTCTCAAGATAATATTAGTTCAATGATATATATGTTGTTATTAATTACCAAAACCACCCGGGGATTAGTTGCACTTTCAATCTCCCCCTTTTTGGTAATTGATGACAACATATAGATCAAAGCTTCGACAAAAGGTATAATCAATGAATGATATCGTCGCTTTGAGAAGTATGTGATAAACAAGAGCTCCCCCTAAATTTGTGCATTATTTAAAATTTGCGTTTGAATGCAAATGCACAATCGATTAGGATTATGGGTCACTCTTCAATGTCACATACATCTTGGTGGAGCGCACAAAATGATAAGAATGAATAACATGCACTTAATCACCAAGACAAGAGTAAATAGCCATACAAAAAGGAATAGCATATGATAAGCAATAAGCACACATTAAGGCATAGTATGACTAAGCACTCATTAAGGTAGCATCAAACGTAGTAGCAAGCACACATAAAGTATCTGGAACCAAAAGAAACCAATGTATCACAAGGAAAACCGGCAAAAGAACGAAAAGACGAAAGAGCACTCTCTCTCTCGAAGCCCTATGATCTATAACAATTTCTCCCCCTTTGGCAACAAGTTACCAAAAAGTTCGAAAAGGTATAGAGCTAAGCGTCACTGCGGGCTCGGCTGGCTGCTCCCGTCTGGGTCGATGTCGGTGTAGAGATAGCTGCATCGGCGAAGACTTCTGCTGATGTCTGCGCTGGAGGAGTGGATGCTGGAGCTGAAGGAACTGCTGGAGCTGTAGCTGGTGCTGAAGTGGTAGCCCTGGAGTCTGTCACTGGGATAGCTGCAGACTTGGATCCTCTGGGAACCGGAGCAGTCTGGCGATGAGAGTCCTGGACTATATCATCCTGCATAAGCTCTGCTCTCTCCTGCCTAGTCTCCTCCATGTCTGCCTCAAGCTTGTTGACAGACACCTGAATCTCAGTCAGCTTCACGTCTAGAGCGTGGATCTTGTCCTCGACAATCCTCTCAAGGCTCTCCTGAGATTGCTCAATGCTGGCCAGGCGTTGTTCAATTCTCTGGGTTACTTCAAGGATTTGCTCTCCAAAGCTCTTTGGCTTAGCTGCTGCTGCTGCTGCCTCTCTGTCAGCTTTGGCTTTCTTTGCAGCTTCGATCTTGGCTTGCCCTTCAACTGAGGTGGGATCCTCTTCATCCATCACAACTACGTTGTCCTCATGCTCTGGCTACAGTGGCAAGTGCTTCCTATCCAACATGAATTTGCCCGTGCCAAACTTGGCGTTGATAAGCATCTGTATCTGCGGAGCAAACCCACATGACCTCTTTTGGTCAGCTGCAGTCCTCTTAATGGTCTCAACCATCAAGTCCATCACCTTAAAAGGTGCCTTCTCATCGAGAATGTGCAGCATGTTGATAGAATAGCCTCGTATCATCCGGTGGTCACCTGACTTAGGCATCAAAGTATGCCTCAGAATAGTGTTGGTGGTGGTCAGACCTGCCTGGAGATAATACACTGAGCCGAGCTTCCATCCTTCCAAATCAGCAGCTGGGATCTCCTTGTACATATTCTTCATGGAATCATGACTCTTCTTAGGAATCCCATAGACATCAATGTCGTCCTCTCTCTGCACTGGAGCGTTCAGAAGTTCTGCCCATTCTGCAACAGTTGAAGAAAACCGTTGACCTTCAGTCATCCAGGTGATCTTGCCATCGGGGTAGAAATGGGCTGTGGCATAGAACTGCATGATCATCTCGTCATTCCAGGCTGTCAGTTCTTGACCCACAAAATCAGCAACTCCACATGCAGTAAAGCTCTCATGCACATGGGGAAAGAAGTCCCGATGCTCTCTGCTGTCAATGTACTTCCAGTCAACATACCTGGTGTCAGCAACAATGGGCTTCTTATCCATTAGCACAGTCTCATAGAAATCCTGCTGCTCTCTGGTGTGGAATCTGGGGTCCACAGCAGTCCTTCTTCTTACGGCATATGGATCAGACTGTCTCCATAGCCTGAGACCTTTGTCCTTTCTTGCCTTCATATCCTCAGCTTGAGGATGAGCATCATTGTGGAGTGGCAACTTGGGACGGAGCTTGAGCAACACATGCTCTTCATCTGACTCAGAAGGTGGCATCTCACCTTTGTTCTTCTCAGAAGCTGGAATGCTTCTGGTTGTCCTCTTGGGATTGGCTGGAGCTGCCTTAGCTGGAGCAGGCTTCTTGGGCTTGGAGGAGGCTTGAGCCCGAATAGCATCACCCATGAACTTAGCTTTCTGAGTAGGAGGCTGGGGTGCATCTTCTTCTTCTTCTTCTTCAGCAGCATCAACTTGAGGTTCAGCATAAACAACTCTCTTCCTCTTGGAAGTCTTCTTCACCTTGCTTGGAGCTGGCTCTTCCAAGTTGAGCTTCTTGGCAACTGCAGACTGCTTCACTTTGCTCGTGCCTTTCTTTGGCTGCTGCCCTTGGAGCTCTTTGGCAACCACTTGCCTCTTTGGCTTGGAGGTAACTTCCTCAGCAACAAAGTCGGAATCCTCAGAATCAGACGTTCTCTTCTTCCTTGTTCTCGTAGCAGCAGGAGGTAGACCACTAGGGGTGCTCCTCTCACCATCATCACTAGAGCTGCTAGCCTCAGGACTTGTACCTGCCTCTGGAATCTCAGCAAACGGTGACTCAGACCTGTTCTGGCTGTCACTGACATCTGACATGGCTGAAAAAACCTGTGAATAGATAAGGTATAGGCAGAGTAGAAGAGTTATCACAACTGCAGAAGTTTTTGCAAAAAAAATGAGTTAAAAACTTAGTTTTGAGTTTTCACAGAGTGTATTTCGGTCAAACCGATTTCAAGTTTCGGTGTAACCGAAGTGTTCAACAGAACCTACACACCACTTTCGGTCAGACCGAAATGGGTTTCGGTCCTACCGAAAACTTAGGGTTTCACAGAAACTTCAATTCGGACATTCCGATTTACACAACTCGGTCAGACCGAACTGTGTAGTGCAATGGTCAGAGACCAAATCGGTCAGTCCGAGTTTCAGGAATCGGCTTCACCGAGATGCATTCCGTGGAAACCTAAACCTAAGAATTTTCCTCGAAACTAGACGATCTGAACAATGTATTGGGAACATATCAAACGTGGATTGAATCAGGGCAGTCCTATCATGCAAGAATCAGAAGTGGAGCATGAATAGGGATCGGGACACACCCTAACTTGGTGGTGTCCCTCTACGGCGGCAACGGAGGAGAAGATTACCGTTGACGGCGGCGGAGACCTGCGGCAAGGGCACACAGGCAACGAAGGCGACGATCCTTAGATCAGGGCGGCGGCAGCAGGGGTCTTGGAGGGCGAACGGTTTGAAAGGAATAGATCGCGCGCAGCCCTCAGTATATATAACCCCGTACTGTCGGTGGGACCGAGTTGAAAAACTCGGTGTCACCGAGATGTATTTCTGTTGTGCAGTTACACATATCGGTCAGACCGAGATTTTGAACTCGGTTTCACCGAGATGAAACCTAGATCAATCTAAGTGTTTCGGTTGGACCGAGATTGAGAAGCCGGTCAGACCGAAATAGACTTAGAAGGTTTTGGAAGTCAGCCTTAGACGAATCGGTGGTTCCGAGTGCTCCTCACTCGGACTGTCCGAAAAAGACTTGTTCAAAGTTGTGATATAAGCATGAATAGAATTTTGAGACAAGATAGCATAGATAGCTAGGGAAAGTGCTTAGGCATTCTTGTCCATCCATTTGGCCAGAAAAAGGAAACCAAAACAATCAAAACAACAAATGGATGTCCTTGAATGGATAAAATCATGCATCCAACATGCTCACACAATAAGATAGCAACTGAAACATGTGTCAAACATGCACAACCAAAACTCTAGCTACTAGCACACAATTTGTCGATGACTAGGTCATCTATATATGAGTATATTGACTTAGGAGTCAAATGAGAACATTTGATCATAGGTCATACTCATCGTTTAAGCACAAGTGGGGTTACCACTTTTACATAAAGCATTTATGTGTTCACATCATTTGGAGATGCTTTTAGCTCAATTTTTTAGAGCAAAGCTCCCCCTAGATGTGAGAACCCCTTTTAAAGGGTCAAACTAACCTTGGGTTGTCGTAGAAGACTTCATGTAGATGTTGAAGATGTGGATGCTCAATGTTGATGTAGATCATCATGAGTTAGGAGCAATCCTTTGGATTAGGGCACTTTCAATACCTACATGGGTTAGTCCCACAAGGAACAAACAAGAATATCCATAGACATAGAGTGAAGTACACAAAAGATGATGTCCATGAAAGCAATGATTACCTTGTCCCTTGACTTACCAACAAGAGGGTTTGTGACTCCATGAACAAGTGCATGATGTGGAAGTTGATTGCACAAGTTCTTGCCAAAATGAATATGAGTGAAGTTTGTTGGCGGAGTCACCCTCAAGAACCTACTAGTTCTTCTTCTTTGGGATCCACATCATCTTGATGGGAATCCTTGGTGTTGTAGTTGAGCTTGACGAAGTAGAACTTGATGTGTCCTTGGGAACCCACATGACCATAGCTTGAGGTGCTTCAATGAATGCATCAATCTCCTCTTGAAGCTTGTCCTTGGCCTTTAGCTTGTGGTCTTGTGGTGGAAGGTCATCTTGAGCTTGTTCCACATTGGAAGAAGTAGGATCATACTTCTCCTTTTGTGAGACAAACTGTGGAGTAGGGTATTGACCTTCTTCCCACTCAACACCTTCGGCGTTGAACTTTCGCTCAAAACCAATCCCTTGATTCTTCCGGTGTCTTCCTTGTTTGCGAACAATCTCCTCAAAGTTCTTGCTTCCGGCAAGACTCTTGTAGACACCTTTCTCTATGATTTCCTTCAATAAGCTATTTTCTTGCTCAAGTGTAACTTGGCTTGAAACATTGTTAGTGGAATCAAGAGAACTACTAGAAGTAACAACATTAGATTTAACATTGTTATTGTTACTACTAGAGGAAGAATTTTTCTTATGCTTGTCATGCTTAGTCTTAATAGGTGGCAAGAAATTAGACAAGAGAAGTCGTTTGGCAAGATATGAAGAACTCTTCTTTCGAAGATCGTCATTGATCGCTTTTAGAAACTCATGTTCTTGCTCTAGAGTGAGCTTCTCGAAGCGTACCTTCTCATGAGATCTTAGGAGCTCTCTATGATCTTCTTGAGTTGTTTCATGAGCTAACTTAAGAGTGTTTAGTTCTTTAGTTAGACGCTCAATCTCCTTCATAGCATTGTCATTCGACTCTTCTCGACTATAAAGACTACTAGCATTTTCATCATTACTAAGCTCACTAGATTTATCATGCAAGAGCTCATCTTCACCAAGTAAATCATCCTCATCACTATCAAAGTCAATGAATTCAGGGTGTGTTACCTTGGGGCCTTTAGCCATGAAGCATCTTCCAATTCCCTCATTTGGTGAATCAAATAAGTCGTAGGAGTTGGAGTTGGAGGATACGAGTGCAAGTCCGGCAACACCTTCATCTTGACTATAGTCGGAGTCGGAGTGATAGCTTCCATCGGATTGACTGTCAGAGTCGGAGCCAGAGACCCATTCACCAACATGAGCTTGATGTCTTCTTCTTGTGTAGCTCCTTGATGACTTGTCTTTCCTCTCCGAGTCCTTGCTTCTCCGAGAAGGTCTTCGTTCATAACGATCATCTCTACTCCTTCTCTCTCTCCGAGGTGACTCATCTCTTGCTTTTCTTCTTGGAGACTCTTCTCTTCTCTTGTGGGGAGCCGTACACTCATTTGAGAAGTGTCCGGGTCTTCCACAATTGTAGCAGTTTCGATCACGGCTAGAAGATCTCTTTCCATCATATGATCTAGACTTTGAGCTTCTTTCTTTGCCTCTATTCTTGTAGAACTTGTTGAAGTTCCTGACCATTAGGCTTATGTCTTCATTGGAAACTAACTTGTCACTTGAGGTAGTAGGAGCATCACTTGTAGCTTTGTAAGCACCACTTGACTTGTTGTGAAGCTCTTCCTTATCCTTAAGTGTCATCTCATGAGCAACAATCCTTCCAATGACTTCAGTTGGCTTGAGAGTCTTGTAGTTTGGCATCATTTGGATCAAAGTGCACACGGTGTCATACTTTCCATCCAAAGCTCTGAGAATCTTCTTAATGATGAATCGGTCGGTCATTTCTTCGCTTCCTAAGCCAGCAATCTCATTTGTGATGAGAGCAAGCCTAGAGTACATTTCAGCGACTCCTTCACCATCCTTCATCTTGAACTTGTCAAGTTGACCTTGAAGAATATCTAGCTTTGATTCCTTCACAGATTCAGTACCTTCATGCATTTCAACCAAAGTATCCCAAATCTCTTTAGCATTCTCAAGACGGCTGATTTTGTTGAACTCTTCGGGACACAAAGCATTGAAGAGAATGTCACAAGCTTGAGCATTGTTTTGCAACATCCGCAACTCTTCGGGTGTAGCTTCGCGATCCGGAACTTTTCCTTCTTCAAAGAAATTACCTTGCATGCCAACACAAATAATGCCCCATGCGGCTGGGTTATGACCAAGAATATGCATTTTCATTTTATGCTTCCAACTAGCAAAATTTGTACCATCAAAGTAAGGACCTCTACGATAATTACCCTCACTAGACGCCATACTCTCCTAGGTTGTGAAACCAAGCTTATGGAGTCCAATGCTATGGAAACCAAGGCAATGGAGACCAAGGCTCTGATACCACTTGTAGGATCGAAAGTAGGTCTAGAGGGGGGGGTGATTAGACTACTTGACAATATAAAAAATCTGCCTTTAGATCATGCAATGTTTTTGGCAGTTTCACAAACAAGATCAGTTCAAGTAACACCCTACACATGCAATTCTAGAGTATATGCAGCGGAAAGTAAATTGCACATGTAAAAGAGAGGTGGAGAAGATCAAACGCAGTTTGGTGACACGGAGATTTTTGTCGTGGTTCCGATAGGTGGTGCTATCGTACATCCACGTTGATGGAGACTTCAACCCACGGAGGGTAACGGCTGCGCGAGTCCACGGAGGGCTCCACCCACGAAGGGTCCACGAAGAAGCAACCTTGTCTATTCCATCACGGCCTACGCCCACGGAGGACTAGCCTTACTCGGGGTAGATCTTCACGAAGTAGGCGATCTCCTTGCCCTTACAAACTTCTTGGTTCAACTCCACATCATTAAGACGGAGGCTCCCAAGCGACACCTAACCAATCTAGGAGGCACCACCCCCCAAAAGGTAATAGACGGTGTTGATGATGATGAACTCCTTGCTCTTGTGCTTCAAGTGATAAACTCCCCAACACTCAACTCTCCTCACTGATATGGCTGTGGTGGAAGAAAGATTTGAGTGGAAAGCAACTTGGGAAGGTTAGAGATCAAGTTTCATATGGTAGGAATGGAATGGCTTGATCTCAACACAAGGGTAGGTGGTTCACTTCTCAGAAAGTGTATGGTAGAAGTGGTGGTACTTTCTGATGGCTCTCCTCACGAATGAGGAGGGGGTGGAGGGGTATATATAGCCTCCACACAAAATCCAACCGTTACACACACATTTGACCAATCTCGGTCAGACCGAAGTGAAAACTCGGTCAGACCGAAAGTTCAAATATAGTGAACGTTGGGATTTTCGGTGGGACCGAAAATACCATCTCGGTGAGACCGAAGTGAGTCAAAGGTTAGGGTTTGCCATCTCGGTGAGACCGAAAATATAAACTCGGATATTCCGAATTGATGTCAACAGATCACAGAAGGTTGGCAGCCCTTTTTCGGTGAGACCGAAACTCAGAATCGGTTTGACCGAGAAGCTAGGGTTTGGAGAAACAACTGAAGTGGTTCATCTCGGTGGGACTGAGTTGGAGAAATCGGTGTGACCGAGATTACTTATGGGTGTGTGTTAAGTAGTGAATAGTGCTGATAGTTGAGGGAGTTAGATCACCAAGCACTTGAGCAACAAGAACATTAACACAACCTCATCCCCTTTTAATAGTATTGGCTTTCCTATGGACTCAATGTGATCTTTGATCACTAAACCAGAAAAGGAGTCTTGAGCTTTTGCCAATGCTTGTCTTAGCATTTTGAGGGGTCCACTTCTTCAGACATTTCCATACCCACATCATCGAACTTCTCTGAAATGATTCTCAAGATAATATTAGTTCAATGATATATATGTTGTTATTAATTACCAAAACCACCCAGGGATTAGTTGCACTTTCACTTCGTTTTCGAGTTCGCTCAGCAATCTAAGTGTGCTGCGACTAGCTGCGGCAAGGTTTCTTGCCGGCGAAGGCCTTAGCCAGCAGGCTGCTAAGAGTCTAGCACTCAGCGCTCGCGGCAAGGATCCTTTTGCCGGCAAGTTCCCTGAAAGCGTAGGGTGGAATGCATACAAAGTAAAGGGACCAAAACAAGGAAGATAACACTGCATTGGTTGCTCAAAATAAGATTGTATATTACAAAGATAACTTGCCGCAATATTAATGGATTCTTGTCCGTAACATACTTTGCAGCGGCAAAGGAAGCAGAAAGAATGGAATCTAATATACGCGGTCGCCTTCGCGCCTCGTGATCTTGCCCACCTTGGCGACGATGTGGGCAACCTGCGCCTTCAACGCCTCTTGGTCAGCTTCGGGCGGCAAGGTGCGGAGGACGTTCACGAGGTTGATGCCGGGGTTGCGGAAGACGATCTTCGACAAGACCCGCTCCATGGTGCCCATGCAGAGCCGACGCGCCTCGTCGGCCAGCTGCACGGGGATCTTCTCCCGCAGCCGCGCAAGCGCCGGCCCAATTCCCCTGAAGAACAGACTCAACTTGGCGCTGTGGGGGAGACTCTCGTCCTGGGAGTACACGAGATGCTCCGCCCTCAGCGCCACCATCTCCTTGTCAATATTGGCAGCGGAGGTGACCAGCTCATCGGTCCACTGCTCCACTGCCCGGTTGAAGTTGTTCGCCGAGACGGCGGCGCTCTCCACCAAGTTCCTTTCCTTGCGGAGTTCGTCCTTCAGTTTCGTCTCACGGTCCCGGGCGGCGTCGAGCGAGTCAGTCAAGGTGGAAACCTTCAGCTCTAAGTCAGCGATGGAGTTCCTGGCATCAGAGAGCTCTTTGCCCTTCTCGGAGAGGCGTACCTGCAGCTCAGAGTTGGTGTGGGCATCTTTCTCCCGCTCCACGTTGAGCGCAGTGACCCTCTCCTCGCTCGCCTTCAAGTACAGCTCCGTCTGCTTCACCTTGGCCTCCAGATCCTTCTTGACAGTCTCCGCGGCAGCGGCGGCGTCCCTCGCCTCCTTCAGGGCCCCGCCGATGGCTTGCTCCCGGGCGGTAAGGTCGTCCTCGTGGCTGTCGAGGTCGACCTTCCGCTGGTTGAGCGCTCCCTCCCGCCGAGACAGCTCCTCGGCGATCAACCGCTGCTGCTCCTCGACCTCAGCCTTCTCAAGGAGGAAGGCTTGCTGCGCCCCAGCAAGCTCTTCACGCTCCTCCGCCAAGTTGCGGAGGGCCGCCTAGTTGGCGGCGCGGAGCTCCGCGGCGCGCTTCTCCAAGTCAGCTCCAGCCTTGGCGGCCAGAGCCTCCCGAGACTCCAGCTTCGCCTGCCTGGCCCAGTACAAGGCCAGGAGCCGGCGAAGGAGCTTCTCCTCTTCGGGCTCATCGCTGCTGCCAGGCGCCTCAACAATCTTCAAACCGGCGGAGGCGAGGACCTCTCCGTCAAAGGTCTCTCCCTCCGCGGGTGCTCGAGACGAGGACGCCCACTGGACTTGAATAAAAACCCCGTTGGCGGCCTTCAGATAGACGCCATCCCCAGCCGCGGAGGCGGAAGGGTCGGTGGCAGGTGCAGCGTCCGGCGCTCCCGCAGCCTCCAGGCCAGCGGTATGGTCGCCGGTTCCTTCCCCAGCCGCGGCATCGGCGGTTGGGGCGGTCTCCTCGACGGCCGGCTCGTCGGCTCCGGCCATTCCCTCCATGGCAGTGGCGTTGCCGCCGTCGCCGTGCACCTCCTCCTCATCGGTGGCCTCCGTCTCCATCCGCTCTGGGGCAGGAGGATCTAGTGGAAGAAAAAGAAAAGAAAGAATCAAGCAAATATCCAAAAAGACAAATCCAAGAAGAAGAAGTTGCAAGGCTTACCTGTGCGGATCTCTTCAACGACGGGATCCCTCACCGGGGAATTCTCCCTTGGCGGCGGAGCAGTGGCCCCTGCTGGCGGAGGGCCGCCTGCGCCCTCCCTTGGCGGGGTGCTCACCCTTGTCGGGCTGCTCGCCCTTGGCGGGGTACTCGCCATTGGCGGAGTGCCCGTCCTTGGCGGAGCGTTCTCCCTTGCCGGGGAGTTCACCCTTGGCGGGGAGGGTGGAGCAAGTAGCTCGTCGGGGGCGACCTCCTGGCGCTCCTGCGGCTGCGGCTCCACTTTTGCATAAGACAACAAGACATAAAATAAGGATGATAACCTCAAGCGCACCCATCAAGCAGAATGATAAATACCAGACTTACGCTGGGGGCTGCGCTGGGGGCTGCTCCTCGGAGTAGCAGGCTGATCCGGCAAGTTCGTCGCCGGCGCATCGCTTGTCACCGCGACGGGCTCGTCGTCCTCAACGTTGACCACAGGGATCTTGGCCCTCTTCGCCATCCGCTGGGTCAAGGTCCTGCGAAGCAAAACAAAAACAAGATCAGAACCAAGCAAGGAAAATCAAGACAAAATCAAAGAAACCAAAAGAATCGCAAGTACTTACTCCTCTTCCTCTTCGTCGGAGCTGAGGGCGGAGAAGTCAAACTCCGCCTGGTGCGCTTCCGCGCGAGGAGCAGGAGTAGAAGGCTCCCTCGGGCGCTTGGCGGTCTCCGGGGCTGTGGGCTGTGAAGACCCGGCCCCCGTCGTCGCCGAGGCCCGAGGGGCAGAAGGAGCACCCGTTCCGCTCCGGGAAGATCCCCCTCCGCTTGACGCTCGAGTACGGGGCGCCTCCTTGACGACTTCGCTCGTCTTGGTCGCGCGCGTCGCACGGCGCGCCGGCTGCTGCCGAGCCGCCTGTGGCCTCGCCGTCTCAGCTGCCTTGCGGAGGCGCTTCTTCGGTTGCTGCGGAGGGCTTGGCGGGGGCGGAGAATTCTCTGAGGACGAGGAGGCATCGTCGTCAAGATTCAGAGATCCACCGGAGTCTTCATCGGAGTCTCCAGCCTCGGCGTCCTCCTCCTCCTCGGCAGGCCCGCTGGACTCAGTACCATGCCCGGCGGCCTCGCTCCCCCCGGCAACCTCGCTCGCCCCGGCAAGCTTCGCGGAAGGCTCCCCGGCAAACTCCTCGGGAGCAATCTTCAGTAGCTTGAGGATTTCCGCCTCCTTTGCTTGACTCACTGCATCCGCGGCCTCTGCCTCGTCCACAGTGTATCCAAAATCGCGCGCAGCCGCAGCTGCGACGGCCTCCTCCATCCTTGAGGCGATGTAAGCTATATCCCGGCCAGTAGTTTCCCGGGTGAGGCCCTTATTCTCCTCGGAGTTGCGGGGCTTCTCGACCAAGTTGTCGAAGAAGGTCAGCACGGTCTCCGGTGGAGGCTCCAGCCAAGTGGGGACGACGCCATGGGAGTCGCACTCGGGCATCATCGCGCGTATGGAATTGCGGGCAGTGCTGTTGCACAGCGGCACCACTCCCCGGGAAGGTCTGAACCACTCCGGGTGGGCGGGGTCATGCTTGAAGAGCTCCTTGACCATCCCCTTCAACTCCAAGACGGTGAAGTTGTAGTTCAATCCAGGGCGCAGCCTCATAATGTCCGCCGCGTTGCCGAATTCCCAGGCAGGCCTCTTCCTTTTCTGTAAAGGGGCGATGCGGCGGCGGAGGAAATCTGCTCCAACTTCTCCAACAGTCAAATTGGCGACCCGGAGACGAATGATCCTAATGAGGGCGATCTGAAGCTTGCTGTCCTCCGGGGCCAATTCACTCCAATCCCTGCGGCGCACTATGGCAGTCGTGCGCGGCGAGGTAAAGGGCTCGGCCTTATCTTCTAGCACCCAGCACCAATCGGCTCTCCACTCCTCCCACTTCCCGCGGAGCTCTCCCTTCAGGTACGAATCCTTCTTGTTCAGCCTGAAGATCCAGGAGATGCCGCCAGAGAGGGGAGCGCCGGACTCTACTCTAGGCATAAAGAAGTGGCGGAAAAGAGCTACATTTGGATGAACCCCAACATAGTTTTCGCACAGATGTGCAAAAACGGCCATCGTAAGGATGGCGTTGGGGGTGAAATCTAGGAGGTGGAGGCCGTACGTATTCATTACATCGCAGAAGAACTCCGAGTACGGAGGGCACAAACCACAGTGGAAGAATGCGGCAAAGAAAAAGTACCCGCTGGGGAACATGTCGATGGCGACGGCGGGGAGGACTCTGGTGCGGGGATGAGCTTTGGTCTCCCTTGCCCAGAACAAATAGTATTTGTCCCGCAGGTCCCTCGGACCAAGCCTTGGCGCGAAGACCACGCACTTCTTCCGCAGGGCAGCCAGCTTCGCCGCCTGCTCGGACTTCTCCTTCTTCGTCTTGTCGCCCTTCGGGGACATGGCGGGGATGGCGGGAAGGACGACGGCGCTGCAGGCGCTGCGGACGGCGGAGGAGGGAGTGGAGCTGGGCTCTCTGTCGACCTTTGGGAGGCAGAGGGCGACGGGGGTTTCTGGAGAATCAAGGCGCAATGAAGACGATGGAGGGAACTGCCCCTGCTTCCTCTGCTTTTAAGGGGGAAGTGGGGGACGTTCCGCATTTCCCATTAAAGAACATGCCACGATCTCTCCCACGACGCCGCAATCGACGCGTGCCGTTAGGGAGGGATGCGGCGGATACGGAAGGGGATACGGCTTGCCGTGGGCCACGTGTGCCCGTGCACTGTCTTGGGCCTAGCCCAACAGCGCTCGGCACCATGTGTGGCCCAGGCCTGGGGGCTCCTGTTGGTGTACTAAGATAGGGGTACCTTAGTACCCCAACTTGTGCACGGGCAGTAGCAGCTTCCCGTGGCAGGGCCTACCATGTGCTCGCCAAGAACCTTTCTGGTCCATATGAAGCCATTCAAGAACAAAGTATACAAGTCAGAAGATCAAGGCCCGGGCAAGAGGAGCTTGCCGGGAAGGCCGCACCAGGCTCAAGGTTATCACTTTAGCACAAGACCCTGGCAAGAGGAGCTTGCCAGGAAGGCCAAGGAATACATATCTCAAGAGATGTCTCGGCGCATCATGCGCCTCGGCAAGACCCGGAGAGCGACAAGCTTCCGTGCCCGGCAAGATCACGACCCCGGCAAGGTGCTTGCCGGGGAAACCTACGCTGTGTGCCCGCGCTCCAGCTCGTCTGCCCACGCGTCGTCCTGGGGCCCTTCCAGGGACGCATGGCAGGCGGCTGTGCAGCCTGGGGCACACGGTGGCAAGCCACGGTGACGAGGCTACCGCCGTGGCGGACGGAGAAGCATGGACGGACGCTTTTAGGGGCGACGGCGACGGGCATTTAATGCCCTTGTCCCCCACTGTCAAAGTTAGGTGAAGACCACTGTTCATGCACTATTCACGCACTGTTAAAACTACCACCGAATTTACACTTTTACCCTCCTCTACATTGACACCTGTCGGTGACCCCTTTGAACTATAAAAGGAGGCCCATGCACAACGTAGAGGGGGTTCGGTTCGAAACCTAGACAACTCTCTCGCTCGGTGTAGCTAGCACTGTAGATCTTCAAGCTCCCGAGCCCAAGAACTCAATACAACCTAAGCAGGAGTAGGGTTTTACGCGTCCGCGCGGCCCGAACCTGGGTAAAACTGCCCGCGTGTGCCCCTCGATCTGCTCTTCATGCTCCCTCCGCTCCCTTACCGCAACGTAGAAGGGGCTCCGGTCCCATAGGTGTTCGCGGCGGACAGTTTCCCCCGACAACTTGAGGTATCCTACCTGCTGCACTTCATCCACTATGGGTAAGAAAGGAGACCCCAAGGTTCCAATCTTACTATCCACTACAAGAAGAGGTACTGCTCTGAGCACTAGTGCTACACTTGATTCACCTTCCGTTATGAGTAAGTTTGCCTCACCACCACCACATGATGCTCCTACTGAATCTGTTAATATGTCCGATACTCTTGATGATGCTTCTACTACTATTGATGATATTTGTTCCCTTGGTTATGCTCTTGAGAAACAAATTGCTGCTGCTGCTAAAAAATCTGGAATTGAACTCCCTGTTACTCGCTACCCTATTGGTGAAACTTATGATTATCCTGATTTGAGTAAACTCAAGGAGAGTCTCCTTGATGATGATTACTATATACTAGATGAAGATTTATGCAGGGAACTGACAGAGTTTTCCGGCTCTGGCCCTGAAGCTATCAAGAAACTATTTGAAAAACACTCTTTGAAGAACAAAACCGTTCCTAATCCTGAATTTGCCACATCCCCTATATGCATTGATGATCCTGATTATGATTTCTCTGTTGATCTTTCACTTATACCTATGGTTGAAGCTGACCCCTTTTATGGCAGAGAAAATGATGATGCTATTGCACACCTGACTAAACTCGGTGAGTTGGGTAGCCTGTTTACCACAGATGAGAAGATACGATACTTTTATGTGACCAAGCTTCTTCCTTTCTCCTTGAAGGAGGGTGCTAAAGCATGGTATGATTCACTCCCATGCGGTTCCATTAAGAGTCCTCAGGACTTAGCTCACTCTTGTGTTGATAAGTACTTTCCTGCTCACATGCAACATGCTACATTACAAAGAATTTATAACTTTAAACAGTTGCAGGATGAGTCCCTCCCTAAAGCTTGGGGGAGGTACTGCGGTCTGATTCGGGCTAGACCTGGACATGAAATCCCTAAGAATGAATTAATCGATATATTCTATGCTGGTCTAAGTGATGAATCCAGGTCCTATTTGGACAATTGTGCTGGTTGTGTTTTCAGGAAAAGAACACCGGACGATGCAGAAGATTTAATGGGCAGGATTGCCAAAAACCATGAAGATTGGTCCGTCCCTGAACCACCTCCACCAACAAAGAAGAGGGGCATGTTTGTTCTAAGCCCCGAGGATATGCGAGAAGCAAAGAAGTCTATTAAAGAGAAAGGTATTAAAGCTGAAGACGTGAAGAATCTACCCCCTATTGAGAAGCTGTGTGAGCCTACCACTCACCCTCCTATGGTAGAGGTACACTCTCTTTTAGATTTCAATGCAAGTGACATCCCTCATGGTAAGCCTCCTGATCAATGTTTAGATGAGTTTGATAATTTTATTATGAAACAGAATCATTTCAATGAGAGGATAGAAAGTCAGTTGCATGATAATTCCCTTGCTATCAAAAGACTGATTGATGTTTTAGATAGAACAATTAATGATGTTCAATGTCTTGTGAAGCATTTTCATATGGTTCAATCTCAGCTTGATCAAATTTCTAAGGTGCAAAGAGATTTGCTTGCTAACAATGCCAAGCAAGATAATTTGCAGGCTTTCGGGATTAAGACCCGAGGAGGAACTAGCACTCAAGATCCTCTTTATCCAGAGGGGCATCCGAAGAGAATCGAGCAGGATTCTCAAATGCAGGAAGAAGAAATTGTTGTCTCTCCAAAGAAGAAGAAGAAACATAAAGAGACTGACAATTCTAATGATCCTATTGTAGATGAAGAACCCGCTATTGATCCCAATAGTGTATCTATCTCCGATACTGAGACTGAAGGCGGTGCTGAACCTGAAGGTAATGATAATGAGAAGAATGATCTGCCTGAAGTACGAGAAGAAGAAGCACCTGACAAACGTAAGAGGTACACTAAAGAAGACTTCATCGCAAGAAAACATGGGAAGGAAAGAGAACCATGGGTACAGAAACCCATGCCCTTTCCAGGTAAGTCCATCAAATCTAAAGAAGAAGAGCATTATAATAAGTTTTGTGAGTGGATTAAACCTCTTTTTCTTCAAATCCCTTTGACTGATGCTATTAAGTTACTTCCTTATTCAAAATATATGAAAGATATTGTCACTAATAAAAGAAAAGTTCATAATGATGCAATATCTACTATGCTTGCTAACTACTCTTTCAGTGGAAAGATTCCTGAGAAGCTCGGTGATCCAGGTATACCCACCATTCCTTGCTCCATAAAGAATAATTATGTCAACACTTCTTTATGTGATCTTGGAGCAGGAGTGAGTGTTATGCCTCTCTCTCTTTACGAGAGGCTTTGTTTAGAGAAACTAATTCCTACAGATATCTCCCTTAAGATGGCTGACAAGTCAACCGCTGTTCCGATAGGTATTTGTGAGGATGTTCCCGTAGAAGTTGCTAATTGTTTGATTCTTACTGATTTTGTTGTGCTTGACATGCCCGAGGATGGGAGCATGTCCATTATTCTTGGTAGACCTTTTCTTAACACCGCAGGTGCTATTATTGATTGCAATAAAGGGAAGGTTACTTTCCATGTGAATGATAAAGAACACACGGTATATTTTCCAAAGAAGACCGACAGGAGGCATGCCCTCAACTCTATAGAGAATATCGAGACCGTGAAAATTGGAGAATGGGACTGTCCACTACATGTGCCTCACAAATACAAAACTATCATGGTGGGGACAATGTCCATCAAAGTAAAGGTTCAGTGATTACTTCGTAAGAGGTGAGACTTTTTGCTCTATATATCGCTTGTTTGTTGGTAAGACTTGATCAACCTTACTAGTGAACATGTTTTATATGGATGAAAAGTTGAGCTTGTTATGTTTTCATTTGTTTTTAGTTTTGTCCTACTAGCTGTACCAAGTATTTATGTTTTTGAAGCTTCACAATACTACTAACTGCTTCATGTTTTCAGAGAGTTTCGCAGCTTTTTGAACTTCGAAAAAATTTCAAGAGTGAAGTTTTCAGAAAAATTCCAGAAAAATTATAATAAAAATTTCCACGTCGGGTGAGACCCAGAAAGTCCTGGGGCCAGCCAGGAGGGGCCACTAGTGGCCCAGGCGGCCAGCTGGCACGGCCCAGCCCCTGGCCGCGCCCATAGGGCGCCAGGGGGCCACATGGCCCCCCTCCAGGTATGTCTTCTTCCTCCCTTTCTCTCTTTCTCCAAAAACTAGAGTTCTGGTCTTGTTCTTGTGTTCTTGCTGTTCTTGGAGGCAAATACTCCCTGGTATGTGACTCCTCCACCCCTCCAATTAGATTTTTGATTGGTGGCCTCATTTGTGAGTACTTAGTAGTTCTTGGTGTTGTAGAGATGAGCTTGCATGCATATGTAGAAAGTTATTTTCCATGTTTTGATGCAAGTTTATGCCTTGGGCAAGTGAGTTGAGTAGTTTGCCTTAGCTCACTTTATTTTAATCCTCGTTTTTGTAAATTGTAAAAAAATTCAGAAATGAGTTTGTTAGGAAGGGCAAAAGGATGGCTTGAGAAGAGGAGACCCGCACACTCCGATCGAGTTACTAGAGCCGCAGCTTCACCATCGACTGCTAGGGTGAGCTATAATGAAGATCATGTGCCCCTGGAGTTGTTGGAAGACACAAGTCCAGCACGTGCGATGACATTTCCATGTGATGAATTCATGGAAGCTGCGGGAATCAAGGATGAGTTTTATAATCTTTGTGCTAATGCAGGTTTGACACGACTCGTCACGAGCCGTGTTACTCAGTATCAAAAACTCACCTCCAGTTTCATTAACAGTTTTAGATATAATCCTGATTCAGGTGCTATTGAGTTTAAAATTTATAATGACCTTATCACCATGACTTTGGGAAATTTTTGTGAAATAATAGGTGTGCTGAATGTTGGGAGGACGGCAAGGATGGCCACTCAGCCCTCCGAACTGAAAACCGTCATCAACTCTCTCTGCAGCATGAGTACGAGGGATATTCACCGGTCGAAGATCTCCAGCATCTTATTTCCTCACCTCAGGTATTTTGCATATTATATTGCTAGAGGGGTGTTAGCTCGTGACAACACGAGCAACATTTCTGCTCCGGATATTGCTATCCTTGCAGCAGCCCTCTCAGGGAGGTCTGATTATAATCTGGGTACCTTAATTGCTCGACGCCTTGCTATGAACGGTAACAAGGGGGACTTATATGGTGGCGTTTACGCCACACTTATCTTAGAGCATCTTGGAGGCACCCCACACCCTGATGATACTCCTTTTACTTATTTAAGCTTTGATCTTGCTGCTATAAAAAGGCATAAGTTTGTTACCATGGGTTCTGAGCTTGATAATCTTATTTATATCTTGCGTTTTGGAACTGCCGCGGAACGCGAGATCCGTCTACCTGCACCTCTTTTGTTTGATTTTTCTCGCAGGAACGGATGGTCCTTTGATGTTGTTCAGTTCGATGAGTTCATGGTCCAGCATCAGTTTCATAACCCCATGGAGGGGGTTGTGCCCGACGAGGAGAGGCACGGTGAGATACCACATTTTCAGGAAGAGACCGCCAACGAGTTTGGTGAAGGGTCTTCCTCTGTTTGGTGTTCGGAACCTCCCTCGTGGGAGACTCCGAGGAGTTCGATGTACGCGCCAGCATCCTTCTGCGACCCTTGGACTCACCACCATACCCTTGGAGCAGGAGGCTCCTGTGGGCAGTATCTGCTACCAACTTAGGCCAAAAGCCTAAGCTTGGGGGAGTACGTGCCCTTCTCACTTTTCCATTGTATTATCCGTTTTATTCGCTTTGATCTTTTTGAAGTTTTTGCCCGTTCTTCTTTGTTTCTCTCTTTGCAAAAACAACAAAAAGATTTTCTCTTTCTTTTGCTTTTATTCAACCTTTGAAAAAAAAACCCCAAAAAGATTTCCTTTCTCTCTTTAGTTTGCTTTGTTTTCAGAGATCAGCTCGAGTCCGTGATGGCATTTGATTATATTTCCTACGTTCGATCGTGCAAGTGACAAGCAGTGATGATGAAGATCGACTGGAGGGAAGCAACAAGGAAGACCGGTATGAACTCTTTTCGTTTCTACTTTTGTACATATGCATGTACTTATGATCTAGAGACCAGCTTGTAGCGACATAGTGCTATGTTTACAATGCTCTTCCAGCGGTTCATGCTTTCCTTGTGGCTAGTCTCGAATAACTAGAGTATATAATGTGTTATTGAAATGATCTACATGCATTGCACTGTTCATAGTCTGGTATACTAAGGTGGTATTTCCCTTTAGAGAATTTTTGGATTGACTTGGCACATGCTTACACATGTTTAAGACTAAAAAGTCTACTTTGCCTTGATGATCTTTGAGTTTTGGAATAGTTATATCACTTTCATGCCCGATTCAATGTTGATTTGTCGCTCTGCATGATTATGACCGTTATTACTCTCTAGTTGGTCGCTTCCCAGTCTTTTGCTAAACCTCCACCTGTACTAAGCGGACTGACTGCTTGTGCATCCAAAATCCTTAAAACCAGTTATGCCATATGAGTCCACTATACCTTCCTATACATGGTATTTACCTGCCATTCCTAACGAAGACTTTCGTGTACCATCTCGAAATTAATCAAAAGCATTTCCTTTTTGTGCCTATGTTTTAGCTCATGAGGAAGTAGTAGTTAATTCATAATCTTTTTAAATTGGAAAAGTTTCACCCCTGGATTGCATGTATAATGTGCAAACCCCTAATATGAAAAGGAACTGGCATTGAGTGCGCCCGGCTCAAAAAGATAATATAACAAACAAACCCTCCTTCACGCTTTGTTCATGAGAAATCAGAAAACTTTGGCAGTGATTAACAAAGGAGATTAAGAGGATGTGATCGTCCTCATGCGGGAGCCGTTCCTCGAGACTTGTCTAGCTTAAAAAGTGATTGAGTTATCTGCTAGCATTCATTGACGAAATATGCACCTCTCAAAAACATATTTACTTCTGTTTTTAAAACCAAGAGCTCTGGTACATGTTTAGTTTTTGTTTCCGACCACGGGTTTTCAACCTTGCCAATAAAAGCCACGGTTCGAGAGTCTCACCTTCTTTCTTCAAAGCACCGACTAGGAGAGCATAATTGTCATTCTAAGTGTAATGTGCATTGTCCCAAAGTATTACATTGTCTTCTGCATACTTGTGATATGATTTATTCTGAAAGTCTTAGTTCTAGTCTCCTTTAAAACTCTGGAGGAGTCTCTGCATTAATGTTTTGCTTCACTCATGGAGGCTAGCGAGATACCACCCTAATATGCTCAAGCTATGTGCAATGTAATCTTGTCTTGATTTTCTGTAATATATTATTTACTTTTAATTATTTGTGACTGGTCACTTGAAAGAAGGATTGCTCCTTGCATTGTCCTCATAAGTACTGTTTCAATACTTGCTAAACTCTTTTCGTAGTACATGCTTATATACATCTAATGAAGCAAAAGAGTTTGTCAAAGTTTTCTTTGTCGCGTTCAGTTCGTTGAACTGAATTGCTTGAGGACAAGCAATATGCTAAGCTTGGGGGAGTTGATACGTCTCAAACGTATCTACTTTTCCAAACACTTTTGATATTGTTTTGGCCTCATTCTTGCATGATTTGGACTAAACTAACTCGGACTGACGCTGTTTTCAGCAGAGCTGCCTGTATGGTTTATTTGTGTGCAGGAAAACGGATTTTTAAGTATCTCAGAGAAATCCACGAAAAATGACAGAAAATCCACGCACCCGAAGGAACCAGGAGCCAGAAGTGGGGCCAGAGGGGGGCCAGGGGGTGCCCAGGCGCCCTGTGGGCGCGCCCCCCCTGGGCTGCGCCGGGGGGTCGCCTGGGTGGGGCCCACACCCCCTGGTGCCCTACTTTACCTCGTGTTTTTACTCCTGATGTAGAAACCCTAGATCAGAAGTTCTTTCGCAGTTTTCCGTCGCGGAGCCTCCGCCATCCTCTGTTCTTCCTCGGGAGGGCTAATCTGGAGGCTGAATTGGCCTCCGGAGAGGGGAGATCGTCGCCATCGTCATCATCATCACCACTCCATCATCCCTCCATGACTTCCCCTTTCATGTGTGAGTAATTCCCCTGCTGTACGCGAAGGGGATGGTAGGGATTGGATGAGTTAGATCATGTAATAGTTTATCAGATCGTTGGGGGCATGTTGCCTATCATCTACTATGGTGTTTATCATCTTTGCTACAACTTGTTATTCTTAATGCTTGACACTTAGGCCCCGAGTGCCATGATTTCAGATCTGAACCATATGTGTTTGTATGAATATATTTGTGTTCGTGATCCTATCTATGAGTTGTTTGCACCTATTACGGTTCGGAACCGGCGATCCCAAAAGTGACAGCTTGGGACACCAAAGGGGATGGTCCGTAGTTTGAGGATTACATGTATACATTGAGTTCATTGCTTTGTTCCGGTGCTCTTTGACAGGAGCACCTTAATATCCATAAGTTCCTTTTGGCCCCGTTCGTAGCGGGATGGTAGGACAAAAGATGTTGTGCAAGTTCTTATTGCAAGCACGCACAACTACCTACGGGATACATGCCTAATGTTTGATATTTGCCTAGATGATCATTACTTTTCCGTGTGCCGTGCCCCAAGTTAGAATCTATCTCATCCATGCAGCGCCCAACCATCCATCTCCCTAGCCTACAGTGTTTTAAACCCTGCTTGTTACTAGTTGCTACTTTTGCATTTACTACTGCTATTTACTTTTGCTGTTTACTTTTACTATTACTATCATCACTATCATATCACTGTTACCACTTATCTTTTGTTGCAAGTAAGTATATTTCAGGTGCGGTTGAATTGACAACTCAACTGTCAAAGCTTATAAATACTCTTTGGCTCCCCGTGTGTCGAATCAATAAATTGGGTTATTCTTACCCACGAAGACTATCTCGATCCCTTACGGTTGAGGGTTATTAAGCAGCTATACACTGGCGCTCAACGGACGATCTGTGCTGCTATTCATAAGAAACATCCGTCCTCCCTCATCAAGGAAACACTTGAGAAGCTACCGGTGATGCCCCAAAGGATTGAAGAGTTAAAACGATCAGCCGCTAGAGCCGACACCATGACTGCTCTAATTTGGGCAAAGGCATGGCAAGAAGATCTTGATCCAGAAGACTTGGCTAATGGCTGCTCGAGTGATAAAGAAGACGGGTCTCCATGCAACACTGAAGGCTTCACCAAAATAGCAAGGGAAATGCATCCAATAGTAAGCAAACTAGGTGAAGATACATAATTATCCCACTAGCAAGCATTTTATGATGCTGAGAACAAGAAGGTGAAGACGTCACTTCTTCAGGAGGTGGATCTCATCCCACCAACTCGTAAGCACACCTTTGCTTCTGACATCGATGCATCAAATCTTATACATGATGAGGCTGTGTTTAGAGCTTTGATTGGTGTCAACTGGGCCTCACCTGACTTCCAGCCAATGGATAATCAAGAAGAAGAAAAAGCGCAGGACGACCCAAAGGCTTCAACCCTCCAAGACTAAAAGTCTGAAGTCTCATGAGCCGGCTTACCAATTATAGCGTTTTGATGCTATGTCCCCCAAAACACTTGTCCTTTTGGGCCGTCAGATGCCTTGTAATAGGCTAGCTAAACAATTCTGATCTTTCATGCCATTGTGCGTGTTTATTTGCATAATCACTGCTGATACATCATATAAAGATCCACCACTTATCTCTACTATTAAAGGAGGATCTAACGTTGTGATGGTTCGACCTCCTTCGACTCCCCCTCGTACCACACCCCACGCTGAAAAGGATCGTAGGGAACGGCCCACGTTTGTGGACAGGAGAAAAAAACTCACACGATCTCCATCTCCTCCCCCAACCTTCCGGTTTGTATCCCCGGATATCTCTCCCCGAACACGACCCATCCACACCCCCATCTCCCGCGACCTCCCAGCCCCTCCATTGATCGCCGCACTTCCCGGCGACCGCTCGACATCTCCCTCTTCAGTGATCGTGCCTCCCTCTACAGCCGCTGCCACTGCGGTCTTTCTCCATGTCATGAGCTCCGATGAGTCCGACAGCGCCGTCATGTCGGCCTCTCTCGCCGCGATCCACGAGGTCATGGCACTCAATAGGCCCTCACCACTCGGCTCCGCCTGCGGGTGGTCGTCTACGCCATGGCCAGCTGCCGCTTTGAGGCCCGGGTTGAGGCTTCCATCGAGGAGGCCATCTTGACGCGGATGCTGCAGGACGTGTCTGCGCTCCCCTACCACCCCTACGCTTCAGGACCAGCACATCTGTCCCGTGGTTGTGAACACATGCTTCATGTCATACAGGTTGCCGCATAGGCCAACCTTCTACAAAGATTCAGGTATATATGTGCATTGCATAAGGGCAGCTACGATTTCTTTCATAAAGCAATTTGTTGTGAGTGCATTGCATGTTAAAGTAAACTGGATGGGCGAATCTTCAGTATCTCTAATGCGTTGAACATGCACAATCAATTAGCTCTCATGATTCTATGTCACTCAAATTATAGCAATTCCAATCTTTTTTCTACTACTGCAATTTGCTGACACAGTTGAGTCCAGTGGAAGTTTTGCGGCACGCATAATTGATTTTGCCAATGTTAATCCCATTCTGCCTGAAATAACAAAGGTGAAGTGTGTTATCAAGCTCAGAGTACTGTTAGCCAACTAAAGCTAGCTGTTATGCCTATTGACCGGGTGTGGAATCAACCTTTTTAGGAAAAAAACTCAATTGAGATTTTGCTTCCATGGTTATCCTTGTATTTTACAATTATTTCGTCAAATCTGTACTAAAATTTTATTATTTCTCTTTGTGTGTGTATTGTCCTTACCATCCATTTGGCAAGTTAAAATTAATTGCCTGGCCACATTAATATTAGGGTTATATCAGAGATTCGGCGGGAAAAGAAGTCAGATTGTCATCTACTTACTGTGTGTACCTATGCTGATTGGATGTTGACTTCTCACCCGCAATCCCGACTACTTTTCATTTTTTCTTATCAGACCTGAGATGTATATACATTGGTAAGCATTATTTACATATTACGACTGAGACATAAATATCACATCCTATTGTCCTGGTTTATAACTTGTTTTTCAAAATGCAATTTCCATCATGTCATTAGCCAAATTGGAACTATATAAGGAGACTGTAAAAAATTAGTAATCTAATGCATTCATCAAACTATAAAATCAATAGAAAATTGAACAAATGCATTAGCATGAATCTTGAAGGATAGCAACGACCTGGATAAGCGATGTGTGCACGCCCAGGCACACCTTTCCGATTTATAATCTGGTACCAAACAATGAGCAGGCTCTCATATTGATGTGTTTTAAGTTTATTTATGTCCAACCCAGGCTTCAACCAATAAGTCCGAAACATTTGAAAAGTTCAAAGAATTTCAGAGTGAAGTGGAAAATCATCGTAACAAGAAAATAAAGTTTCTACGACCTGATCGTGGAGGAGAATATTTGAGTTACGAGTTTGGTCTTCATTTGAAACAATGCGGAATAGTTTTGTAACTCACGCCACCTGGAACACCACAACGTAATGGTGTATCCGAATATCGTAACCGCATTTTACTAGATATGGTGCGGTCTATGATGTCTCTTACTGATTTACCGCTATCGTTTTGGCGTTATGCTTTAGAGACGTCTGCATTCACTTTAAATAGGGCACCATCCAAATCTGTCGAGACGACGGCTTATGAACCGTGGTTTGGCAAGAAACCAAAGTTGTCGTTTCTTGAAGTTTGGGGCTGCGATGCTTATGTGAAAAAGCTTCAACCTAATAAGCTCGAACTTAAATCGGAGAAGTGCGTTATCATAGGATACCCAAAGGAAACTGTTTGGTACACCTTCTATCATAGATCTGAATGCAAAATATGCATTGCTAAGAATGGATCCTTTCTAGAGAAGGAGTTTCTCTCAAAAGAAGTGAGTGGGAGGAAAGTATAACTTGATGAGGTAATTGTGCCTTCTCCCGAATTGGAAAGTAGTTCATCACAGAAATTAGTTCCAGGGATGCCTACACCAATTAGTGAGGAAGCTAATGATGATGATCATGAAACTTCAGATCAAGTTACTACAGCACTTCGTAGATCAACAAGAGCACGATCCGCACCAGAGTGGTATGGTAATCCTGTTCTGGAAGTCATGTTACTAGACCTTCGTGAACCTACGAACTATGAGGAAGCGATGAAGAGCCCAGATTCCGTGAAAATGGCTTGAGGCCATGAAATCTGAGATGGGACCCATGTATGAGAACAAAGTGTGGACTTTGATAGATTTGCCTGATGATCGGCAAGCCATAGAAAATAAATGGATCTTCAAGAAGAAGACTGACACTGGCGATAATGTTATTGTCTACAATGCCCGACCACTGCAGAAGATAGGGAGAAAATAAAAGTCATTCCGTATGCTTCGGCCATAGGTTCTATCATGTATGCTATGCTGTGTACCAGACCTAATGTGTGCCTTGCTATAAGTGTAGCAGGGAGTTAGGAAAGTAATCTAGGAGTGGATCACTGGACAGCGGTCAAGAACATCCTGAAATACCTGAAAAGGACTAAGGATATGTTTCTCGTTTATGGAGGTGACAAAGAGCTTGTCGTAAACGGTTACGTCGACGCAAGCTTTAACACTGATCCAGATAACTCTAAGTCGCAAACCGGATACATATTTTTTATTGAATGGTGGAGCTGTCAGTTGGTGCGGTTCCAAGCAAAGCGTCGTGGCGGGATCTACGTGTGCAGTGGAGTACATAGCTGCTTCGGAAGAAGCAAATGAAGGAGTCAGGATGAAGGAGTTCATATCCGATCTAGGTGTCATACCTAGTGCATTGTGTCCAATGAAAATCTTTTGTGACAATACTGCAGCAATTTCCTTGGCAAAGGAATCCAAATTTCACAAGAGAACCAAGCACATCAAGAGACGCTTCAATTCCATCCGGCATCAAGTGTCAGAAGGGGACATAGAGATTTGCAAGATAGATACGGATCTGAATGTTGCAGACCCATTGACTAAGCCTCTTCCACGAGCAAAACATGACCAGCACCAAGACTCCATGGGTGTTAGAATCATTACAATGTAATCTAGATTATTAACTCTAGTGTAAGTGGTAGACTGAAGGAAATATTCCCTAGAGGCAATAATAAAGTTATTACTTATTTCCTTAATTCATGATAAATGTTTATTATTCATGCTAGAATTGTATTAACCGGAAACATAGTTCATGTGTGAATACATAGACAAACAGAGTGTCCCTAGTATGCCTCTACATGACTAGCTCATTTATCAAAGATGGTTATGTTTCCTAGCCATAGACATGTGTTGTCATTTAATGAACGGGATCACATCATTAGGAGAATGATGTGATGGACAATACCCATTTGTTAGCTTAGCATTATGATCGTTACAGTTTTATTTCTACTTCTTTCTTCATGACTTATACATGTTCCTCGTACTATGAGATTATGCAACTCCCGAATATCCAGAGGAACACTTTGTGTGCAATCAAACGTCACAACATAAATGGGTGATTATAAATATGCTCTACAGGTGTCTTCGTAGGTGTTTGTTGGGTTGGCATGTATCGAGATAAGGATTTGTCACTCCGAGTTTCGGAGAGGTGTCTCTGGGCCCTCTCGGTAATGCTCATCATTATAAGCCTTGCAAGCAATGTGACTAATGAGTTAGTTGCGGGATGAAGTATTACAGAACAAGTAAAGAGACTTGACTATAATGAGATTGAACTAGGTATGATGATACCGACGATAGAATCTTGGGCAAGTAACATACCGATGACAAAGGGAACAACGTATGTTGTTATGCGGTTTGGCCGATAAAGATCTTTGTAGAATATGTAGGAGCCAATATGAGCATCCATGTTCCGCTATTGGTTATCGACCAAAGATGTGTCTCGGTCATGTCTACATAGTTCTCCAACCCGTAGGGTCCGCCCGCTTAACGTTCGATGACGATTTGTTTTATGAGTTTATGTGATTTGATGTTCGGAAGGTTGTTCGGAGTCCCAGATGTGATCACAAACATGACGAGGAGACTCGAAATGGTCGAGACATAAAGATTGATATATTGGAAGGTTATATTTGGGCACCGGAATGATTCCGGGGTGTATCGGGTATTTTTTGGAGTACCGAGGGGTTACCGGAACACCCCGGGGGGTTAATGGGCCTTCATGGGCCATAGTGGAAGAGAGGAGGCAACAGCCTAGTGGAGGCGCGCGCCACCCTTGCCCAAGCCGAATCGGACTAGGGTTTGGGGGTGGCCCCCCTTTCCTTCTCTCCCTCCACCTCTTTCCCCCTTCTGCTTGTGGAAGAAAGAAAGGGGGCCGAATCCTACTTGGAGTAGGACTCCCCCCCTTGGGAGCGCCTACTCCTGGCCGGCCTCCTCCTCCCTCCCTCCTTTATATACGGGGGAGGGGGGCACCCCATAGAGACACAAGACAATCACTTAGCCGTGTGCGGTGTCCCCCTCCATAGTTTTACACCTCTGTCATCTCGTCATAGTGCTTAGGCGAAGCCCTGCGCCGGTACCTTCATCATCACTGTCACCACACCGTCGCGCTGATGGAACTCTCCCTCGGCCTCAATGCTACTTCTCGAGCTTGCGTTGTATTCCCTCGAAGAGGAAAGGGTGATGCAGCATAGTAGCGTAAGTATTTCCCTCAGTTTTTGAGAACCAAGGAATCAATCTAGTAGGAGACCACGCGCAAGTCCCTCGCACCTGCACAAACAAATAAGAACTTCGCAGCCAATGCGATAAGGGGTTGTCAATCCCTTTACGGTCACTTACGAAAGTGAGATCTAATAGATAGGATAGTTTGATATTTTTGGTATTTTTGGTTATAAGAACAGAAAGTAAATGCGGAAAAATAAAGTAGATTGTAGATTGATACGTTGAGAATAGACCCAGGGGCCATACTTTTCTCTAGTGGCTTCTCTCATGATAGCGGTATTCTACGGCGGGTAAACAAATTACTGTCAAGCAATTGATAGAAAAGAGAATAATTATGAGACTATCTAGGCATGATCATTATATATAGGCATCACGTGCGAGACAAGTAGACCGAAACGATTCTGCATCTACTACTATTACTCCACACATCGACCGCTATCCAGCATGCATCTGGAATATTAAGTTCATAAGAACAGAGTAACGCTTTAAGAAAGATGACATGATGTAGCGGGATAAACTCAAACATAGTGATATAAACCCCATCTTTTTATCCTCGATGGCAACAATAGAATACGTGCCTTTCTGCCCCTACTGTCACTGGTTAAGGACACCGCAAGATTGAACCTAAATCCAAGCACTTCTCTCATTGCAATAACTATAGATCTAGTAGTCCAAACCAAACCAATAATTCGAAGAGACTTGCAAGGATATAATAATCATACATAAAGAGTTCAGAAAAGAACCAAATATTTCTCATAGATAATCTTGATCATAAACCCACAATTCATCGAATCTCGACAAACACACCGCAAAAAGAGATTACATTGAAGAGATCTCCTCGAATACCGAGGAGAACTTGGTATTGAGATCCAAAGAGAGAGAAGAAGCCATCTAGATACTAGCTATGGACCTGAAGGTCTGTGGTAAACTACTCACAACTCATGGTGAGGCGATTATGATGATGTAGAGGCACTCCGTGGTAGATCCCCCCTCCAGCGGAGCTCCGGGCAGGCCCCAAGATGGGACCTCACGGGAACAGAAGGTTGCGGCGGTGGAAATAGGGTTTTCTCTGTTGTTCTGATGGTTTCGGGGTACGTAGATTTATATAGGAAGAAGGAGGGCACCAGGGGCCAGACGTGGGGCCCACGAGGCAGGGGACGCGCCCTGTAGGGACGGGGGCGCCGCCCACCCTCGTGGACGCGCGCCACCTCAGCCCTATTCCGTGGTTCTTAAGTATCCCGTGCATATTTTTGCTCCAAAAATAGCTCTCCCGAAGTTTCATTCCGTTTGGACTCCGTTTGATATTCCTTTTCTTTAAAACCCTGAAATAGGCAAAAAAACAGCAATCTGGACTGGGCCTTTGGGTTAATAGGTTATTCCCAAAAATAATATAAAAGTGTATAACAAAGCCCGTTAAACATCCAAAACATCTTAAATAATAGCATGGAACAATAAAAATTTATAGATACGTTGGAGACGTATCAAGCATCCCCAAGCTTAATTCCTGCTCGTCCTCGAGTAGGTAAATGATAAAAACAGAATTTTTGATGTGGAATGCTAACAAATATAGTTTTCAATGTAATTCTCTTAATTGTGGCATGAATGTTCAGATCTGAAAGATTCAAGACAAAAGTCTATATTGACATAAGAAATAATAATACTTCAAGCATACTAACAAAGCAATCATGTCTTCTCAAAATATTATCGATAAAGAAAGTTATCCCTACAAAATCATATATTCTGGCTATTCTCCCTCTTCATCACACAAAATATTCATATCATGCACAACCCCGGTTTCAGCCAAGCACTTGTTTTCATACTCTGTTCTTTCAAACCTTTCAACTTTCACTCAATACATGAGTGTGAGCCATGGACATAGCACTATGGGTGGAATAGAGAGGTGGTTGTGGAGAAGACAATAAGGAGGGAGATAGTCTCACATCAACTAGGCGTATCAACGGGCTATGGGGATGCCCATCAATAGATATCAATGTGAGTGAGTAGGGATTTCCATGCAACGGATGCAATAGAGCTAAGAATGTATGAAAGCTCAACAAAAGAAACAAAGTGTGTGTGCATCCAACTTGCTTGCTCATGAAGACCTAGGGCATTTGAGGAAGCCCATTGTTGGAATATACAAGCCAAGTTCTATAATGAAAATCCCCACTAGTATATGAAAGTGACTAAACATGAGACTCTCTATCATGAAGAACATGGTGCTACTTTGAAGCACAAGTGTGGAAAAGGATAGTAGCAATTGTCCCTTCTCTCTTTTCTCTCATTTTTTGGAGGGGCTTTCACTCCTTTTTTTTATTTAGCCCCTCTCTATATTTTTTTGGCCATCTCTTTTTTTATTGGCCTTTCCTCACATGGGACAATGCTCTAATAATGATGATCATCACACTTTTATTGATTTACAACTCAATACTAGAACAAAGTATGACTCTATATGAATGCCTCCGGCGGTGTACCGGAATGTGCAATGAATCAAGAATGACATGTATGAAAAATTATGCATGGTGGCTTTGCCACAAATACGATGTCAACTACATGACAATATGAAGCGTGTCATATGAACAACACGGTGGAAAGTTGCATGGCAATATATCTCGGAATGACTATGGAAATGCCATGATAGGTAGGTATGGTGGCTGTGTTGAGGAAGATATATGGTGGGTGTATGGTACCGGCGAAAGTTGCGCGGTACAAGAGAGGCTAGCAATGGTGGAAGGGTGAGAGTGTGTAATATCCATGGACTCAACATTAGTCATAAGAACTCATATACTTATTGCAAAAATTTGTGAGTCATCAAAACAAAGCAATCAACGCATGCTCCTAGGAGGGAGGTTGGTAGGAGTTAACCATTGCGCCCCCCGACCTCCACACAAAGGATGACACTCTACAAATACCTCATGCTCTAACTTCGTCACATAGCGGTTCACCATACGTGCATGCTACGGGAATCACTAACTTTAACACAAGTATTTCTCAATTTCATAATAACTCCACTATCATGACTCTAATATCACTATCCTCATATCTCAAAACAATTATCAAGCATCCAACTTCTCATCATATTCAATGCACTTAGTGTGAAAGTTTATACTACATTGATCTTAGATGTCTATCATGTGAAGGCTAGTTTTATAGCCAAAGCACATTACCATGTTGTTTTAATAGACTCTCAAAAGGATATAAGTGAAGCATGAGAGATCAACAATTTCTACAAAATATAATTACCACCGTGCTCTAAAAGATGTAAGTGAAACACTAGAGCAAAAACTATTCAACTCAAAAGATATAAGTGATGCACATAGAGTGTTCTAACAATTCCTAGGCCATATTTAACTCTCTCAAAAAGGTGTGTCCAGCAAGGATAATTGTGGCAAACTAACAAGCAAAGACTCAAATAATACATGACGATCCAAGTATAGTTACCGATAAATGAAGACGAAAGAGGGGATGTCTTCCCGGGGCATCCTGTAACGCCCAGATAATTAAACTATAGTAATACTCTGCTAATGATGCCACGTCATCGCTTTTGCTGTTACTAGAAGCCACGTTGTTGCAAACGGGTTTGAAATCAAATTTAAAATAAAGTCAAACAAGTGAAGTTTTCAAATGACAAAACTAAAATGTTCACAGTGTTGCAAATATTCCATATATATTCATGATGGTGACCCAACACTTTTGTAAAGTATTTAAATGCCCTGTTGTGAATATAACAGTGGCTAAAAACAATTGTTTAATGCTTTGAATTAAAAAACAAATATAAACCTATGATATTAAAGTGTAAAACATTTTGTGGCAGTGGGCTAGTTATTACTACTATTTTAGATGCTAAAATCATAATCTATAAAACTAAAGATAAGAGAAACTAAATTGAAGACATAAGTAAATAAAAGGAAAGACAAAACACAAACAACGGCCAAAAAAAGGAGAAGCAAACCAAAGCCCCCCTTCCCGAGTGGGCCTTGGCCCAACTGGCCACATACCAGCCCACCGCGCCCCTCATCCCCCTCCTCTGTTCACAGAGGAGGCGTGGACAGTGCTGATGGCCGCCACAGCCTAGGCCATCGCCGTGGCAACCATCCAGCGAGCCGGCTCAGCTATTTAACCGGTGCCTCTCTCCCCGTCGAACCCTAGCCACTTTCCCCCTCTCCATTGCGCCCCCGACCCCTCGAGCTCGAGCCCACCCGGGGATGCCCGAAGCCGCCGTGCTTGCCTTAGACGCCGTCCGCCATCGCCACTGCCTCATCGTCGCCCCGTCCCCGACAACCTCTCCGACCGGCCTCTTCAAGCCTCGACGACCCCCTTCTCGTCAACGGCTGTGAGTGCCGCCCCCTTTTCCCTATCGTTTTCCCCGTCGTAGCCGTCGCCTGCGTATTACCGAGGCCGTGCTCACCTAGCTCCTGGCCGCCACTGCGCCCGACGCCTGCACGTACACTCGCCGCTGTCGTTGCTCCGCGCAGCCCCGCTCCGCGATGGCCCTGCTCCTGCCACCGTCGTTGCCGTTGCGCCCTCGACCGCCCGCAGCTCCTAGCGCCAAACCTCCCCGCGTCCTCCCAGCATGGCCCCCCGGCTCCTCCCCTCCCACGCGCGGCGCTACTGCCGCCGCCCGTTCGGCCGCTCGCCGCTCCATCGCTGCGCGCCGCTCCGCCCACGGCCTCGCTCCGGCACCGCCCCTCCTCCGCCGGCGGCCTCGTACCCGCAGCCGCTCCTGCAACTTCAGCCGGCCGGCGAGCCCCGCCATGGCCGCGGCCTTCCCTCGCCCCGTTCGGGCGTGCTTCGGCCCCGGTGGGTTCGCCCCGCCCCGCCTCCTCCATCTGCGGCCCCGACCAGCCGGCGGCTAGGGCTCCGCTCGCCGTGGCCGCGCGGTCCGGCGCCCGCGCATGCCCCCACACCACCGGGCTTCGCCCCGACGGGTGCCCCGCCCCGTGCCCGTTAGCCTCGCCCGCTCTAGTGGCCTTGTGCCACTGGCAGCTGGGCCCCCATGCCCCTGTTAAAAAAAGGAAAAAAAAGAAAATAAAAAGGATAAAAATAATATAAATTAATTAATTAATTGTTTAATTAACTTCACTAATTAGGTTTAACTAAACTAATTAACTAGATTAGTTAATTAATCTGTTAATTAGTCTAAACAGTCAATGACACGGGGCCCCACCCCCTGTTGACCAGTCAAATGTTGACTGGTCAACTAGGACCCCCTGGCCCACCTGTCAGTACTGTACACTTTGTGTACACTGTGCTGCGTGCGTCGTGCATATAAATATATAATTTCAAATTAATAATAATTTCAGAATATTAATAAAACTTAGAAAAATCATATAAAATAATCCGTAACTCGATGAAAAAGATTTATATATGAAAGTTGCTCAGAATTTCGAGACGAATCCGAATACACGGTCCGTTCGTCCGCCACACATCCCTAGCATGCCGAACATGGAACAATCCCCCTCCGGTTCGTTTGTCCGAAAATGCCTAACACCGGGAATGCTTTCCCGGATGTCCCCCCCCCCTTCGTCGGTATCGTGTAGTACTGCGTTAGAACACCCCTGGCATCTCTTATTGCAATGTTGTGCATCTGTATTGCATCTGTGTGCTATGTATTTATTGTTTCTTCCCCCCTCTTCTCTCCGGTAGACCCCGAGACTCCTGTTGATGCCCTGGTGATCGACTACGTCGACGACGACCCTACTTCCGTTTCAACAGAGCTTCCAGG
>LR738714.1:780996585-781010880 GCA_902687465.1 Secale cereale
CCGATATCACCCATTCCATTCTCTCTCATGCTTGCATTAGATTTTGCTACTGTTATTGTTTGATCCTATTCTGATGCATAGCCTGCTTTTGTACCTGCTATTGATACCTACCTGCTTATGTTAAACTTATTAGTATAGGTTGGATAGTGATTCAATAGTGACCCCCACCTTGTCCTTGTTGCCCCTGCTTCATCATCGACTACTCGAGCAACGTGATCGAAGACCGAAGCCCGACTGTCCTTGTTACCACTGCTTCATCATCGACGACTCGAGAAACATGATCGAAGACCGGAGCCCGACACTTCACATCACATCACACCCCCTTTGTTGCTCTACTCTGCAGAGGTACTATCGGGTGCCGAGGGTGAAACCTCGTAACGCACTCATGATGATAACTTTGTAGTGTAGTTATTCGGTCATGGTCATTGAGGGTGATTCCTCTTTCTCCATTCCCGATATGACTCTGTCGTGCAACCCCTCAAGGGCGAACCTCGGGGGTGATTCCTCATAGTTCGCCTTGACGGACACATCGAGTGGAATTCGTCGGGGGTGATTCCTCGGGTTTTCCACCTTGATGTTTGGACACACGGTTACCTTGAATTACTTGAGACCTTTGTGGAAGGCGGGCGGGCCCGGTGAGCACCCGCGGGAGTTCTTACGGTGGCGGCTGGCTGTTTAGCGGTATCACCAAGGAGGGTTGATAGCTCCGGACTTGTCCCGGCAGCCGTCACTTCTGTCAATAATGCACTAACAGATTTGGGTATTTGTTCTGAGTTGGCCTCTGGCCTTTACGCACTAACCGCCACGCGAGAATAGTTATGGGCCTCGGCGTCGTGGTAACAGCCGAAGCTTTGTCAGACGTCCAGGTCAGCATTGCGGCACGACTGGGCCGGCGCCATCCAGTATAGAGGTGGTGCCTGGTCCGCCCTGCTCGCAACGACCCGGAGTGCAACGGGCGATGGCCCATGACCCCGGAGTGCTTAGGATGTAGACCGGCGGGGACCTCTCTGCTGAGCCTAGGTAGGGCTACGACGTGTTGACCTTCAGAGGCCGGGCATTGAGCCAGAAAGGTGTGTCCGGCCAGAGATGATCGAGCATGAGGGTAACGTGGTGCACCCCTGCAGGGAAGTTATCTATTCGAATAGCCATGTCCACGGTAACAGACGTTCAGTCTTATATCCTGATCTATTATAACTAGAAATGGATACTTGACATATGTGATGGATATGTTGGTTGCGAGAATACTTTCTCGCAGGGAGTCGAGGAAGGATCTCTAGGCCGTTAATACTAGAACATGCTTGTTAATTATAAACTGCTATTCTGTATTTCCTTCTACTGCTGCAAGACGGTGCTTTCCAGAAGATGCTTGAAGATGCTAGTCTTCCATAAGCTAGGCTTTCCCCCTCCTCTTCTGGCATTCTGCAGTTCAGTCCACATATACAGCTTATTCCTTTGATACTGATGCATACTTAGTATAGATCTGATGCTTGCGAGTACTTTGGATGAGTACTCACGGTTGCTTTGCTCCCCCTTTCCCCCCTTCTTTCTTCTTTCTGGTTGTTGCAACCAGATGGCGGATCCCAGGAGCCAGATGCCACCCTAGTCGACTACTACTACTACCCCGACGGAGCCTACTACTACGTGGAGACAGCTGACGACCAGGAGTAGTTAGGAGGTCCCAGGCAGGAGGCCTTGCCTCTTTGATCGTTGATGTTTGTGCTAGCACTACTAGGAAAAGGCCTACTAATGGCGCACCCAATTTTTCCATTAATGGCACATTAGTGGTGCGCCATTAGTGCCACGCCATTAGTATATTTTACTAATGGCGCACCTCTGGTGTGCCATTAGTATCTGGTATAATAATGGCGCACCTCAGATGCTCCATTAGTATATACAATAGTGCGTCATTAGTATGCCTCCCAGGGGCCATGTATACCCAGGTGCTTTGGCATACTAATGGCACACAACAACAAGATGTGCCATTAGTAACTTCGGCATAGTAATGGCGCACTGTATAATGATGCGCCATTAGTATCCTTTGGCATACTAATGGCGCACTATGATGTGATGCGCCATTAGTATGAATATTAGGTTTTTTTTAATTTTCTGTTTTTTTGCACAGGTTACAAAATGTATAATTGGACAGAATATAGACAGCACACATCAACAACAGATTCATCGAATACAATAGAAGATTAGTCTCTGAATACAATTCATCATATTAGTCTCTGAATACAATTCATCATATTAGTCTCCGAATACAATTCATCATATTAGTCTCAGAATTGAAAAGACCGAACAAAGATAGAACATTATATTACAAGTCTCGAGACCGCGAGTAGCGAGTTTGTCTTCACATTACAAGTCGATATCGATCATCTAAACTACCATCACATAGAAGAGAGCTGCGGTCATCACGATGAGCATCATCACGATGAAACTCGTCTTCATCCGGTTCCTCCAACGCTCCCTCCCCTCTCCCGCTAGATAGCGGGCGTATCTAGATTCGGCCTCGGCCCTAGTGGTGTACCCTTTGTAACTGTTACTGCTGAATCGGTGAACCTGTCTCCGACACTCCTCCCAGTCGTCGTAGACTCCGGGAACCTTACCCTTGTACACGACATACGATGGCATTGCTATGCACTAGCCAAACGAAACGTTAGTACCAATTCACAGCCAATACATAAGCAATATATAAGTATGCAACAGAACGATCGGAAGAGAAAAGCAAGACATTAATAGCATCGATTACACCTAAGTTGAACGACTCTCGAAACCAAAGAGAAATACTACAAGTTCATTAAAGTTTAATTACAACATGAGCCAATCGATGTTTCAGAACTAGACACAGCATCACTGCTTTCGACTCGACTCAAGGGACTGGAGCATGGATGAAGCCGCCGTCTATCGTGGGAGTCATGAAATCACGGGCGTTGTCAGCCTGCATTTGTAGCATTGTGTCGATGTCACTGTTGGACGGTTGATTTCTGAGGTAGAACTGCCCCGAGGTACGAAGGACATCTTGATGGATGATTTCCGCAAACTCCGACTGGATGCGAAAGAATTCTTATCTGATGTCCGCGTCCTGGATTGCCGACACGCTCGCGGCCCAATCTTTGAGTTTACTCGGTAGCAGAAGTTGATGATGGTCCCGTACAATCGCCCGCATGTGATGGATGGCATAGTAGGCAACCTTCTGACCGCCAGGCGGCTGCTTGACGCAGCAGAACGTCGTATTGTGGGAGAACACGTGCTTGCCGGTCTTAGGAATAGGCCTGGTGAAAGTGCCTCCAGATTTGGCGTACCCAGGGAGAACATCATCAAGAACCTTCTTGACATTTGTGTAGTCTACGTTCGACTGACGGTCCGGGTCGAAATACGTGGCCATGGAATATTTGGGGCTTAGGAGGATGAGCGTGCAATGTGTGTCACTGCATAAAACACGGAATATTAAAAGAAAAACGATCAAAATCTAAGAATTCATATGTTACGGGGCGGTTGAGGGGGAGGACTTACTCGGGAAAGTAAGGCACGAGGAAGTTATCCTTATCTCGGTTTGCCAGAATGACGCCTTCGAGGTAAGAACTCGCGACTTGCCGGTCCCCAGCGCTGCCCAAGATCTTGGCACGCATGTAGAAGGGGTCGACTATCACGACGTCCGGGGTCTTGTCGCGATTGATCCGCATCTCCATACTCAGCGAAAATAGCCGAATAAAGGTGTAGTGCAGCGGATGAAGGTTCAACATAGCGTGGATGTCATCAAACCGCAGGACGATCGTACCCCCGATGGAGTTATCCACAAAGCCCTTGCCCTCTGGCACCTTGGCCACGAAAACCGGGTATGCCACATCCTTCTCTCTAAGACGCCGCTTCTCCAAAGAAAGAACACTGTCATGCAGACTCCGCATAGCACCGATTGCAGCATCGAGCATATTTGTCGGTAGCATCGGCCTACCCGCCACATGCACCCTCCTCATTACATCCTCAGGTGAAGGTGGCCCGTCCTGAGCACGGATCGTACTCGGTGCCGGCTGGCTCGCACCCTTGTTAGTCTTTCTTTTGCGTGCCTTCTTCTTCTCCTATAATGGGACCGAGTTCTGCTCATAGACCGCCTTCTTGAGTGTGTTGGGGCTGATAATATTTCGCACCTCGCCTATCTGAGGCTCGGTGAAGTCGGCAGCTGGAGGCGTCTCCTGAGAGCTGAACGGCAGACGACGCCTATTGCAACTTGGCTTCTCCGCGGTACCAGCTAGATCGCGCACGTCTTTTGTTGGGTTGGGTTCTTGAGAAGGAGGCCCCATGAAGTCGCCACCGTACCCATGATCGGCAAAGTACTGATCGACATTGGCAAATGCCGCCTCCGCCATCGAAGGGTGGAACAAGGGGTTGCCCGGTTGAACAATTTTGCCCTTGGCGACATCGACCAACTCGTTGTTCACGAAGTGCAGGAGAGTGCACGGAACGTCGGCGGCGCCCTGCGAAAACATGTAGGACGTCAGGGATGCCTAGTCAAAGGCAAGGAGATTAAGTTCTTGGCCGAGAGAGGCTTAATTAGTTACCGTGATGATGGCGTCGAGCTCGGCTAATGTCGAGGCACCGCCAACGACGGGCGTGCAGTTGACGGAGGGGCCGCTTGCTGCAGAGGTGCCGGCCGGCGTACACCCGGGTGCATTAAGCTCCCGTGCCGTCGTCGGAGACACCAATGCCGCCTCCGCCGGAGACACCAATGGCCCCGCCATCGTGTTTTGCGAGTTGCTGGCCGTGAAGCTAGGAATCGGGGGCGGCCCCTGTTGGCCGCCCGCAATCCACGCACTCAACCCCTCGATCAAGGTAGGCACAATGGCAGTGATCGTCGCTCCGAGCTGTTGTTGCACTTGCTCTTGGACAATCTCCGGAATCCGCGCCACCTGTGCCTTGTATTCTTGAACCTCGCGCGGCTGGCTTTCTGAGCTGGTCTTTTTCTCCTTTCGCCCACCAGCGTTATAGTATGACGACCATTTTGTCGACAAGCCTTTGCCGGCCACACGACCAGCTGATGTCGGCTTACTGAGCTTATCCTTGTTCTTCATTACATTCAATGCCCTATTTAGAATCGTGTCCCAAGGGTTGCTCTTAGTCGACCCCGCGCTACTGCTTTCAATGGCATGTGGAAGGAATGTGAACCATTTAGAAATTTGGCTTCATTAATTAGAATGCAACCATATGGAGCTAATTACGCGGGGGTGTATTCCTTACCAGAACAAGCTCAAGCGCCCTGGTCTTCGGATCCGTGGTAAGCTCCTTTGTTTTCGGGTCCTTCTTGTACCGGGCCCTGACAAAGTTCCTGGTCTGCTTGTCACCGTATTTATCGAAGAGGGTGCGGGGGATCGGCGGCGGCGGCCGGTGGACCGGGGGGTGCTCGGCGGCGAGGGGGATCGAGATCGAGTGTCCATGAAATTCAAAAATATTCATGATAGTTCAAAAAGTGCCCATGAAATACAATCGAGAAATGAAGGCTACGATTTAAATACAATCGATCTTAGCTAGCTAGCTATCTGTTCACAATCTTTTTGCCCTTCTTTTTCGCAAATGGAGTTCTTCTGTGGAACGGACGTCCTTTAGGTAGGGTGGTCCTGCTTCTTCTTGTGGTGTATGCTGCTACTTCATCATCGTCATCATGTTCGATCCTCGGGTCACCGTACTTGTCGAAGTCTTGCTAATTGGCTACTCCATCCATTCCGATGATCTTCCTTTTGCCTCTCCTCACGACAACACGACTGGGCTTTGACGGGTCAGTAATGAAGAAGCATTGGTCAACTTGGGAAGCCAGTACCCATGGCTCATTTTTCGCGGTGACGTTTGCGCCCGCGGTCTTGGATTTGGCTTCGGGTATAACCATGGTGGTGAAATACCGGTCTTCTTTTAGGATGCTCTTGGCCCATCTAACACGGAACATCGGGACCTTCTCTCCAGCGTAGCTCAGCTCCCAGATCTCTTTGATCCTTCCGTAGTATCTGTCCTTGTCTTTACCGGTGTAGGATTCCATCGTTACCCCGGAGTTCTGATAACCATCGCTCTTCATGTCCTTGGCCTCGGTGTGGAATGTGTAGCCGTTGATATCGTACACCTCATAGGTCATCAGGTTGTGCACGGCGCCCTGTGACAAGGCGAATATGAGTTGTTCTTCCGCGGAAGAATCCTCATGTGTAAAGGGTACGACAGAAGCTTCTGCTTGAACCAACGCCTGAAACATGAGTTGTGCTCTTTGATTATATCTCCGTCCGTCCTCTATTGGCCTCGGTCATTGTACGTCTTCTCAATAAAGGTTTTGTGCTCTACCACGCAAGGATCGACCATGTCTATGTGTTGTAGCGCGACTAGGTTTGCTCTTTCAAAGTCGGCGAGTCTACCGTCGAAGTCCACATGCATTTCGTGGCGACCCTCACGGTGACCCCATCCAGCGAGCCTGCCGAGGTGCCTGTTGACGGGCAGACCAACGGGGTTCTCGATGCCTAGATAATTCGTGCAGTAGGAGATGCACTCTTCGGTTAGAAAGCCCCTGGCTATGCTTCCCCTAGACGAGACATGTTGCGAACGTATCCTTTGATGACACCATTCATCCTTTCGAACGACATCATGCTGTGCAGGAACGTCGGCCCGAGTTGGATGATATCGTCCACGATATGGACCAGCAGATGCACCATAACGTCGAAGAATGCGGGCGGGAAGTACATCTCAAGCTCGCATAGTATCACCACGATCTCTTCCTGTAGCCTTCTGAGTTGCCTCGCGCCAACAGACTTCCGAGAGATGACGTCGAAAAAGTTGCATAGGCCAAATAGGGTTTCACGAACGTGCGCGTCCATGATCCCACGGATTGCAACTGGAAGTATCTGCGTCATCAGCACTTGACAGTCGTGAGACTTCATCCCGCTGAACTTTAGCTTCGCTGGGTCTAGGTATCTTCTTATCTTCCCCGCGTAACCGTAAGGAAGTTTTACTCCTATGAGGCAGGTGAAAAACTTCTCAATCTCCTCCTGACTTAGAGTGAAGCACGCGGGAGGGTAGTCATTTCCGGTCTTCTTGGCCTTTTTGCCTTTGCGACGACTTTCCGTGTCCTGCTTCGCCTCATCATCATCATCATCGTCATGACCATCATATATAGCGTGAAGCTCCTACCTGATGCCCATTGATTTCAAGTCTGCCCTTGCTTTCGGCCCATCTTTGGTCCTCTCTGGCATGTTGAGCAGGGTACCAAGCAGACTCTCGCACACGTTCTTCGTGATATGCATTACATCAAGGCTGTGAGGCACACGGTGGATCTTCCAGTACGGCAAGTCCCAGAAAACAGACCTCGTTTTCCATACCTTCAGCAGCGGCTCTGGCGCCTTTCGCTTCTTTCCCGGCTCTGGCGCCTTTTGCTTCTTTCCCGGCAGTGGGCAATATTTCCAATTTTTCAACAGCTCGTCTATTTCCTCGCCGCTCCTCGTACGCGGGCGTCCTCGGGGTTCGGTTTCACCATCGAACATATCCTTGCATTTTCTCCACAGGTCATCGTCGCGAAGCCACCTTCGATGTCCCATGAACACGGTTTTCGAAGACCCGGGATCTCTATCTAACAGGCGATACGTTGTGTCATCCATGCACCTGACGCATCCAGAAAATCCGTGGACCACCTGCCCCGCGACATATCCGTAACCGAGATAGTCATGCACCGTCGTGAGCAGCGCGGCTCTCATTGGGAAATATTCTTTCTCCGTGGCGTCCCACGTATTGGCTGGCGTTTTCCACAGCGTGTCAAGCTCCTCTTTCAGCAGCCCCAGATACAGATTGATGTTGTTCCCTGGTTGTTTCGGTCCTTCAATTAGAATACTGATGTGAATGTACTTCCTCTTCATGCACAACCAGGGGGGAATGTTGTACATCCACACAAACACAGGCCAGGTGCTATGTGTGCTTCTCTGGCTGCCAAACAGATTGACTCCATCGGTGCTCGCGCGCAGCACGATGTTCCTTGGATCGTTCCCAAATTCCAGGTCTTCGAAGTTCAACGCTTGCCACTGGCTCGCATCCTTAGAGTGACTCAACATCTTGTCTTTATATCTATCTCCGGATCATTTGCGTCATCTCCTCGCTTCTTCTCCTCCCTATCCGCGTGCCAACGCAGGAGCTTTGCTACCTTAAGGTCCGCGAAATACCGCTGCAGACGAGGAGTGATCAGAAAGTACCACACCACTTTTCGAGGAGCTTTCTTCCTCTTCTTGTATCGAGTGACGCCGCACACCGGACATATGGTAGACTCCGCGTGCTCGTCCTGATAAATGATGCAATTGTTCATGCACACATGGTATTTCACGTGCGGTAAATCCAGAGGACACACGATTTTCTTCGCCTCCTCCAAACTGGTCGGGTACTTGTTCCGCTTGGGAAGACGTTCGTGCCAGAATGACATGTTCTCGTCGAAGCATGCGTCGGTCATTTTGTGTTTTACCTTCATCTCCAGAGCCATGAGCGTTACTTTCAGGCGGGTATCCTCGGGCCTGCATCCTTCATACAACGGAGTAACCGCGTCTAACTCAAGTTGATCCATCTTGGCTTTCTCTCGGGCGGCAGCTCTTGCATTATCTGTCTGCTTGAGAAGCAGCTCTTGAATATGAGGGTCCTACACCCAGCCCATCGATGGTCCATGGTCGTTTGCTCCGCCGACATCATCATCTTCATGATCATGCCCGTCGTCTGCTCCGGCATCTTCCTCATCATGATGTCCTGCATCTTCTACATGATGACTGTGTACAGCATCACAGTCGTGATCATCTCCTGGGGATTCTTCATCTGCTCGCCCGCCCGAGCCGCGGTGGTTGTCTTGCTGCCCTTCCTCATTTCTTGCCCGGCCCCCATGGACGACTTCGTAGTCATCTTCATCACTTTTCCACCGATAGCCATTCATGAAACCACGCAAGAGCAGGTGGTCCCGCACCTGCCCGGAATCCGGGTCCGCAATAAGGCTCTTCAGCTTGCATCTTCGACACGGACATCTTATCTCTGTTTCGTTCTTTTGAAGCATCTCGGCCTTTGCGGACCTCAAAAACCTATTCACGATGCCTTCGGTCATCGTGCGCACCATGGTCGCCTGCGAGGTAGAGCAAAACAATATTTTAGAACCAAGAAAAAATTTGCCATGACTTTCCCTAAAAATAGGACCAAAAAGAATGCTTAATGCCAAAATTCTCACCGAAACGGAAATTAATCAACATTCCGGGAAAATATTGGCAACTATCGCATTTCAAATACCGGTACACCTCCAAACACAAACACATATGCAACACCACAAACATATGCAACACCACGAACATACATAGATCTAGCTAGGCCATAAAAAGTGCATGTGCACATTGTTGTAGGGAGAACAACATAAATATAGCTTCCCCCCTTACTTACCTATCAAAACAAGGTAATTTAACCACTTAATTTGAATGAATCTATGGTGGAAATGAGGTGAAAAAGAGGAGGGACCCGAGACAAGGAGGAGGTGGAGAGAATGAAGTGGGGAGAAAGTGAGTGTGGGTAGGAGAGGCTGTCCAAAATATCTTGTTGCTGCCCACTTACTAATGGTGCACCAACACTAAATGCGCCATTAGTAATCCAGGTTACTAATGGTGCATCTTCTGTTAGCGCGCCATTAGTAGTTTTGAAAAAAAAATACTAATGGCGCACTGTTCCACAGTGCGCCATTACTAGTTTAAACTAGTAATGGCGCACTGTGGAACAGTGCGCCATTAGTAGTTTTGCAAAAAAAAAGAATAAAAAATATAATTAAAAAAACAACATTAGTGGCGCACCTTCCGACAGGTGCGCCATTACTAGTTACAACTAGTAATGGCGCACTGTGTCTGGATGCGCCATTAGTATGTTTGGACAGGCGCACTAGTTCAAAAAAAAATTTGATACTAATGGCGCACCCTGGGCCTGGTGCGCCATTAGTAGTTTGAACTCTAATGGCGTATCAGAAGGTGGTGCGCCATTAGTATATACTAATGGCGCACTGCTTGTCTGGTGCGCCATTAGTGTTAATTCCATCTATAGCCTTTTTTCTAGTAGTGTAGCCTTCTTAAGGCAAAACTTGTTTAACTTATGTCTGTACTCGGATATTGTTGCTTCCGCTAACTCTGTTGCTTTCGAGCTTCTGTATTCGAGCACTCGAGGCCCCTGGCTTGTAATATGAAGCTTGTATTATTTTAATTTGTGTCTAGAGTTGTATTGTGATATCTTCCCGTGAGTCCCTGATCTTGGTCGTACACATTTGCGTGCATGATTAGTGTACGATCAAATCGAGGGCATCACACATCCCCAAGCATAGGCTCTTGGTTGTCCTTGAATTTTATCTTGGGGTGCCTTGGGCATCCCCAAGCTTAGGCTCTTGCCACTCTTTGTTCCATAGTCCATCAAAGCAATACTCAAAACTTGAAAACTTCACAACATAAAACTTAGACAAAAATCTCGCGAGCTCCGTTAGTATAAGAAAACAAACCACTACTCAAAGGTATTGTAATGAATTCATTCTTTATTTATATTGGTGTTAAACCTACTGTATTCCAACTTATCTATGATTCATACTCCCCAATACTACTCATAGATGCACTGAAATAAGCAAACAACACACGAAAAATAGAATGTGTCAAAAACAGAACAATGTGTAATAATATGTAACTTTCTCATACTTCTGTAACTCCAAAAAAATTGAAATAAATTGGTTAACGTGAGTAATTTGTCTATTAGTCATCTGCAAAAATAATCAACTAAATAGCACACTCCAGTAAAATCTGGTGACCATTCTAGTGAGCGCTAACAATAATGTTTTTCATAGGAAGATCATATAAACTTCACAGAAGTCTTCCCAAGGGTTCTATTTGGCACAAACACTAATTAAAACACAAAACCACATCTAAACAGAAACTAGATGCAATATTTATTCCTAAACAGAAGCAAAAACAAAAAATATAACATTGGGTTGCCTCCCAACAAGCGCCATCGTTTTACGCCACTAGCTAGGCACGATACATGGATAGATCTAGGTATTGCCATCTTTGGAAGGCAATCCATAAGTGACTCTAATAATAGATTCATATGGTAATTTAATTGTCTTCCTAGGAAAGAGTTCCATGCCTTTCCTTAATGGAAATTGAAATCTAATATTTCCTTCCTTCATATTAATAATTGCACCAATCGTTCTAAGGAAAGGTTTACCAAGAATAATAGGACATGAAGGATTGCAATCTATATCAAGAACAATGAAATCTATGGGCACATAATTCCTATTGGCAACAATAAGAGCATCATTAATCCTTCCCATAGGTTTCTTAATGGTAGAATCCGCAAGATGCAAATTTAAATAACAATCATCAAGCTCAAGGAACTCTAGAAAATCACACAAAGTTTTTGGGATAGTGGAAACACTTGCACCCAAATCACACAAAGCAAAGCATTCATGATCTTTAATTTTTTTTTAATAGTAGGTTCCCACTCATCATAAAGCTTTCTAGGGATAGAAACTTCTAATTCAAGTTTTTCTTCGTATGTTTGCATCAAAGCATCAACTATGTGTTTGGTAAAAGCTTTATTTTGACTATAAGCATGCGAAGAGTTTAGTACGGATTGCAACAAGGAAATACAATCAATGAACGAGCAATTATCATAATTGAATCCCTTGAAATCCAAAGTAGTGGGTTCATCACTATGCAATGTTTTAATCTCTTCAAACCACTTTTAACAATTTTAGCATCAAGAACTAAAAACTCTGAATCACTGGGACACCTTAAAGTAGACTCATCTCCAATCCTATCTTTTTCAAGATTGATATTAGAAAACAAGGATCTAATAGGAGACACATCAATAACTTTCAGATCTTCATCTTTATTTTCATGATAACTAGAAGAACACGATTTAATATAATTTTCTCTTTTAGCACGCATTCTAGCGGTTCTTTCTTTGCATTCATCATTGGAAATTCTCATGGCTTTGAGAGACTCATTGATATCATGCTTAGGTGGGATAGATCTAAGTTTCAAAGAATCAACATCAAGAGTAATTCTATCCATACTTCTAGCCAATTCATCAACCTTAAGCAATTTCTCTTCAAGCATAGCATTGAAATTCTTTTGCGAGATCATAAACTCTTTAACACTAGTTTCAAATTCAGAAGGCATCTTTCCATAAGAGTTGTTGTAGTAATTACCAAAATTATTAGAGGAATTACTAGGAAAAGGCCTAGGATTAAAATTACCTCTATAAGCTTTGTTACCAAAATTATTCCTACCAACAAAATTCACATCCAAAGATTCATTGTTATTCTCAATCAAAGTGGACAAAGGCATATCATTAAGATCAGAAGAAGCACTATTAGCAGCAAACAATTTCATAAGTTCATCCATCTTTCCACTCAAAACACTAATATCTTCGATAGCATGCACTTTTTTACTAGTAGATCTTTTGGTGTGCCAATGAGAATAATTAACCATAATATTATCTAGGAGTTTGGTAGCTTCTCCTAAGGTAGTTTCCATGAAAGTGCCTCCGGCGGCCGAATCTAAAAGATTTCTAGAAGAAAAATTCAAGGCAGCAGAAAAGTTCTGAATAATCATCCATAAGTTCAAATCATGTGTAGGGCAATTACGTATCATTAATTACATTCTCTCCCAAGCTTGTGCAACATGCTCATGATCTAGTTGCTTAAAATTCATAATATCATTTCTAAGAGAGATGATCTTAGCAGGAGGGAAATACTTAGAGATAAAAGCATCTTTGCACTTATTCCATGAATCAATACTATTTCTAGGCAAAGAGGAAAACCAAGTTTTAGCAAGATCTCTAAGTGAAAACGGAAATAACTTCAGTTTAACAATATCGTTATCCGTATCCCTTTTCTTTTGCATATCACACAAATCAACAAAGTTGTTTAGATGGGTAGCGGCATTTTCACTAGGAAGGCCGGAAAATTGATCTTTCATGACAAGAGTCAACAAACCAGCATTGATCTCACAAGAATCAGCATTGGTAATAGGAGCATTGATCTCACAAGATTCATCATTGGTAATAGGAAAATTGATCTTTCATGACAAGAGTCAACAAAGTCACACAATTTGGTATTGTTCTGAGCCATAGTGACAAGCAAGCAATCCAGCACACAAGCAAACAAGAAGCAAGCGAACGGTAAACACACGGCAGAAGAAGGGAAAATAAAACGGCAAGGGTGAAGTGGGGGAGAGGAAAACGAGAGGAAAAAAATGTAATGCGAAGGATAAGGGTTTGTGATAGGTACTTGGTATATGTCTTTTGCGTAAGCCTCCACGGCAACGGCGCCAGAAATTCTTCTTGCTACTTCTCGAGCTTGCGTTGTATTCCCTCGAAGAGGAAAGGGTGATGCAGCACAGTAGTGTAAGTATTTCCCTCAGTTTTTGAGAACCAAGGTATCAATCCAGTAGGAGACCACGTGCAAGTCCCTCGCACCTGCACAAACAAATAAGAACTTCGTAGCCAACGTGATAAGGGGTTGTCAATCCTTTTACGGTCAGTTACGAAAGTGAGATCTAATAGATAGGATAGTTTGATATTCTTGGAATTTTTTGATATAAGAACAGAAAGTAAATGTGGAAAATTAAAGTAGATTGTAGATTGATATGTTGATAATAGACCCGGGGGCCATAGTTTTCTCTAGTGGCTTCTCTCATGATAGCGGTATTCTACGGCGGGTAAACAAATTACTGTCAAGCAATTGATAGAAAAGCGAATAATTATGAGACTATCTAGGCATGATCATTATATATAGGCATCACATCTGAGACAAGTAGACCGAAACGATTCTGCATCTACTACTATTAATCCACACATCGACCGCTATCCAGCATGCATCTAGCACTACTAGGAAAAGGGCTATAGATGGAATTGATACTAATGGCGCACCGGACAAGCAGTGCGCCATTAGAATATAGTAATGGCGCACCATCAACAGATACGCCATTAGAGCTCGAACTACTAATGGCGCACGATGTCCAGAGTGCGCCATTACTATCAAGAAGTTTTTTTTTGAACTAGCGCGCCTGTCCATTCATACTAATGGCGCACCTAGTGAACGTGCGCCATAAGAATCTACATACTTATGGCGCACAGAGGGGCAGTGCGCCATTAGTATTCCCCCATCCCCCCACTGGCCTTACCCTTCTTTCTCTCCCTCGCCAGATCTCCCCCCTCTCCCCGATGCCTCTCTCTCCCTCCAGCGCCGCGCCGCCGCCCCCGCGCCACCCCCCTCCCCTGACGCCCCGG
>LR738714.1:781011064-781050938 GCA_902687465.1 Secale cereale
CCCGGACGCCCGGAGCTACGCCGCCGCCACCCGCGCCCCCGACGCCCGCGCCCCCGACGCCCCGGCCTCGACGCCCGCGCCCCCGACGCCCCGGCATCCCCCAGGTACGACCCCTAGCGATTGAGCTCCATGTATCGTTGCTGCTAGTTGAATGTTCAGTGTTGATTGCTGCTAGTTGATCTGTGTGTAAATATGGTTGCTGCTAGTTGATTGCTGCTAGTTGATTGCTGCTAGTTGATTGCTGCTAGTTGCAGTTGATCTGTGTGTAAATATGGTTGTAGGCTGCAAGATGGGGGGTTTGGGGATGGGAGCATGCTTGCTAATTGAATTCAGATATATGCTTCCTGATTGTGTTTTTTGTTGTTAAACTATGCTTTGAGGCATCTTCAAATTCCTTTTAAGGGTATGAGTTTCTATAAATCCTGCTGCTAGACACCGGTGGCCGAGGACTTACCTGACGATGTAATTAACGCTTGGAGGCAAAAAAAAAGAGGGTATCTTATTCTCTCTGCATTTTCAGCAAAAAAAACGAAATTGTATATTGTCCCTGTCATTTCCACCACATATATGATTTTCTTACTGCAAAACGCGAAAAGTCGCACCTGATTGTGCGTGCAATTCCTGGCAGCACCATTGCTTTTGGTTTGGTATTGGTACCTAACCTTTCGGTTGCACCTTAATCAACCGTCCAGAAGAAAGAAAATGTAATCATGTTACATTTGTTTGGTGAGTTCAGTTGCAAGTGCCGTAGGTGATGCAGACGGCAGGAATGAAACAAGATTGCACTGCACACATCAGGCCCTCACCATCACCATCATCATCATCATAAAATAATTGATCTTTTCGGCAAAAGGAATTAAGCTTAAGCTGCAAATAATGTATTATAATAGGGCTGCTATTTGCTACCGATTTTTTTTCAATCGATAATCGAACAAGACAGTGGAGCTCACCTGAGCAAAGCATGGCAGACCAAGTAGGTTAGGTTAGGTCGCTGACCAGTGTCTTTCTGGATAGGTGATGACTGGCAACATTTTGCAACACAGCTTCTTCTATCTGATTGCCTTATATATATAGCTAAAACAGTAATAACCTTGCAGCTACTAGTTTACAAAACTTAGTAATTAAGCACCTAAGTGAAAAGGTATGACTCAGTAAGTTGGTTGCTTGCTACTGCCATTGCACTGCGCCACATGAATCCACACCTGCTCCACTGTATTAATTAGTTGGGTGCTAAACTGTCTGGCTTGTTTTCTCCAGACTTCCAGACAAGCAGCAACATGGACTGAACATATAGACTCTTATCTGATATGATTTACCCTTTCCATCGTTCAACGTACCATTCATCCAGTCAAAATTTGCATGCATTTGAATTTTGAGCTGATCACTCAAGGGTATGAGTTTGTTGTCACTGGTGCTTGAAATCTATCTGGTGGACATGACCCCATGTGAATTTGAAGTTTATAAAGTTTAATCTCTTTGAAACATAGGAAATGTCGTCTTCCGACGACGATAGGATCTCGGAGTGCTCCTGGTGCAGTGACGACCGGGGTCTGTGCGACAGGCCTCACCTGGTAGACGGTCGTTACTTCAGTATTAAGCTCGACGAGACCTTCGATGTCGAAATGGTACGCAACGACAAGTCTTGTTTCGTAATTAATTAAGCATGATTTCTAGCTACTTCAACGTGTAAGTAATTAATTTTCTTCTTTTACATGCAACTAGTTTATCCCGTGTCATGCAAGACGCTATGTCTTGGAGAGGATGGGATTTGAAGATCATGAAACTTCGGAGACAAAGCAAATTCAACTAAGGACGATGCATAATGTTGATTTAGAAGTGGATTTGTACAATTCAGATAACGTAACCACTTTTGGTTGCAAGAATTGGGAATCATTTTGCAAGATATATGGTTTTTATGAGGGTATGCTTCTCACCATGCATCTTGGTAATCCGGATTCCATCGCCGAAGATGATTTGGACATTTGGGTCCTTGTTGATGATATGATTCCAATTCTACCGAGAAGTGAGTTTATCAAACATAGTTATTTAGTAATTTATATTGTTTATTTCAAAATAGTTGACAACTTATTTCCATTGATAGGTTATTTTGATTATTCAAATAATGTGAGGATGATGCTAGACAGAACCTACTACACCCCTGGCTCAGAATGTACTTATAAGGACAAAGAGCAGATCATCTTCTTTTATTCCTTTCTTCTGGATTACATTCAACATCGCAATATTGATCCACAATATAGTCAATACGTCCCACTAGTGCACGTCTTGAACTACGTTAATATCAATGGAGATACCATGGTAAGATTTTTTTACTATTACGACATTCGTGCATGTTTTGCATTAGTTCTTCTCGAACTGAACTACAATGCTAACTACGAAGTCTTACTATATGTTTTGCAACAGATTCTCCCTAGTGACTGTGTGCCTCCTGTCATGTTTCAATCTGGTGAACTACAAGTTTTAAACATTCTGCCAGGTGAACCTACAAATCACACGTGTCCATATCGGATTTCTTCTAAAAATGAAGGAATGAGAATCAAAGAAAGGCGAAAAATAACGAAAACTCGTAAGGAGGTACTTGGAAGCAATAGAGTGAGAAGGGCAAGAAATGGAGACAAGATAATCTACGTTCTCCATAATGGCCCTTTAAATCTAATTGATTTAGAGACAAACGCCATCTTGTTTTATGCCATTTTATCTTAGAAAATTGCTACGTAGTAGAAGTTGTATGGTCGATAATGATGTGTAAGACTTATTATTTAATACCTATGTTGAGTTTTTATTATTATTATGATCGATGATGCATGATGCTAAGTTGTTCTATGAGCTATTATATACTCCCTCCGTTCCGATTTACTCGTCGTGGTTTTAGTTCAAATTTGAACTAAAACCACGACGAGTAAATCGGAACGGAGGGAGTAGATTCTAATAGTTTCGATGTGCGTACCATATATGTTGGCTCCACGAGAAATTATATTTATATATATGCATAACCTGTGCAAAAAACAGAAAAAAAAACCTAATATTCATACTAATGGCGCATCACAGAAGAATGCGCCATTAGTATGCCAAAGCACCTGGCTACACATGGCCCCTGGGAGGCATACTAATGGCGCACCACTGTGCATACTGATGGCGCATCTGTGGTGCGCCATTAGTATACCAGATACTAATGGCGCACCGGAGGTGCGCCATTAGTAAAGTATACTAATGGCATGCTAGTAATGGTGCACCCCTAATGCGCCATTAATGGCCAAACTAGGTGCGCCATTAATAGGCCTTTTCCTAGTAGTGTAGAGTATTAAGTTCATAAGAACAGAGTAACGCTTTAAGCAAGATGACATTGTCTAGAGGGATAAACTCAAACATAGTGATATAAACCCCATCTTTTTATCCTCGATGGCAACAATACATTATGTGCCTTACTGCCCCTACTGTCACTGGGAAAGGACACCGCAAGATTGAACCCAAAGCTAAGCACTTCTCCCATTGCAAGAACTATAGATCTAGTAGGCCAAACCAGACCAATAATTCGAAGAGACTTGCAAGGATATTATAACCATACATAAAGAGTTCATAAAAGAACCAAATATTTCTCATAGATAATCTTGATCATAAACCCACAATTCATCGGATCTCGACAAACATACCGCAAAAATAGATTACATCGAAGAGATCTCCTCGAATACCGAGGAGAACTTGGTATTGATATCCAAAGAGAGAGAGAAGAAGCCATCTAGATACTAGCTATGGACCCGAACGTCTGTGGTAAACTACTCACAACTCATGGTGAGGCGATGATGATGATGTAGAAGCACACCGTGGTAGATCCCCCCTCCGGCGGAGCTCCGGAACAGGCCCCAAGATGGGATCTCACAGGAACAGAAGGTTGCGGCGGTGTAAATAGGGTTTTCTCTTTTGTTCTTATGGTTTCGGGGTACGTAGATATATATAGGAAGAAGGAGGGCACCGGGGGCCAGACGTGGGGCCCACGAGGTAGGGGCGCTCCCCCCACCCTCATGGACCCACCTCAGCCCTATTCCGTGGTTCTCAAGTCTCCCGTGCGTATTTTGCTCCAAAAATATCTTTTCCGAAGTTTCATTCCGTTTGGACTCCGTTTGATATTCCTATTTTGTAAAACCCTGAAATAGGCAAAAAACAACAATTTGGACTGGACCTTTGGGTTAATAGGTTAGTCCAAAAAATAATATATAAGTGTATAACAAAGCCCATTAAACATCCAAAGCATCTTAAATAATAGCATGAACAATCAAAAAATATAGATACGTTGGAGACGTATCACTCAACAGGATCAAGAGTACAAGGGACGTCATCGAGTTGAACGTTTGCTGAACACAGAGGTGCCGTACGTTCGGTGCTAAGATCGGTTGGATCGTGAAGACGTACTACTACATTAACTGCATTGATATAACGCTTCCGCTTTCAGTATACGAGGGTACATAGACAACACTCTCCCCTCTCGTTGCTGTGCATCTCCTAGATAAATCTTGCGTGATCGTAGGAACTTTTTTGAAATTACCACGTTCCCCAACAACTCTCCCTCGATCCTCTGCTGGATCAAGAGCTCGAAGGACGTCATCGAGCTGAACGTGTGCAGAACTCGGAGGTGCCGTACTTCGGTGCTTGATCGGTTGGATCGTGAAGACGTTCGACTACATCAACCGCGTTAAGCTAACGCTTCCTCTTTCGGTCTACGAGGGTACGTAGACACACTCTCCCCTCTCGTTGCTATGCATCTCCTAGATAGTTCTTGCGTGATCGTAGATTTTTATTTTGAAATTGTATGCTACGTTCCCAATAGGTTTTGGTGGAAGTAATACAGTTGTGAGGTCCAGAGAGGTGTGGCAGCCGCCTCCTTTTGGCCACATCAAGATCAATGTCGATGCAATTTTTGAGGAGAGTTTAAGTGCCGCAAGCGTTGGGGTGGTGGCCAAGAGCTGTACAAGAGATATCATTATCTCATCTTGGGACTTCATTAGGTTATGCTCTGGTGTGGATGAAGCGGAGCTTGGAGCATGCCTAGCTGCGCTTTATATTGGTATTTCTCTTAACAAGCCTATTGTTTTGAAAACTGATTGTGCGTTCGTGGTTTCTTTCCTAGCAAATGAAAGTTGTGACAGATCCTCGCTCATAGACCTCAAGAAGGAAGCACTTAGCATCATCAGGCTTCTGGGAAACTTCAAGTTCTAAAAAATAAATATAAGGGCCAATTCAGTAGCTCAGAGATTGCTAAATTTAGTTTCGATAATATATGTGATGGTTTTCTTTTTAATAATTTTTCGCTCTGTGTGGCGCATGCTGTTATGAACAATCGTAATGACGTTTTAATTAATTAATATATGGACGATTGTTTTTTTTATAAAAAAAGTGAGGTGGGACTATTTCAATTGCTCGCCGAACCTTTTTGTACCACCTTATTCAGATTGGTCAGTTGGTTGCGGTTCCCAGGATAAGAAGCAAGTTTTTTTGGAAATTTTTCCACACCCCACAATGTGAGGCATGGACGGCTCAAAAAAAAAATCATACTTACCACACCGCATGCACTTATGACGAAAATCACCAATACGCACGAAACGTTTTCCCTTAATCAAAAAGTAGTACCACCTCGGATAGAAAATAAATAATAAACTAATAATATGGGTGAACCTATGAAAAGAATTAGCGAAACGCCCGTGCGTTGCAAAGGGAGAAAAATAATATCTCAACATTCCCCACATCCCCGCACACACTCTTCCACGTCCTCCATGTGAACACAACGCCCGATCTATATTGTGGCTTATCCTGCTTCATGCCATCGTCGGCGGTGGTAGTTCAACCTTGTGTCAGTGGAATGATGTGGGTGACGGCCGTCAATAATGGGAGGAGATAGTAGGCAGTAGTGCTCAGCCGCGTCGGTTCGGTGCCGCCGGTTAGCGCCTCGTCTATAATTTGCAAGTAAGTTTGCTACAAAATTATAGACCTAGGCATGATTCTAAAATAGGCGTATACATTGTTTCTGACCGCTTGTTTTTTGAGGAATTGTGGAAAAAATTAATCCTTTGAAAATAAAGGTCAGACTTCAAAGAGATACATAGATTAAATCATATAACGCATATGCCCGTGCGTAGCAACGGAGAGAAAAATAATATGTCAGCATTCCCCACATCCCCGCACACACTCTTCCACATCCTCTATGCGAACACAAGGCACGATCTATATTGTCGCTTATCTTCCTTCCTGCCATCGTCGGTCCGCGAGATCTTGATAGTGGTGGGATTGGTCAGCATGGTGGTGACCACCCAACTGGTGCCTTTTTTCCTTTCGGGTCCACCTCCGTCTCGGAGTTGTGGTCACGTCCTTATTTGGTTGCTACACGGCAACCTTCGATTCACGGTTGCTTCGACCGCTCTCTCCGACGATGATGTAACCGGATGGATTAATAATTGCAGTGCATAAATTTTGTGTAACTGGCATAATTAGCGCATAACCAGGCATGAATGTCCCTTCATTATTAGGGTTTATTCTCTTGGACACAATAGGGAAGGTTCATAGTTCAATACCCTCACGCCCTAATTTTTTTGCTGGTTGTCAGTGTGGCAGAAAAATAAATACGTGGTAGGTCCAGTTAGGGATAAAATGGGAAACAAAATCTATACATATATGTTTGCTTTTCTTGGGGCAGCTGCGTGGGACCAACTATATGACGCTAGTTGCGTCAAATAGTACGTGGAATGCACAACCGATCGTGTTTGGGCCAGCTACTGGCAGGCACCGAAATGACCCGTGTTTGCAAGGCACGAGTATAATAATCCAGAAAAATGAAGGGTTGAACGATCGAACACATGACCTTAAAGACTCGACCACGTGCGGCTAGCCATGGCAACAAACACCTATTTCTAACCAATGGCCAGCGTGAATATGTAAGAACATACTGCAACGTCAGATTTATAAAAAAATAGAAAAAAATATGAATTGCCGAATATGCTTGAAAAGGTGAACATTTTTTGAAATTACAAACAATGTTTCTAATATTCCGTCCATTTTGAGAAAAAAAACATGAACAAAATTTGAAACGACGTCATTTTCTGAAGACATGAACCTTTTATGAAAACATAAACATTTTTTGAAGTTCTAATCGACTTTTGAAAATGAAACATGGTTTAAACATTCAGAACAATTTTATAAAATGTATTTTTAAACACAGACATTATTTTGAATTGGTGAACATTTTACTAAAACAAGAATATTTTTCGAATTTGGAATGTTTCTTCAAATGCATTTTTTTATAAAATCCCAAACAATTTTGGGAAACACAATCATTTATTGGGACAAAATTTGAATATGTCCTGAATTTCAAAAAAAATGGGAAGGATAATTTTTTTTTCCAAACATTTTTAAAAACAGGAACAGAATATTGTAATTCTGAACATCTTTCGAAAAATTGAAAAAAAAAATATGAATATTTTTGGAAAAGTTTTTGTTACGAAATAAGGTAAAGAAAATAAATTTCAGAAGAAAAACAGAATGGGCCGGCACAGTTTTATGCACCCCGTGCCAAGGCCTGACTATCTGCTGCATTCGGCATCAAATAGAGTTTATGCTGCTTCATGAGCAGACAAATAAATAAGTGGGCTGGCTTGGCTGGGCCCCAGCGTGTGCGTCCCAAGTACAAAAATCTGGATTGCTAAAATCATAAAATAGAAGGACGCACAAAACTTTAGTACCATCTCGGATAGAAAAAAATCTTTCCGATGGTGAACGGATGAAAAAATCGGAGAAACACACCTTGCTTATTAGTAGAATATATATATATATATATATATATATATATATATATATATATATAGGAAATAAATAAATAAATAAAAATAGAGGTATAGATATAGATCGGAGATGACCATCTGTCTATCTGTCCACTCTGCTTTCCGGTTGGCACGCTCAACATTTCCGGTATTGATGGAGTGTTTCCTCAGCTCCTTGATAGGCCCCCAACTAAATCCGGTAGGAAGGACCTGCAGTGTAGTAATATTGACACCCCCTCTGCCGTCCATTTTCCACCTGACCTGATAGAGTCAAGCACGCCGTTCTGGAATTATTATTTTTAAACACAATATAGACGCTTGGAAAAATATCACGGATTTCGCATATCACTTGGGGTTGGGATTGTGAGCTGGATTTGACGTGGCGCTCCCACCGGTTGTTGCCTCCTGCAGACAAAGGCATCCTCTACAGATCGGCATAATTATCATAAACACTAAAATAAATAGTTATAAATTAAAGATAATATACCACATCCGAATCGTACACAGGACGAGGGCCGACGTGGGCGGATATCAAAACCATCGCACTATATAATAACAAGCAATAATAAAAGTAAGAAAATTAGGCAAATATCTACCTAAAGCAATAATAACAAGCAATAATAAAAGTAAGAAAATCATAGACATAACAAGAGGCTCACCACGGTGGTGCCGGCGGCGAGATCAGCGCGGGCGATCAACGGCGGTGAAGACGGGGACGGGACGTGACGGACCACTAAACATAGAAAAATCTATGAGAAAAATGGAGCTTGGAGGTCGAGCTTTGAGAGGAGAAAGCTTAACTAGTGTGGCTCGAGCATTTCATCGAACACCTCATGTGCATAGGAGGTAAGCTAGAGCACCACAAAGCTCTCCCCTCGCCGGCCAAAAAAATAGAGCAGTGTGGAGTGCTCTGCTCGCCGGCGACGGGGTATATATAGGCACCCCATTGGTCCCGGTTCCAGTCACGAACGGGGACCAATGGGTGTGGGCCAGGAGCAAGGACCATTGGTCCCGATTCGTGCTTGGAACTCGGATAAATGGGTCCAGACCAACCGGGACAGATGCCCCACGAGGCCCGGCCGCCCCCCTGGGCGCACGAACCGGGACGTATGCCCCCATGAGTTCCGGTTCGTGACTGAACCGGGACTAATGGGCTGGCAAGACCCAACAAAAGCCCTGTTTTCTACTAGTGGTTGTACTCTATACCATGTCCAATGTGTGAGTACTCAATTGATATGGTATTTAATACTAGATTTGTGACGATATCGCATTTAATGGCACACACTTAAGAATATCTTCTAAATTTATATTTGCATAGATGGAAAGATAACATCCATGAAATGGATACCATCTTATAGATAGAACCATATTTTACAAATTAAGTATAGTGAGACGGCCAAATCTTTGTGATCTCATTTTGAGCGAGATGGGAGTAAATATTCTCTAGCCATTAGTCTATATATAAAGATACAATGCTTCTAGATGCTCAAACCGAGTCAGGAGTAAGAAGTTTGTGTCTTCTCTTATGGAAGGGAAAGCTATTATTCTTTGCCTTATGGTGCTTGTGCACCTAGGAAATTCCATTCATATTGGTAAGAAATTAATCTGCCCATCCCTATATATGTTTCCTTTCTCCTATCAACCAAAGTAGGATAATATTGTCACTTAAACTTCATGAATATTTTCATATTTTTCCCAATTTGGACTTCTTTTTATGGTGTGTGTTTTTCTTTACAGATAAATGCAAGGATCTAGTTCACCCACAAAGACAAACATGCAAGGATGTAGCTGCTGCTTACGGCCGTGAGTGCGTTTTGTGAAAATGCCAGGTGGCCTGCAAGAATATGTTTGGAGCGGATTTCAAAGTATCATGGTGTAGCAACGTCCTCCCATACTATTGGCATTGTATGTGCCGTATCTGTTTGTAGAATTGCACTGAACCATCATGTCGAAAAATGGACAAATGATGTGATCCAATAATAATTCTTCTTGTGACATGCATCTAAGATATATAACGATTGCCAAATTTAGGTGTTCTATTTGATTTTGTCATGTGCGATATTTGATCTGCTACTTTTAGGTTTGCATGGCCTCATGATTTATAAGTTAAAAAACAACCATATATGACATGAATGAACCGAGCTAACTATACCGGCAGTCCAGTTTTCTGACAGGCCCAGAACACAAGGAAGTAGTATATATTTCTCTAGTCGGTGAGTATGTTTTGTGGTAGAAACTTGTAGGATCATATATCGACCAGAGGAATGTCCTAAAAAAAAGATATCAACCAGAGGGGGTGAATGTGAATTGAATAATTTTAGCAATTTCTACAAAATAGATATAAGACCAAAGAAATAGATTGTTAAAATTAAAAGGAGATTGGCGAATGGAAGAATAACTCAACAAGAAACTATAAAACTTAGTAGCATGCAAGGCAGACTAGTAAGATACAAGTGCGGAAATGCCTACTACCGGCGTTCAGGACATGTCTTTAGTGGCACTAGGTGCCGATGCGGCTAGTGTGACGGCAGTGGTAAGATGGTACTACCGGCGTCCACACCCAACACCACTTGTATATCTCTCATCTGTGGCATTTGGCACGCAACACCGGTAACAAATTATTAATACTGCACCATGGACGGTAGATGCCAGCAATAGAAGTCATGTGCCATGTGGCTGATGCTTGCTTTGTCTAATTGGTACCAATGTCAGTAAACACCTACTGTCAGATAACCCCAGCATGTAACAATAATCTTGTTAAAACATTAATTAAACTAAACCTTACTCAAACATTAATATTAAACTAGTTGGCATCCACATTTTACACAGATTTGAACAACACTATTGAAAACACAAAATTAAATCTAATTAAAACTAAAAGGAATGCCTAATTCCTCACCTGCATATCGCCATCCAAGATGGAGACAATGGCCTCATGGTCGTAGATGGAGCCTAAGTACTACACATTGGATGGAGGAGCAGCCGGGACAGGAGTTGGTTGGCTCAGCTCCTATAGCATCTCGTTGGGAGGAAGCGACTTGAATATCACCCGAAGCTAAGGAAGCGTGTGCGACATCCACAACTCCTTTGCGTTGTGGCATGTAGGAGGCAGTGGAGGATGTAGCACCGCTAGGAAAACCCCTATAGGAAACCACTTAATAGTGGTGAGGGTTAGTAGTAGCCCGGTCGAAAAGAGCGCACTACCGGTAGGGAATAGTAGTAGTGCGGGCACAGACAAACGGCACTACTACTAAGTGCTAGCCCCACCATGTCCCCAACACAGGTAAGTAGCGCGGGATGTTGATTACCCACAAGTATAAGGGATCAATCATAGTCCTTTTGATAAGTAAGTGTGTCAAACCCAACAACGAGCAAAAGGAATCAATAAGCGCTTTTCAGCATGGTATTCTCTACAAGTGATGTAAATAGTGGTGACAAATAGGTTCATAGCAAGATAATTTGTAGCAACTAACAAAGTAACAATAGTAACAAGGTGCAACAAGGTGGCCTAATCCTTTTTATGGCAAAGGACAAGCCGAAACTGTTTCTTATAGTGAGCAAAGCGTTCTAGAGGATACATGGGAATATTGTCTAGTTAACTTCATGAAGATTCATTGACTCGCGTTCACTGTTTTGATAAGTTATTATCTGGGTGGACTGGTAGTATTGTGTTGTTCTTACTTGAACAACCCACTTATGCTTACCCCCATCGCAAGCATCAGCAACTATGTAAGAAGAATTAAGATAAATCTGGCATAGAAAGAAACATATGGATCCAAATCGGCCGCTTACGGAATAGTGCATAAATTAGGTTTTAAAATCATGTCACTCTCGCAACCCATCATCTACTTACTAATCCCATAATGTCTTCCCCTAGGCTAAAAAATGGTAATGTGTCATGTAGTCGACGTTCAGACGCCATCACTAGAGGAGGGACAACATAACACATCATCGTAACATTGAACGAAACCCAACTTGACATTATTAATCATAACTAGACTTCTCTCATGTCCTTAAGAACAAATGAAACTACTGACAAATCATATTTATGTTTATGATCAGAGGGGAATTATATATGACTAACAACTCAATATATGATCTTCCACCAAGTAAACCAACTAGCATCAACTACAAGATGTAATCAACACTATTAGCAATCCACACATACCAATTTGTGGTTTCGGGAGAAAGATTGAATACATGAGAACTAGGGTTTGAGATGAGATTATTCTGGTGAAGATATTGATGGAGACGAGTCCTCCCATGATGAGAGGAGCGTTGGTCATGAATATGACTTCGAGTTTCCCCTACTGGAGGGAAGAATCCCTGGCGGAATCGCTCCGCCGGAAAGCAAAAGTGCTCCTTCCCAGGTTCCACCTCGAGACGGCGTAACTTTGTTCCAAAGTCTTCATCTTAGTTTTTAAAGGAAAAATGGCCTCATATAGTAGAAGATGGGTATAAGGGGACCTTTGTGGGCCCAACAAGGCACCTGGGCACACCCGCCACCCTTGTGGGCTCACTGAGGGTCTTCTCGAGCACTCCTTGCTTCAAATATTTTTATATATTCCAAAATGTTTCTCCATAAATTTTCAATTCATTTGGAGCTCCGGAGAATAACTATCTTTGTTGTAGCACTTTTAGGCACATAATTCCAGCTGTCGGCAATCTTCCTCTTCAAGTGTATCTTACATTTTAATAGAAAAATTACATTAAAATTGCATCACAAACTGAAATATTGATATAAAATATGATAAATAACAATATATGAAAACATGATGTAAAATGGACGTATCAACTCCCCCAAGTTAAGGTCCCCTTGTCCTCGAGCGAATACCGAACTCGATAATCACGACCACAGGTTTATACAGAGAGGTGTCTATAAATCAAAATACGTACATGGAAGCATCATCATCATTACTATAGTGCTACTTCTTGAGTTTGCATTGGTTTTTCCATTGAAGAGCAAAAAGTGATGCATCAAAGTAGAGATAAGTACTTCCCTCAGTTAAGAACCAAGGTATTCATACGTCTCCAATGTATCTATAATTTTTTATTGTTCGATGTTGTTATATTATCAAATTGGATGTACTACATTCATTTACTAGCAACTTTATATCTTTTTTTGGGACTAACCTGTTGACATAGTTCCTAGTGCTAGTTGTTGTTTGTTGCTTGTCTTTTACTTCGCAGAATATCAATACCAGACAAAGTCCAAGTGCCACGAAACTTTTTGTAGAATTTTTTTTCTGCCCAGAAGACACCCAGGATGCCCAATAAGTGCACCAGAGGGGGCCTTTGAGGCTCACTAGGCACCAGGGTGACCCAGAGGCCCCAAGCGCGCCCTGGTGGATAGTGGAGCCCATAGGCAGCCCCTCCACCGACTACCAGCTCTATAAATTCTCTAGAATCCAAAAACCCTTGGGGAGTCGAGAGAAAACAGTTTTCGCTACCGCAAGTTTCAGAACCACGAGATCCAATCTAGATGCCTTTTTCGACACTCTATCGGAGGGGTGAACAATCATGGAGGGGTTCTTCATCATCAACCTTGCCCATCCGATGATGTGTGACTAGTTTACCACAAACCTACGGGTCTGTAGGTAGTAGCTAGATGGCTTCTTCTCTCTTTTTTATCTTCAATACAATGTACTCGTCGATGTTCTTGGAGATCTATTTGATGTAATGACCTTATGCTGTGTGTTTGCTGCTATCCGATGAATTGTGAGTTTATCATCAGATCTATCTATGAATATTATTTGAGTGTTTCCTGAACTCTTTTATGCATGCTTGTTATAGCCTCGTATTTCTTTTTTGAAACTTTGGTTTGGTTTGGCCAGCTAGATTGATTTTTCTTGCCATGGGAAGATGTGCTTTGTGATGGGTTCGATCTTGTGGTGCTCAAGCTCAGTGACAGAACGAGACATGACACTCATGCATCGTTACCATTAAGGATAAAAATATGGGGTCTATTTAAACATGAATATATCTTGTCTACATCATGTCATCATTCTCATTGCATTACTCTGTTTTCCATTAACTTAATACACTAGATACATGCTGGATACACTACTAGGAAAAGGCCTACTAATGGCGCACCTATTTTGGCCATTAATGGTGCATTAGTGGTGCGCCATTAGTATATTTTACTAATGGCGCACCTACGGTGCGCCATTAGTATCTTGTATACTAATGGCGCACCTTAGATGCGCCATTAGTATATACCACAGTGTGCCATTAGTATGCCTCCCAGGGGGCCATATATACCCAGGTGCTTTGGCATACTAATGGCGCACTACTGCCAGATGCGCCATTAGTAACTTTGGCATACTAATGGCGCAGTGTTTAGTGATGCACCATTAGTATCCTTTGGCATACTAATGGCGCACTGTGGTTTGATGCGCCATTAGTATGAATATTAGGTTATTTATTTATTTATTTATTTTTAGTTCTTTGCACAGGTTACAAAATGTATTATTGGACAGAATATAGACATCACACATCAACAACAGATTCATCGAATACAATAGAAGATTAGTCTCTGAATACAATTCATCATATTAGTCTCCGGATACAATTCATCATATTAGTCTCCGAATTGAAAAGACCGAACAAAGATAGAACATTATATTACAAGTCTCGAGACCGCGAGTAGCGAGTTTGTCTTCACATTACAAGTCGATATCGATCATCTAAACTACCATCACATAGAAGAGAGCTGTGGTCATCACGATGAGCATCATCACGATGAAACCCGTCTTCATCCGGTTCCTCCAACGCTTCCTCCCCTCTCCCGCTAGATAGCGGGCGTATCTAGATTCCGCCTCGGTCCTAGTGGTGTACCCTTTGTAACTGTTACCGCTGAATCGGTGAACCTGTCTCCGACACTCCTCCCAGTCGTCGTAGAATCCGGGAACCTTACCCTTGTACACGACATACGACGGCATCGCTATGCACTAGCCAAACGAAACGTTATTACCAATTCACAGACAATACATAAGCAATATATAAGTATGCAACAGAACGATCGGAAGAGAAAAGCAAGACATTAATAGCATCGATTACATCTAGGTTGCACGACTCTCGAAACCAAAGAGACATACTACAAGTTCATTAAAGTTTAATTACAACATGAGCCAATCGATGTTTCAGAACTAGACACAGCATCACTACTTTAGACTCGACTCAAGGGACCGGAGCGTGGATGAAGCCGCCGTCTATCGTGGGAGCCATGAAATCACGGGCGTTGTCAGCCTGCATTTGTAGCATTGTGTCGATGTCACTGTTGGACGGTTGATTTCTGAGGTAGAACTGCCCCGAGGTACGAAGGACATCTTGATGGATGATTTCCGCAAACTCCGACTGGATGCAAAAGAATTTTTGTCTGATGTCCGTGTCCTGGATTGCCGACACGCTCGCGGCCCAATCTTCGAGTTTACTCGGTAGCAGAAGTTGATGATGGTCCCGTACGATCGCCCGCATGTGATGGATGGCGTAGTAGGCACCCTTCTGACCGCCAGGCGGCTGCTTGACGCAGCAGACCATCATATTGTGGGAGAACACGTGCTCTCCGTACTTACGAATAGGCTTGGTGAAGGTGCCTCCAGATTTGGCATAGCCGGGGAGAACATCATCAAGAACCTTCTTGACATTTGTGTAGTCTACATTCGACTGACGGTCCGGGTCGAAATACGTGGCCATGGAATATTTGGGGCTTAGGAGGATGAGCGTGAAATGTGTGTCACTGCAGAAAACACAGAATGTTAAAAGAAAAACGATCGAAATCTAAGAATTCATATGTTACGGGGCGGTTGAGGGGAGGACTTACTCGTGAAAGTAAGGCACGAGGAAGTTATCCTTATCTCGGTTTGCCAGAATGACGCCTTCGAGGTAAGAACTCACGACTTGCCGGTCCCCAGCGCTGCCCAAGATCTTGGCACGCATGTAGAAGGGGTCGACTATCACGATGTCCGGGGTCTTGTCACGAATGATCTGCATCTCCATACTCAGCGAAAATAGCCGAACGAAGGTGTAGTGCAGCGGATGAAGGTTCAACATAGCGTAGATCTCATCAAACCGCATGACGAAAGTACCCCCGATGGAGTTATCCACAAATCCCTTGCCCTCTGGCACCTTGGTCGCGAAAACCGGGTATGCCACATCCTTGTCTCTGAGACGCCGCTTCTCCAAAGAAAGAACACTGTCATGGAGACTCCGCATAGCACCAGTTGCAGCATCGAGCATATTTCTCGGTAACATGCCAGAGATGGACCAACGGGGTTCTCGATGCCTAGATAATTCGTGTAGTAGGAGATGCACTCTTCGGTCAGAAAGCCCCTGGCTATGCTTCCCTCTGGACGTGACATGTTGCGAACGTATCCTTTGAAGACATCATTCATCCTTTCGAACAACATCATGTTGTGCAGGAACGTCGACCCGAGTTGGATGATATCGTCCACGATATGGACCAGCAGATGCACCATAACGTCGAAGAATGCGGGCGGGAACTACATCTCAAGCTCGCATAGTATCACCACGATCTCTTCCTGTAGCCTTCTGAGTTGCCTCACGCCAACAGACTTCCGAGAGATGACGTAGAAAAAGTTGCATAGGCCAAATAGGGTTTCACGGACGTGCGCGTCCATGATCCCACGGATTGCAACTGGAAGTATCTGCGTCATCAGCACGTGATAGTCGTGAGACTTCATCCCGCTGAACTTCAGCTTCGCTGGGTCTAGGTATCTGCTTATCTTCCCTGCGTAACCGTAAGGAAGTTTTACTCCTACGACGCAGGTGAAAAACTGCTAGATCTCCTCCTGACTTAGAGTGAAGCACGCGGGAGGGTAGTCATTTCCGGTCTTCTTGGCCTTTTTGCCTTTGCGACGACTTGCCGTGTCCTGCTTCGCCTCATCATCATCATCATGATCATCATATATAGCGTGAAGCTCCTGCCTGATGCCCATTGATTTCAAGTCTGCCCTTGCTTTCGGCCCATCTTTGGTCCTCTCTGGCATGTTGAGCAGGGTACCAAGCAGACTCTCGCACACGTTCTTCGTGATATGCATTACATCAAGGCTGTGAGGCACACGGTGGATCTTCCAGTACGGCAAGTCCCAGAAAACAGACCTCGTTTTCCATACTTTCAACAGCGGCTCTGGTGCCTTTCGCTTCTTTCACGATTCTGGCGCCGTTTGCTTCTTTCCCGGCAGTGGGCAATCTTTCCAATTTTTCAACAGCTCGTCTATTTCCTCGCCGCTCCTCGTACGCGGGCGTCCTCGGGGTTCGGTTTCACCATCGAACAGATCCTTGCGTTTTCTCCACAGGTCATTGTCGCGAAGCCACCTTCGATGTCCCATGAACACGGTTTTCGAAGACCCGGGATCTCTATCTAGCTGGCGATACGTTGTGTCATCCATGCACCTGACGCATCCTGAAAATCCGTGGACCACCTAGCCCGCGACATATCCGTAACCGAGATAGTCGTGCACCGTCGTGAGCAGCGCGGCTCTCATAGGGAAATATTCTTTCTCTGTGGCGTCCCACGTATTGGCTGGCGTTTTCCACAGCGTGTCAAGCTCCTCTTTCAGCAGCCCCAGATACAGATTGATGTCGTTCCCTGGTTGTTTCGGTCCTTCAATTAGCATACTCATGTGAATGTACTTCCTCTTCATGCACAACCTGGGGGGAAGGTTGTACATCCACACAAACACAGGCCAGGTGCTATGTGTGCTTCTCTGGCTGCCAAACGGATTGACTCCATCGGTGCTCGCGCCCAGCACGATGTTCCTTGGATCGTTCCCAAATTCTAGGTCTTCGAAGTTCAACGCTTGCCACTAGCTCGCATCCTTAGGGTGACTCAGCATCTTGTCTTTTTTATCTATCTCCGGATTATTTGCTTCATCTTCTCGCTTCTTCTCCTCCCTATCCGCGTGCCAACGCAGGAGCTTTGCTACCTTAGGCTCCACGAAATACCGCTGCAGACGAGGAGTGATCGGAAAGTACCACACCACTTTTCGAGGAGCTTTCTTCCTCTTCTTATATCGAGTGACGCTGCACACCAGACATATGGTAGACTCCGCGTGCTCGTTCCGATAAATGATGCAATTGTTCATGCACACATGGTATTTCACGTGCTGTAAATCCAGAGGACACACGATTTTCTTCGCCTCCTCCAAACTAGTCAGGCACTTGTTCCCCTTGGGAAGACGTTCGTGCCAGAATGACATGTTCTCGTCGAAGCATGCGTCGGTCATTTTGTGTTTTACCTTCATCTCCAGAGCCATGAGCGTTACATTCAGGCGGGTATCCTCGGGCCTGCATCCTTCATACAATGGAGTAACCGCGTCTAACTCAAGTTGATCCATCTTGGCTTTCTCTCGGGCGGCAGCTCTTGCGTTATCCGTCTGCTTGAGAAGCAGCTCTTGAATATGAGGGTCCTGCACCCAGCCCATCGATGGTCCAGCGTCGTCTGCTCCGCCGGCATCATCATCTTCATGATCATGCCCGTCGTCTGCTCTGGCATCTTCCTCATCATCATGTCCTGCATCTTCTACATGATGACTGTGTACAGCATCACCGTCGTGATCATCTCCTGGGGATTCTTCGTCTTCTCGCCCGCCCGAGCCGCGGTGGTTGTCTTGCTGCCCTTCCTCATTTCTTGGCCGGCCCCCATGGACGACTTTGTAGTCATCTTCATCACCTTGCCACCGATAGTCATCCATGAAACCACGCAAGAGCAGGTGGTCCCGCACCTGCCCGGAATCCGGGTCCGCAATAAGGCTCTTCAGCTTGCATCTTCGACACGGACATCTTATCTCCGTCTCGTTCTTTTGAAGCATCTCGGCCTTCGCGGACCTCAAAAACCTATTCACGATGCCTTCGGTCATCGTGCGGACCATGATCACCTGCGGGTAGAGGAAAACGATATTTTAGAACCAAGAAAAAATTTGGCATGACTTTCCCTAAAAATAGGACCAAAAAGAATGCTTAATGCCAAAATTCTCGCCGAAACGGAAATGAATCAACATTCCGGGAAAATATTGGCAACTATCGCATTTCAAATACCGGTACACCTCCAAACACAAATACATATGCAACACCACAAACATATGCAACACCACGAACATACATAGATCTAGCTAGGTGCTACGTCCAAAACGTATCTATAATTTCTGCTTGCTCCATGCCTCTTTTGTGTGATATTGCTATGATATTTATACACTTCCATACACTTTTGATCATATTTGGACTAACCTATTAACTCAGTGCACCCCAGTGCCAGTTTCTGTTTTCTGCTGTTTTTGTATTTTAGGTTTTCCCATCACGTAAACTGCCAGAAAAATTCCGGAAAAATTATATAAAAAATCAGCGTTCCGGAAGCTTCCATGCGGCCAAAGTAGGGCCAGAGGGGGGCCATAGGGGCTCCAGGCGGCCTGCCCACGCGGCCCCCCTCCTGGCCACGCCGGGGGGCGCTTGGGCCCCCCAGACCTCCGCTGATGCCCCCCTTTGGCATATATTTAACACCCGTCGAGGAAACCCTGATTCCAGACCCCTTTTCTCCAGACACAATTCCGATCTCCGCCGCCATCGCCATCAAGCTTCGGGGGACCAGAATTCCTGTGCCGGCACCCTGCCGGGACGGGGAAGTGCCCCTGGATTCATCTCCATCGACGTTGCTTCCTCCCTCCATGATGCGGGAGTAGTTCCTCCTCGGGGCTGAGGTTACTACCAGTAGCTATGTGGTCAATTCTCTCTCCCATGATGTGATCTTCGTTGTGATCATAGGCTATGTTAATCTAGGGTGATCCCATGACATTTCCCCTTCTTCTATGTATTGGATTGATGTACTCACTTGCCTTTATCTAGTATAATCCCCGAGACCAAGGTGACAGCGGTCTATTGGACATGGATTAGAAAAGTATTTTGATGAGTGATTTCCTCTCTTCTGTGTTGATTGAAGATTGAGAGTCTCTTGGTGCTTGTCTTTGACTATCCTTTAGATATGTTGTGGTGATTGTGGGACTCTCTTTGGATGGCCGCGGTGACATTGGGAAATCCTTAGATTGAGAACTACGAACTTTGAGGTGTGCTTTTGTAGCCCTACATAATTTTCGTCCTCTCTTGACCACGAAGGAATGACCTCCGAGTGCGTCCCCTTTGCATGTTTTATGGGAAATATCATGTGATTCGATTATGTTAATGTTGTTGGGAGTTGCCACTAGTGAAAGTATGAACCCTAGGCCTTGTTTCCACCATTGCAATACCATTTGTGCTCACGTTTACCACTTGTTTGCTTGCTGCACTTTTTATTACAGATTAATATTGCTTTGTTTTGCCATCCATATCACTTGCCATTTAACATCTCTTCGCCGAACTAGTGCACCTATACATCTGACAAGTGTATTAGGTGTGTTGGGGACACAAGAGACTTCTTGTATCTTAGTTGCAGGGATGCTTGAGAGAGACCATCTTCAACCTCTACTTCCCTGAGTTCGATAAACCTTAGGTCATCCACTTGAGGGAAATTGCTGCTGTCCTACAAACCTCTGCGCTTGGAGGCCCAACATAGTCTACAAGAGTAGAAGCGTGTGTAGACATCAAGCTATTTCTGGCGCCATTGCCGGGGAGGTGAGTGCTTGAAGGTATATCTTTAGATCTTGCAATTAAATATTTTTGTTTCTTGATTTTATTTTCACTAGTTTTGCTTAATGGAAAACAACAAAAATATGAGAGAGCTTTATAAGCTCTACCTTGAACTTGGACATGATGTGTTCGAAGAGAAAATTAAAAAAACCTTTGGAACTTTATTATTTGCATAACAATCATGATGGTGGTGATGTTATTAGTATGTTTTTATCTAATATCAATATTGCTAATGACATGGAAAGCTCTAAGCTAGGGATGACACGTTTGATGAACATGATATTTTTAGTCCCCCAACTTTTGAGGAGAAAATTTACTTTGATGATACTATGCCTCCTATATATGATGATTACAATGATGAATATGATATTTTCAGTCCACCTACTATTGAGGATAAAATTTATTATGATTATGATATGCCTCCTAAATACGATGATTACCATGATGGTTATGATAGTCTTACTCTCACTATTCCTAATAAGAAAGATTTTGCTTATATGAAGAGTAATGACACTTTTATGCTTTTGGATCATGGAAATAATGCCTTATGTGATAGTTATATTGTTGAGTTCATCCATGATGCCACTGAAATTTATAATGAGAGAGGGAGACATGGTTCTAAATATCTTAATAATAAAAAGTTTCCTCTTTTTATGGTGAATATTTTGAAGTTATGCTTGTTTTGCCTTCCTATGCTAGTTGCTTTGTGCTTCAATGAATTATTCTATTGCAATATTCCTATGCATAGGAAGCATGTTAGGCTTAAATGTAGTTGGTATTTGCTTCTTGATGCTCTCTTTTGTTCTTCAACTCTTATTCCTACGAGAGCATCATTAAAGTCTTAAGCCTATCTTTATGGCTATAAAGAAAGAGCTCTAGGGAGACAACCCTTGTTATCTTTGCTTTCAGTTTGTTCTTAGTGGTATTGATGTTTGTTACTACAGTAGCATCATAATTGTATCTTTAATTTTCAGATTTGTGCCAAGTGTAGCCTCTGATTGCAAGAAAGTTCAAAAGTTGTGACGTGCTGTCCAGGAAACCGATTCTGTCCTTGGATAGAAAAAATCGTATAAAATCACCAGATCATCTTTTTGGTATGAATTTTTACGACAGCGTGCTTTATACAATTGGCTTTCGGGCGTCTGTTCTGAGTTTTTGATTTGAGTTGCAGAAGTGCCCCGAAAAAATCATTTACTACCTGCTGGTCTGTTTTTCACAGATTCTGTCCTGTTTTTCCTTTTCTTCGTTTTGCAAACCTTGAGCTTGCTTTTTCTTTGCAAAAACCTTTTGGCAATCTTGAGAAACAGTAGACCTTCAAGAATATCCTTATTTCCAGCAAGGAACAATTATTTTATTAAGGGTACTAACCTCGCTAATCAGATTATGATGAGTTATGTATGAAGGGAGTTTTCAAGTGTGCGAGGGAAGATGATAAAAAGATTCAGGAGTGTCAAACGCTCAAGCTTGGGGATGCCCCCATGCACCCCCAAGAAATATTCAAGAAGACTCAAGCGTCTAAGCTTGGGGATGCCCCCCCCCCCCCGTGCATCCCCTTCTCCATCAACATTATCAGTTCGTCTTTCGTTCCACTATATTTTTATCACTTCATGTGTTATGTGCTATGCTTGGAGCGTCTTGCTTTTAGTTTCCTTTTTAGCTTTGCTAGCTTTTCATAACGAGTCGGAACTCAGCTTTCTTTGTGTGGGAGAGAAACACACTCCACTTCAACCTAGACCATAACATAGAATTTTCATGTCTATCTTTGTTGTGTGTGTTCTTTGTCTTTCAATAGCTACTATCATGTTTAGCTCTTAGTATTCATGCTTATCTTTTTAAAGAGCTTTTGTTTAGTTGGTTGCTTGAACTCTCTTTAGTTATCATGCTTATCTTATTAAGAGAGTTTGCTTCTGTTGCATTGGTTGATATGTCTATGATAAAAATGCTACATGCATAATGGTGCTTAGTAGTTCATGTTTTCTTATGGTTAGTCTCAAATAGCTGGGGGGTTCCCAGTGTGTTATTGGAGTACCAACATGATTTGTTTGCCTATGATGTGGTATGGTTTAGTAATATCTTCCTTCAAGAATTTATTTTGATTGACTTGGCGTATGCTCACGCATATTTAAGATTGTAAAGAAAGTCTATCAAGCCTTGATGATCTATAATTTCTGAGTAGCGATATAACTTCCATGCCTGATTCAATGTTGCTTTGTCGCTCTGCATGATTATGACCGTCATTTCTCTTTTAGTTGGTCGCTCCCAGTCTTTTGCTAACCTCCACCTGTACTAAGCGGACTGACTGCTTGTGCATCCAAAATCCTTTAAACCAGTTATGCCATATGAGTCCACCATACCTTCCTATACATGGTATTTACCTGCCATTCCTAACGAAGACTTTCATGTACCATCTCGAAATTAATCAAAAAAGCATTTCTCTTTTGTGCCTCTGTTTTAGCTCATGAGGAAGTAGTAGTTAATTCATGATCTTTTTAAGTTGGACAAGCTTCACCCCGGGATTGCTTGTCTAATGTGCAAACCCATAATACGAGAAGGAACTGGCATAGAGTGCGCCCGGCTCATTAAAAAATTATACAACAAACGAACCCTCCTTCACGCTTTGTTCATAAGAAATCAGAAAACTTTGGCAGTGATAAACAAAGGAGATTAAGAGGATGTGATCATCCTCATTCGGGAGCCGTTCCTCGAAACTTGTCCATCTCAAGAAGTGATTGAGTTATCTGCTAGCATTCGTTGACGGAACATGTATATCCAAAATAATAATTATTACTTCTGTTTTTAAAATCGAGAGCTCTGGTACATGCTTTGTCTTTGTTTCCGACCACGGATTTTCAACCTTGCCAACAAAAGCCACGGTTCGAGAGTCTCCACCTTCTTTAAAGCACCAACTACTGAGAGCATGATTGTCATTCTGAGTGTAATGTGCATTGTCCCAAAGTAGCATTGTCTTTTGCATGATTATGATATCGTTTATTCTGAAATCATTGTATCTAGTCGTCACTTAAACCTTGGAGGTGCCCCTGCATTTATGTTTTGCTTCACTAAAGGGGGCAAGCGAGATATCACTTTATCATATTTGCACACCACGCCCATTACAAATCTTTTGAGTATTTCAGTATCATATTGTAAAACTTTCAGTTCTTCGTGATTTTCTCATGAGGCAACTTAATTACTACAGATTCATTGTCTCAGTAAGCACTTGTCATGTGACTGTAAAAGGTCCTTATATGGTTAATAGCATGTCATCACAGAAATTATTCTTGTTATCATTTACCTACTCGAGGACGAGCAGGAATTAAGCTTGGGGATGTTGATACGTCCAAAACGTATCTATAATTTCTGCTTGCTCCATGCCTCTTTTGTGTGATATTGCTATGATATTTATACACTTTCATACACTTTTGATCATATTTGGACTAACCTATTAACTCAGTGCACCCCAGTGCCAGTTTCTGTTTTCTGCTGTTTTTGTATTTCAGGTTTTCCCATCACGTAAACTCCCAGAAAAATCCCGGAAAAATTATATAAAAAATCAGCGTTCCGGAAGCTTTCATGCGGCCAAAGTAGGGCCAGAGGGGGGCCACAGGGGCTCCAGGCGGCCTGCCCACGCGGCCCCCATCCTGGCCGCGCCGGGGGGGCGCCTGGGCCCCCTAGACCTCCGCTGATGCCCCCCTTTGGCATATATTTAACACCCGTCGAGGAAACCCTGATTCCAGACCCCTTTTCTCCAGACGCAATTCCAATCTCCGCCGCCATCGCCATCAAGCTTCGGGGGACCAGAATTCCTGTGCCGGCACCCTGCCGGGACGGGGAAGTGCCCCCGGATTCATCTCCATCGACGTTGCTTCCTCCCTCCATGATGCGGGAGTAGTTCCTCCTCGGGGCTGAGGTTTCTACCAGTAGCTATGTGGTCAATTCTCTCTCCCATGATGTGATATTCGTTGTGATCATAGGCTATGTTAATCTAGGGTGATCCCATGATAATTCCCCTTCTTCTATGTATTGGATTGATGTACTCACTTGTCTTTATCTAGCATAATCCCCGAGACCAAGGTGACAGCGGTCTATTGGACATGGATTACAAAAGTATTTTCATGAGTGATTTCCTCTCTTGTGTGTTGATTGAAGATTGAGAGTCTCTTGGTGTTTGTCTTTGACTATCCTTTAGATATGTTGTGGTGATTGTGGGACTCTCTTTGGATGGCCGCGGTGACATTGGGAAATCCTTAGATTGAGAACTACGAACTTTGAGGTGTGCTTTTGTAGCCCTACATAATTCTTGTCCTCTCTTGACCACGAAGGAATGACCTCCGAGTGCGTCCCCTTTGCATGTTTTATGGGAAATATCATGTGATTCGATTATGTTAATGTTGTTGGGAGTTGCCACTAGTGAAAGTATGAACCCTAGGCCTTGTTTCCACCATTGCAATACCATTTGTGCTCACGTTTACCACTTGTTTGCTTGCTGCACTTTTTATTACAGATTTATATTACTTTGTTTTGCCATCCATATCACTTGCCATTTAACATCTCTTCGCCCAACTAGTGCACCTATACATCTGACAAGTGTATTAGGTGTGTTGGGGACACAAGAGACTTCTTGTATCTTAGTTGCAGGGTTGCTTGAGAGAGACCATCTTCAACCTCTACTTCCCAGAGTTCGATAAACCTTAGGTCATCCACTTGAGGGAAATTGCTGCTGTCCTACAAACCTCTGCGCTTGGAGGCCGAACATAGTCTACAAGAGTAGAAGCGTGTGTAGACATCACTAGGCCATAAAAAGTGCATGTGCACATTGTTGTAGGGAGAACAACATAAATATAGCTTTCCCCCTTACTTACCTATCAAAACAAGGTAATTTAACCACTTAATTTGAATGAATCTATGGTGGAATTGAGGTGAAAAAGAGGAGGCACCCGAGACAAGGAGGAGGTGGAGAGAATGAAGTGGGGAGAAAGTGAGTGTGGATAGGAGTGGCTGTCCAAAATATCTTGTTGATGCCCACTTACTAATGGCGCACCAACTCATAATGCGCCATTAGTAATCCAGGTTATTAATGGCGCACCTTCTGGTGGTGCGCCATTAGTAGTTTTGCAAAAAAAAAAAGAAAAAAACATACTAATGGCGCACTGTTCCACAGTGCGCCATTAAAAGTTTTGCAAAAAAAGAATAAAAAATATAATAAAAAAACAACATTTGTGGCGCACTTTCCGACAGGTGCGCCATTACTAGTTGTAACTAGTAATGGCGCACTGTGTCTGGATGCGCCATTAGTATGTTTGGACAGGCGCACTAGTTCAATTTTTTTTTTGATACTAATGGCGCACCCTGGGCCAGGTGCGCCATTAGTAGTTTCAACTCTAATGGCGTATCAGAAGGTGGTGCGCCATTTGTATATACTAATGGCGCACCGCTTGTCTGGTGCGTCATTAGTGTCAATCCCATCTATAGCCCTTTTTCTAGTAGTGATAGCGGTCGATGTGTCGAGTAATAGTAGTAGATGTAGGCTGGAGGCGGTCTACTAATCTTGGACGTGATGCCTACGCACATGGTCATTGCCTTGGATATCATAGGACTATTCGCTTTTCTATGAATTGCCCAACAGTAATTTGTTTACCCACCGTATACTATTTTTCCGAGAGAAGCCTCTAATGAAATCTACGGCCCCCGGGTTTATTTCCTATCATATTAAAAAAACAAAAATACCTTGCAATTTTCCTTTATTTATTTTATTTTGTGTTTTTGTTAGATCTATTTATCAAGTTTCATACAATTTAATATATCTCAATACGGAGGAGGTATTGACAACCCCTCTTACGCTTTGGGTTGCAACTATTTATTATTTATGTGCAGGTGTTGTTTACATAGTGTGGGTGGATCCTCCTACCGGATTCATAATATTGGTTTCATAACTGAGGGATATACTTACCATTGTTGTGCTACATCATCCTCTCCTCCTCGGGGAAATACCAACACAGATACAAGCAATCAGGTATCAATCAATTAGGAGGAACACACATGTCTCATGTCCACACTGGTAGCTGTGTCAACCAATTAGTGCCCTTAATGACGCAAAACTCTCGTGGGCACCGGTGGGCAGAAGCCCGCTTTGCTCGACCAGCTGGAGCATGTCATCAACGCATAAGCTATTGGACCTGGAGCAGGCCCGAGCCCAAGGGGGTGCGACCTGTGCGCCCACACAGGACCCCTGTTTTCAAGGGCCCCAAAAAAGTTATGCAGTAGTAGTACTACTCCTTTGTATACAAGGGCTCTTCAGACATCAATCTTTGATATGGCCTTTGTTCCTTGTGTGAGCCACGCGTGAAGAAGCCCCGGTCGGGCCATCGGGGTAGCGCCTCATCCATCTCTCGATTCGATCGAGACGAGGAAGGCGACGAGGCGTTCCTTCATCTCCTCTTCTGGCGCTGGCGACGGGGCCATCGCTCGACGTGGAAGTTTAGGGCTCCCGACTCCTCTCCAGTCGTCTTTCCTTGGTGTTAAATCCACGATCGAGTTGTTTAATACTTCAATTCCAGTCCAATGCGCCAGATTCTTTTTTGAAGACAGGACACGGAATGGCAGGACCGAGGGAACAACATCTCGCAGGGAGGACCTGATTCATCTAAATTCTGAAGGCAAGGAAAGTTCAGGCCATCTTTCGATCCCTGAATATTTAAGCACCTTCGTGTCAATAATAGGTGATCCCGTTATCCCTTGACTATGGGTTTTTCTTTCCGCCCGCTATTTAGTCATACTAAAATCTTGTAATTAATTTTATTCATTCCATTTATTAGGCGTTTAGTTTCGCAGATCCAAGTGGCAAGTCATGTCTTCATTTAGAAAATATTAATCTGGTTACCAAAAGTGTTTGAAGAAACAAAAAATAGAGGATTTAACTCGGTCTCAGAAAGATGATGTTGTTTAAGTGAAGATTATACAACAAAGAATAGATACGATTCTTGATATTTCGAATTGGCATGGAAGATATTTGATCTTTATATTACTATATTTATGTTTATGTATTAATGTTTAAGCAAGATACAGGGCCCATTTTAGAGTTTTGCGCAGGGCCTCCGATTTGGCCGGCTCGGCCTTGACCCGGAGTCTCTGGTGTCACATGATGGATGGTGTGCTATGCTTTTACTCCCGTTGCAACGCACGGGCATGTTTCCTAGTTATTAATAATGACTGTAATGGTGTTGTACCACTCTATTTAATTATTTCTATTCTTAGTCAGTGTTGATTACATATTTTCAAACTAATTAAGAAAGTACGCGTCCCGGCGGTGCGAAAGTAGTAGTAGTGACCATTCTCCATTTTTTTTTCTATAAGCAACACTCTTGGCTCACGCATATTTTTATATAACTAACTAAGATACACATATTCTCTTGTTAGTCAGAAAAGAAGTTCTAATGTTAGCTGTAATGAGCATGTCCCTGTCAAACACATTATTTGAGTGACCTCGACAATTATGTTCTTCAATTATTATTATTTTTTGCTGTGAACAAAGATATCCGCTTAGAAAAGTGTTTTGTTGTTGGCATGTTTGGTACTCCCTCGGCCCTCCGGTCCTTTTGAGTCTGCATATAAGTTTTCTTGAGAGTCAAAGTATGTTTACTTTGACGAAACTTACAGGAAAAGTATCAACATTCAGAATGTCAAATTAATGTTGTTAGATTCATTATGAAATGTAGTTTCGTAGTATATAGCTTTGGTTTGCAAAGTTGAAACAAAAAATGAAGATGCCACCTAATTCAGCACATTTCTTCAAGTCTACCCTCACATTCTTATTGGCGCTACTGCTTCAACTGAACATCCATGGTAAGAAGGTGGCAAAAACTACTATCTGAAACAAAAAAAAAGGAGGAACGAAAGGAAGAAATTAAAGGTTAATTTGTATGTTTGGAGTTGTTGTACATTGGCTGAACTACCATTTTTGACACGAACATACTATGTCCACATCTCAGCTATCATCTGGATTTGCGGTGTTGTCTCGTGATCTCTGCCATCGGAAGGTTCACGTACAAGAAAGCTCATCAGTTTGTGAAAACTCATAAGCCCTGATTTTTTTTAAAGGAAAGCTTACAGATGGGCGGACGGACAAACATCTCTGAAAAAATTCTGTGATAGTTGGGTATCGCATCGGAACGGAATGCCACAACCTTGGGCAGCCGGCCCCTAGAGGAAGGAGGAGCATCGTGTGGGGGCTCGAGAGGCAGAAGCGAAGGGCTGGGCGCGAGAGGAAGGTGGAGGATCATGTGGGGGCGCGAGAGGCAGTAGCCAAGGGTATTCATAGATGGCATACGCAGTGGGCGGGCGGGGAACGCGGTTAGACGTGGGATGGGAGGGCGATCCACGTGAGGCACGCGACAGCCAATGGATGGAACAGAAGGAGGAGGAGGCGGATCGATATACTTACTGCTTAGCAATTAAAGGGTTGGTTCTGGAGGGCCTGATTTCAAGGAGGATGAAGATTTGTTAATAAATTTCCAAACAAATACAATCCATAAAAGATAGACCACTGGGTAGTTTCCCTGTATTTCCTAGCTGGTTAATTACTACATATTGTGAATGAATCGTGTCAGATCTTTCTGTGCATTGTTAATCTCGAATCCTCTCCCTTGTCTCTCCTAAAAAACTTGCATCTACAATTTTGCATCCATGCATATTTCAATAACAGTTTCGCTGCACGCTGATTAGGAGGACAAAAACAGTTTTGCCATGCCATCAATTCATCTGGGCAATATAGTTTGTTACTTATCTGCCAGAGATTCTTGCTTGCATGCACCCATTTGTTGGGGACACACAGAAGTAGTAGCGTCATGGCTCAGAGAACCCTGACGACCTCTTGTTTTTTCTACAGTGTCTCAGTTCTTCTCATGTTGATGCCATCCACAGAGAGAGGATATTTCTTTCGGACTCCGGTAACCTGTTATGACAGTCATTTAGAAATACCAGATTGACACACTTACACTAAGAGCATCTCCAGCCGTTGCGCCCCCAAGATGCGCCGAAAACCGCCGCTTGGGGGCGAGCCGGCGCTATTTTAGGCTTGGGTGCTAGTGCGTTCCCAGCCGGCGCCCCCAGGTCGCCCTCAGGCGCCGATATCGGCCCAGTATCGGCGCTGGATTGGCCGAATTTCCGGCGCAAAATGGCTCACGCTCGACGTGTTTCGGCGCTCATTCAAATAAAATCATCACAAAAATCATCACAGAAGGCCGCCCATGTTGCAGGGAGCTGGTGATCCACTTGGGCAAGAGGACCATGCCTGTAATATGGTTCAGTGTCAAACACTGGCTGTTCCTGCTCGCTCTCAATGATCATGTTGTGCAAAATGACACAACAAGTCATGTTCTCCCACATTTGATCTTTCGACCAAGTCTTAGCGGGGTACCGGACAACAACAAATCAAGATTGGAGCACGCCAAATGCTCGCTCGACATCCTTCCTGCAAGCCTCCTGAACCTTCGAAAAGTGGGAGTTCTAGCCTCCTGGCACAGGGCTTGAGATAGTCTTCACAAATGTTGACCATCTCGGATAGATGCCATCTGCTAGGTAGTACCCCTTGTTGTATTGGTGCCCATTGATCTCGAAGTTCACCGGAGGAGAATGGCCCTCGACGAGCTTGGCAAAAACAGGAGAGCACTGCAGCATGTTGATGTCATTGTGAGTTCCTGGCATACCAAAGAAAGTGTGCCAAATCCAGAGGTCCTGTGTGGCCACTGCCTCAAGTATCACACTTCAAGCTCCGTTGGCACCTTTGTACATCCCCTGCCAAGCAAACAGGCAGTTCTTCCGTGCCGAATGCATGCAGTCGATGCTTCCAAGCATACCATGAAATCCTCTTGCTTCATTATGTGCCCGGATTCGAGCAGTGTCTTCAGCATTGGGTGATCGCAAGTACCTCGTTCCAAACAATGCCACCACAGCCCTGCAGAACTTGTAGGTCCACTCAATGATCGTGAACTCGGCCATGCGCCCATAGTCGTCGAGTGAATCACCTGGAGCCCCGTATGCAAGCATTCTCATAGCTGTCGTGCACTTCTGGATTGAGGTGAATCCAAGTGTGCCGGTGCAATCCTTCTTGCACCGGAAGTAGTTGTCGTACTCCCTGAGTTCATTGACTATCCTGAGGAAAAGCTTTCGGCCCATCCGATAACGGTACCGGAAAACTTTGTCGACGTGTAGTGGAGCGTTGGCGAAGTAGTCAGAGTAGAGCATGCAATAGCCTTCGAGCCGATGCCGGTTCTTTGCTTTCCGTCTCCCCGGCGCCGAGCCGCCTCGCCTCAGCTTTGCAGCGCCGGCAAGCAAGCCGGCCAGGGCGGCGAGGACCATGAGGTGTTCTTCGTCCTGGGCGGCGGCGTCGGCTTCCTCCTCGAGCAACGCCGCGAGCACCTCCTCGTCATCGGAGTCCATCACGGCCGGGGCAGGCAAAGCACCGGACACGTAGCGGGCGTCGTGCGCAGACTCGTCGGCGGGCGCCGGAGCGGCGAGGGGAACTCGGGGAAAGTGGGGGGAGAGGGCGTCGGGGGGATCTTTCTTTGTTTCACGGCGAGGAATGGCGAGATAGCGGCGGCGGCGGCGGAGAGGTGGCTGGTGACGACGGGATCGGCAAGGTGTCGGGGAAGGAGAGGGAAAAACGGGGCGAATCAGTGTGACTTTTCGCCTGACAGTGGGGTCCCGGACGATTTTCTCTTCCGCCGGTGCCCCCAAGCGCCCCCTAGTGCACCAGGTTCGGCACGGACGCGCCGGCTCAGAAAACGGTCCGATCCGATGGATTTCGGCGTCTTGGGGGCGCTACTGGGTCGTTTGTTCGGCGCCGGCGCTAAAAAAAACGGCCTGCGGGGCGTCTTGGCGGCGCGCGGCTGGAGATGCTCTAAGGCCATCAATGCATGTTTGTCAAGGAAGGAGGAGAACAAGAAGAAGACCGGCCGCCTTTGCTGCTTCTAACTGACCGCCAGCCAAATAAGTACGTCAACATGTTGTTGAAGTTGGGTCTTGTTGTGTCATTTGCTCACAGTCCCTTCTTGACCCACTATATTGGTCTCTGCTGTACGTCACGCTCGTCTAATCAACAGGTCTTTTTTCTGTGGAGATGGTACTCAAGATCTTTTTGAGGTCAGAAAGATTTCTAGGGACTTGAAGCATCTTCCTCTGTCAAAAAATCGCTAATTCCACGAGGGTGAAACACATGCATGGACAATAGCCAAACAATAGTCTCATATACTTTGTAATCCTTTTATGCACATGACACACATCAGCTGAAAGTATCTTCTCTCTTTTACTATGCAAAAATGTAGTGAGGAGGCCAGGTCCAAGTTTCTATCCAGGACCGGCCCTGTGTTTTGGAAGGCCCTAGGCGAACTCAACGACATGGGCCCCTATGTCCTAAGTTTTAAGACCATATATATGTATGAGTGTGTGTTATATATATAACTTATTAAGAGTAACTTTCAATTATACATCTTTAGTTTAAAATTTGACTATAATAATTTACATGACACCATCGAGAATAATAGTAACCAAATTTGAACTGACTCCATCAACAACAATAATACTAAAAAGATCGCAAATTAAAACTCACATGACATGGTTACCTCGAATAAGAGCCAAATTAGACTGAGTCCATCCACAACAAGAACCCTTCAGTGGTAGAATTTTTAGATTACTATCTTTCATTTTTCTCCTTTTTTCAGCACCCGAAGATTGCTTCTTCTTAGGTAACATGGCACGTTAATGTCCTAAAATCATGAAGAAATGTTCAAAATAGGATATGTCGTGGACTTAACACGACAAATGTCCTAGTGTAAGGACTTAGTCGTGGAGCCACCACAACTAGGTTAGCTTAAAGGGGTTAAACGAGACAAGGGACATGGAGAGTTTATACTGGTTCGGCCCCTTGCGGTGGAGGTAAAGGCCTACTACAGTTTGGGATTGTATTGCTTGGGTTTCGATTACTAGGGAGCAAATACGCTCGACCTAGTTCACGATCTCTTGTTTCTTGTCCTTAACTCGCCGCCGGGTCACCCCTTTATATACATAGGTTGATGCCCGACCGCTTACAGAATCCCGGTCGACTCATACACATTGTGTCCGGCTCGGTGACTAATTAAGCTTGACTTACAATACAAGTTATTCATATGGCGGTTCAAACTCTTGGGCCTCAAGTCACCTCTGGGTCTTGGGCCGTCAACAGGCTCGTCATGACCCGCCATCTTCAATGTACACAGCATCGTAGTATGACCCGACCCTTCTTGGGCGGTTCATACCTAGTAGTCATATTTCCAATATTAGGCCCCAGGTTGATCTGAAATTGCTCATATCAATCTTCAATACTTGTCTTATTGAAATCTTGCATCACTTGTTTTGATAAACCTTGCTATGACCCGCCATGACATCAGCTCATAGAATTTTCTTAACCCGCGATGACATCAGCTCATAGAATTTTCTTAACCCGCGATGACATCAGTCCCTATTAATTTCCCACGAGGCTCAGAACATCTTAACTGATCCTTATCTTAATGAACATCCTAAGAATCGAGGCGGCCACATAGACATATGACGATTTCATCCTCTCGATTACCGCCCATGCTATCCATCCATCCTCTTATAAATAGGGATGGGGGTCTTTATCATTCCCCCCTTGCCTTCTTGCCTTCGTCTTCCTCTCGCATCTCTTCTGTCGCCCGAGCTCCGCCGCCACGACATCCGACCGCTGCATCAACTCAGGCCGCTGCATCGACCTGACCAGACGAGAGAACTCCGGCGCGTGACCGCTGCTCACCAGCATCCGTAAATCTCATCTCCCTAATCCTTAGATCTGTATTAGGATTTGCTATGTTCATCGGTATTCCTCAATGTTCTTCATTTCCATCGTCAACTCAGGCAACCTTTGATTTGAACATGATCTGAACCTTATGCGGTAGCAGCTTAGTATCCGTTTTTAATATCAAAGTACTTCATTCCCATAGAAAATCCGATCAGAGCATACAAACTTTCCTACTACCGCCACCTTAGGTTTAGATTTTACTGTCTTTTCTACATTGTCGTAGATCCATAATCATAGCTTCAATATGTGAAACCTGTTTGTCCAGCACTTATCAATTTTTTTACTGATAAACTTAAAGTACTATAACTGTCACGGCGGCTTATGCCGTAAACCGTGATCCACCATATAATATCAGGCCTTGTTTAAACCGCCATCATACATTTCGCAACTTGCATGACCCGGCAATACTCCACGGGCTTAACCGTACTTGCTTAATCCTCCTCATAATCTGATTGTTCATTGTACATTTGACTTTTAATCTCTGACCGGTTTAATAACATAATCCTTAACCCAGTAAATACCATTAGCCTCCTTTTAAGCCGCCAATATGAATGTTTGAATATTTCAATGTTCATCCTCCGGCTTAATCTGTTAGCCATTTGTAACTTTTTACCTTTGAATCAACCGTCCGACTTAATAGTATGATCTTAAACCGGTACTATTTTTATAGGCCTTTTTAATCAAGAATGCTGAAGACTGTCACTGCCTGCAATTGGGTTGTTTCCCGGGTCACCGAGGAAGATTTGAACGCATATGTTCAAACTGGCGTCCTAGCCAAAAAGGATGTCATCCATTGGAGGGTTCCAGGCAATGAAACTCGTCCCGAGCCCATGGACGGTGAAGTAGTTGTCTTTATTGATCACATGAACTGGAGCTTCAGCCCTCCCGGCTCAAAATTCTTCCGTGATGTGCTGCATTTTTTCAAGCTCCATCGAGAAGATATCAGAGCAAATTCTGTTTCAAACATCTGCAACAGAAGCCCACCGTAGAATTATTCAGAGAGTTTTATTACTTTAACCGGCAGAACGAGTTCAGAGTTGGCCCCAGCCTAGAGCACTAGTAGATAAAGGGACATCTGACCCGGTTCATTAGGGCCTTTAGCTCCGGTTCTTGAACCGGGACTAAAGGGTCGGTACTAATGCCCAGGCCCTTTAGTCCCGGTTCAATCCAGAACCGGGGCGGATGGGTCTCCACGTGGCCTATGCGCGGAGCCCAGGCAGGAGGGCCTTTTGTCCCGGTTGGTGGCACCAACCGGGACCAAAAGGCATCCACGCATCAGCATTTCTGTGGCTGTGGTTTATGTTTTTTTGAAAGGGGAGGGGGAGGGTTGGGAGGTTTTGGGGGTTTAATTTAGGTGTTTCATATATTGTGTTAGCTAGCTAATTAATAGTGAGAAGTGTCGTCTCTTATGTCCGTGCTTGGTCAACGCTACGTACTACACATACGTATAGAGAGGAGTAGAAACGCTAGCAAGCTAGCTAGTAAGCAAACGAAGGAAATAGAAGATCGTAATCAACATATATATGCATACAGAGAGAAGTAATATCAACCACCTCTACTTCTCCGAGAGATTGGTCGAACAACAAGTTCTCGTATATCTATCCGACACTACCGGGTACATATATATATAAACAATAATTATCTCTTACAAATATAATCTCCTATACGATGGACGCATGGTCCACATAGTATTCTCCGTCTGGCGCGATCACGTGTTCAAGGAAGAATGCCGCCAATTCCTCTTGAATTGCTCGCAGACGATCTAGTGCTAGGAGTTCATCTCGCATCCGAAACATCTAATTTGAAAAAGGGGGTCAATACATGAAATGATGCTATAAAATTGTGAATATTATTAATTAATTGCTTACGCACTTCAAATGATGGTAATGAAATAAAATTGTGAATATTATTAATTGCTTACGCACTTCAAATTGTGCTTCAGAGTAGCCCCGCTCACAGGTCGTGTGGCGGATGGACTCGCAAATGTAGTATCCACAGAAATCATTCCCGGGTTCCTGCCACAACCACTTTACAAGAAATAGAGGTCAATGAAACTGATAAGCAAGAATGCCAAATGGTATTGATGAAACTAGCGCTTGAATCAAGATATAGGAGATGCGCGGAACATGCTACTATATAGTACTTACTTTTGGGTGTCTAAATTCTAGCTTTTTCGGCACTCCCGGAGCTTTTTTGGTGAATTTTCTCCAAACCCTGCCAGACAAAGAAAACAATTACTTGATATCAGAAATGAACAAAGTTGCTGATATGCATGGTGGATAATATTGATCGATTTAACTTACCTGTCGAGCATTTGAGTCATGTCCGCATACTCCTCGGGATCTTTACGTTTAGAGTCCAAGACAGTTACTACTCCCTTCTCAAGCTTAATCTCTAGGAGAATATAGTGGAAGCTGCGCACGCATGCATGAACTCATCAATTACATTACTATAACCTTGACTGATATATAAGGGAAACCAAATATGCATAAGACAGTAACACTCACTTGAAGTTGTAAGGAAAGAGTATTATATCTTTGTTTTCATTTACCACCAACGATCGTAGCAAGTTGGTCTCGGTATCTGAGGCACGCCATTTAACCTCGGTTGCATCTATGAGGTATGTGTTAATGAACCCAATATCACCGACTTGTCTTTTCCTGAATTCGACGATCTTCAATCTGCATAATATAGTGAGGATAATTATAAATACATGCAATGAAAGAGCTGAGCTATATAGAGAGACTTAATGACAGAAGTAGTACTACTTACAGACAGTAGCAGGTGACCGTTGCTTTATCGAGGGCCAATTGATTGAAAAACTGATAGAACTCCTCAAATGGAATAGGCAACAGTTCAATTCCAATGAGGTTATGCTCCGGTTTAACTCTCACATACAAACTATCCCTCCCCCCAGACTGTATGCAGATTTTCAAGTACCAATCATGCAATCTTCGCATATTCGTTGATAGAGATCTTTCATTTTTGACGAGAGGCTTCCCGTACTCGTATCTTTGTATCTACACCTCCAAGAAATCATAATGTACATCATCGGACAGGTAATCTCCAAGATTGCTATAACCGGGCACCATCCTCGGATAATTAGCGACCATGTCGCTAGACACCTTGAGCGGGGGGCACGATTGGTCCGCTTGTTCGCCGAACTGGGCGATTTGTTTCCCAGCTCGTCCTTCTGCTAACCTTTGATCACTTTTAGTACTTCCCGACCGCTTCGCTTCGTGAAATGACTTTTCAATAATGCGGTCATAGTTGTCCTTCGGCTTACTTTTCGCTGGTTTCTTCAGGGCGGCAAGAGTGAGCTTTGCTTTCACCGGATCTATCTTCTCCTCCGGAGGTGGATGTCTCTATGCTTTCAACCCTTCAAGCCAGTCCTTCACTTCGCCTTCAGCGATCTTCGTGTTTTCCTCGTCGGACCTCTCGTATGGTAACTTCTCTAGAGGCGTGAGAGAAGGACCGAATCTGCATTGCCTCCCGCCTCTGGCTGTACTGCTTGACGTCGGCAGACCAGACGAAGCGGCTGTCTTCTTTCCTTGCTTACGCGCCGGAGCAGGAGCAGCCGGAGCGGCGGCAGGTCTCTTCCGCCCTTGCTGACTAGGCGGAGAAGGAGGAGCAGGCTGGCTGCTCGGGCGCGCCGGCGCAGGAGGAGAAGGAGGAGGCTGGCTGCTCGGGTGCGCCGGCGCAGGCGGAGAAGGAGGTGGAGTGCCGCCACGCGCCGGAGAAGGAGCCGGAGTGCCCTGATCGTCACTCGCCGGAGGAGGAGGCGGTGGAAGAGGCGGTGGACGAGGCGGAGTGCCCTGACTCGCCGGAGAGGAGGAGGAGGCAGAGGCGTCCAGTTGAGAATGTTGATGAGGTCCTTCCGCCATAGGCATGGAGTCTTCAGTGAAGAACCCAGTCGAGTCTCCCCTTCACCGGTAGGGTGGTCAAGCTGGAGCTCCTCAAATCCCTCCGTAATTTCATCCACCATCACCCTAGCATATCCTTCTGGAATCGGCCGGCAGTGAAAAGTTGCGCCGGGTCAAGTAGGATAAAAAGAGCCAGCAGCCACCTTGACCTTCATATTTATCCACTACATCATAAGGTGGCAATTTTGCACATCCGTGATAGCATCCGCGGGATATCTGGAAGTAGCCGTCAAGACATGCTCCGGCTGAAGTAGCTTGGTGGAAGCCACGCTGCTTCTCCGCTGAGATGGCGGGGTAGCTTCGGGGGAGGCTTCGGCAATTCTTTTGTCCCGATTTGCTTCTCATTCCTCTATCGCTTGTATTCTGGCGCGCAGCGCCTGCAGTTCGGTCTGCTGCATTTTCTTGCTCCTCTCGTGGCATTTTTAACCGCCTGCGTCCGGAAACCCAGCACTCCACGGAAGGGAGCCTGGCATGCCTCGTGTCCGTCCAGGGTGCTCAGGATTCCCGAGGGCCATTGTCAGCTCGTCGTTCTCTCTGTCGGGGAAGAACGTCCCTTGCTGCGCTGCTTTGATATAGTACCGAAGCTTCCTGAGTGGTATTTCCAATTGCTTGTCCGTCCAAATGCACCTACCTGATACAGGGTCCAAGGTTCCGCCAGCCCCGAAGAACCAAGTCCGGCAACGGTCTGGCCAGTTCATTGTCTCTGGTTCGATCCCTTTCTGAAGCAGATCATTCTCAGCCTTGGCCCACTTAGGCCGGGCTCTGAGGTAGCCACCTGACCCCGTGTGATGGTGATGCTTCTTCTTCGCAGCATTTTTCTGGTTTGTCGCCGACATCTTCTTACTCTTTTCCGATGTCTTATAGGCCACAAATGCCGGCCAGTCATCTTTGATCTTCTCATATATGCCCACGAATTCTGGAGTCTCTTTTTCGCGGACAAACTTATTCAGTTTTGTCTTCCACGCCCGGAATTGGTCAGCCATCTTCGTAGGAGCAGCAGACTTGATTCATTCCTGTTTAACTGGATTCGCCGGATCATCCTCTGGCGGTAGGGTGAAATTTGACTTCAGCTCAGTCCAAAGATCTTCTTTCTGCATATCAGTGACATAAGACAGCTGAGCGTCTTTTGCAGCCGGCTTTAACCAGTGATGGATGCTGATCGGGATCTTGTCCCTAACCAGAACCACGCACTGATTAACAAATGCGTTCTTTGTCCGGATGGGTTCAATCGGTTCGCCGGAGCGCGAGATTACTAAGATCTCAAACTTTTCATCCGACCTCAACTTTTTCTTCGCGCCTCGTCTCTTTACCGAAGATTTGCTCGATCCGGAGGGCTAGAAAAAGGAACAAAGACGATAGTTAATGAATGCATCAATTAACTAGTCAGCACATGCTTAACTAATATATATACCTGCTGGCCGGACTCGGTTTGGTCACCGGAGCCAGCATCACGGTCTCCTTCTTGCACCGGCATTGGGTCATCGGAGCCGTCCTCACGGTCTACTTCTTCCATGTGCATTGGGTCACCGGAGCCATCAATATCATAGCCTAGATCTTCCTCTCTTTCCAGCAGCTCATTGGTGTCGTTGAGAAACGACAAGACGGCATCTTGTCTGTCTGCGATTATGTCCATCAACATCGCTTCTTGTGCTTCGTCTCGGGTTTTGTCGTCCATAGTTTCTACAAATATTTACAACATGCCAATTATTATTCAAACATGACACATGGATATATTAATGGCAAACGTAGAACTAGCTTCGACCCTCGACGCCTGGACGACCCTCGACTGCTCGGCGATCCACAACCTTAGACCCCCTCATGTCACATTTTGTCTAGTGTCAAAGGATTCAACAAAACCAATACTTCATCATTAGGCGAAAGTAACAATCGCGTGATGGTACGAAGCTCTCCAAAGTTATTTTGGAACGGCGTCCCAGATAGGATAATTCGTAACAAAAGACGGATTATCCTATCAGGAACTCCGTTCCAAAACAACTTTGCAGAACTTCGTACCAACATGCCCCGGTTACTTCTGGCAAATGATGAAGTCATGGATTTCTTCAATACTATGACACTAGCTAGGCAACCTCTCGACCCCTCGACCCTTGACTGCTCGGCGATCCACAACCCTAGACCCCCTCATGTCACATTTTGTCTAGTGTCAAAGGATTCAACAAAACAAATACTTCATCATTAGGCGAAAGTAACAGTCGCATGATGGTACGAAGCTCTCCAAAGTTATTTTGGAACGGAGTCCCAGATAGGATAATTCGTAACAAAAGACGGATTATCCTATCAGGAACTCCGCTCCAAAACAACTTTGCAGAACTTCGTACCAACATGCCCCGGTTACTTCTAGCAAATGATGAAGTCATGGATTTCTTCAATACTTTGGCACTAGCTAGGTAACCTCTCGACCCCTCGACCCTCGACTGCTCGGCGATCCACAACCCTAGACCCCCTCATGTCACATTTTGTCTAGTGTCAAAGGATTCAACAAAACCAATACTTCATCATTAGGCGAAAGTAACAGTCGCATGATGGTACGAAGCTCTCCAAAGTTATTTTGGAACGGAGTCCCAGATAGGATAATTCGTAACAAAAGATGGATTATCCTATCAGGAACTCCGTTCCAAAACAACTTTGCA
>LR738714.1:781051368-781061832 GCA_902687465.1 Secale cereale
AGTGTCAAAGGATTCAACAAAACCAATACTTCATCATTAGGCGAAAGTAACAGTCGCATGATGGTACGAAGCTCTCCAAAGTTATTTTGGAACGGAGTCCCAGATAGGATAATTCGTAACAAAAGACGGATTATCCTATCAAGAACTCCGTTCCAAAACAACTTTGCAGAACTTCGTACCAACATGCCCCGGTTACTTCTGGCAAATGATGAAGTCATGGATTTCTTCAATACTTTGACACTAGCTAGGCAACCTCTCGACCCCTCGACCCTCGACTGCTCGGCGATCCACAACCCTAGACCCCCTCATGTCACATTTTGTCTAGTGTCAAAGGATTCAACAAAACCAATACTTCATCATTAGGCGAAAGTAACAGTCGCATGATGGTACGAAGCTCTCCAAAGTTATTTTGGAACGGAGTCCTAGATAGGATAATTCGTAACAAAAGACGGATTATCCTATCAGGAACTCCGTTCCAGAATAACTTTGCAGAACTTCGTACCAACATGCCCCGGTTATAACCCTCAACCGTAAGGGATCGAGATAGTTTTCGCGGGTAAGAATAACTCAATTTATAGATTCGACACACGGGGAGCCAAAGAGTATTTATAAGCTTTGACAGTTGAGTTGTCAATTCAACCGCACCTGAAATATACTTACTTGCAACAAGATATAAATGGTAACGGTGATATGATAGTGATGATGGTGACAGTAAAAGTAAACAGAAAAAGTAACAACTAATAACCAGCAGGATTGAAATACTGTAGGCTAGGGAGATGGATGGTTGGGCGCTGCATGGATGAGATACATCATGAATCTAACTTGGGGCAAGGCACACAGAAAAGTAATGATCATCTAGGCAAATATCAAACATTAGGCATGTATCCCACAGGTAGTGTACGTGCTTGCAATAAGAACTTGCACAACATCTTTGGTCCTACCATCCCGCTATGAACGGGGCCAAAAGGAACTTATGGAGATTAAGGTGCTCCTGTCAAAGAGCACCGGAACAAAGCAATAAACTCAATGGATACATGGAATACTCAATTTATGGACCATCCCCTTTGGTGTCCCAAGCTGTCACTTTTGGGATCGCCGGTTCCGGACTACAATAGGTGCAAACAACTCATAGATAGCATCAAGAACACAAATATATTCATGCAAATACATATGGTTCAGATCTGAAATCATGGCACTCGGGCCCTAAGTGTCAAGCATTAAGAGCAACAAGTTGAAGCAAAGATGATAAACACCATAGTAGATGATAGGCAACATGCCCCCAACAATCTGATAAACTATTACATGATCCAACTCATCCAATCCCTACCATCCCCTTTGCCTACAGCAGGGAATTACTCACACATGGAAGGAGAAGTCATGGAGGGAGGATGGAGTGGTGATGATGATGACGATGGCGACGATCTCCCCTTTCCGGAGGCCAAATCAGCCTCCAGATTAGCCCTCCCGAAGAAGAAACGAGGGTGGTGGCGGCTCCACGACGGAAACTGGGAAAACGACTCCTGTTCTGGGGTTTTCTCGTCACGGGGATAAATACGGGTCAAAGTAGGGCACCAGAGGGGGAAGAACCCGCCCAGGCGGCCTCCCGGCGCGGCCAGGGGTGGGGCCGCGCCAGCAGGGCACCTCCCGGCGCGTCCAGTCCATTTTCCTGCACACAATAAAACCATACAGGAAGCTCTGCTGAAAATAGCGTTAGTCCGGGTTAGTTTAGTTCAAATCAGGCAAGAATGAGGTCAAAACAATAGCAAAAGTGTTTGGAAAAGTAGATACGTTTGAGACGTATCAACTCCCCCAAGCTTAGCATATTGCTTGTCCCCAAGCAATTCAGTTCAACGAACTGGACGCGACAAAGAAAACTTTGACAAACTCTTTTGCTTCATTAGATATATATAAGCATGTACTACGAAAAGAGTCTAGCAAGTATTGAAACAATGCTATGAGGACAATGCACGGAGCAATCCTTCTTTCAAGTGACCAATCACAAATACCTAAAAGTAAATAATATACTACTGAAAATTAAGACAAGATTACATTGCACATAGCTCGAACATACTAGAGTGGTATCTCGCTAGCCTCCATGAATGAAGCAAAACATAAATGCAGAAACTCCTCCGGAGTTTTAAAGGACACTAGAACTAAGAATTTCAGAATAAATAATACCATAAGCATGCAGAAGACAATGTAATACTTTGGGACAATGCACATTACACTCAGAATGACAATTATGCTCTCCTAGTTGGTGCTTTGAAGAAAGAAGGTGGAGACTCTCGAACCGTGGAGTTTGATGGCCAGGTTGAAAACCCGTGGTTGGAAGCAAAGACTAAACATGTACCAGAGCTCTTGGTTTTGAAAACAGAGTAAAAATGATTTTGGGAGGTGCATATTTCGTCAACGAATGTTAGTAGAGAACCCAATCACTTCCCAAACTGGACAAGTTTCGAGGAACGGCTCCCGCACGGGGACGATCACATCCCCTTAATCTCCTTTGTTTATCACTGCCAAAAGTTTTCTGATTTCTCATGAACAAAGCGTGAAGGAGGGTTTGTTTGTTGTATTATCTTTTATGAGCCGGGCGCACTCATGCCAGTTCCTTCTTGTATTAGGGCTTTGCAGATTAGTCATGCAATCCCGTGGTAAAACTTGCCAACTTAAAAAGATCATGAATTAACTACTACTTCCTCATGAGCTAAAACAGGGGCACAAAATAGGAGTAAATTTCAATAATCTCGAGATGGTACAAGAAAGTCTTCGTTAGGATGGCAGGTAAATACCACATAGGAAGGTATGGTGGACTCATATGGAATAACTGGTTTGAAAGGATTTGGATGCACAAGCAGAATTCCGCTTAGTGCGAGCAAAGGCTAGCAAGAGACTGGGAAGCGACCAACTAGAGAGCAATAACGGTCATAATCATGCAGAGCGACAAAGCAACATTGAATTGGGCATGAAAGTGATATAACTATTCTGAAACTTAAAGATCATCAAGGCAAAGCAGACTTTTTAGTCTTAAACATTTGTAAACATGTGCCAAGTCAATCCAAGAATTCTCCAAAGGGAAATACCACCATAGTATACCAAACTATGAACAATGCAATGCATGTAAATCATTTCAATAACACATTATATACTCTAGCTATTTGAGATTAGCCACAAGGAAAGCATGAACCACTGGGAAAGCATTGTGAACATAGTACTATGTCGCTACAAGCTGGTCTCTAGATCATAAGTACAGGCATATGTACAAAAGTAGAAACAAGAAAAGTTCATACCGGTTTCCTTTGCTTCCCTTCAGTCGATCTTCGTCATTACTGCCTCGTCACTTGCACGATCGAACGTAGGAAATATAAATAAATGCCATCACGGACTCGAGCTGAACTCTGAAAACAAAGCAAACTAAAGAGAGAAAGGAAATATTTTTGGGTTTTTTTTCAAAGGTTGAACGAAAGCAAAAGAAAGAGAAAAATCTTTTTCTTGTGTTTGCAAAGAAAGAACAAAGAAGAACGGGCAAAAAATTCGAAAAGATTAAAGCGAACAGAAATAAAACGGATAATACAATGGAAAAGTGAGAAGGGCACATACTCCCCCAAGCTTAGGCTTTTGGCCTAAGTTGGTAGTAGCTACTGCCCCCAGGAGCCTCCTGCTCCGGGGGGGGGGGTCCTGGTGAGTCCAAGGGTCGTAAAAGGATTCCGGCGCGTACACCGAACTCCTCGGATCCTCCCACGAAGAAGGGTCCGCAGTCCAAGCAGAGGAAGACCCTTCACCAAACTAGGTGACGGTCTCCCCCTGGAAAGGTGATAACTCACCGTGCTCCTCCTCGTCGGGCACAACCCCCTCCATGGGGTTACGAAACTGATGTTGGACCATGAACTCATCGAACTGGATAACATCAAAGGACCATCCGTTCCTGCGAGAAAAATCAAACAAAAGAGGTGCAGGTAGACGGATCTTGCGTTCCGCGGTAGTTCCGAAACGCAAGATATAAACAAGGTTACCAAACTCAGAAGTCATGGTAACAAAGTTATGCCTTTTCATAGCAGCAAGATCAAAACTTAAACAAGTAAAAGGCTTATCATCAGGGTGTGGGGTGCCTTTAAGATGTTCTAAGATAAGTGTGGCATAAACGCCACCAAATAAATCTCCCCTGTTACCGTTCATAGCAAGGCGTCGAGCAATTAAGGCACCCAAATTATAATCAAACCTCCCTGAGAGGGCGGTTGCGAGGATAACAATATCCGGCGCAGAAGTGTTGCTCGTGTTGTCACGAGCTAACACTCCTCTAGCAACATAATACGCAAAATACCTGAGGTGAGGGAATAAGATGCTGGAGATTTTTGACCGATGAATATCCCTCGTACCCATGCTGCAGAGAGAGTTGAAGATAGTTTTCAGCTTGGAGGGCTGAGAGGTCATCTTCGCCGTCCGCCCAACGTTTGGCACACCTATTATTTCACAAAACTTTTCCAAGGGCATGGTCAAAAGATCATTGTAAATTTTAAACTCAATAGAACCAGTATCAAGGTTATATCTAAAACTGTTAATGAAACCGGAGGTGAGTTTTTGATACTGAGTAACACGACACGTGACGAGCCGTGTCAGACCTGCATTAGCACAAAGATTATAAAACTCATCCTTAATTCCCGCAGCTTCAAGGAATTCATCACATGGGAACATCATAGCACGTGCTGGACTTGTGTCTTCCAACAACTCTAGGGGCACATGATCTTCATTGTAGCTCACCCTAGCAGTCGAGGGTGAAGCTGCGGCTCTAGTAACTCGATCGGAGCGCGTGGGCTTCTTCTTCTCAAGCCACCCCTTTGCCCTTCCTAACAAACTAATTTCTGAAATTTTTGACAAATTACAAAAACAAGGATTTAAACAAAGTGGGTTAAGGCAAACTACTCAACTCACTTACCTAAGGCATAAACTTGCATCAAAACTTGGAAAATAAATTTCTACACATGCATGCAAGCTCATCTACACAACACCAAGAACTACTAAATACTCACAAATGAAGCCACCAAGCAAAAATCTAATTGGAGGGGTGGAGGAGTTGCATACCAGGGAGTATTTGTTCAAAATCTCAGCTCGAATGATAGGCTGTAGAGAGAGATCGAAAATTGCCTCCAAGAACAGCAAGAATGCAAGAACAGGTGCAAAACTCGTGTTTTCGGAGAGAAAGAGAGAGAGAGGAAGAAGACTCACCTGGAGGCGGGACTTGTGGGCCCCAGGCGCCCTATGGGCGCGGCCAGGGGGCAGGCCGCGCCAGCTGGCCGCCTGGCCACTGATAGCCACCCCTGGTCAGCCCCAGGTGCCTCTGGGTCACTCCCGGCATGGAAATTTTTATTTTTATTTTTCTGGATTTTTTTTGAAAACTTCACTGTTGAATTTTTTTTGAAGTTCAAAAAGCTGCAAAACTTTCTGAAAACTTAAAGCAGTGATTAGTATTGTGAAGCTTCAAAAACATAAACACTTGGTACAGCAAGGAGAACAAAAGCTAAAACAAATGAAAACATAACAAGCTCAACTTTTTACCCATATAAAACATGCTCACTAGTAAGGTTGATCAAGTCTTACCAACAAACCGGCGATATATAGAGCAGAAAGTCCCACCTCTTATGAAGTGATCATTGCACTTTTACTTTAATGGACATTGTCCCCACCATAATAGTTTTGTATTTGTGGTGCACATGTAGTGGACAGTCCCATTCTCCAATCTTCACGGTCTCGATATTTTCTATAGAGTTGAGGCCATGCCTCTTATCGGTCTTCTTTGGAAAATAAACCGTGTGTTCTTTATCATTCACATTGAAGGTAACCTTTCCTTTATTGCAATCAATAATAGCACCTGCGGTGTTAAGAAAAGGTCTACCAAGAATAATGGACATGCTCCCATCCTCGGGCATGTCAAGCATGACGAAATCAGTAAGGATCAAACAATTAGCAACTTCTACGGGAACATCCTCACAAATACCTATCGGGACGGCGGTTGACTTGTCAGCCATCTGAAGAGAAATATCTGTAGGGATTAGTTTCTCTAAACAAAGCCTCTTGTAAAGAGAGAAAGGCATAACACTCACTCCTGCTCCAAGATCACATAAAGCAGTTTTGACATAATTATTCTTTATGGAGCAAGGAATGGTGGGTATACCTGGATCACCAAGCTTCTCAGGAATCTTGCCACTAAAAGAGTAGTTAGTAAGCATAGTAGATATTGCTTCATTAGGAATTTTTCTTTTATTAGTAACAATATCTTTCATATATTTTGAATAGGGAGGTAACTTAATAGCATCAGTTAAAGGGATTTGAAGAAAAAGAGGTTTCATCCACTCACAAAACTTATTGTAATGCTCTTCTTCTTTAGATTTGAGAGACTTACCTGGAAAGGGCATGGGTTTCTGTATCCATGGTTCTCTTTCCTTCCCATGTCTTCTTGCGACGAAGTCTTCTCTAGTGTACTTCTTGCGTTTGTCAGGTGCCTCTTCTTCTCGAACTTCAGGTGGATCATTCTTCTCATTATCCTTACCTTCAGGTTCGGCATCGTCTTCAGTCTCAGCATCGGAGGTAGATATACTGTTGGGATCAACAGCTGGCTCTTCACTTGTAATAGGATCATTGGAATTGTCAGCCTCCTTGTGTTTCTTCTTCTTCTTCTTTGGAGAGCCAACAATTTCTTCTTCCTGCATTTGAGAATATTGCTCGATTCTCCTCGGATGCCCCTCTGGATAGAGAGGATCTTGAGTGCTAGTTCCTCCTCGGGTCTTAATCACGAAGGCCTGCAAATCATCTTGTTTGGCATTGTTAGCAAGAAAATCTTTTTGCACATTAGAAATTTGTTCAAGCTGAGTTTGAACCATATGAAAATGCTTCACAAGACATTTAACATCATTAACTATTCTACCTAGAACATCAAGCAAACTTTTTATAGCAAGGGAATTATCATGCAATTGATTTTGTATCCTCTCATTAAAATGATTTTGTTTCATAATAAAATTATCAAGCTCATCTAAACATTCATCAGGAGGCTTACCATGAGGGATGTCACTTGCGTTGAAATCTAAAAGAGAGTGTACCTCTACCATAGGAGGGTGAGTGATAGGCTCACACAACTTCTCAATAGGGGGTAGATTCTTCACGCCTTCAGTTTTAATACCCTTCTCTTTAATAGACTTCCTTGCTTCTTGCATATCTTCGGGGCTTAGAACAAGCATGCCCCTCTTCTTTGTTGGTGGAGGTGGTTCAGGGACGAACCAATCTTCGTGGTTTTTGGCAATCCTGCCCATCAATTCTTCTGCATCGTCCGGTGTTCTTTTCCTGAAAACACAACCAGCACAACTATCCAAATAGGACCTGGATTCATCGGGATCATTGATGCATATAGGAGATGTAGCAAATTCAGGATCAGGAACAGTCTTGTTCTTCAAGGAGTGTTTTTCAAGCAGCTTCTTAATAGCTTCACGGTCAGAGTTGGCAAACTCTATCAGTTCCCTGCATAAATCATCATCAAGCATAATGTAATCATCATCAAGGAGTCTCTCCTTGAGTTTACTCAAATCAGGATAATCATAAGTTCCACCAATGGGGTAGCGAGTAACAGGAATTTCAATTCCAGATTTTTTTTTTGCAGCAGCGATCTGTTTCTCAAGAGCATAACCAAGTGAACTAATATCATCAAGAGTAGTAGAAGCATCATCAAAAGTATCGGACATAGTAACAGATTCAGTAGAAGCATCATGTGGTGGCGGTGAGGCAAACTTACTCATAACAGAAGGTGAATCAAGTATAGCACTAGTGTTCAGAACAGTACCTCTTCTTGTAGTGGATAGTAAGATCGGAACCTTGGGGTCTTCTTTTCTTACCCATAGCGGATGAAGTGCAACAGGTAGGATACTTCAAGTAGACTTGTAAATATTGCTATGCTCCTCGGCAACGGCGCCAGAAAACGGTACTTGATAACCCTCAACCGTAAGGGATCGAGATAGTCTTCGCGGGTAAGAATAACCCAATTTATAGATTCGACACACGGGGAGCCAAAGAGTATTTATAAGCTTTGACAGTTGAGTTGTCAATCAACCGCACCTGAAATATACTTACTTTCAACAAAAGATAAGTGGTAACGGTGATATGATAGTGATGATGGTGACAGTAAAAGTAAACAGCAAAAGTAACAACTAATAACCAGCAGGATTGAAATACTGTAGGCTAGGGAGATGGATGGTTGGGCGCTGCATGGATGAGATACATCATGAATCTAACTTGGGGCAAGGCACACAGAAAAGTAATGATCATCTAGGAAAATATCAAACATTAGGCATGTATCCCACAGGTAGTTGTACGTGCTTGCAATAAGAACTTGCACAACACCTTTTGTCGTACCATCCCGCTACGAACGGGGCCAAAAGGAACTTATGGAGATTAAGGTGCTCCTGTCAAAGAGCACCGGAACAAAGCAATAAACTCAATGGATACATGGAATCCTCCAATTATGGACCATCCCCTTTGGTGTCCCAAGCTGTCACTTTTGGGATCGCCGGTTCCGGACTATAATAGGTGCAAACAACTCGTAGATAGGATCAAGAACACAAATATATTCATGCAAACACATATGGTTCAGATCTGAAATCATGGCACTCGGGCCCTAAGTGACAAGCATTAAGAGCAACAAGTTGAAGCAAAGATGATAAACACCATAGTAGATAATAGGCAACATGCCCCCAACAATCTGATAAACTATTACATGATCTAACTCATCCAATCCCTACCATCCCCTTTGCCTACATCAGGGAATTACTCACACATGGAAGGAGAAGTCATGGAGGGAGGATGGAGTGGTGATGATGATGACGATGGCGACGATCTCCCCTCTCCGGAGGCCAAATCAGCCTCCAGATTAGCCCTCCCGAAGAAGAACCGAGTGTGGCGGCGGCTCCGCGGCGGAAACTGGGAAAACGACTCCTGTTCTGGGGTTTTCTCGTCACGGGGATAAATACGGGTCAAAGTAGGGCACCAGAGGGGGAAGGACCCGCCCAGGCGGCCTCCCGGCGCGGCCAGGGGTGGGGCCGCGCAACCAGGGCGCCTGGTGCCCCCCCGGCTGCCCTCTGGCCCCACTTCTGGCACGATGGTCCTTCTGGTGCGTGAATTTTCTGTGATTTTTCTTGGAATTTTCTCAGATACCTAAAAATCTTTTTTCCTGCACACAATAAAACCATACAGGCAGCTCTGCTGAAAACAGCGTCAGTCCGGGTTAGTTTAGTTCAAATCATGCAAGAATGAGGTCAAAACAATAGCAAAAGTGTTTGGAAAAGTAGATACATTTGAGACGTATCACCCGGTTACTTCTGGCAAATGATGAAGGCATGGATTTCTTCAATACTTTGACACTAGCTAGGCAACCTCTCGACCCCTCGGCGATCCCTCGACCCTTGACGACCCTCGGTCCCTCGACGACCCTCGACCCCCCCTCATGTCGAAGTTATCGGGGAGGGGGTATATCGACAACGACATATCCGATAAAAAAAGAAGAGGAGGAAGAAGAAAAAAAGAGGAGAAGAAGAAAAGAACCGCTAGAGGAGAAGATCGAAGAAAAAATAGAAAAAAAAGGAGAAGAAGAAAGGAATAGAGGAGAAGAAGAGAAAATTTCTCTTCTTCTCCTCTATTCCTTTCTTCTTCTCCTCTTTTTTTCTTCTTTTTCCTTCTTCTTATTTATTTCTCCTCTTCTTCCTCTCCTCTTCTTCTTTCTTTCCTCTTCTTATTTTCTTCTTTCCTATCCTTCTTTTTCTAAATTTGTAACTTTTGCATATATAAAACTTTCTATATATATTTAGCATATATAAACAAAAAACTATATAGCCACATACACATATACATCACATACACATCACATACAGCAACTTGACATCACAATTGTAACTTTCTACATATAAACAAAAAACTTTCTATGAAAAAAAAACATTTTTAACATATATATTTAGCAAATTCCTAAGAAAAATAACAAAAATATAGCCACATACACATATACATCACATACACATCACATACAGCAACTATATACACATAAACATATACACATATATGCAACTATATATATACACATACAAAATATATTATATCACATATGAAAAAAAAATTCTCCTCACATCGCGCGGCAGGCAGAGGGCGCCGGCGACGAGGAGCGCGGGGGCAGAGGGCGTCGGCGACGAGGAGCGACGGGCGGCGCGGCGAGACGGCACGGGGGACGGCGCGACGGCGCGGGGTGACGGCGAGCACGGTGCAGGGGCACGGGGCGACGGCGACGGCGACGGAGAGCACGTCGCAGGGGTGACGGCGACGGCGACGGCGACGGAGAGCACGACGAGAGCTGCGGGGCAAATGAGATTGGAAACTGAAAATTTCGCAAGTGCCAGTTATATACCCACGGCATTAGTCCCGGTTCCTGGCACCAACCGGGAC
>LR738714.1:781062510-781106616 GCA_902687465.1 Secale cereale
TATTTATTTTATTTTGTTTCTACTTACAACAAAATACTTATTGTTGCTATTTTTATTTTTTTGCAAGTTTTTTTGTTTTGTTTTCTGCATTATTTATTTTCTTTTGTTTTTTTGCTTTATTTTTTAATTCTTTCTAGTAAAACCAATTACAAACTTTCTGTTAGTGCAAGTAGTATTCAAATTTGAATAGTTTAAATTTGAAATTATTTGTTTTCTTTGTTGCTTTATTTATTTTATTTTGTTTCTAGTTACAACAAAATACTTATTGTTGCTATTTTTATTTTTTTGCAAGTTTTTTTGTTTTGTTTTCTGCATTGTTTATTTTCTTTTGTTTTTGCTTTATTTTTTAATTCTTTCTCGTAAAACCAATTACAAACTTTCTGTTAGTGCAAGTAGTATTGAAATTTGAATAGTACAAACGGACAATGGTATCATACTCGTCTGTTACAAAGTTGGCATGGTTTCATCATAATAGTTGCGGAAAAAAGTCTTCACTTTTTCTTCGCTTGTGTCATTTGCTTATTGCGCCGTAACCATGGATAATCTTCATCGTTTATCAGGATGCTTGGGTCAGCCTTGACTTTGAAGGGAGGAATTTCATGAAACTTTTCATAATCTTCGGATATGTCTGTCTTGCCCTCCACTCCCAGGATGTCCCTTTTTCCTGAAAGAACTATGTGGCGCTTTGGTCATCGTATGATGTATTCGCTTCCTTATCTTTTCTTTTTCTCGGTCTGGTAGACATGTCCTTCACATAGATAACCTGTGCCACATCATTGGCTAGGACGAACGGTTCGTCAGTGTATACAACATTTTTCAGATCCACTGTTGTCATTCCGTACTGTTGGTCTACCTGTACCCCGCCTCCTGACAGATTGACCCATTTGCACTTAAACAAAGGGACCTTAAAATCATGTCCGTAGTCAAGTTCCCATATGTCCACGATGTAACCATAATATGTGTCCTTTCCCCTCTCGGTTGTTGCATCCAAGCGGACACCGCTGTTTTGGTTGGTGCTCTTTTGATCTTGGACAATCGTGTAAAATGTATTCCCATTTATCTCGTATCCTTTGTAAATCAATACAGTCAAAGATGGTCCCCTGGACAACAAGTACAACTCATAACAAACAGTGTTGTCACCTCTGAGACGTGTTTCCAACCAACTGCTGAAAGTCCTGATGTGTTCACAGGTAATCCAGTCGTCGCACAGCTCCGGGTGTTTGGAGCGCAGACTGTTCTTGTGTTCATCGACATACGGGGTCACCAAGGTAGAGTTCTGTAGAACTGTGTAGTGTGCTTGAGACCAAGAATATCCGTCCCTGCATATTATTGAGTCCCTTCCAAGCGTGCCTTTTCCAGTCAGTCTCCCCTCGTACCGCGATTTAGGGAGACCTATCTTATTAAGGCTAGGAATGAAGTCAACACAAAACCCGATGACATCCTCTGTTTGATGGCCCATGGAGATGCTTCCTTCTGGCCTAGCACGGTTACGGACATATTTCTTTAGGACTCCCATGAACCTCTCAAAGGGGAACATATTGTGTAGAAATACGGGCCCCAGAATGACAATCTCGTCGACTAGATGAACTAGGACGTGTGTCATGATATTGAAGAAGGATGGTGGAAACACCAGCTCGAAACTGCCAAGACATTGCGCCACATCACTCCTTAGCCTTGGTACGATTTCTGGATCGATCACCTTCTGAGAGATTGCATTGAGGAATGCACATAGCTTCACAATGGCTAATTGGACGTTTTCTGGTAGAAGCCCCCTCAATGCAACCGGAAGCAGTCGCGTCATAATCACGTGGCAGTCATGAGACTTTAGGTTCTGGAACTTTTTCTCTGGCATATTTATTATTCCCTTTATATTCGACGAGAAGCCAGTCGGGGCCTTCATACTGAGCAGGCATTCAAAGAAGATTTCTTTCTCTTCTTTCGTAAGAGCATAGCTGGCAGGACCTTCATACTGCTTCGGAGGGATGCCGTCTTTTTCGTGCAAACGTTGCAGGTCCTCCCGTGCCTCAGCTGTATCTTTTGTCTTTCCATACACGCCCAAGAAGCCTAGCAGGTTCACGCAAAGGTTCTTCGTCACGTGCATCACGTCGATTGAAGAGCGGACCTCTAGGTCTTTCCAGTAGCGTAGGTCCCAAAATATAGATTTCTTCTTCCACATGGGTGCGTGTCCCTCAGCGTCATTCGGAACAGCTAGTGCGCCGGGGCCCTTTCCAAAGATTACGTGTAAATCATTGACCATAGCAAGTACGTGATCACCGGTACGCATGGCGGGCTTCTTCCGGTGATCTGCCTTGCATTTGAAATGCTTGCCTTTCTTTCGACATTGATGGTTGGTCGGAAGAAATCGACGATGGCCCAGGTACACATTCTTCCTGCATTTTTCCAGGTATATACTTTCAGTGTCATCTAAACAGTGTGTGCATGCGTGGTATCCTTTGTTTGTCTGTCCTGAAAGGTTACTGAGAGCGGGCCAATCATTGATGGTCACGAATAGCAACGCCTTTAGGTCAAATTCCTCCTGTCTGTGCTCATCCCACGCACGTACACCGTTTCCATTCCACAACTGTAAAAGTTCTTCAACTAATGGCGTTAGGTACACATCAATGTCGTTGGCGGGTTGCTTAGGGCCTTGGATGAGAACTGGCATCATAATGAACTTCCGCTTCATGCACATCCAAGGAGGAAGGTTATACATACATAGAGTCACGGGCCAGGTGCTGTGATTGCTGCTCTGCTCCCCGAAAGGATTAATGCCATCCGCGCTTAAAGCAAACCATACGTTCCTTGCGTCCTTTCCAAACTCCTTCCAGTACTTTCTCTCGATTTTTCTCCACTGCGACTCGTCAGCGGGTGCTCTCAACTTCCCGTCTTTCTTACGGTCCTCACTGTGCCATCGCATCAACTTGGCATGCTCTCTGTTTCCGAACAAACGTTTCAACCGTGGTATTATAGGAGCATACCACATCACCTTCGCAGGAACCCTCTTCCTGGCGGGCTCGCCGTCAACATCACCTGGGTCATCTCGTCTCATCTTATACCGCAATGCACCGCATACCGGGCCTGCGTTCAGATCCTTGTATGCACCGCTGTAGAGGATGCAGTCATTTGGGCATGCATGTATCTTCTGCACCTCCAATCCTAGAGGGCCTACGACCTTCTTTGCTGCGTATGTACTGTCGGGCAATTCGTTATCCTTCGGAAGCTTCTTCTTCAATATTTTCAGTAGCTTCTCAAATCCTTTGTCAGCCACAGCATTCTCTGCCTTCCACTGCAGCAATTCCAATACGGTACCGAGCTTTGTGTTGCCATCTTCGCAATTGGGGTACAACCCTTTTTTGTGATCCTCTAACATGCGATCGAACTTCAGCTTCTCCTTTTGACTTTCGCATTGCGTCCTTGCATCGACAATGACCCGGCGGAGATCATCATTTGGTTCCTCTTGATCTTCACCAGCTTCACCCGTTGCAGCATCATTGGGCACATCGTCTGGTTCCTCTTGATCTTCACCAGCTCCCCCCATTGCAGCATCACCGTATTCAGGGGGCACATAGTTGTCATCGTACTCTTCTTCTTCGCCGTCTTCCATCATAACCCCTATTTCTCCGTTCCTCGTCCAAACATTATAGTGTGGCATGCAACCCTTGTAAAGCAGGTGGGAGTGAAGGATTTTCCGGTTAGAGTAAGACATCGTATTCCCACATTTAGTGCATGGACAACACATAAAACCATTCTGCTTGTTTACCTCAGCCGTATTTAGAAACTCATGCACGCCCTTAATCTACTCGGAGGTGTGTCTGTCACCGTACATCCATTGCCGGTTCATCTGCGTGCATTATATATAATTAAGTGTGTCAAAAACCATTACAGAACATCATAAATAGATAATTAACTGACCAAATTAATAGAAGTTCATCATCACATTAAAACCAAAGTACATACATATATAGTTCTCATCTAACAACATATAGCTCTCCATACACATCGAAACTATGTAAAACATTTCAATGTGAAAACAAATGCGATCATAATCGCAACCAAGGTAACAATTGATCCAACGGCATAATGATACCAAGCCTCGGTATGAATGGCATATTTTCTAATCTTTCTAATCTTTAACCACATTGCATCCATCTTGATCTTGTGATCATCGACGACATCCGCAACATGCAACTCCAATATCATCTTCTCGTCCTCAATTTTTTTTTATTTTTTTCTTCAAGAATTTGTTTTCTTCTTCAACTAAATTTAACCTCTCGACAATAGGGTCCATCTTGATCTTGTGATCATCGACGACTTCCGCAACATGCAACTCCAATTCCATCTCCTCCTCCTCCATTTTTTTCCAATTTTTTCTTTAAGGTAATGTTTTCCTCTTCAACTAAATTTAACCTCTCCACAAGAGGGTCGGTTGGAATTTCCGGTTCAACTACCTCCTAGACATAATAAAACATCTATGCATGTCAGGTTGGTCGGCATAACTATCATAAACACTAAAACAAATAGTTATCAATTAAAGATAATATACCACATCCGAATCGTAGACAGGACGAGGGCCCACGTGGGCGGATATCAAAACCATCGCACTATATAATAACAAGCAATAATAAACGTAAGAAAATTAGACAAATATCTATCTAAAGCAATAATAACAAGCAATAATAAAAGTAAGAAAAGCATGGACATAACAAGAGGCTCACCACGGTGGTGCCTTTGACGAGATCAGCGGGGGCGATCGACGGCGGCAAAGACGGGGACGGGACGTGACGGACCGCTAAACCTGGACAAATCTCAGAGAAAATAGAGCTTCGATAGGAGAAAAGCTTAACTAGTGTGGCTCGGGCATTCCATCGAACACGTTGTGTGCATAGGAGGTGAGCTAGAGCACCACTAACCCCTCTCCCCCTAGGCCAGAAAAAAAACAGAGCAGTGTGCTCTGCTCTTGCGCGAGGGGGTATATATAGGCACCTCATTGGTCCCGGTTGGTGATATGAACCGGGGCTAAAGGGGAGCCTTTGGTCCCGGTTCAAGTCACCAACCGGGACCAATGGTGGTGGGCCAGGAGCAAGACCCATTGGTCCCGGTTCGTCACACCAACCGGGACCAATTGGTCCAGACGAACCGGGACCAATGGCCCACGTGGCCTGGCCGGCCGCCTGGGCTCACAAACCGGGTCCAATGCCCCCATTGGTCCCGGTTCTTGATTGAACCAGGACTAATGGGCTGGGCAGGCCTGGACCAAAGCACTGTTTTCTACTAGCGGAGCTAGGCGGCATCTCCATACAGCTGCAGAAAGAAGCCACTTTTCTAGCTGCTACTCTGCCCAGTCATCCCAAAGACTGGAACCAAACCTAGTTTTACTGCAGAGACACTTCTTCGGAAGGGGAAAATCCTCTATCGGGTTATCGTGCCAACCGTCTTAGCAACATGCACCCTCTGCCAGACCGCATCAGCACAAAGGAACGCCAAATATGCGCCCATGTTTACAAAAATCAGAGCCTTTATGGCTAATGGCTTAACCAAAATTGACCTTGTCCGATGCTAGGTATCATGGAGGATATTGCCCTTAAGCTGCCAAACCGGCTTGATGTGTGAGCACACCGGTGATTTGAAAGATCCACTTTGCCACCGCTAGATAGAAAAAACTAAAGATGACATCAATGAAATGACTAAAACTCTCCTAAACGAGAATTCAGAAGATTGCAGCAAAGTTGGACTGAAACAATTCTGCGTTCTCAACCCGTCACCAGCTGTAAGTGTTAAGCTATTTCTGGTTTAAACACTGTCTTTTATTTAAACTGTCTTCTCATAACTTATTTTAACTACACACGACGATTCCCCTTTCTGGAAGAAGAACACTAGTAGAAATACGACTTATAGTACCGGTTCGTAACGACCTTTAGTACCGGTTCTGGAACCAGTACTAAAGTGTGGGGACTAAAGGTCCCCCGCCTTTAGTCCCGATTCAACACGAACCTGGACCAAAGGCCCAACACGTGGCACGAGGCGCGTCGTGGTCTGGGGGATTTTTTTTTGAATATTTTTTTGAAATAAAGCAAAAACAGCCCGCCTACTAGGCCGGCACGGCCTGCATACGACTAGAAACCCAACCTCTAGTTGGGCCAGGATGAAGGCCCGTACGGCCCAGTAGGCCCCACAGGGCAGAAGACTTGCAATAGGCCCACAAAGGCCTGCTTAGAGAGGACCTAGACACGATAGCCACGGCGGGGCTTATAAACCGGTGCGAGTTCCTCTCAACTAGCGAGGTGGGACTAAACATTGTGCACTGCGTGTGGCAGCACACCACCTTTAGTACCGGTTGCTGGCTCCAACCGGTACTAAAGGGGGGGGGGGTTCTTTAGTACCGGTTGGAGCCACCAACCCGTACTAAAGGTCATCACCCCTTTAGTACCGGTTGGAGCCACCAACCGGTACTATAGGTCACAAATGAACTGGAACTAATGCATAGCCGTTCGAACCGGGACTAATGATGCCAATAGTGCCGGTTCATTTACAAATCGAGACTAATGTGTCTCACGTAAAGTAGTTTTTTCTACTAGTGGAAGTTAGACAAACCGGTCAAGAATTCCCGGGTAAAGAGCAAACCTAGCAAGAAGTCTGCCAAGAAGAATAGCAATCCCGATGTGTTATTCAATTTGGATGATCATGATGATGAGTCGAAGGTAGAACTTGATACCCATGGCTCATATTTTTTACATCTTATTGACAATGACCATTATCAAGATGATGCGGATGCCAGCCGCGCAGATGGTGAAGAGGTAATTATCCTTTCCTACGGCTCACACTACAGGAAACAGCTAATTTGCCGTCGGGGCCGTCTTTGCCGTCAGCTTTTCATCGGGCAGACGGCAAAGTAAGGGTTTGCCGTCATCAGTAGACAACAAAGAAACACTAACGGCAAAATAGACTTTGCCGTGTGCAAAAAAAATCACAGACGGCAAAGAGCTGTCACATCCCTAGCTTTACTTTGCCATAGGATAGTTTTTGCCTGTGCATCATGTTTAAAATTTTGTTAAACTTGAAATGGGGATGATTAAACCCTAGCACCAAAAGAACCCACCTAGGTTCAACCTAAAAATATTTTCATTGTACCCAAAGTGCCTTTGGAAAAGTTCATCATTTATGGATTGATTAAAAACCTCTGCCAAAAATGATGAATATATTTCTAGGACATTTTTGGATTTTTGAATTAACTCATATTGTATTTGAGTTGCAGCAAATAAATCCTATAATTATTTTTATTGCTCCAATTATTCTGAAAACATTTTGTGGAGTTTTGGAATAATCCATATTGCATCCACAAATAATTTCAGAAGCAACAAAAATGGTTTAGTATTAGTACTAAATCAAAACAGAGCAAAACAAATAGAAAACAGAAAGAAAAATAAGGGAAAGGGCTTACCTGGCCATACCTACCGGCCCAGCTGCGGCCCAGCACTGCTGGCCCAGCCCACGGCAGCCACAAACGCTGCCAGTCATCGCCTACCTCGCGCCAGAAGGACGCGAGGCGCGTGGCCACCGTGCGCCGGCCACCTCCTGCCTGCCTCCGTGCACCCCTCGACGCTCTGGACGTCCCTGGCATCGCTACGCATTCCTCATCGCTACGCATTTTCCTGTTTAGTTTAGTACTAATCCTGTGGACCCCACGTGCCAGTTTTGACTTTGGTCAAGTCAATGTTGACTGGTCCCACCTGTCATGCAAACAAACCAGCCCTTAGTCACTGACCAGTGGGCCCCACTGATCAGGTTTGACCTGGACAACCTGTCGGGGCCGGATTTCGGGAACGTAATATTCCAGAAATTAACCCCTAGTGTCATCACCAGCCCAGGATTGCTGTTACTGGTGGACACATCCTTGTTACAGGTTACCAAGCATTTACAAGAATTTGATACAAGACCTTAAAGGTCTACTGATGCAACAATGACTCCGGTGGTGGATGAAGGAAAAAGGCTTAAGGATCTTCAACATCGATGGGACTCCATTCCAACAGGAACAGCTGACCCGGATAACTCCTATCCAGCGTGGCTGCACTCCTAGGCTTCGCACGAACGTAGCTGGGTTCTTCCCATAGAACTTCTAACCTGGCCAAGTAAATAGCCAGGGACAAGCCTGTGAGTACGTTTGAATGTACTCGCAAACATCATGGACACAAGATATAACAAATGCAGCAAACAATTATAAGGTCATGGTGAATTAAACTATATGCACATGCTCATGATACTTATATTAAATGCATGCTGACAGGAATTAAAACATGGCATGATGAAAAAATATTTAGTGCAGAAGATAAATATTAGCACCAATAAAATCTAACAGAAATGCCGATCGGGTGTCAAGTGACACCACGGTCGGTCTTGAAAAGAAATGCCAGACGGGTGTCTAAAAGAGAAATCGGACGATACCATCCGAGAACTCAGGCGACGCCACGAAAGGACTTGAAAAGAAATGCCAGTCGGGTGTCCACAAGAGTAGTGGCGTGATAAACCGCCTGACACTCGAGGGACGCCACAGAAAGGACTTGAAAAGAAATGCCAGTCGGGTGTCCACAAGAGTAGTGGCGTGATAAACCGCCTGACACTCGAGGGACGCCACAGAAAGGACTTGAAAATAAAGGCGAGTGTCCGGGGTAGTCTAGCCAGCCCCTGAGACACTCTGAAAAGTAAAATAAGAGCAAAGAGTTAGTTCACAAATATAATCATATCATCAAATATACTAATGGTAACACCAGTAGCAACGATAATTATCCTGCGAAAATAACCATGCTCAACTTTTAAATATTTCCTCCGGAGACCGACAACAAGACCGACACTTGACCAACCCAGACTGTAATCCTTAACCGCGGACACGGCTATTCGAATAGGTTTCTAAACTCTGCAGAGGGTGTACTCTTTACCCGCAAGTATAGGATTTCTTTAATCAGCATCGGGACACTGACTAATTCCCATTATGGTCTTTGGGTTGAAAACACACCTAACCAGCACACACCAGCTTAACTTTTCCGCTGCCAGGAGTCACCCAAAACAACAGTTAAGTAAAACTCTAAGTGGGAAGGCTACAACCTCCAATAGCATGGGATCACTATCCAAACGCGCGGATTACAAGGGTACATTCCCTCTCGGCTACAACCGGAAACACCCATGCCCCCGGACCATGTGGCATGCCTACCGGATGCACCCGGTATCTTCCACCATGGCCTCTCTGTACGGTGTATGCACGGAAAGGGGTTGACAACTTACTAAACCATACCCTACCCGTGGTAGAGACAAGTGGCAGCACGATTCAAGTATGGGGTTACTGGAACAAGACTCGATCTACGGTCGACTCAGGAGGCTAATGATTCTAGCAATAGTTAGCACAACAAAAATTATTCTTTCAACCATAACATCAGGACAGGGCCACAACCCTTGTCTGCTTCCACATATGTCTCATGACACCACCGTGTCAAAATGGCCCGTGCCCACCAGCACGTCCAAAACAGGAGCACACTCCTGGATTTTCATAATTTATGCATGTTGCAAATTTGAGGGGGATGCATGCAGGAGAAAGTATAATTATGACCATGCATGCATGCAATATTTCTATCCAAATGCCAAGTCTATTAAAAGTAACAAAACATGCCCTAAATATTCTAGCATGCAAACATTTATCATATCAAGTGTTCAAAATGCTTGCCTTAGATATGAAAAGGTGCTGGTTACTTGCAAGGAAACATCTCCCCTTCATTTCCTATTTTCAAAAAAATATCTAAATTACCACACAATTCAAAAACAGCATTAAAAAGTATTTCAAAAGTTTTTGAAATAAATACTAAAATAAACCAGAGGATATTTAAGGAATAACAGAGAAAGAATTAATTCATTTAGAGTTCATATGAATTAGTTATGGATTTACTAAGATGGAAAACATGATTAAAAGCAATATTTAAATCCATTAAACAGAAACTAAGCATAGTAAAAAGTTCACTTAATTTAAATAAACAGAGCATGATTTTAGAAGTCTACAGAAATTGGAATAACTGGATTTTGGATTTGAAATGTGCTCTGAGGAATTATTTGAAAACTGCTGGAAAAGATAAAGGAGATGGACAGAATTGCGCCCTGAGCGCTGTTTAGCTCCACGGCACCACTGGGCCGAGCCCGGTCATCTGGCTGCGGGAAGGAGGCGATGACGACGATGGCGTATTCCACGGGATACGCCTCCTTCGCGCGGAAACGGCTCCAAGTGGAAACCGCCTCCACTTACACAGCGGGGGCCCGCGGCTTGTGCCGCTGACGAGCGGGTCCCACCTGTCGGGTTTAAGCAGTGTCGTCGTCTCTCTCCCGCGACAGAGTGGGGCGCCGTTCCGGCGAACTTTGCCGGCGAACGGCGGGGTCCCTCGGAGAGATGGGACCACCGTCGTGCTCAGTAGGTCATAGCGGTCCCGTGGGTACCCTCCTTGGTCGCCGGAGTAGGCGAGGTCGCCGACGGCGAGCACACCCGAAGAGCTCCGGCGGAGACGAGTTGGGCGTTTCGCCCATGGGCCATCTCCGGTGGAATGGAAAGGTGGAACGGGTTCGTGGATGCTCCGGGAGGCCGTTGGTGTAGATAGTAGGGAGGGGAGGCACTGGAGAGGTGGGTAGCCTCGAGGGGAGGGCGGTGGCAGAGGCGGCCGGAGTCGAGGAAGATGGCTCCTCCGGTCGTCTTTCTTGCTCGGGGAGGCTCGGGATGGTTTGCTGGAGGAGGGGAGAGGTGGAGATGAGGTGCCGGGGTGTTCGGGGTGGCTTAAATAAGCGGGGCGACGCGGTTCGGCGGGTTCCAGAGAACGGACGCGGCGGCGACGTGCATTCATGGAAAACGCGGACGGTGGCGAGTAGGCGTGGCCGGCGCGGTTAGGTGAGGGCGGGGCCCCTGCGAGTTAGATGCGGGGTTGTGCTGGCGGCCTCGGAGCGGAGCCATGTGCCCCGAGTGGCGCCGTCCACGGCATGCAGCGACGGCGGCCTTTTAAGGCGGCGGGTGAGGCCGGTGAGGCTGGTGGCGAGGTGGCGGGGTTCTGTGGGGACGGCGGCTGTCCGCATTAATGCCAGGGGGGGGCCGGTGGACTCAGGGGAAGCCGCGTGTCTCGGAGGTGGCGTGGCGGAGAAGGTTTTTTGTCGGGCGGCGAGGAACGGTGGTGGTGGACGGTGGAAGGTGGCGCTAGGGGACGGGGAAGAGTGTCGGCGAGGTTCGGGTGGTCGAGCTGATCCGTTGGGAGGATCAGGATGAACGAGGGAGGCAGCAGCAGCACGACAGCAGCTCGATGCCGGCGGCTGCAAAAAGTGTGCTCTGGACGCGCTCTGGACACGCACATCACGTGTTCGAAGTAATGCCAGCGTGGGCTACAGTGGTCTAAACGAGGTGATCTTTGGCATGGTGGTGACTAGTAAGTTGACAAGGATGTTGGACACGTTGGTTGAGTCAGATGGCTAAGTGCCCAATGCAAGTTTAGAGGGGGCAAGACTCCTGCCATGCACACAGTGTGCTTGATGAAATGCTAGGGCTCTTTAGAATATTCCTATGAAAGTGGTATTTGGCAGATTGGTGTCTCATTAGGTGTGCGAGATGATAGTGAAGTTGGTTTGGAAAAAGGAGGTACTTTCTAGTGCAAGTTGTGGAGGATTTCAGTTCTGGACAGAAACTTGGGGACTATATTTGGTGCAATAAAAAGAGGAATTTGGGTCTGATCTTCTGGAGTTAAGGGTTTGGTAGGAGGAACTAGAAGATTGCAAAGGCTCAGAATTTTTGGAGTAAGAAATAATAGGGTTGTAGTAGAAACCTGGAAGATGGACAGAAATGAAAAAGAGGGTGTTTCACTCAAAATTTGCAAAACACCAAGTTGGGTTTTTGTACCAATGTGACATATAGGCATCACAAGACCTCCCAGAATTATGGTGGAATTTTTTTGGAGAATTATTTAAAATAGAAGAAGTGCAACAGAAACATTTTAAAACACTGCAAAAGTTATTAAAAGAAATTTTCTAGGGCAGAATTTTATTATGAAAATAATTTCTAATGTTATCAAACAAATAAAGAAAAGAACCAAGATACAACCAGAGCCCACAAAATAATTCCAAAAGGATTTATTATAAGAATAGAAGATTTTCTAAGTCAGGAATAGAAAAGGCTCTGAAAATTATAAAAGGGCCTATTGTAATTCAAAATTTTATTTCTGGCCAAATTTTATTTACTGAAAAAGTGGTTAAAATTTTGGGGTGTGACAAACTCTAACCCCCTTAAGAAAATCTCGTCCTCGAGATTTGTTAAGGGCGGAAGAATCAAAAAGCATACCACACAAACAAAACATTCATATGCAAAAATGCAGACAGGGCAATACATTCATGACATACAAACAAAACAAGATCACATTATGCAAACAAACAGTACAAGCTACGCAAACGCATTCACGACCGTCTACGGTCCGAAAGCGGGATCTACGGGGTCAAGCGGAAGGCTTCCCGGTGTTGGAACACACTCTTCTTCTTCCGGAGGGAGCGGAGGAAGTGGAGGGAGCAAACGAAGAACGTGTCCCTCCTGAGTTGGCAGAGGGGGTCCGCCAATGGCGATCCGGGGATTCAGAACAGCAAGGTAGTGGAGATACTCCAGTATTTGCTGGGTGAAACGCTCCTGGGCCATCACATATTGAATGAGATAGACCAGGGCTGGATCGTTCTCCGCACGTCCACAGCGGAACGTAGCTTCTGCTCCAAAAGCAGCGCGACTTGGAAAATAGCAGTATTCCCTTGCGTTGGCACAGGGTACCGCAAATCGAAGACGGGTGACTGCTTCATACGCAGCAGACTCAATGGCCATGCCTGGCATTGGCATGGATCTCCCGATGAAAATCACATAGGGAGGGCCTTGGTTTAAATCTGCTGGTGGAATATGTACAGCTGCCCAGTATTTCGAGAGATTAGGAGTGATTCTCGATTTGAACAGCTCATACAGGGGTGGATGGGTGGAGCCGAGAGTATTGCGGGTAAAATCCCACAATAACATAACAAAACTACCAGGTCTTGCTTCGGGGTTCCTCAGATAAGCTCCGGGGTGAGACATGTGTGGATGAATGGAGAAAGGGCAGTACTTGATGCTGATGGTTGCTGGTGTGGAAAAAAAAAATGAGAGTGGCCTCTTATAGAGAGCCTGGGTCATGAAACATGAAATGGTGCCTGTACGACTGGGACACCGATTCCGGCGCGGGGCTGTCTGAGTCAAAGCCTCAGGCCTCAATCCCCACAAGAAAAGTGACATGTTACTGTGCGTGTGGTTAAGGGTCACGTCCAGAATTTACTCTGCAACCACTCATCAAGCAAAAGATCACACATACTATTAGATAGTGACACACAGGGGGTCTACAAGCTCACTACGCCACACAACAGCTACTGCGGAACTAAAGGAAAAAAAACGAGCCACTAGGGCTTGATAACAATTCTGGTGGACTCAGTCCATCTGGTTGATATCTATCTTGGCGCGTCTTGCGGATGCCGAGTCGTCTCCGTGCGCTTCCGCGTCGGAGCTGGCCGGAGTAGGATGGGGAGCTACCGGGCTGGAGTAGCGGTGGTGGCCTTCGCGGGGTGTCGAGGTCACCGTCCCATTGGAGTAGGCCTCCAAGAGACGACGGAGATTTCCGGGTGAGGCGAAAGCATTGCCCGGGTAGGTGACATGGTCAGAGCTTTGGGGCTCAACCGGCCTTCCAAGCAGCACTAACGGGGCGTCGGTGGAAGGTGCAGCTTCATTCCTTGCTGGGGTCAGGAGAGCGAGCGTCCTGCGGGTCTCAATCAGATCAAGAGTGACCTGATCGAACAGTGCCTCTTGCGCTCTCAGGTAGCGCACTAGATGCACCAGGGCAGGATCCGACTCATGGTCTCCGTTGGCGACCTGGGTCGGGCTACCATAGCCTTCACGACTAGGGTAGTAGTAGAAAGGGCGGCAGTTAACCTTCGGCGACAGGTGCCGGAGTTGAACTACAGCCTCTCGGGCTGCAAGTTGGATGGATTGGGGCTCGTCGGAGGTCGTCCTCCCGGTGAATCGGTAGGGACGCTCCGATGTGGTGCCCCTCCCGTAGATGTGCACCGTGGCCCAGAAGTGATGGATGGAATTACTCGTGTGCTCTTGGTACACGACATATTCCGGTGGCTCGTTGATGCTAAAAGCACGACGGGTGAGATTTGCGAGGATGGTTACGAAGCCTTCAAGTTCGACTGCGGTGGTCTCGTTGTGCACGAGGGGGCCTGTCATCTTGGTGGTTTGATACTGAACTGGGAATGAGGCTGTGATGTGCTGAGTTTGGGGTATGGCTTTCTTTATAAGTCAGCAGAGTCTTCCATCGCACGCTTGTGGATGGGAAAACTCAGGTGTTGGCACAGGCACACGACCTATGGATAGACTGATAGGTTGGGCACCGGCTATCACAGGATGTCGGTTGCCACTGTGGATGGAATAGACTTGACCGTGGACAGGAAAAGATGTGGATGGTGTGGAAACCTAGGGATGGTGACCAGGCTAAGATAGGATTAGCCAATGGTCAGCCTGGCTCTGATACCAAGGCTGTCGGGGCCGGATTTCGGGAACGTAATATTCCAGAAATTAACCCCTAGTGTCATCACCAGCCCAGGATTGCTGTTACTGGTGGACACATCCTTGTTACAGGTTACCAAGCATTTACAAGAATTTGATACAAGACCTTAAAGGTCTACTGATGCAACAATGACTCCGGTGGTGGATGAAGGAAAAAGGCTTAAGGATCTTCAACATCGATGGGACTCCATTCCAACAGGAACAGCTGACCCGGATAACTCCTATCCAGCGTGGCTGCACTCCTAGGCTTCGCACGAACGTAGCTGGGTTCTTCCCATAGAACTTCTAACCTGGCCAAGTAAATAGCCAGGGACAAGCCTGTGAGTACGTTTGAATGTACTCGCAAACATCATGGACACAAGATATAACAAATGCAGCAAACAATTATAAGGTCATGGTGAATTAAACTATATGCACATGCTCATGATACTTATATTAAATGCATGCTGACAGGAATTAAAACATGGCATGATGAAAAAATATTTAGTGCAGAAGATAAATATTAGCACCAATAAAATCTAACAGAAATGCCGATCGGGTGTCAAGTGACACCACGGTCGGTCTTGAAAAGAAATGCCAGACGGGTGTCTAAAAGAGAAATCGGACGATACCATCCGAGAACTCAGGCGACGCCACGAAAGGACTTGAAAAGAAATGCCAGTCGGGTGTCCACAAGAGTAGTGGCGTGATAAACCGCCTGACACTCGAGGGACGCCACAGAAAGGACTTGAAAATAAAGGCGAGTGTCCGGGGTAGTCTAGCCAGCCCCTGAGACACTCTGAAAAGTAAAATAAGAGCAAAGAGTTAGTTCACAAATATAATCATATCATCAAATATACTAATGGTAACACCAGTAGCAACGATAATTATCCTGCGAAAATAACCATGCTCAACTTTTAAATATTTCCTCCGGAGACCGACAACAAGACCGACACTTGACCAACCCAGACTGTAATCCTTAACCGCGGACACGGCTATTCGAATAGGTTTCTAAACTCTGCAGAGGGTGTACTCTTTACCCGCAAGTATAGGATTTCTTTAATCAGTATCGGGACACTGACTAATTCCCATTATGGTCTTTGGGTTGAAAACACACCTAACCAGCACACACCAGCTTAACTTTTCCGCTGCCAGGAGTCACCCAAAACAACAGTTAAGTAAAACTCTAAGTGGGAAGGCTACAACCTCCAATAGCATGGGATCACTATTCAAACGCGCGGATTACAAGGGTACATTCCCTCTCGGCTACAACCGGAAACACCCATGCCCCCGGACCATGTGGCATGCCTACCGGATGCACCCGGTATCTTCCACCATGGCCTCTCTCTACGGTGTGTGCACGGAAAGGGGTTGACAACTTACTAAACCATACCCTACCCGTGGTAGAGACAACTGGCAGCACGATTCAAGTATGGGGTTACTGGAACAAGACTCGATCTACGGTCGACTCAGGAGGCTAATGATTCTAGCAATAGTTAGCACAACAAAAATTATTCTTTCAACCATAACATCAGGACAGGGCCACAACCCTTGTCTGCTTCCACATATGTCTCATGACACCACCGTGTCAAAATGGCCCGTGCCCACCAGCACGTCCAAAACAGGAGCACACTCCTGGATTTTCATAATTTATGCATGTTGCAAATTTGAGGGGGATGCATGCAGGAGAAAGTATAATTATGACCATGCATGCATGCAATATTTCTATCCAAATGCCAAGTCTATTAAAAGTAACAAAACATGCCCTAAATATTCTAGCATGCAAACATTTATCATATCAAGTGTTCAAAATGCTTGCCTTAGATATGAAAAGGTGCTGGTTACTTGCAAGGAAACATCTCCCCTTCATTTCCTATTTTCAAAAAAATATCTAAATTACCACACAATTCAAAAACAGCATTAAAAAGTATTTCAAAAGTTTTTGAAATAAATACTAAAATAAACCAGAGGATATTTAAGGAATAACAGAGAAAGAATTAATTCATTTAGAGTTCATATGAATTAGTTATGGATTTACTAAGATGGAAAACATGATTAAAAGCAATATTTAAATCCATTAAACAGAAACTAAGCATAGTAAAAAGTTCACTTAATTTAAATAAACAGAGCATGATTTTAGAAGTCTACAGAAATTGGAATAACTGGATTTTGGATTTGAAATGTGCTCTGAGGAATTATTTGAAAACTGCTGGAAAAGATAAAGGAGATGGACAGAATTGCGCCCTGAGCGCTGTTTAGCTCCACGGCACCACTGGGCCGAGCCCGGTCATCTGGCTGCGGGAAGGAGGCGATGACGACGATGGCGTATTCCACGGGATACGCCTCCTTCGCGCGGAAACGGCTCCAAGTGGAAACCGCCTCCACTTACACAGCGGGGGCCCGCGGCTTGTGCCGCTGACGAGCGGGTCCCACCTGTCGGGTTTAAGCAGTGTCGTCGTCTCTCTCCCGCGACAGAGTGGGGCGCCGTTCCGGCGAACTTTGCCGGCGAACGGCGGGGTCCCTCGGAGAGATGGGACCACCGTCGTGCTCAGTAGGTCATAGCGGTCCCGTGGGTACCCTCCTTGGTCGCCGGAGTAGGCGAGGTCGCCGACGGCGAGCACACCCGAAGAGCTCCGGCGGAGACGAGTTGGGCGTTTCGCCCATGGGCCATCTCCGGTGGAATGGAAAGGTGGAACGGGTTCGTGGATGCTCCGGGAGGCCGTGGGTGTAGATAGTAGGGAGGGGAGGCACTGGAGAGGTGGGTAGCCTCGAGGGGAGGGCGGTGGCAGAGGCGGCCGGAGTCGAGGAAGATGGCTCATCCGGTCGTCTTTCTTGCTCGGGGAGGCTCGGGATGGTTTGCTGGAGGAGGGGAGAGGTGGAGATGAGGTGCCGGGGTGTTCGGGGTGGCTTAAATAAGCGGGGCGACGCGGTTCGGCGGGTTCCAGAGAACGGACGCGGCGGCGACGTGCATTCATGGAAAACGCGGACGGTGGCGAGTAGGCGTGGCCGGCGCGGTTAGGTGAGGGCGGGGCCCCTGCGAGTTAGATGCGGGGTTGTGCTGGCGGCCTCGGAGCGGAGCCATGTGCCCCGAGTGGCGCCGTCCACGGCATGCAGCGACGGCGGCCTTTTAAGGCGGCGGGTGAGGCCGGTGAGGCTGGTGGCGAGGTGGCGGGGTTCTGTGGGGACGGCGGCTGTCCGCATTAATGCCAGGGGGGCCGGTGGACTCAGGGGAAGCCGCGTGTCTCGGAGGTGGCGTGGCGGAGAAGGTTTTTTGTCGGGCGGCGAGGAACGGTGGTGGTGGACGGTGGAAGGTGGCGCTAGGGGACGGGGAAGAGTGTCGGCGAGGTTCGGGTGGTCGAGCTGATCCGTTGGGAGGATCAGGATGAACGAGGGAGGCAGCAGCAGCACGACAGCAGCTCGATGCCGGCGGCTGCAAAAAGTGTGCTCTGGACGCGCTCTGGACACGCACATCACGTGTTCGAAGTAATGCCAGCGTGGGCTACAGTGGTCTAAACGAGGTGATCTTTGGCATGGTGGTGACTAGTAAGTTGACAAGGATGTTGGACACGTTGGTTGAGTCAGATGGCTAAGTGCCCAATGCAAGTTTAGAGGGGGCAAGACTCCTGCCATGCACACAGTGTGCTTGATGAAATGCTAGGGGTCTTTAGAATATTCCTATGAAAGTGGTATTTGGCAGATTGGTGTCTCATTAGGTGTGAGAGATGATAGTGAAGTTGGTTTGGAAAAAGGAGGTACTTTCTAGTGCAAGTTGTGGAGGATTTCAGTTCTGGACAGAAACTTGGGGACTATATTTGGTGCAATAAAAAGAGGAATTTGGATCTGATCTTCTGGAGTTAAGGGTTTGGTAGGAGGAACTAGAAGATTGCAAAGGCTCAGAATTTTTGGAGCAAGAAATAATAGGGTTGTAGTAGAAACCTGGAAGATGGACAGAAATGAAAAAGAGGGTGTTTCACTCAAAATTTGCAAAACACCAAGTTGGGTTTTTGCACCAAAGTGACACATAGGCATCACATGACCTCCCAGAATTATGGTGGAATTTTTGGAGAATTATTTAAAATAGAAGAAGTGCAACAGAAGCATTTAAAATACTGCAAAAGCTATTAAAAGAAAATTCTAAGGCAGAATTTTATTATGAAAATAATTTCTAATGTTATCAAACAAATAAAGGGAAGACCCAAGATACAACCAGAGCCCACAAAATAATTCCAAAAAGATTTATTATAAGAAGAGAAGATTTTCTAAGTCAGGAATAGAAAAGGCTCTGAAAATTATAAAAGGGCCTATTGTAATTTAAAAATTTTATTTCTGGCCAAATTTTATTTACTGAAAAAGTGGTTAAAATTTTGGGGTGTGACACAACCCCCCCTGTTGACTTGCTGATGTCAGCATGACCTAGTGCTGACGCAATAAGTGTTTTCTGGAATTTTAAATAAATCAGAAATGATTTATTTATTTCAGAAAATATTCAAAACTTTTAGAAATCATATAAAATCAACCGTAGCTCAGATGAAAATAATTTATATATGAAAAATGATCAGAAAAATATGAGGAATCTGTTTATGGCACTTTCATGCATGTTTGAACAAGCTAAGCTTGCTGATCAGGTCAAATCAATTAAATGGCATTTAAATAATCACATATGAAGTTTGAATTTGAACCTTTGGTTCAAACCAACTTCATTTAACATGGTTGCTAGTTGCATTAGCTCAATCAACAGCATATTGCCATATTATGATCATGCATCATATTGTCGCATTGCATTGATTGTGTTCTCTCTTGTTTGCCGGTGCTTGTCCCCTTTCAGTAGACGTGTTCCGACGATGTGATCGATGACACCGATGAAGACCCATTGTTATCTTCAGAAGTGCCAGGCAAGCAAAACCCCTTGAGCATTTCGATACAATCCCACTCTCTCGCTCTTGCTCTCTTTTAATGCATTAGGTCAACAACGCTTCAACTGTTACCTGCTGCGGTAGTTGAACCCCTTTCCACTGCATGACCTGTCATTGCCATAGTAAATAGTTGAAACCCACTAGTATGAGTAGGACTTGTTTGAGCCATGTTGTGCCTACTCTTTCATGCTTTCTGGTTATGCCTGCTATTGCTTAGAGTTGTGTCAGGTCTGATTCATCGGGGATGAATTGGGAAATTATGAACATGTGCTACCGTTGAGAGCTAAGTGTGTGAACACGATTTGGTAAAGGTAGCGGTGAGAGGCCATGTAGCACTAGTAGAAAACGGGCTTTTAGTCCCGGTTCGTAAGGGGCCTTTAGTCCCGGTTCTTAAACCGGGACTAAGGGGTCGGTACTAAAGCCCTCCCCTTTAGTCCCGGTTTGCTTACGAACCGGGACTAAAGGAGCTCCACGTGGCTGGTTTCTGGAGCTCGACCTTTAGTCCCGGTTCGTAACACCAACCGGGACTAAAGGATTTTTTTTTGAATTTTTTTATTTTTTTTATTTTTTTCCTGATTTTCAAATATCTGAATTATTTGAAACCGGCCCCATCCTCTAACTACCCATCATCACCCATTAATATCTAATCATCTATCATCACCCAGTTCAAATCGTCTAACTTCCCAGCAGGTCACCCATCCTCTCACTGCTCCAGCCCGAGCACGCTTAACTTTCGAGTTCTATTCCCCCTAGTTTCCAAGTCTGCACTTGTTGTTTTCCTGACAATACTCTGCTGTCAATCCTATTAACCCTGAGGAGTTGAAGTTGAGTACGAAGCACTGTTTGAATTAAAAAATATTATTGTAAAATACATTAATTATTTAATAACACTAATATTTCTTAAATAAGTAGTTTGACCACAGTTTGACCAGATTTGACCAAAATTCAAAAAAACTAAAATAATTATTTAGAAACACTAATATTCTTGAATAATTATTTAGTAACAATAATATTTCTTGAATAAGTAGTTTGAGCACAGTTTGACCAAAAATTCAAAAAAACTGAAATTTGAGCATATTTTTTTTCCTTTTGGAATTTGAAGATTCTAAAAATGTCGAAATAGGCCAAAGGCCGTTGAAATCGGATGCGGAATTTTTTTCCCTACATTTTGATATATTATATGTTTTTTTTCGACATCATATGCAAAAGTTATAGCCGTTTTACGTTTTCATTACACTTTTTTGAAATTCAGGACCCCTTTAGTACCGGTTCATGGCTCGAACCGGGACTAAAGGTCAGACCTTTAGTCCCGGTTGGAACCAAGGACCGGGACTAAAGCCTCAACCCCTTTAGTCCCGGTTTGTCGCTCCAACCGGGACTAAAGGTCTGACCTTTGGTCCCGGTTCGAGCCACAAACCGGGACTAAAGGCCATCGCACCCTTTAGTCCCGGTTTATGGCTTCAACCGGGACTAAAGGTTCCATTAGAACCGGGACTAATGGTTGCATGTCGCCCTAGCCGCACGAACCGGGACTAATGCTCATATTAGTCCCGGTTCGTGAGTGAACCGGGACTAATGCGATTTTCTGGCCGGGACCGTTGCCCTGTTTTCTACTAGTGTAGGAGTACATGGTGGGTTGTCTCACTGGAACCGTCCTTAAGAACTGAGTTCTGTGTAAGTTGTCCAATGACAAAGCTACTACCATGCATTGGAATGCTTAAGTGCCCCTCTCGACTTATTAATCAACTCGATCTCTGTCCAGGAGTTGCAACTAGTTTCTGGTAGTAGTCTACCAAGTGGCACACGGTACATGTGGGCTTGGGGCAGACTAGGCACCGTGGCACGGTGTACCAAGCGTAGATCCATCCATCGAGGTGGGCTTGGGAACCCTGCGCACATCATTTGGGGCCGTGAGCGACACCCCGGCCTGATCTCCCCACGGATGGAACCCGAATAGGCGATAAACCTGGACGAGAGACTTGTGTGGTTAGTCAGGTCGTGGCCGACACCCTCGCCAGGCTTCCGCTTGAAGGTTGCCGAGATACACGACATGTACATGGCGGTAAGTGGCGAGAGCGTGTGTGAAGAAGTACACCCCTGCAGGGTTAACATGATCTATTCGAATAGCCGGGTCCGCGGTTATGGACTTCTTGGATACTTAAGTGGTACATAGACAAGTGGAAGTGGATACTCTAAAACGCGCAAGATAAGCGTGAGTGCTATGGATGGCCTTCTCGTAGGGAGAAGGGAGCGAATCCATAGCGGCGTATTGATTGGTGAATATGTGGACTCGTGTGCGCCACCTCAAAAGAGTTACTGGCTGTCGTAGTTCAGGATAGCCACCGTGTCAAAGCTGTCTTGCTGCAGTCAAACTCCACCACCCCTTTGTTGATACTGATGCATATGTAGCTAGTTCTAATGTAAGTCTTGCTGAGTACCTTTGTACTCACGTTTGCTTAATTTATGTTTTTGCAGAGAGTTCAGTCTCGCTAGTGTTTCCGCGTGGACTTCGACGTTTAGCTTGTTACCTCAGCTACGATCTTGTACCCTTGTAGGATCTTGTAGATGGTCAGGCTTCTCAGCCTTTTTCATTTGTAGTTGTCTGTACTCAGACATGTTATGCTTCCGTTGCATGTATGCTCTGTATGTTGGGTCATGTGACCTCTGATTGTAATTAATGCTATGTTGGCTCTTCTGGGCCTTTATCTATATGAGTTGTTGATTTATGTTGTGATGCCATGTTGTACAACACATACTTGCATGTTATGCGTACGTGTAATGTGTATTGCAATGTGTGGGATCCGACACCTAGTTGTTTACCTTTGGTAGCCTATCTTACAGGGAAATGTCTCCTAGTGATTCCACTGAGCCTTGGTAGCTTGCTACTACTCCGGAACACTTAGGCTGGCCGGCATGTGTCCTTCTTCGTTCCTGTGTCTATCCCTTAGGGGAAATGTCACGCGTTGTTCCTTTAAGTCCTTGTGGCTTGCTACGACTTGGGTTCATACGTTGATGACCGACATGTTCGTTGCTGGGTCATATATGTCTGTCTCTGCAATTTAGTGCCACTTTTGGTTTATAACTGGTCATGTCGGCCCGGGTTCTCTGTCATATGGATGCTAGCGACACTATCATATACGTGTGCCAAAATGCTTAAACGGTCCCGGGCCAAGTAAGGTGGCACCCGCGGGGATACCGTGCGTGAGGCCGCAAAGTGATATGGTGTGTTACAGGCTAGACCTGTGTGACTTAGGATCGGGGTCCTGACAGCTTTGGTATCAGAGCCTGACTGCCTGTAGGATTAGCAAGCCAAACTGGTCGAAGTCGTGTCTAGAAATTCTTTAGTTATATAAGGGAATTGATTGTGGAAGGGAACGTAAGGCTCTTTTTACTCCTTTACCCTATGCCTTTCTGATCTGAGTCACCTTCTTCTTTGTACGGGGATTAAGAACTAGGCTTTCTCCTCTGTCTATCAGGATCACGTTAATTGTGGATTCAACTCTCAGTTCAGTTTATTCTACTTCTGTATGTTCAACTGTTGATCTCAGAACCTTGACATTATGATGTTGAGTGGTTATGCTATCCTTGTGCATGAGTCTCAACAGTATTTTCGAGCATTTACAGCCGTTATGCTATCCGAGTCATCCCAGGTCTCTAAACAATCTGATGCATTTGCAAAACATTCCTCCCTGTTCTGAATGTCCTTTCAGGCCAGATTAACCACACTAGTCGGTGTGTTAAGGTACTCCGTAGCCTCGACATATGTGTTGGAACTATTATTATGACCCTAGGTGTCTTAGAAGATCACCCAGTAATCTAGCAATGCTTTATATTCCCAGTGTGATAATTCTGGCCATCAATCTCGAAAGCATCCCGTGATGCCATTTAGTTAGTAGGCCTTCTATCTTTGGGTTCTTGAACCCAAGATTCATTCTACCTACTTCATGTTGGTAGTATTTGCTTGTCCCTTTAGGATATTAGTAACCTTGTGATAGTCCTCGAGGTCCGTGGTATGTCATTCTTCCAATACCATGAACCGTTATGGCAGAAGTTCTTTTGAACCAAAAGACCACAACCAGAGTGCTCTTGATGAGTTCTCCATTCCACATTGTGATTCTGCCAATTCTACCTTTCTGCATGGGTTATCTGGAAGAAATATGTTGAACTCGTTCGACATGCTAGTCTATGCATCTACAACTCGGAAAGTTATATGTTCCTTTGAGTTGTCCCTTTTTAGTTGTATTCTGACTTTCGTCTATCAGTTGATAGTCAGGAGTAGTTGTGCATTTGTGTTCATCGATGCCTTTTACTCTTGTGTTCTGTCAAGCCATTCTATTCCGGAATGACTAGGAGAAACAAACTCCAGTACCTTATCCATATCTAGGATTGGGTCAAAGCAATTGTACTCCGCAGGTCAAAATAACATTCCAACTTTTGTTCTGTTCTAACTTGGAGTATTACCATCTTTATATCAAGAATGTCATGGGAATGGCACAACCTCCTACAAACTCTTGATACAGTGATACCTCTCGCCATCATCGTTTATTCCTCGGTCTCCGTGTTGTTGTAACCAGAATACCGACAAATGAACCGTGATGTGTGAAATCAATACTCCTAGCAACTATGTTGCTTGGTAGTTAATGGACAATAAGCTCATCCTTAGCGAGTTGATTATTGAATCATCACCCTAAGGTTGATCGTGCTACCTAGTCCATTTTCCTGGTGCACTCCTTGATTGATGAGTTAGGATTTTGTTAAGTCCTTGCTCAATTGATCATATCGTCTTGCCTTGAAAAGCAAGATTGTTCTCGAGGTTAGTAACATATCGGTGGTTCGTGATTTTCTGAATATCTTCTCGGAAGTATTACCAGGTTGTTCCCTGACCGCTATGTTGAATTCGTGATCAAGTTGGTTTTCTTGTAAACCACCCCTTCTCCGAGAATCTGTATTGGATACCCTGAACTGGTTGGTTAAGCTAAAACAATAACTTGGAGAGTTGGAAGATAAAAGCTTGCCAGCTTAGTTCATCTCAAGGGGTATGTTTGCGTGTGTTGAAGATAGATGACATCTTCATCAATTGGTCCATGTGATCACTTGTTGGACCTATTGTCATATCAAAACTTTGATTTGAGTATGGGCTATCATCAAATCAAATCAGAACCAACGATGTTCATAATGTTGTCTTACTCGTGGTTGATCCCTCGAGCATACATCATTATATCTCCTCGGTCTGACCAATACTATCACTTGTTCACATAATTATGGAATTCCATCTCCATGGAAACCTGGATGAATTGTTGTTGAGCCCATCAGCAACACTGCTACCTTCTCCATGATTTTGTAGGACATTAAGCTAGTGTTGGAAACTTTGTAAGCATTGCCTTCGTGTCCCATTCATGAGGTATATGTTGGTGCAAGAAGTGACTTTCTCCCAGTTCACGTGCATTAGGTGCAAGTTGCCGCCATGAATTCGAGAAAGTTAGTTTTGCTTCCATTGGAATCATCCCAAGTTAGTCATGCATACGTGCGAATTATTCTGTGGTTTGGAGACTTGCAACCTTCACCCTATATGTATCCCTAGCACGCCAAGCCACTGATTGATTTGATTAAGCAGAAGGAGTTCCTTCTTAAGAGCTAACCCGGGCTTAATCAAGGACTTCGTTATCCGCAATGATGGCTCCCCCTGAACTCGGTAGTGTTTCGTTATAAGACTACCATGTGGTCATGCTTGTCTTGGACAATGTGTTCACATGTATGTAGCAGAAGCAGCTCATGTTTTGGAGCTTGCTATCGTAGTTTATATCCCGAGAATCTCGCAACGTCATCTCGTCGAGTTGTGTTGCAAACTTTCATTTTTCTTTCTAGACTCGATGAGTCTGGAATATCCTGACACCAACCAGAACTGAATCTCAGGCAGATATGATGGTTGGAGCATTATACAAGAATTATAATATTGGTCTCTCGATAACCGGTAAAGTGGATGTCGTGGCCAACACACCCAGCTGGAAGACCTATTGTTGTAGTATCTTGATTGAAGAAGTTGGCCACCTTCCCCATAAGGATTTCATAGGATTTACTTCCTAGTTGCTTCTTATGGATTCTTGTACTCCCAAAGTCCGACCTTTACTTGATGTTCAAGATACCAAACATATCTATGAATGGCTTACGCTAACACATCAAGGAGAACATTAGAAGCGGAGTGCTAAATGTCTCTCGGTCGATCATCCAGATTTTGCCCCTGACACCGCTATGGTGGAATCTGAGAAAGTGTTATCTTCCTTTGCATCTGCACCGTCCACCACTATTCATCAGGGTAGTATGTTGTGTTGCCAGGAACCTTGACTCGGATATTGGTAAAACCTTGATGAATATGGGAATGCTCAAGTTCTTGAGAGCGCGCACAAGCACTAGGTGTTATCACCGGCACTAACTGGGATTGCTCCTAGTCCCTTTGGTTATCCTATAACCCCTCAAGAGTAGATTTACTCTCTACTGTTGGGATTCACCCCAGTTACCAGAATCATTCCCAACATTTGCATTTTGCTCCCAGCTTGCACCGCCAATGTGCCTTTTCACCATGGGTCCCATCCATTCCCGATGATAACGAAAATCATCCCTTGTGTTGTGTTCAACAAGGTAGTCCACATCATCCATTCCGGCCCGAGAATGTCATTCTTTCAGACTCCGTCAAACGATCGTTTGTGATTGCCTTAGGCTGGTATACGGAATTTCAATGATCTCTATATCAAAAGTAATTATTTTTGCCACTTAAAGGAATAACTCTATGAGTCACCTTCTCTAAGGTGCCCCGTCTGGTGGCATTGATCACCATCTTCTTAGGTGTGTAACTAGTGCCTACCAAGTGAACCTTCATCATTTGTTTCACTCCATCCCCCTGGATGTGTGTTCCGTGTCTCATCCCAAGAGATGCTTCAATGTCTCACTCCATAAGTTGATCTTTAGTTACTCGATCTTCGGGAAGATCGATTTCTACATAGTATGTCTCCGTTATCATCTGGTTGGATGAAGATCTCAAAGCAAGGATGACAAGATCAATATGATGCAATAAATCAATATCTCCGAGAAGGAAATTTGGATCCTGAAGATTGTGTTAGTTAGTGTCCCCTCTGATTTCTTATCTCACGTCCTGAATCTCGGGACGAGATTCTTGTTTAGTAGGGCTGAGTTGTCACATCCCTAGCTTTACTTTGCCCTAGGATAGTTTTTGCCTGTGCATCATGTTTAAAATTTTGTTAAACTTGAAATGGGGATGATTAAACCCTAGCACCAAAAGAACCCACCTAGGTTCAACATAAAGGTATTTTCATTGTACCCAAAGTGCCTTTGGAAAAGTTCATCATTTATGGATTGATTAAAAACCTCTGCCAAAAATGATGAATATATTTCTAGGACATTTTTGGATTTTTGAATTAACTCATATTGTATTTGAGTTGGAGCAAATAAATCCTATAATTATTTTTATTGCTCCAATTAACCTGAAAACATTTTGTGGTGTTTTGGAATAACCCATATTGCATCCACAAATAATTTCAGAAGCAACAAAAATGGTTTAGTATTAGTACTAAATCAAAACAGAGCAAAACAAATAGAAAACAAAAAGAAAAATAAGGGAAAGGGCTTACCTGGCCTTACCTACCGGCCCAGCTGCGGTCCAGCACTGCTGGCCCAGCCCACGGCAGCCACCACCGCTGCCAGTCATCGCCTACCTCGCGCCAGAAGGACGCGAGGCGCGTGGCCACCGTGTGCCGGCCACCTCCTGCCTGCCTGCTTGCACCCCTCGACGCTCTAGACGTCCCTGGCATCGCCACGCATTCCCCCTGGCCCCTTCCCTCACTCTCTTCTTTCTCCCTCGTCCTCCCTCTCGATCTGCTGCCATGGCCGAAACCACCACGGTCGCGCCGCCGAGCACCACCGTGGCCACGGCCTCCCCCTCGCCCCTCCGATGAGCCCCCGAGCTCCGTCGTGCCCCCCTCTTCCTCTCCTTCTTGTCACGCGGCGCCAGGAGCTCCCCCTCACTCGCAACGCCGTCGTTCCCCTCCTCTGCGCCCGGTGACCGCCGTCGACGATTCGCCGCCGTCAGGCCGCCCCCGGGCTCGCCGTCTTCTTCAAACGAACCGCCGTGAGCCCCTCTTGCTCTTCCTCCTATCTCCTTTCCCACGTGCATGTTGTAGCTCCGACCCCCACCATGCCCGCAAACTCCACGCCGTCGGCGATGTCACCGGCGTCGCTGCAGCCACTGGGGCTTGAAAACGAGCCCGGCACCGTGCTCTGCACCCTTCCACGAGTCGAAAACCCCCACCTACTCGTCCTACGGTGCACCTCATCACCGTTCCCGAGCACGCCCGAACTCCGGCCACCGCACTTCCCTCGCCGCCGTCGATCTGGTCCTCGCCGGCGCGAGCTGATGGCTCCGTTGGATGCGGACGAGGACCAGCATCACGCCAAGCCCCTCCGCCGCTCTTTTCGTCGCCGGAGGCGGATTTCCGACGCCCTCCGCCGCGTTCAGCCTCGCCGGCGGCTAGCCGCCAGTCGTTTGGCCTCTCTGACCGGGGGTTTGACCTCCCCCGAGTCGCTGACAAGTGGGCCCTGGCCCCTGCTAACTTAAATTAAGTTTTCTGTTAAACTTAATTAACCCTTCTGACACTGACGTGTGGGCCCTCGCGCCTCATTAGGTTAGTCTAATTTTCCTGTTTAGATTAGTAATAATCCTGTGGACCCCACGTGCCAGTTTTCACTTTGGTCAAGTCAATGTTGACTGGTCCCACCTGTCATGCACACAAACCAGCCCTTAGTCACTGACCAGTGGGCCCCACTGGTCAGGTTTGACCTGGACCACCCCCCTGTTGACTTGCTGATGTCAGCATGACCTAGTGCTGACGCAATAAGTGTTTTCTGGAATTTTAAATAAATGAGAAATGATTTATTTATTTCAGAAAATATTCAAAACTTCTAAAAATCATATAAAATCAACCGTAGCTCAGATGAAAATAATTTATATATGAAAAATGATCAGAAAAATATGAGGAATCTGTGTATGGCACTTTCATGCATGTTTGAACAAGCTAAGCCTGCTGATCAGGTCAAATCAATTAAATGTCATTTAAATAATCACATATGAAGTTTGAATTTGAACCTTTGGTTCAAACCAACTTCATTTAACATGGTTGCTAGTTGCATTAGCTCAATCAACAGCATATTGCCATATCATAATCATGCATCATATTGTCGCATTGCATTGATTGTGTTCTCTCTTGTTTGTCGGTGCTTGTCCCCTTTCAGTAGACGTGTTCCGACGATGTGATCGATGACACCGATGAAGACCCATTGTTATCTTCAGAAGTGCCAGGCAAGCAAAACCCCTTGAGCATTTCGATACAATCCCACTCTCTCGCTCTTGCTCTCTTTTAATGCATTAGGACAACAATGCTTCAACTATTACCTGCTGCGGTAGTTGAACCCCTTTCCACTGCATGACCTGTCATTGCCACAGTAAATAGTTGAAACCCACTAGTATGAGTAGGAGTTGTTTGAGCCATGTTGTGCCTACTCTTTCGTGCTTTCTGGTTATGCCTGCTATTGCTTAGAGTTGTGTCAGGTCTGATTCATCGGGGATGAATTGGGAAATTATGAACATGTCCTACCGTTGAGAGCTAAGTGTGTGAACACGATTTGGTAAAGGTAGCGGTGAGAGGCCATGTAGGAGTACATGGTGGGTTGTCTAACTGGAACCGTCCTTAAGAACTGAGTTCTGTGTAAGTTGTCCAATGACAAAGCTACTACCACGCATTGGAATGCTTAAGTGCCCCTCTCGACTTATTAATCAACTCGATCTCTGTCCAGGAGTTGCAACTAGTTTCTGGTGTTTGTAGGTAGTGTTAGTAGTCTACCAAGTGGCACACGGTACATGTGGGCTTGGGGCAGACTAGGCACCGTGGCACGGTGTACCAAGCATAGATCCATCCGTCGAGGTGGGCTTGGGAACCCTGCGCACATCAATTGGGGCCGTGAGCGACACCCCGGCCGGATCTCCCCACGGATGGAACCCGAATAGGCGATAAACCTGGACGAGAGACTTGTGTGTTTAGTCAGGTCGTGGCCGACACCCTCGCCAGGATTCCGCTTGAAGGTTGCCGAGATACATGACGTGTACATGGCGGTAAGTGGCGAGAGCGTGTGTGAAGAAGTACACCCCTGCAGGGTTAACATGATCTATTCGAATAGCCGGGTCCTTGGTTATGGACTTCTTGGATACTTACGTGGTACATAGACAAGTGGAAGTGGATACTCTAAAATGCGCAAGATAAGCGTGAGTGCTATGGATGGCCTTCTCGTAAGGAGATGGGAGCGGATCCATAGCGGTGTATTGATTGGTGAATATGTGGACTCGTGTGCGCCACCTCAAAAGAGTTACTTGCAGTCGTAGTTCAGGATAGCCACCGTGTCAAAGCTGGCTTGCTGCAGTCAAACTCCACCACCCCTTTGTTGATACTGATGCATATGTAGCTAGTTCTGATGTAAGTCTTGCTGAGTACCTTTGTACTCACATTTTCTTAATTTATGTTTTTACAGAGAGACTTCAGTCTCGCTAGTGTTTTCGCGTGGACTTCGACGTTTAGCTTGTTACCTCAGCTACGATCTTGTACCCTTGTAGGATCTTGTAGATGGTCAGGCTTCTCAACCTTTTTCATTTGTAGTTGTCTGTACTCAGACATGTTATGCTTCCGTTGCCTGTATGCTCTGTATGTTTGGTCATGTGACCTCTGATTGTAAATAATGCTATGTTGGCTCTTCTGGGCCTTTATCTATATGAGTTGTTGAGTTATGTTGTGATGCCATGTTGTACAACACATACTTGCATGTTATGCGTACGTGTAATGTGTATTGCTATGTGTGGGATCCGACACCTAGTTGTTTACCTTTGGTAGCCTATCTTACAGGGAAATGTCTCCTAGTGATTCCACTGAGCCTTGGTAGCTTGCTACTGCTCCGGAACACTTAGGCTGGACAGCATGTGTCCTTCTTCGTTCCTGTGTCTGTCCCTTAGGGGAAATGTCACGCGTTGTTCCTTTAAGTCCTTGTAGCTTGCTACGACTTGGGTTCATACGTTGATGACCGACACGTTCGTTGCTGGGTCATGTATGCCTGTCTCTGTAATTTAGTGCCACTTTTGGTTTATAACTGGTCATGTCGGCCCGGGTTCTCTGTCATATGGATGCTAGCGACACTATCATATACGTGTGCCAAAATGCGCAAACGGTCCCGGGCCAGGTAAGGTGGCACCCACGGGGATACCGTGCGTGAGGCCGCAAAGTGATATGGTGTGTTACAGGCTAGACCTGTGTGACTTAGGATCGGGGTCCTGACAAGAGCTCACTCTGCCGGCTGGAGAAAACAACACAGACGGCAAAGAATCTTTGCTGTCTGTATTTGTTTTGGCAGACGGCAACGAATCTTTGCCGTCTGTGTTTTTTTTGCCAGACGGCAAAGTGAGCTCTTAGCCGTCTGTGTTTTGTTTTGCAGACAGCAAAGATGAAGCACATCACGCGGATCGATCATGCGAATCGATGACATGGCAAAACCTAAGACGTACATCCCCACCCACGAGACCGTCTGGACGCACACCCAACCCACCCACCCACAATGCACGCGCCCCCACGCGCCCCACGCCCTCTCTCCCTTATCCCCATCCCTACCGCACGTCTCTCTCAGTCTTCCTTGTTTCTCTCCTCTCTCCCTCGCTTCTCTCGATCCAAATCGGACACGCCGGCTGGCGCCCGCCACCACCTTGACCCCCGCCGCGGCCCGCACCTCGCCCCCCAGTCCTGGCCTCGCTGACCACCACTTCGCCTGGCGGCCGCGGCCACTTCCCCCATCACCCCCAGCGCCGCCGGCCCTAGCCACTTCCCCTGTCGCCACCATAGGCCCGTCGGCGCCTCGCTGGCCGCCATCTCGCCGGCCGGCCCCGGCCTCGCATGCCGTCATCTCGCCCGTCGGCCCTGGCCTCGTTGCCCGCCGGCCCCTGCCTGGTCGCTTGTCGCCCCCAGCGTCCTACGGGCCCCGTCGCTTGTCGCCCCCGGCAGCCTTCGCGCCCCGTCACCCTCGCTGGCCTCCAGCGGCCTCAGCCCCCCCCCCCGCATGCCTCGACCCTCGGCACCGGCCGCGGCCTCGAGGAGCGGCGGCAGCTCCTCGGGCATCCATAGTGGCATCGGCGTGCTCTGTTTTTTGGAGAAAGAAAGGAGAAGGGAGAGGGGCGCGAGTGCTGGTTGTTGTTGCTCCGGCGACCACAGGCACAGGGGATGTTCGCAGGGGAGGCGCTGGCATGGATCAAACTCTAAATGGCTGCACGTGCTGGATCTTGGGCTCTTATTGTGAAATATTCTTTGTAAACAGAGTAATGATATATTCTGTTTTGCTTTGGATCACCAAGTCATAATGTATTCTTTGTAAATATAGTAATATGTATTGTGAAATTTGTTCATTCATCGTTAATTCATCGAACAAAGTGTCCAAAGTGTCGATGGAGACTGTCGTGTTCGTCTTTGTCCGTTAGTTCCTTGTAGCCTCTGCACTTGGATTGTTGTTCCGGATTATTATTTTAATAGACAAAATTCTTTGCCGTTAGTGAGTTTATGAGGTTGACGTCAAAAGAGCTCTCCTTTGCCATTTGTTACTAAATCGGCTGACAGCAAACGAGCTTTACTTTGCCGTATGTTATTAAATCGCTTGACGGCAACACATCAGTTTGGCGGATGGCAAAGACTTTGTCGTCTTCCCGATAAAAATCTGACAGCAAAGTACTCTTTGCCGATTTAGTCTTTGCTGTCACTCTTTGCCGTCACTAGCTGACGGCAAAATCTTTGCCGTCTGTATTTCAGCCTTTGACGTCTGTACTTGCCTGACGGCAAACTGTCTGATTCCTGTAGTGTCAGAACCTCTGCCAACACAGAAAACCCGAAAAGCAAGCCGGAAAGTAAGATTTTCTCACCCTTTAGCTTACTTGGATCCCAACATTCTTTTGAAGAAGCAGCAAAACGAAGCTCTCCGCACAACCCGGAACAACGGTGGTGGAGTTTTATCCTCCAGTTTACCGAACACCCCAGCGCCTCGCAAACATCGACCGGAGGTTTCAAATATTTATGATTTATCTTATCCGAAGGTGGTCTTTTCCAACAACCTCTTAACCCGTCTGACTCAAATTATCAGGGAACGTCTCATTGTTCCTCCGGTGACTCAACTTGGACTCAAATTCCAGCCTTCAAAACTGTGCCCGGGTGAGCACATTAAATCTTATCCACTTTGCATTATGTACTTCATTATATTAACTCTGTCTCATGCTTCCCTTTCAGTGTTATGGCCAAAACCAGCAAGAAGCAGAAAATCGATAAAACGGCTGAAGAGCCCAAAAATGTTGACCCGGAGCAACATGCCTCAACTAAGACTTTGCACCAAGTGTCAGAAAATGCCATGGGTGACACCTCTCCGGAAGTCCACCCCATTACATAAGATGCCATAGATGCTGATCCAGAGAATGATAAGCCGCCAAGTCCTCCCCAGCCAGCTCAAGAAACTGAAGATATATTAATCACTGGCACCAGCTATCAGGCTCCAGGCAACCCCACTGCCCTGTCCAAACACAGTGCCAAGGAGTTCTCCGCTGTTGATAAGGGTAAATGGAAGGCTGACTTGGAAAGCTATTCTCAGTTTAGTGCTCAAGAACTTCATTCTGGTTACTTGAACCGCCTTCACACCAGCCGTGACATTGAAGCCAGCTTGGTCAACTTAATGAAGGAGAAATTTGAGGTAATCCAACAAAATCCTTTTCATAAATATACCTTTATCAGCCGCCAAGTCTATAGAACATGATAGCACTGAGTGTACTGTAGACTTTAGATAGCCATAACCATATGAAAATCCAACTAGTAGCCTCCAAGGGATGGCTTAATCTATTAAGTTAAACCGGGACTTCAATTAGCAATGATCAACTTTGCACCTGTAGCCCCCAAAGGCCGGTTTAATCAGCATGAATAAACCGGGACTGATCATTATTACTTATAAATCGAAACATATTGTGTAGCCCTCATGAACCGGCTATAGCTATAACAGCATAGCCGGGTCATCATAAAATTGTCTTCAAAAAAGAGCAATATGCATTAGCCCCCAAGTGCCAAGTACAATACTTGTATTATGCTGGGGACTTCACAAATTGAAATCATAATATGGTCTGTTCATTGTATTTGCAGGTTGATCTTAATATGAAAGAATCCCAACTCGCTGATCTCCGTCAAAACATCTCTACGCAGCAGTCTACTACTTCCAAGGCCCAGACAGAACTGAGAACCTCCTTGGAAGATATAGAGAAACTGAAAAAAGATTTCAAATCTGAGAGAAGCAACTGGGATACTGAGAAAGCAGCTCTAGTGAAGAGAGGGGAGGATGCCGAAGTAGCCCTTAAGTCGGTAACTGACGAGTTATCCGGCTTAAAGCATCAAATTAACAGCATGACATCGGCCGTCTCTGGTAAGTAACAAACAATAAATTCATTTGCACCAACACTATCTCATAGTCATCTATTGGTTTACCAATAATTTGAATGACACAGGCTCCCGAAGCTCCAAGTTGGGTCCAGACTTGAGCATCAAGCTTAAGGTTGTATATACTTTGGTAGAGCAGCTATACACTGGCGCTCAACGGACGATCCGTGCTGCTATTCATAAGAAACATCTGTCCTCCCTCATCAAGGAAACACTTGAGAAGCTACCGGTGATGCCCCAAAGGATTGAAGAGTTAAAACGATCAGCCGCCAGAGCCGGCAGCATGACTGCTCTAATTTGGGCAAAGGCATGGCAAGCAGATCTTGATCTAGAAGACTTGGCTAATGGCTGCTCGAGTGATAAAGAAGATGGGTCTCCGTGCAACGCTGAAGACTTCACCAAAATAGCAAGGGAAATGCATCCAATAGTAAGAAAACTAGATGAAGATACATAATTATCCCACTAGCAAGCATTTTATGATGCTGAGAACAAGAAGGTGAAGACGTCACTTCTTCAGGAGGTGGATCTCATCCCACCAACTCGTAAGCACACCTTTGCTTCTGACATCGATGCATCAAATCTTATACATGATGAGGCTATGTTTAGAGCTTTGATTGGTGTTAACTGGGCCTCACCTGACTTCTAGCCAATGGATAATCAAGAAGAAGAAAAAGAGCAGGACAACCCGGAGGCATCAACCCGCCAAGACTAAAAGTCTGAAGTCTCATGAGCCAGCTTACCAGTTATAGCGTTTTGATGCTATGTCCCCAAAAACACTTGTCCTTTTGGGCCGTCAGATGCCTTGTAATAGGCTAGCTAAACAATTCTGATCTGTCACGCCATGGTGCGTGTATATTTGCATAATCACTGCTGATACATCATATAAAGATCCACCACTTATGCAGACTCTGCTCATCAATTTTCCCTGCACTCAAATAGATAACAAATGTGCTGGCGGTCTACCCCAGGGCGGGTCACAATACCCCACATAGAGACCACTGGTGACTAAAATAGTCCATAACCAGGGCCGGTTTATCAAAAACCTCATATAATCATAAGAAAATAAATATCATACCTGTGATATTTGTTCAAATTTTCGGTTTAACATGCACCGTGCAGTAAGTGTAACAACCCCAAAGACAGAGCACAATGCCATGTTCAATTTATGTATACCGTCGGATCATCATGCCGAATGCAGTAAGGGGCAACATCCCAAAGCTTAGAGCACAACACTCAAGCACATAATCATCATATACTGGCGACTTAAAGCCAAAACCAGGCCGGGTTAATAAAACTCTGGATAGATTCACATATGAACCATAAGGCAACATGTTGAAGGAAATATGCCCTAGAGGCAATAATAAAGTTGTTATTTATTTGCTTATATCATGATAAATGTTTATTTTTCATGCTAGAATTGTATTAACCGGAAACTTAGTACATGTGTGAATACATAGACAAAACAGAGTGTCCCTAGTATGCCTTTACTAGACTAGCTCATTGATCAAAGATGGTTATGCATGTTTCCTAGCCATAGACATGAGTTGTCATTTGATCAACGAGGTCACACCATTAGGAGAATGATGTGATGGACAAGACCCATCCGTTAGCTTAGCACTATGATAGTTTAGTTTTACTACTATTGCTTTCTTCATGACTTATACATGTTCCTATGACTATGAGATTATGCACCTTCGGAATATCGAAGGAACACCTTGTGTGCTATAAAATGTCACAATGTAACTAAATGATTATAAAGATGCTCTATAGGTGTCTCCAAAAGTGTTCGTGGTGTTGGCATAGATCAAGAATAGGATTTTTCACTCCGAGTGTTGGAGAGGTATCTCTGGCTGGGTCCTCTCGGTAATGCACATCATAATAAGCCTTGCAAGCAAATGACTAATGAGTTAGTCACGAGATGATGTATTACGGAACGAGTAAAGAGACTTGCCAGTAACGAGATTCAACTAGGTATTGAGATACCGACAATCGAATCTCGGGCAAGTAACATACCGATGATAAAGGGAACAACGTATGTTGTTATGCGGTTTGACCGATAAAGATCTTCGCAGAATATGTAGGAGCCAATATGAGCATCCAGGTTCTATTGGTTATTGATCGGAGATGAGTCTCGGTCATGTCTACATAGTTGTTGAACCCTTAGGGTCCGCACTCTTAACGTTTGATGACGATCGGTATTATGAGTTTATGTGTTTTGATGTACCGAAGGTAGTTAGGAGTCCCGGATGAGATCGGGGACATGACGAGGAGTCTCGAAATGGTTGAGACGTAAACATCGATATATTGGACGACTATATTCGGACATTGGAAATGTTCCGAGTGATTCGAGTATTTTTCGGAGTACCAGAGAGTTACCGGAATTCGCCGGGGAGTATACGGGCCTTATTGGGCTTTAGGAGAAAGAGAGAGAGGAGGCTGCGCGCCCCCCAAGTCTTAGTCCGAATTGGACTTGGGGGAGGGGCTGCGCCCCCTCCTTCCTTCTCTTCTCTTTTCCCTTTCCTTCTCTCCTACTCCTACAACTTGGAAGGGCTTCTAGTTCTACTAGGAAAAGGGGAATCCTACTCCCGATGGGAGTAGGACTACCCAGGGCGCACCATAGTAGAGCGCCGGCCCTTCCCCTCCTCCACTCATTTATATACGGGGGTGGCGGCACCCCATAGACACACAAGTTGATCAGTTGATCTCTCCCAACCGTGTGCGGTGCCCCCTCTACAGAAACACACCTCGGTCATATCGTTGTAGTTCTTAGGTGAAGCCCTGCACCGGTAGCTTCATCATCTCCGTCACCACCCCGTCGTTTCTATGCATCTGGTAGATAGATCTTGCGTGATCGTAGGAAAATTTCTAAATACTACGTTCCCCAACAATGGCATCATGAGCCAGGTCTATGCGTAGATGATATGCACGAGTAAAACACAATGAGTTGTCGGCGATAATAGTCATACTGCTTACCAGCATGTCATACTTTGGTTCGGCAGTATTGTGAGATGAATCGACCCAGACTGACATTACGCGTATGCTTACGCGAGAATGATTTCACCGTCACGAGCACTCGTTGCTTAAAGGTGACTGGCGGGTGTCTGTCACTCTCACTTTAGCTGAATCGAGTGTGGCAACGCCCGGTCTTTGTGAAGGTTAAAACATCACATACTTGACGAAAAATCGTTGTGGTTTTTGTATGCGTTGGCAAGAACGGTTCTTGCTAAGACCGTAGCATCCACGTAAAACTTGCAACAACAAATTACAGGACGTCTAACTTGTTTTTGCAGGGCATGTTGTGATGTGATATGGTCAAGACATGATGAGTTATACGTTATTGTATGAGATGATCATGTTTTGTAAAGTTATCGACAACTGGCAGGAGCCATATGGTTGTCGCTTTATTGTATGAAATACAATCGCCATGTAATCCCTTTACATTATCACTGAGCGGTAGCAATAGTCGCCGAAGCAATAGTTGGCGAGACAACAACGACGCTACGATGGAGATCAAGGTGTCGCGTCGGTGACGATGGTGATCATGACGGTGCCTTGGATATGGAGATCAAAGGCACAAGATGACGATGGCCATATCATATCACTTATATTGATTGCATGTGATGTTTTTCTTTTATGCATCTTATTTTGCTTAGATCGACGGTAGCATTATAAGATGATCTCTCACTAAATTTCAAGGTATAAGTGTGTTGGGGAACGTAGCAGAATTCAAAAAATTTCCTACGCATCACCAAGATCAATCTAAGGAGTCACCTAGCAACGAGCATAATGGAGTGCATCTACATACCCTTTGTAGATCACGAGCGGAAGCGTTCGAAGGAACGTGGATGAAGTAGTTGTACTCTTCGCGATCCTCGTCACCGATGATGCCAGCGCCGAACGGACGGCACCTCCGCGTTCAACACACGTATGGTACAGTGACGTCTCCTCCTTCTTGATCCAGCAAGGGGGAAGGAGAGGTTGACGGAGATCCAGCAGCACGACGGCGTGGTGGTGGATGCAACAGGAAAACCTGCCGCGCTTCGCCGGCGCCCTGCGAGAGGAGTAGGAAGTGTGACGGGAGGGGGGAGAGGCGCAAGAGGCTTGGGTGCGGCTGCCCTCTCCCCCCCACTATATATAGGGGCCGGGGGGGCGCCGGCCCTGGGAGATCAGATCTCCAAGGGGGGGCGGCGGCCAGGGGGGTATACTTGCCCCCCAAGGCATAGGAGGCGCCCCCTCCCCGTAGGGTTTCAACCCAAGGCGCATGGAGGGGGGGCCCATGTGGTGCGCCAGCCCACCAGGGGCTGGCCCCTTCCCCTTTGCGGCCTAGGGTACCCACCGGGATGGGTGGCCCCACCCGGTGGACCCCCGGGACCCCTCCGGTGGTCCCGGGACACTCCCGGTGACCCCCGGAGTTCACCCGATGGCCTAAACTGGACTTCCTATATATCATTCTTTACCTCCCGACCATTCCGGAACTCCTCGTGACGTCCGGGATCTCATCCGGGACTCCGAACAATATTCGGGTTTCCACGTGCATGTATCTCTACAACCCTAGCGTCACCGAACCTTAAGTGTGTAGTCCCTATGGGTTCGGGAGACACGCAAACATGATCGAGACGACTCTCCGGTCAATAACCAACAGTGGGATCTGGATACCCATGTTGGTTCCCACGTGTTCCTGGATGATCTCATCGGATGAACCACTGTGTCAAGGATTCACTCAATCCAGTATGTTATTCCCTTTGTCTATCGGTACGGTACTTGCCCGAGATTCGATCGTCGGTATGCCCGATACCTTGTTCAATCTCGTCATGGCAAGTCTCTTTACTCGTTCCGTAATCCATCATCCCGTGACTAACTCTTTAGTCACTTTGAGCTCATTATGATGATGTCTTACCGAGTGGGCCTAGAGGTACCTCTTGTCATACAGAGTGACAATATCCCAGTCTCGGTTCGTACAAACTCAACAGACACTTTCGGAGATACCCGTTGAGTACCTTTATAGCCACCCAGTTACGTTGTGACGTTTGGCACACCCAAAGTATTCCTACAGTATCCGGGAGTTGCACAACCTCATGGTCTAAGGAATAAATACTTGACACCGGAAAAGCCTAAGCATTACGAACTATACTATCTCGTGCTAGGATCAGGATTGGGTCTTGTCCATCACATCATTCTCCTAATGATGTGATCCCATTATCAATGACATCCAATGTCCATGGTCAGGAAACCGTGACCATCTGTTGATCAACGAGCTAGTAAGTAGAGGCTTACCAGGGACATGTTGTGGTCTATATATTCACACATGTATCGATGTTTCCGTACAATACAGTTCAAGCATGAATAAAAGACAATTATCATGAACGAGGAAATATAATAATACTTTTATTATTACCTCTAGGGCATATTTCCAATAGTCTCCCACTTGCACTAGAGTCAATAATCTAGTTACATTGTGATGAATCGAACACCCATAGAGTTCTGGTGTTGATCATGATTTGCCCGTGGAAGAGGTTTAGTCAACGGGTCTGCAACATTCAGATGCGTATGCACTTTACAAATATCTATGTCTCCATCTTGAACATAATTCCGGATGGAGTTGAAACGGCGCTTGATGTGCTTGGTCTTCTTGTGAAACCTGGGCTCCTTGGTAATGGCAATAGCTCCAGTGTTGTCACAGAAGAGAGTCATCGGGCTTGACGCGCTTGGAATGACTCCTAGGTCGGTGATGAACTCCTTCATCCAGACTCCTTCTTGCGCTGCTTCGCAAGCAGCTATGTACTCCGCTTCACATGTAGAATGCGCCACGACGCTCTGCTTGCAACTGCACCAGCTGACTGCTCCACCATTCAAAATATACACGTATCCGGTTTGTGACTTTGAGTCATCCAGATCTGTGTCGAAGCTAGCATCGACGTAACCCTTTACGACGAGCTCTTCATCACCTCCATAAACGAGGAACATATCGTTAGTCCTTTTCAGGTAATTCAGGATGTTCTTGACCGCTGTCCAGTGTTCCATACCGGGATCACTTTGGTACCTCCATACCAAACTTATGGCAAGGTTCACATCAGGTCTGGTACACAGCATGGCATACATGATAGAACCTATGGTTGAGGCATAGGGAATGACACTCATCTTTTCTCTATCTTCTGCCGTGGTTGGGGACTGAGCCTTGCTCAATCTCATACCTTGCAAAACAGGCAAGAACCCCTTCTTGGACTGATCCATATTGAACTTCTTCAATATCTTGTCAAGGTATGTGCTTTGTGAAAGACCAATGAGGCGTCTTGATCTATCTCTATAGATCTTGATGCCTAATATGTAAGCAGCTTCTCCAAGGTCCTTCATTGAAAAACTCAAGTAGGCCTTTATACTTTCTAAGAATTCTATATCATTTCCCATTAGCAATATGTCATCCACATATAATATGAGAAATGCTACAGAGCTCCCACTCACTTTCTTCTAGATACAGGCTTCTCCCCAAGTCTGTATAAAGCCAAACGCTTTGATCACATCATTAAAGCAAATATTCCAACTCCGAGATGCTTGCACCAGCCCGTAGATCGAGCGCTGGAGCTTGCATACCTTGTCAGCATTCTCTGGATCGACAAAACCTTCCGGCTATATCATGTACAGCTCTTCCTTAAGGAAGGAATTAAGGAATGCCGTTTTGACGTCCATTTGCCATATCTCATAGTCATAGAATGCGGCAATTGCTAACATGATTCGGACGGACTTTAGCATCGCTACGGGAGAGAAAGTCTCGTCGTAGTCAATCCCTTGAACTTGTCGATAACCCTTAGCGACAAGCCGAGCCTTATAGATGGTCACATTACCATCCGCGTCTGTCTTCTTAAATATCCATTTATTTTCTATGGCGTGCCTATCATCAGGAAAGTCCACCAAAGTCCATTCTTTGTTTTAATACATGGATTCTATCTTGGATTTCATGGCTCCAAGCCATTTATTGGAATCTGGGCCCGCCATCTCTTTTTTATAGTTCGAAGGTTCACCGTTGTCTAACAACATGATTTCCATGACAGGGTTGCCGTACCACTCTGGTGCGGAACGTGTCCTCGTGGACCTTTGAAGTTCAGCAGTAACTTGATCTGTTTCTTCATGATCATCATCATTAACTTCCTCTCTTGTCGGTGCAGGCACCTCAGGAACAATTTCCTTCGCTGCGCTACTTTCCGGTTCGGGAGGGGTGACTATCACCTCATCAATTTCTACTTTCCTCCCACTCACTTCTTTCGAGAGAAACTCTTTCTCCAGAAAGGATCCATTCTTGGCAACAAATACCTTGCCTTCGGATCTGTGGTAGAAGGTATACCCAATCGTTTCCTTTGGGTATCCTATGAAGACGCATTTTTCCGATTTGTGTTCGAGCTTTTCAGGTTGAAGTTTCTTGACATAAGCATCGCAACCCCAAACTTTTAGAAACGACAACTTAGGTTTCTTGCCAAACCAAAGTTCATACGGTGTCGTCTCAACGGATTTCGACGGAGCCCTATTTAAAGTGAATGCGGCAGTCTCTAAATCATAACCCCAAAAATATAGCGATAAATCGGTGAGAGACATCATAGATCGCACCATGTCCAACAGGGTACGATTTCGACGTTCGGACACACCGTTACGCTGAGGTGTTCCGGGCGGTGTCAACTGTGAAACAATTCCACAGTTCCTTAGGTGCGTGCCAAATTCATGACTTAAATATTCACCCCCACGATCCGATTGCAAGAACTTTATTTTTCTGTCACGTTGATTCTCAACCTCATTCTGAAATTCCTTGAACTTTTCAAAGGTCTCATACTTGTGCTTCATCAAATAGATATACCCATATCTACTTAAGTCATCTGTGAGGGTGAGAACATAACGATAGCCTCCGCGAGCCTCAACACTCATTGAACCGCACACATCGGTATGTATGATTTCCAACAAGTTGGTTGCTTGCTCCATTGTTCCGGAGAACGGAGTCTTGGTCATCTTTCCCAAGAGGCATGGTTCACACATGTCAAATGATTCATAATCAAGAGACTCCAGAAGTCCATCTGCATGAAGCTTCTTCATACGTTTGACACCAATATGACCAAGGCGGCAGTGCCACAGGTATGTGGGACTATCATTGTCAACTTTACATCTTTTGGCATTCACACTATGAATATGTGTATCATCACGTTCGAGATTCATCAAAAATAAACCATTGACCAGCAGGGCATGACCATAAAACATATCTCTCAAATAAATGGAACAACCATTATTCTCGGATTTAAATGAGTAGCCATCTCGCATCAAACGAGATCCAGATACAATGTTCATGCTCAAAGCTAGTACTAAATAACAATTATTAAGGTTTAAAACTAATCCCGAGGGTAGATGTAGAGGCAGCATGCCGACGGCGATCACATCGACCTTGGAACCATTGCCGACGCGCATCGTCACCTCGTCCTTCGCCAGTCTCCGCTTATTCCGCAGCTCTTGCTTTGAGTTACAAATGTGAGCAACTGCACCGGTATCAAATACCCAGGAGCTACTACGAGCGCTGGTAAGGTACACATCAATAACATGTATATCATATATACCTTTGACGTTGCCGGCCTTCTTGTCTGCTAAGTATTTGGGGCAGTTCCGCTTCCAGTGACCCGTTCCCTTGCAATGAAAACACTCAGTTTTAGGCTTGGGTCCATTCTTTGGCTTCTTCCCGGCAACTGGCTTACCGGGCGCGACAACTCCTTTGCCGTCTTTCTTGAAGTTCTTCTTACCCTTGCCTTTCTTGAACTTAGTGGTTTTATTGACCATCAACACTTGATGTTCTTTCTTGATATCCACCTCCGCTGATTTCAGCATCGAATACACCTCGGGAATGGACCTCTCCATCCCATGCATATTGAAATTTAACACGAAGCTCTTGTAGCTAGGTGGGAGCGACTGAAGGATTCTGTCAACGACCGCTTCGTCTGGGAGATTCATTCCCAACTGAGACAAGCGGTTGTGCAACCCAGACAACTTGAGTATGTGCTCGCTGACAGAACTATTCTCCTCCATCTTACAACTGTAGAATGCGTCAGAGACGTCATATCTCTCGACTCGGGCATGAGCTTGGAAAACCATTTTCAGCTCTTGGAACATCTCATATGCTCCGTGGTGCTCAAAACGCTTTTGGAGCCCTGACTCTAAGCTGTAAAGCATGCCGCACTGAACCAGGGAGTAATCATCACAACGCGACTGCCAGGCGTTCATAACGTCTTGGGTCGCCAGGAGAACGGGTGCATCACCTAGCGGTGCTTCAAGGACATATGATCTCTTGGCAGCTATGAGGATAATCCTCAGGTTACGGACCCAATCCGTATAGTTGCTACCATCGTCTTTCAGCTTGGTTTTCTCTAGGAACGCGTTCAAGTTGAGGGCAACTTGAGCATGGCCCATTTGATGTACAAGACATATTGTAAAGATTTTTAGACTAAGTTCATGACAATTAAGTTCTTCTAATCAAATTTTAAAGAACTCCCACTCAGATTGACATCTCTCTAGTCATCTAAGTGATACATGATCCGAATCGACTAGCCCGTGTCCGATCATCACGTGAGACGGACTAGTCATCAACGATGAACATCTTCATGTTGATCGTATCTTCTATACGACTCATGTTCGACCTTTCGGTACATGCTAGGCTCGTCAAGTGAACCCTAAGTGTATTGCGTGTGTAAATCTGGCTTACACCCGTCGTATGAGAACGTTAGAGCCTATCACACCCGATCATTGATACGTCCAAAACGTATCTATAATTTCTGCTTGCTCCATGCCACTTGTGGGTGATATTGCTATGATATTTATACACTTCCATACACTTTTGATCATATTTGGACTAACCTACTAATCCAGTGCACCCTAGTGCTAGTTTCTGTTTTCGGCTGTTTTTGTATTTCAGGTTTTCACATTACGAGGACTGCCAGGAAAAATCCAGAAAAATTATATAAAAAATCAGCGTTCCAGAACCTACCTTGCGCCCGAAGGACAGCCGGGGGGGGGGGGG
>LR738714.1:781106806-781153759 GCA_902687465.1 Secale cereale
CAGGGCTCCAGGCGCCCTGGCGGCGCGCCCCCCCTGGGCCGCGCCGGGGGGGCGCCTGGGCCCCCCGAGCCTCGTCTGGTGCCCCCCTTTGGCATATATTTAGAGCGTCCTTCGAAACCCTCGGGACGGGGACTCTTTTTCGCGATCTCATCTCTATTCCGCCGCCGCCGCCGCTTCCAAGATCGGGAGCACCAGGAGAACTCTTCCCGGCACCCTGCCGGAGAGGAGGATCACCATCGGGAGCCTCTCCACCACCATGGATGCCTCCCGGATGAGTTGTGAGTAGTCTCCCTTGGACCATGAGTCCATGACCAGTAGCTATGTGATGTTCTCCTCCCGTTCTTGTGCTTCACTAATTAGTCCTCGTGAGCTACCCTACATGATCGAGGCACATATGTAATCCTTATGTTGTTGCTATGTTGAGTTTGCTCGGATCCGATGGATTATGAGATTATGTTCAGATTGTTCTTGAGTAATATATTTGATCTACCTCTTTTATATTTATGTTCATAAGTAATTCTTGCATGTTCTCCGTTGTTATTTATTGCTTTGGCCAAGTAGTAGGTAGTGACTCCAAGAGGGAACGTTATGCTCGATTGTGGGTTCATGCCCCTCGATGACTAGCTTGAGTGAAAGAAACATGAGTCTAGGGGATGTTCTGTTGCCACAAGGGGGAAAACAACGGTGCTTGTGCCCGCGGGTGCAAGGATTGTTTACTTTACGCAAAGTTCTTTTAATGTAGTTGTCTGTTGCTTTGAGTTTGCACTATGGGTGGGGCTCGCAACTTAATACCAGCAAGATGTTCTGGATAGATATCTCAAGGTGGATGATTAGTAGTAGATATTGATGGATTTCGGTCTACTTACTTTGGCGTACCGCCCATGCTTTGAACCTCAACCTTTCTTGCAATGTAGTCAGCATTGGTTTGCGCTCGTGGTCCTATCAATTGCCCAGCTGTAATTCGTTTACCTCACATAGCTGTTTTATCGTCTTTTGGGAGAGAGACATCACTAGTGAACATCATGAGACTCCGGTCCATATTACCATCATTGATCACATCCGCTATTTACTTTTCGTTATTATTTACTATTGCAAACATTATCTATCACTACTATCATTTGCGTTTAACCCTTTGTGAACTACAAGGTCGGAGGGATTGACAACCTCTCTGTACTCGTTAGGAGCAAAGTTATTTGTATCTGTGTGCAGGTCCACGTTGATTGCTAATATCTGGCGCCGTTAGCAGTTGACATCTACTTGTTGAACCTAGGAGTCTCTGGGGATTCGATCCTTGGCATCTTTTGCTAAGGGAAAAACTTCCACAACACTGCATCTCACACCTTCCACTTGGGGTAACCAACGAGGGGTTAGAGGCCCATCAAGGAGTTTTTCTGGCGCCGTTGCCGGGGACTCCACTATTCAGGATAGGGGAGTTGCATGCTATCTTTTACCTTTGATTTTCAGTCTTGTTAGTTTACCTTTCATTTTTGCTTTAGTACCTTTTATTGAAAATCACAAAAATAGTTATCTTGCTTGCTTGCTACCATGGGTTCTACCAAAAACACTAAATGGGAGGAGTACACCCCTTCTTCCATTACCCCAATTACCACTGTCGGGATCTACAAAAGTAATAAACCTTGTGATTATATTAGTCTTGATGGAGGGTTATGCCCATGGCATGGTCTTCCAGGAAAAGAGTATGAGCCTCAGTTTAAAATTGCTCCTAAGCTTCCCCAAATTTTGGAAGACGTTCAAACTCTTAAAATAGAGAGCGATTCAAACAAAGAGGATGACACTACAATTCTGTCCAATAATGATAAAATTGATTTTGATAATTGTAGTATTTCATAAGTTGTCACCTTTCTACAAGGAATGGACGAAGATCCCCACACTAGCACGCTTAACCTTGCCTTCACAGAGCATATCACTAATGCTCTCATCAAAGCTAGGGAGGAGAAACTTAGAGTAGAAGCCTCCATACCTAGGAAGCTAGAGGATGGTTGGGATCCTATGATTAATATTAAGATAAACAACTTCTCATGCTATGCTTTATGTGATATTGTAGCTAGTACTTCCATTATGCCCAAAAGACTATATGATATGCTTAAATTGAAACCTTTTGATTCTTGTTCTTTTGGTGATTTTCTCGTTGATTCTTCCATAAAGAAACCTTTGGGGAGGATCGACGACGTTCTTATCGTTGTCAATGACAATTACGTTCCCGTTGATTTCACTATTATGGATATTGAATGTGATCCTTCATGTCAAATTATTTTGGGACGTCCCTTTTTACGCACCGTTGGTGCTATCATTGACATGAAAGAGGGTAATATAAAATTTCAGTTTCCTCTCAAGAAAGGGATGGAACACTTCCCTCGAAAGAAGATCAAGTTACCTTTTGAGTCCGTTGTACGGGCTAGCTATTCTTTTACTCTTGATAAAACTTGATCTCTATGCATTATGCCTAGCTTAAAGGCATAAAAGAAAGCGCTTTTGGGAGGCAGCCCACATGAATAAATTTTTTGCTTTTGTTGTGTCTTGATGTTGTTTACTGCTGTAGCATCATCATTGTATCTTTGCTTTTCATATTTGTGCCAAGTATAGCCTCTGATTGCTAGAAAGTTCAAAAGTTGTGAGGTGCTGTCCAGGAAACAGATTCTGTCCTTGGATAGAAAAATTCGTATAAAATCACCAGATCATCTTTTTCGTCTGAATTTTTTCGACAGCGTTCTCTATATAATTGTCTTTCGTGCGTCTATTCTGAGTTTTTTTATTTGAGTTGCAGAAGTGCCCCGAACAAATCATTTACTACCTGCTGTTCTGTTTTTCACAGATTCTGTCCTGTTTTGCCTTTCCTTCATTTTGCAAACCAAGAGCTTGCTTTTTATTTGCAAAAACCTTTTGGCAATCTTGAGAAACAGATATCTTTATTTCCAGCAAGGTGCAATTACTTTATTAAGGGTACTAACCTCGCTAATCAGATTATGATGAGTTATGAATGAAGGGAGTTTTCAAGTGTGCGAGGGAAGATGATAAAGAGATTCAGGAGTGTCAAGCGCTCAAGCTTGGGGATGCCCCCGTGCGGCCCCAAGAAATATTCAAGGAGACTCAAGCGTCTAAGCTTGGGGATGCCCCCGTGCATCCCCTTCTCCATCAACATTATCAGTTTGTTTTTCGTTCCACTATATTTTTATCACTTCATGTGTTATGTGCTATGCTTGGAGCGTCTTGCTTTTAGTTTTCTTTTTAGTTTTTCATAACGAGTCTGTCGGGGGAAACTGTCCTCCCACGAGCACCTATGGGACCGGAGCCCCTTCTACGTTGCGGTAATGGAGCGGAGGGAGCACGGAGAGCAGATCGAGGAGGGCACGCGGGCAGTTTTACCCAGGTTCGGGTCGCGCGGACACGTAAAACCCTACTCCTGCTTAGGTTGTATTAAGCTCTTGGGCTCGGGAGCTTGAAGATCTACAGTACTAGCTACGCCGAGCGAGAGAGTTGTCTAGGTTTCGAACCTCCTCTACGTTGTGCATGGGCCTCCTTTTATAGCTCAAAAGGGGTCACCGAGAGGTGTCAACGTAGAGGAGGGTAAAAGTGTAAATTTGGTGGTAGTTGAAACAGTGCATGAACAGTGGTCTTCACCTAACTTTGACAGTGGGGGACAAGGGCATTAAATGCCCGTCGCCGACGCCCCCAAAAGCGTCCGTCCATGCTTCTCCGTTCGCCACGGCGGTAGCCTCGTCACCGTGGCTTGCCACCGTGTCCCCCAGGCTGCACATCCGTCTGCCACGTGCCCCTAGAAGGGCCCCAGGGCGACGCGTGGGATGATGAGCTGGAGCGCGGGCACACAACGTAGGTTTCCCCGGCAAGCACCTTGCCGGGGTCGTGATCTTGCCGGGCCCGGAAGCTTGTCGCTCTCCGGGTCCTGCCGGGGCGCATGACGCGTCGAGACATCTCTTGAGGTATGTGTTCCTTGGCCTTCCTGGCAAGCTCCTCTTGCCAGGGTCTTGTGCTAAAGTGATAACCTTGAGCCTGGCGCGGCCTTCCCGGCAAGCTCCTCTTGCCGGGGCCTTGATCTTCTGACTTGTATACTTCGTTCTTGAATGGCTTCATAGGGACCAGAATGGTTCTTGGCGAGCACGTAGTAAGCCCTGCCACGGGAAGCTGCTACTGCCCGTGCACAAGTTGGGGTACTAAGGTACCCCTATCTTAGTACACCGACAGGAGCCCCCGGGCCTAGGCCACACACGTTGCCGAGCGCTGTTGGGCCAGGCCCAAGACAGTGCATGGGCACACGCGGCCCACGGCAAGCCGTATCCCCTTCCGTATCCGCCGCATCCCTCCCTAACGGCACACGTCGATTGCGACGTCGTGGGAGAGATCGTGGCCTGTTCTTTAATGGGAAATGCGGAACGTCCCCCACTTCCCCCTTAAAAGCAGAGGAAGCAGGGGCAGTTCCCTCCATCGTCTTCATTGCGCCTTGATTCTCCAGAAACCCCCGTCGCCCTCTGCCTCCCCTCAGTTCGACAGAGAGCCAAGCCCCTCCCTTCCTCCGCCGTCTCCCGCATCCGCGGCACCGTCGACCTCCTCGCCTCTTTCCTCGCCGCCCCCGCCATGGCTCAGAAGAGCGACAAGGCGAAGAGTGACAAGGCCAAGAAGGAGAAGTCCGAGCAGGCGGCGAAGCTGGCAGCCCTGCGGAAGAAGTGCGTGGTCTTCGCGCGGAGGCTTGGCGCGAGGGAGCTGCGGAACAAATACTATTTGTTCTGGGCGAGGGAGACACAATCTCATCCCCGCACCAGAGTCTTCCCCGCCGTCGCCGCCGACATGTTCCCCGGCGGGTACTTTTACTTTGCCGCATTCTTCCATTGTGGTCTGTGCCCTCCGTACTCGGAGTTCTTTTGCGATGTAATGAATACGTATGGCCTCCACCTCCTAGATTTCACCCCCAACGCCATCCTTACGATGGCCGTTTTTGCACATCTGTGCGAAAACTATGTTGGGGTCCATCCAAATGTAGCTCTTTTCCGCCACTTCTTTATGCCTAGAGTAGAGTCCGGAGCCCCGCTTTCCGGCGGCATCTCCTGGATCTTCAGGCTGAACAAGAAGGACGCGTACTTGAAGGGAGAGCTTCGCGGCAAGTGGGAGGAGTGGAGAGCCGATTGGTGTTGGATGCTGGAAGACAAGGCTGAGCCCTTTACCTCGCCGCGCAAGACTGCCATAGTGCGCGGCAGGGATTGGAGTGAATTGGCCCCGGAGGACAGCAAGCTTCAGATCGCCCTCATCAGGATCATTCGTCTCCGGGTCGCCAATCTGACTGTTGGAGAAGTTGGGGCAGATTTCCTCCGCCGCCGCATCGCCCCTTTACAAGAAAGGAAGAGGCCCGCCTGGGAATTCGGCAATGCGGCAGACATCATGAGGCTGCGCCCTGGATTGAACTACAACTTCACCGTCTTGGAGTTGAAGGGGATGGTTCGAGAGCTCTTCAAGCATGACCCCGCCCACCCGTAGTGGTTCAGACCTTCCCGGGGAGTGGTGCCGCTGTGCAACAGCACTGCCCGCCATTCCATACGCGCGATGATGCCCGAGTGCGACTCCCATGGCGTTGTCCCCACTTGGCTGGAGCCTCCACCGGAGACCGTGCTGAGCTTCTTCGACAACTTGGTCGAGAAGCCCCGCAACGACGAGGAGAAGAAGGGCCTCACCCGGGATACTACTGGCCGGGATGTAGCTTATATCGCCTCCAGGATGGAGGAGGCCGCCGCAGCTGCGGCTGCGGGCGAATTTGGATACACTTTGGATGAGGCAGAGGCAGCGGACGCATTGAGTCAAGCAGAGGAGGCGGAAATCCTCAAGCTACTGAAGATTGCGCCCGAGGAGTTTGCCGGGGAGCCTTCCATGAAGCTTGCCGGGACGAGCGAGGTTGCCGGGGGGAGCGAGGCCGCCGGGCACGGCACTGAGTCCAGCGGGCCTGCCGAGGAGGAGGAGGACGCCGAGGCTGGAGATTCTGATGAAGACTCCGGTGGATCTCTGAATCTTGAGACGATGCCTCCTCATCCTCGGAGAACTCTCCGCCCCCGCCAAGCCCTCCGCAGCAACCGAAGAAGCGCCTCCGCAAGGCAGCTGAGACGGCGAGGCCACAGGCGCCTCGACAGCAGCCGGCGCGCCGTGCGACACGCGCCACCAAGACGAGCGAAGTCGTCAAGGAGGCGCCCCGTGCTCGAGCGCCAAGCGGAGGGGGATCTTCCCGGAGCGGAACGGGTGCTCCTTCTGCCCCTCGGTCCTCGGCGACGACGGGGGCCGGGTCTTCACAGCCCACAGCCCCGGAGACCGCCAAGCGCCCGAGGGAGCCTTCTCCTCCTGCTCCTCGCGCGGAAGCGCACCAGGCGGAGTTTGACTTCTCCGCCCTCTGCTCCGACGAAGAGGAAGAGGAGTAAGTACTTGCAATTCTTTTAGTTTCTTTGTTTTTGTCTTGATTTTCCTTGCTTGGTTCTGATCTTGCTTTTGTTTTGCTTCGCAGGACCTTGACCCAGTGGATGGCGAAGAGGGCCAAGATCCCAGTGGTCAATATCGACGACGATGAGCCCGTCGCGGCGACGAGCGACGCGCCGGCGACGAGCTTGCCGGATCAGCCTGCTGCTCCGAGGAGCAGCCCCCAGCGCAGCCCCCAGCGTAAGTCTAGTATTTATCTTTCCGCTTGACAGGTGTGCTTGAGGTTATCATCTTGATTGACGTCTTGTTGTCTTGTGCAGAAGTGGAGCCGCAGCCATAGGAGCGCCAAGAGGTCGCCCCCGACGAGCCACTTGCTCCACCCTCCCCGCCAAGGGTGAACTCCCCGGCAAGGGAGAATGCTCCGCCAAGGACGGGCACTCCGCCAAGGGCGAGTTCCCCGCCAAGGGTGAGCAGCCCGACAAGGGTGAGCACCCCGCCAAGGGAGGGCGCGGGCGGCCCTCCGCCAGCAGGGGCCACTACTCCGCCACCAAGGGAGGGCGCGGTCCGGGCCGCTTCATCCCACGATGCCGCCGAATCAAGATTGGACTAGTGACGGTAAGAAAATTGAGCAAACTCAACGCCCATGATTTGTTTGTGTTCTACTAGTGCAAGATGCTATGCAAAGACCTAGCTCAGATGCCACTGTTGGGGAACGTAGCAGAATTCAAAAAAATTCCTACGCATCACCAAGATCAATCTAAGGAGTCACCTAGCAACGAGCATAATGGAGTGCATCTACATACCGTTTGTAGATCACGAGCGGAAGCGTTCGAAGGAACATGGATGAAGTAGTCGTACTCTTCACGATCCTCGTCACCGATGATCCCAGCGCCGAACGGACGGAACCTCCGCGTTCAACACACGTACGGTACAGCGACGTCTCCTCCTTCTTGATCCAGCAAGGGGGTAGGAGAGGTTGACGGAGATCCAGCAGCACGACGGCGTGGTGGTGGATGAAACAGGAAAACCTGCTGGGCTTCGCCGGCGCCCTGCGAGAGGAGTAGGAAGTGTGACGGGAGGGGGTGAGAGGCGCCAGAGGCTTGGGTGCGGCTGCCCTCTCCCCCCCCACTATATATAGGGGCCAGGGGGCGGCGCCGGCCCTGGGAGATCAGATCTCCAAGGGGGGGGGGGCGGCCAGGGGGGTATACTTGCCCCCCAAGGCATAGGAGGCGCCCCCTCCCCCTAGGGTTTCAACCCTAGGCGCATGGAGGGGGGCCCATGTGGTGCGCCAGCCCACCAGGGGCTGGCCCCTTCCCCTTTGCGGCTTAGGGGACCCACCGGGATGGGTGGCCCCACCCGGTGGACCCCCGGGACCCCTCCGGTGGTCCCGGGACACTCCCGGTGACCCCCGGAGTTCACCCGATGGCCGAAACTGGACTTCCTATATGTCATTCTTTACCTGCCGACCATTCCGGAACTCCTCGTGACGTCCGGGATCTCATCCGATACTCCGAACAACAACAACATTCGGGTTTCCACGTGCATGTATCTCTACAACCCTAGCGTCACCGAACCTTAAGTGTGTAGACCCTACGGGTTCGGGAGACACGCAGACATGACCGAGATGACTCTCTGGTCAATAACCAACAGCGGGATCTCGATACCCATGTTGGTTCCCACGTGTTCCTCGATGATCTCATCGGATGAATCACTATGTCAAGGATTCACTCAATCACGTATGTTATTCCCTTTGTCTATCGGTACGGTACTTGCCCGAGATTCGATCGTCGGTATGCCCGATACCTTGTTAAATCTCGTCATGGCAAGTCTCTTTACTTGTTCTGTAATCCATCATCCCGTGACTAACTCTTTAGTCACTTTGAGCTCATTATGATGATGTCTTACCGAGTGGGCCCAGAGGTACCTCTCCGTCATACAGAGTGACAATATCCCAGTCTCGGTTCGTACCAACTCAACAGACACTTTCGGAGATACCCGTTGCGTACCTTTATAGCCACCTAGTTACGTTGTGCCGTTTGGCACACCCAAAGTATTCTTACGGTATCCGAGAGTTGCACAACCTCATGGTCTAAGGAATAAATACTTGACACCGGAAAAGCTTAAGCATTACGAACTATACGATCTCGTGCTAGGCTCAGGATTGGGTCTTGTCCATCACATCATTTTCCTAATGATGTGATCCCGTTATCAATGACATCCAATGTCCATGGTCAGGAAACCGTGACCATCTGTTGATCAACGAGCTAGTAACTAGAGGCTTACCAGGGACATGTTGTGGTCTATATATTCACACATGTATCGCTGTTTCCGCACAATACAATTCAAGCATGAATAACAGACAATTATCATGAACGAGGAAATATAATAATACTTTTATTATTGCCTCTAGAACATATTTCCAACAAAGTGTTCTATCTGAGTATGCAGAGTTGCGAACGTTCATCGTGCCGAGACACCACGTGATGATCGGGTGTGATAAGCTCTACGTTCACATACAACGGGTGTAAGCCAGTTTTGCACACATAGAATACTCACGGTAAACTTGACGAGCCTAGCATATGCAGATATGGCCTCGGAACACTGGAGACCGAAAGGTCGAGCATGAATCATATAGTAGATACGATCAACATAAGATGTTCACCACTGAAACTACTTCATCTCACGTGATTAGCGGACATGGTTTAGTTGAGATGGTTCACGTGATCACTCAGATGATTAGAGAGATGTCTGTCTAAGTGTGAGTTCATAAGTAATATGATTAATTGAACTTTAATTTATCATGAACATAGTCCTGATAGTATTTGCAAATTATGTTGTAGATCAATAGCTTGTGTTAAAGCTCCCCTATGTTTTTGATATGTTCCTAGAGAAAAACTAAGTTGAAAGATGTTAGTAGCAATGATGCGGACTAGGTCCGTGATCTGAGGATTATCCTCATTGCTGCACATAAGTATTATGTCCTTGATGCACCGCTAGGTGACAAATCTATTGCAGGATCAGGAGTAGACGATATGAACGTTTGACAAGCTCGGTATGTTGATTACTTGATAGTTTAGTTGATACATCTCCAACGTATCTACTGTTCCAAACCCTTTTGCCCTTGTTTCGGACTTTAACTTGCATGATTTGAATGGAACTAACCCGTACTGACGCTGTTTTCAGCAGAATTGCCATGGTGTTGTTTTTGTGCAGAAATAAAAAGTTCTCGGAACGACCTGAAAATCCACGGAGAATTATTTTGGAAAATATAAAAAATACCTGCAAGAAGATCCAGACCAGGGGGCCCACGTCCTGTCGAAGAGGGTGGGGGCACACCCCCTGCCTCGTGGGCCCCCTAGTGCTCCACCGACGTATCCCCATATCCTATATATTTAATTTCGAGGAGAAAAAAATCAGAGTGGGAGAATTATCATGTTTTACGATACGGAGCCACCGCCAAGCGCTAATCTCTCTCGGGGAGGGCTGATCTGGAGGCCGTTCGAGGCTTCGGAGAGTGGAGATTGTTGCCATCATCATCATCAACCTTCCTCCATCACCAATTCCATGATGCTCACCGCCATGCATGGGAAATTCCATCGTAGGCTTGCTGGATGGTGATGGGTTGGATGGGATCTATCATGTAATTGAGTTAGTTTTATTAGTGTTTGATCCCTAGTATACACTATGTTCTGAGATTGATGTTGCTATGACTTTTCTATGCTTAATGCTTGTCACTAGGGCCCGAGTGCCATGATTTCAGATCTGAACCTATTATGTTTTCATGAATATATGTGTGTTCTTGATCCTATCTTGCAAGTCTATAGTCACCTAATATGTGTTATGATCCGGCAACCCCGAAGTGGCAATAATCGGGACCACTCCCAGTGATGACCTTAGTTTGAGGAGTTCATGTATTCACTATGTGTTAATGCTTTAGTCCGGTACTCTATTTAAAGGAGGCCTTAATATCCCTTAGTTTCCAATAGGACCCCGCTGCCACGGGAGGGTAGGACAAAAGATGTCATGCAAGTTATTTTCCATAAGCACGTATGACTATATTCGGAATACATGCCTACATTGCATTGATGAACTGGAGCTAGTTTTGTGTCACCCTAGGTTATAAATTCTACATGATGAATTGCATCTGACATAATTTCCCATCACCGATCCAATGCATGCGAGCTTTTCACATATTGCTTGTTGCTTATTTACTTTTCCGTTGCTACTATCAAAAAAACTACAAAAACACTACCGTTACTTTTATTGCTGCTACTGCCACTATCATATTACTATGCTACTAAACTATCTTGCTGCAGATACTAAGTTTCCAGGTGTGGTTGAATTGAAAACTCAGCTCCTAATACTTAAGAGTATTCTTTGCCTCCCCTTGTGTCGAATCAACAAATTTGGGTTGAATACTTTACCCTCGAAAATTGTTGCGATCCCCTACAATTGTGGGTTATCAAGAGTATTTTCTGGCGCCATTGCCGGGGAGCATAGCTATATTCTCTAAGTCACTTGAGATTTATATCTGTTGATCATTACGAAGAATTTGAAGGACTCAAAAACTAAGATCTTATCCTCAACTACGAGGGGGAAAGGAACTGCCATCTGGCTTTCCACTTGATTCACCCTCTGTTATGAGTAAACTTGCGACACCTACTCCTACTATTGAATCTGATATGTCATATGTTCTTGGTGATGCCACTTCTGCTATGTATGATAAAACTACTTCTATGCCTGATACTGTGCCACTAGGTGAATTTCTAGATGAACAAATTGCTAAGGTTAGGGAGAATTCAAATATTGAAACTGATAATATTTATGAAAGTGATGATGACGCTTCTTCCAATGGATATGAATTGCCTGTTGTTCCTGAGGGTTATGTTATGGATGAAGAAACTGCTAGAGACCTTCTTGCTTGCAACGATAGATATGATCTTAAGAAATTATTAGCTAAGCTGAAAGAAAAGTCCTTAGATGCTAGAATGAAACATGACCCTGCTTTTGCTACTTCACCTATATGTGTTACTAATAAGGATTATGAATTCTCTGTTGATCTTGAGTTAATTACTTTGGTTGAATCTGATCCTTTCCATGGCTATGAATTGAAACTGTTGTGGCACATCTTATTAAGTTGAATGATATAGCCACCCTGTTTACCAACGATGAAAAGATTCGTTACTACTATATCCTTAAGTTATTTCCTTTCTCGTTAAAGGCTGATGCTAAGACTTGGTTTAATTCTATTCACCCTGGGTGTGTGCGTAGTCCCCAGAATATGATGTATTACTTCTCTGCTAAATATTTTCCAGCTCATAAGAAACAAGCTGCCTTACGGGAAATGTATAGCTTTGTGCGAATGTAAGAAGAGAGTCTCCCACAAGCCTGAGGGAGGCTTCTCCAATTACTTAATGCTTTGTCTGATCATCCTCTTGAGATGCATGATATACTTGATGTCTTTTATAATGGACTAACCGATGCTTGCAGAGACCAGCTGGATAATTGTGCTGGTTGTGTTTTTAGGGAAAGAATGGTTGATCAAGCTGAATTACTATTGAATAATGTGATGGCCAATGAAAACAATTGGACAGTTCCTGAACCAGTCCCTAAGCCAACTCAGAAGAAAAGAGGTGTTCTATTTCTCAGTCCTGAAGATATGCAAGAAGCAAAGAAATCTATGAAAGAAAAAGGTATTAAAGCTGAAGATGTTAAGAATTTACCACCTATTGAAGAAATACATGGTCTTGATAACCCGACACAGGTAGTAAAGGTAAATTCTGTTTATAGGTTTGATGAAGGTGATATATAACGTTATAAGTCTGCTAGCCAATGCCTAGATGAGTTTGACAATTTTATTGTGAAACAAGAAAACTTCAATGCTTATGTTGGTAGACAATTACAACACAATGATTATATGATTGAACGCTTGAGTGATTATATGTCTAGAGCTAAAGGTGAACTGAAACTCATTAGTATACATGCTTCCATGGTTACCTCTCAAGTAGAACAAGTACTTAAGGCTCAGAATGATTTTCTCAATGAATTAAATAGTAAGAATAATGATAATGCCATTAGAGTTGTGACTAGAGGTGGCAGAATGACTCAGGAACCTCTGTATCCGGAAGGCCACCCTAAGAGAATTGAGCAAGATTCTCAGAGAGCTAATTTAGATGCACCTAGTTCTTCTAAGAAGAAGAAAAAGAAAAATGATAGGACTTTGCATGCTAATAGTGAACCTATAGCTGACATACCTGAGAATCCCAATGATATATCTGTTTCTGATGCTGAGACACAATCTGGTAATGAACATGAACCTAGTGATAATATTAATGGTGATGTTCATGATGATGCTCAACCTAGCAATGATAATGATGTAGATATTGAACCTGCTGTTGATCTTGATAACCCCCAATCAAAGAATCAATGTTATGATAAGAGAGACTTTGTTGCTAGGAAGCACGGTAGGAGAAGAGAACCATGGGTTCAGAAACCCATGCCTTTTCTTCCTAAACCATCCAAGAAAAAGGATGATTAGTATTTTGAGCGCTTTGCTAAAATGATTAGACCTATCTTTTTGCATATGCGTCTGACTGATGTGCTCAAAACAAACCCTTATGCTAAGTATATGAAAGATATTATTACCAACAAAAGAAAGATACCTAAAGTAGAAATTTCCACCATGCTTGCCAATTACAATTTTAAAGGTGGAATACCTAAGAAACTAGGAGATCCAGGAGTACCTACTATACCTTGCTCCATTAAATGAAACTATGTTAAAACTTCTTTGTGTGATCTTGGAGCCAGTGTTAGTGTTATGCCTCTCTGTTTATATCGTAGACTTGACTTGAGTAAGTTGAAACCTACTGAAATATTCTTGCAATTGGCTGATAAATCAACTGCCATACCTGCCGGTATTTGTGAGGATGTGCATGTTTTTGTTGCAAATGTTACTATTCTAACGGACTTTGTTATACTTGATATTCTCGAGGACGATAGTATGTCTATTATCCTTGGTAGACCCTTCTTAAATACTGCAGGGGTTGTTATTGATTGCAACAAAGTCAATGTCACTTTTCATGTCAATGGTAATGAGCATACGGTACACTTTTCGAGGAAACAATCTCAGGTCCACAGTATCAATTATATTGGAAAAATTTCAACTATTACTATTGGAGGTTTTGAATTACCTCTTCCTACTATCAAGAAGACATATGAAATTCTTATTGTTGGGGACATACATATCCCCATTGAGGTAACCTAGTGTTATTCGAAAATTCTCCGGTTTCATGTTATTCGGACAGAGTTTATTAACAAGACATGATCAACCTTGTTAATGGATTCCTTTTGATGAGCATGGGATAGGTGAATCTAGATAGCACAACCTTCTGTACCCTCCTTTTACTTTCTGTTAATTAGGATAAATAAAGCAAAAATAGTATTTTCTGTCTGTTTCCAGACTTATCCATGCAATAAAAAATACCCCGAAAGTAAAAGTTCTCCAAATGCCCTGAAAATGAAATATGATTTTTCTAGAATATTTGAGAAAATATGGCAAATAACATACAACGAGGGGAGCCAGCACCTAGCCACGAGGGTCCAGGGCGCGCCCCTGCCTCGTGGGCCCCAAGTGCCCCCCCTCCACTTATTCCTGCACCCACACTCTTCTTCTTCCTCCCAAAAAAATCACCAACCAGCTCAAACCCGAGTTCTAGCTCATCTTGCTGCAATTTTCGATCTCCTTGCTCAAAGCACCATTCATCAAACTGTTTGGGAAGATTGCTCCTTGGTATGTGACTCCTCCATTGGTCCAATTAGTTTTTGTTCTAGTGCTTTATTTATTGCAAATTTATGCTGCTGTGGTGACCTTGTTCTTGAGCTTGCATGTCAACTTTTCTTGGTCCCAAGTAGTTCTGATGCCTGATATAGTCTCTAGGCACTAGTATGAGTTGTTGCTATCAGTCTTGTTGAGTTTAGTTAACTTTTATTTTGTGTTACTAAAAATTTCAGAAAATTTCAGAATAATGCATAGGAGAAACTTCCAAGGTGGTTCTTCAAGGAAGCAAGAACCGAGGCTCGCGTTTCGTGAGCCGGACAATGAACTACAGAGGGATGCTGACGTGCGGCCTTCTGAATGGCCGTCAGATGACTTTATGGATCAGGTTGGCATCAAGGATGAATTTTACGCATATGTGCGCAACGCTGACCTCGAGGGCTTCATACAAGATAAGTGCCCTCAATACCATGGCTTCACTGACTCCTTTGTGAGAAGGTTCAAATTTTCATCTTCAAGTAATTCTCACACTATCCTGTTTGACCTGTATGATAAATCTTACACCATGGGCATAGAGGATTTTAATGATGCTTGTAAGCTCCCTCAGTGGGGCAGTATGGGTGATCCTCGCAAATCTGAATTTAGAGATTTCCTTACTAGTATCACTGTGGGGGAATCAAGAGAAATCACAGAGGCTACCATCGGCAGCATCCATTTTCCTGCTATTCACTACTTTGCTCTCTTTATTGGTATATACATAAATGGTAAAGATGAAGCTTGTCACTTGTGTGTCCCAGATCTTAGTGTTCTTAGGAGTGCTGTATTAGGCGATAGACAATATAACTTGGGAGCCATTGTTGCACGTAGGCTACACCATAATGGTATGAATGGAGATTTATTTGGTGGAATTTATGCCACTCGCATAGCCCGCCGTCTTGGTGTGCTTGTGCCCGAGAATGATGAACCTTTACCTCCTACTCATTTGGATTTCCATGCTATGACTAGTCACCGATTTATAGAGAGGGATGATCAATCCCTCAAATATCGATTAATGTTTAACAGGCAGCATGCCATCCCTATTGTTCTTCCTGCCCCTACTTTATTTGACTTTCAGGTAAAAGGGAGATACACTATAACTATGGAGGAGGCAAATGTGTACTATAATATGACAGAAGCAGACGCCTTCGAGCTGCCGCTCAGCATGCAGTAGCTGCAGCATCTCAGTACAACCCCAACTATGACTTTGGATATCCGTCAGGCCAGTACTGGCCATAGACCAACTTAGGCCAAAAGCCTAAGCTTGGGGGAGTATAAACTTTACCATTCTGTTTTGGAACCGCCTATAATGTGCGTTGCATGGGAGATATCGAGATTCTTGGTTGTTATCTTGACAATGAAAGTATACCGCTCAAAATATTATTCATCTTTATTTAAAAATTGAGCTCTGGAACCTCTACAAATCCCTGCTTCCCTCTACGAAGGGCCTATCTATTTACTTTTATGCAGAGTCATCATCCTCTTATCAAAGAGCACCCGTAGGAGAGCACCTTTGTCATTTGCATGTATTACCATTAATTTGCATTGAGTATGGTCATGACTGGATCTCTTTTACCATGAATTACAATGTCTAGTCAGTCCTTGATCTTTAAAGGTGCTCTGCATTTATGTTTTGCGGTCTCAAAAAGAGCTAGCGAGATACCATCTTGTTATATCATATCATGATTGTTTTGAGAAAGTGTTGTCATCCGAGGTTTATTATCATTGCTCGCTAGTTGATTATGCCATTGATATGAGTAGACTTGAGATCTGAAAGTTATTGTGAATGTGGTTAGTTCATGACCTTGTTGAAAACCTGAATGTTGGCTTAGATATTTACAACAACAAGAGCAAGCAGAGTTTGTTAAAGTTTTTCTTTATCACTTTCAGTTTATCAACTGAATTTCCTGAGGACAAGCAAAGGTTTAAGCTTGGGGGAGTTGATGCGTCTCCAACGTATCTACTTTTCCAAACCCTTTTGCCCTTGTTTCGGACTCTAACTTGCATGATTTGAATGGAACTAACACAGACTGGCGTTGTTTTCAGCAGAATTGCCATGGTGTTATTTTTGTGCAGAAATAAAAAGTTCTCGGAATGACCTGAAAATCCACAGAGAATTATTTTGGAAAATATAAAAATACCTGCAAGAAGGTCTAGACCAGGGGGGCCACACCCTGTCCACGAGGGTGGGGGCGCCCCCCCTAGATAGTCGCCATCGTCATCATCAACCTTCCTCCATCACCAATTCCATGATGCTCACCACCGTGCATGAGTAATTCCATCGTGGGCTTGCTGGACGGTGATGGGTTGGATGGGATCTATCATGTAATCGAGTTAGTTTTGTTAGGGTTTGATCCCTAGTATCCACTATGGTCTGAGATTGATGTTGCTATGACTTTGCTATGCTTAATGCTTGTCACTAGGGCTCGAGTGCCATGATTTCTGATCTGGCCTATTATGTTTTCATGAATATATGTGTGTTCTTGATCCTATCTTGTAAGTCTATAGTCACCTACTATGTGTTATGATCCGGCAACCCCGAAGTGACAATAATCGGGACCACTCCAGGTCATGACCTTAGTTTGAGGAGTTCATGTATTCACTATGTGTTAATGCTTTGGTCCGGTACTCTATTAAAAGGAGGCCAGTTCTTTTCCATAAGCACGTATGACTATATTCGGAATACATGCCTACATTGCATTGATGAACTGGAGCTAGTTCTGTGTCACCCTAGGTTATAACTTCTACATGATGACTTGCATCCGACATAATTTCCCATCACCGATCCAATGCCTACGAGCTCTTCACATATTGCTTGTTGCTTATTACTTTTCCGTTGCTACTATCACAAAAACTACAAAAACACTACCATTACTTTTATTGCTGCTACCGCCACTATCATATTACTTTGCTACTAAACTATCTTGCTGCAGATACTAAGTTTCCAGGCGTGGTTGTCGGGGGAAACTGTCCGCCACGAACACCTATGGGACCGGAGCCCCTTGTCTGTGCGGTACGAGGGCGGAGGGAGCACAAAGAGCAGATCGGAGCGTGCACGCGGGCAGTTTTACCCAGGTTCGGGCCGCGGTGGACGCGTAAAACCCTACTCCTGCTTGGTTATGTATTAAGTTTGGGCGCTCGGGAGCTTGAAGAAGCAGCTACACCGGCGCGAGAGTGATCTAGGTTCCGAACCCCCTCCACGTTGTGCATGGGCCTCCTTTTATAGTGCAAGGGGTCACCGACAGGTGTCAACGTAGGAAAAGGGGTAAAAATGTAAAAGAGGTGGTAGTTGTAACAGTGCGGGAACAGTGGAGCTACAGTACAGAACAGTGGTCTATACCTACTTTAACAGTGGGGGACAAGGGCATTTAATGCCCGTCGCCGTCGACCCCAAAAGTTCCCGCCTTAGCGTCTCCGTTCGCCACGGCGACGGATCCATCACCGTGGAGTGCCACCGTGTACCCCAGGCTGCACAGCCATCCGCCACGCGTCCCTGGATAGGCCCCAGGGCGACGCGTGGGCCGATGAGCTGGAGCGCGGGCACACAGCGCAGCCTTCCCGGCAAGCACCTTGCCGGGGCCTTGATCTTGCCGGGCCCGGGAGCTTGCCGCTCCCCGGGCCCCTTGCCGGGGCACATATAGTGCCAAGGCGTTGTCTTCTAGTCTTCCTGGTGAGCTCCTCTTGCCAGGGTCTTGTGTTAGTGGAGCAGTCTTGAGCCTGGTACGGCCTTCCCGGCAAGCTCCTCTTGCCGGGGTCTTGATCTCATGTCTTGTATACTTTGTTTTTGAATGGTTTAATAAGGAGCAGGAAGGTCTCCGGCGAGCACGCAGTAAACCTTGCCGCGGGAGGCTGCAACTGCCCGTGCACAAGTTGGGGTACTGGGGTACCCCTACCTTAGTACACCGACAGGAGCCCCCGGGCCTGGGCCACACACGGTGCCGAGCGCTGTTGGGCCAGGCCCAAAACAGTGCACGGGCACCCGCGGCCCGCGGCGCGCCGAATCCACTTCCATATCCGCCGCACCCCACGGTAACGGCACGCGTCGATTGCGGCGCCGTGGGATGGGACGTGCCCACGATCTCTTAATGGAAAGAGCGAAACGCCCCCCCACTCCCCCATAAAAGCAGAGGTAGCGGGCGCGGTTCCCCTCCTTGCGCTCTCATTACGTCGTCTTCCTCCTGCAAAAGATTCCCTCTTGCGCTCTGCCTCCACATCTCCGCCGCCGCCGAGCTCTTCGTCCCCCCCCCCTTCCACCGCGTCCGCCATGGCCCCAAAGACCGACAAGGCGAAGGCGGAGAAGGCCAAGAAGGAGAAATCGGAGCAAGCGGCCAAGCTCATCGCGTACCGGAAGCGGCACGTCGTCTTCCCGCCGAAGCTCGGCGTGCGGGAGCTCTGGAACAAGTACTACTTGTTCTGGTCCAAGAGAACCGACGCGCATCCCCGCACGCGAGCATACCCGGCCGCCGCCAAGGACAGCTATCCCGGCGGGTACCATTTCTTCGCTGCTTTCTTTCATTGTGGTCTCTGTCCACCTTTCTCAAACTTCTTTTGCGACGTCATGAATACATATGGCTTCCATCTGCTTGACTTCACCCCCAACGCCATTCTCACCATGGCTGTTTTCGCACACATGTGCGAAAACTTCATAGGAGTCCACCCCAATGTAGCACTCTTTAGACACTTCTTCACTCCTAGAGCCGAGGCCGATGCCCCCCTCTCCGGAGGAATTTCTTGGGTCTTCCGTCTCAATAAGAAGGGTGCGTACTTGCCGGGGGAGCTCCGCGGCAAGTGGGAGGAATGGCGAGCGAAGTGGTGCTGGATTGTAGAAGACCAGCCGCAAGCCTTCACCGCGCCGCGCACAGCGCCCATCGTGCGCGGCAGGGATTGGAGTGATCTGGACTCGGACGACGTCAAGCTCAACATCGCCCTCGTCCGGATTCTTCGTCTTCGATTGGCCAATCTGTCAGTTGCCAAGGTGGGCGCAGATTTCCTCCGCCGGCGCATCGCCCCTCTCCAAGACCGGAAGAGGCCGGCCTGGGAGTACGGCGGCCCGGCAGACATCATGAGGCTGCGCCCCGGGCTTAATTTCAACTTCACCATGCTGGAGCTGCGGGGAATGGTACGAGAACTCTTCAAGTACGACCCGACGCACCCCGAGTGGTTCAGGACTCCCCGGGGAGTGGTGCCGCTCTGCAACAGCGCCGTCAGGGATCGGATCCTCGCCATGATGCCCATGTGCGACTCGCACGGCGTGGACCGTACATGGCTTGCTCCGAAGCCCATCGACGTCCTCAACTTCTACGACAACCTTGAAGAGGTGGCGAAGGACAAGGAGGACCTCAAGCTGCACACGCGGGCCACCACCGACCAGGAGATCGCCTACATTGCTTCTCGGGCTGAGGAGGCCGCCGCAGCCGCGGCGGCAGGAGTCTTCGGATATTCGCCGGAGGAGGCGGAGGTTGAGGACGCGTCCACCCAGGCGGAGGAGGCGGAGATCCGCAGGTTGCTGGATCTGCCTCCCGACACACTTGCCGGGGTTCCCTCGTTGAGGCACTCCGGGATCAGCGGGATCGCAACCGAGGCCGCGGCAATGGAGGGTACCGCCGGAGGGAGTAGAGGCGCCGCGAGAGGCGGAGGCGCCAAGGGAAAGAGGGCCGCAGCGTTGGATGCTGGGCCCAGCGAGCCGACCGGGGCAGAGGAGGAGGAGGAGGAGGAGGCCGAGGACTCCGGCGGATCCACGGAATTGTACGCCGACGACCTCTCCTCGTCGGAGAGCTCCCCGCCCCCGGCAAGCCCGAGGCAGTCCCCGGCGAAGCGCCTCCGCAAGGCGGCGACGGGGGAAAGAGCGCAGGCGCCCCGGCAACAGCCACCTCGCCGGGCAGCTCCCCGGGGGAGCCAAGCCGCGCCAAGGTCGTCCGGCGCACCGGCCGCAGCGGAGGCGGCCCGTGCGCGGACCACAACCGAGGCGCCACGCAGGCCGGCAGCGAGCCGGCAGGGGTCTTCTCGGAGCGGAGCAGCGGCTCCGCCCGCTCCTCGGGCGCCGGCGACCACAGGGGCTGGGTCTTCGCAGCCCCCAGCCCCGGTGAACACCAAGCGCGCAAGGGAGCCTTCGTCTTCCGCTCCTCGCGCCGACGCGCCCACGGTGGAGTATGACTTCTCCGCCCTGAGCGAGGACGACGAGGAGGACCAAGAGTAAGGATTCGGGACCTCATATCTTCTTGATTTCTGTCTTGATTTTTCTGCTGATGCTGCCTCTGTCTTCTGTTCTGATTTCAGGACCCTGGCCCATCGCGCAGTGAAGAAGGCCAAGGCGCCCGAGGCCGAGGTCGCGGAGGGCTCAGCAGCGGCGGCTGCAGGAGGCGTGCCGGAGCCGAGCCTGCCGGACCCGAGCGCTGCTCCGAGGAGCAGCCCCCAGCGTAGCCCGCAGCGCAGCCCCCAGCGTAAGTCTGGGGTCCTCTCTTTTCGCTTGTTGGGGTACGCCTGAGGCTTTAATTTTGTCTTCGTGCCTTGACTTTTCTTGTCTTGTTTTGTGCAGAGGAGGAGCCGCAGCGGGAAGAGCGACCGGAGACCACCGCTGAGGAGCCGCAGGCCCCGCCATCCCCGCCAAGGCAGAACTCTCCGGCAAGGGAGAGTGCTCCGCCCAGGGTGGGTACTCCGCCGAGGCAGAGTACCCCGCCTGGGGCGAGCAGCCCGGTGAGGGCGGCCACCCCGCCAAGGCCAAGCTCCCCGGCGAGGGTGACTACTCCGACGAGGCCGAGCTCCCCGGCGAGGGAGCCCGCCGCTGAGGACGTCCGCCAAGGTAAGCTTTGTGACTTGTCTTCTTGGCTTGTCTCTTTTTTGGATATTTGCTTGAGTCTTGAACTCCTTTCTCTTCTTCTTCTTTCTAGATCTTCCTCCTCCTGTGCCCATGGAGACGGAGGTCATCGACCTTGAGGAGGAGGGCGCGCAGGGCGGCGGCGGCGACGCCCCTGTCGTCGAGGAGATAGCCGAGGCCGCCGAGCCGGCCGCGCAAGAGACTGCTCCGGCTGCAGACGCAGCGGCCGGGGAGGGGGACGGTGGTCGCACCGCCAACCCGGAGGCGGCGGGAGCATCGGATGCTACACCGGCCACCGGCCCCTCCGCCGGCGAGGAGCAGAGGTATTATCTTGAGGCCCCCAACGGCGTCTTCATCCAGATGTCGTGGGGGTCTTCGTCGCGAGCTCCTGCGGAGGGCGAGGCATTCGACGGAGAAGTCCTCGCCTCCGCAGGCCTGAAGATAGTCCAGGCGCCCGGCGGAAGTGAGGGGCCCGAAGAGGAGCGGTTGCTCCACCAGCTCCTGGCCCTTTACCGGGCCAGGCAGGCGAAGCTCGCCTCCCGGGAAGCCCTTGCCGCCAAGGCCGCGGCGGAAATGGAGAAGCGTGCGGCGGAGCTCCGCGCCGCCAATCAGGCAGCCCTCCGCGAGGTGGCGGAGGAGCGGGAGCGTCTCGCCGGCGAGTACCAGGAATGGGTGCTCGAGAAGGCTGAAGCCGATGAACAGCAGCGTCTCGCCGGTGTGGAGATGTCCCGGCGAGAGGGAGAGCTCGCGCAGCGGAAGGTCGAGCTGGACTCTCATGAAGAAGACCTTGCCGCTCGCGAGGCTGCCCTTGGCGGGGAGCTGAAGGAGGCGAAAGCCGCCGCGGTTGCCGCGGAAGACGCCAAGAAAGAGCTCGCCGCCAAGGTCGAACAGTTGGAGAAGGCGATGAAGGTCAGTGCCGAGAAGGTTGCCGCGCTCATCTTGGAGCGCGAGAAGGATGCTCACACAAACTCAGAGCTTCAGGTGAGTCTATCAAAGAGGGGCGACGAGCTGAAGGCCGCCAAGGACTCCATTGAGGACTTGGAGCTGAAGGTCACCACTCTGAAGGAATCGCTCGATGCTGCCCGGGCTCAGGAGACCAAGTTGAAGGATGAGCTCCGCAAGGAGCGGACCTTGGTGGAGAGCGTCAACAAGGCGTCCGAGCTCTTCCGGCAGACCATTGAAGTGTGGACCGAAGAGCTGGTTTCTTCTGCGTCCAATATTGACCAGGAGCTGCTGGCGCTGAAGGTCGAACACCTCATCTACTCGCCGGACCCGGATCTCCCGCACAGCGCCAAGCTCAGCGTCTTCTTCAGAGGGGTCGCTCCGGCTCTTGCAGGTCTCCGGAACCGCATCCCCGCGCAGCTGGCCGAGGAGTCGCGCCGGCTCTGCGCGGGAACTCTGGAGCGGGTGCTGACGAAGATCGTGTACCGCAACCCGGGAATCAACCTCACGAACGTTCTTCGCAGCCTGCCGGCAGATGCAGACACGGAGGCCTTGAAGGAGCAGGTCGGCCACATCATCGCCAAGGTGGCAAAGCTTGTCAGGAAGGAGGGCGACCGCGTAGACTAGGGCTCCATTTATCTTTATCTTTTTGTTGCTGCACATTATGTCATGAACCTATTAGTCCATCGCGACAAACTATCCTTTGTAAGATATTTGCTTTACTTCGATCAATCAGTGCAATGTTATTTTCCTTGTTCCAATCTTTGACTTTGTATGTTTTTCACCCTACGCTCCCGGGGAGCTCGCCGGCAAGGGGCCCTTGCCGCGAGCGCTGAGTGCTGGACTCTGAGCAGCCTGCTGGCCAAGGTCCTTGCCGGCAAGCAACCTTGCCGCAGCTAGTCGCAACGCACTTAGCTTGCTGAGCGTACTCGGAAACGAGGCAAGGGCGCGACACTTGTCGCAGCTCACTTAAATCGTTGAGTGAACTCGAAAACAAGATAAGGGTGCGGCAAGCTACGGGTAGGTTCCTCCGCGCACAGGTTTTCCATACAAAATGTGATCGTTCAAGGAAGACAACCAAAATTTAAAATTTGAACTGGTCAAATTCTAACAACTTATCTTTCATATGTTGCTTGCTTTCCGGTAAGGCTTCTCTTTCTTGAACAGCACTTGGTTCCTCCTCCACCTCCTTCCTCCCCGGCAAACTTGTGCGCGAGGAACGTTCCTTCTGCTTAAGAGGAAAGAAAAGGGAGAGGGAAACAAGCATGTGGCCTTTCGGCGTGCTAATGCTTACCGTATACTTGAGTGTTGCATTAAATGCCAAACAGAACATGCAAATAGCAAAGAAAAGCATGCAAAAGGCAATCGATGCGAGAAACACGAGAGCTTTACTGATGCACGGGGTCTGCGCCCGGCTTTGTACAAAGGGTTACATGCAACAGCGGCAAAGCTTGTACAAAAGGTGGTTGCCGGAGCGGATCACGGCAACCGCGCCTTAGGGGTGAAACTTGCGAAGATGCTCTATGTTCCAGGAGTTGCTCACCGGTAGGCCTTCTTCGGTTTCGAGGCGGACAGCGCCGGGCCTCGTAACTTGTCTCACCCGATAAGGGCCTTCCCACTTCGGCGTCAACTTGTTGGAATTCTTGGCGGACTGAACGCGCCGAAGAACAAGGTCGCCTTCCTCGAGACTCCTGGCCTTGACTTTGCGGCTATGGTAGCGGCGCAAAGCTTGCTGGTATCGAGCAGCTCGTACAGCAGCCTGGAGACGTCCCTCCTCAAGGAGCAATGCGTCATCTTGCCGCAGTTGCTCTTGCTCGAGCTCATCATAAGCGAGCACTCGAGGAGATCCGTATACGAGTTCCGTGGGGAGAACTGCTTCTGCTCCATAGACTAGAGCAAATGGTGTCTGTCCGGTGGCTCGACTTGGTGTCGTTCTGATTGACCAAAGAGCCGCCGGGAGCTCCTCTATCCAATTTCTTCCGCACTTGCGCAGCCTGTCAAAGGTCCTTGTCTTGAGTCCGCGCAGCACTTCAGCGTTTGCCCTCTCCGCTTGACCGTTGCTCCTCGGGTGAGCAACAGAAGCGAAACAGACCTTGGCGCCAAGGTCTTGGACATAGTGCATGAAGGTGCGACTAGTGAATTGCGTACCGTTGTCGGTGATGATCCTGTTAGGGATCCCGAAACGGCAAACAATCGACCTGAAGAACCTGACCGCTGACTGTGCTGTCACCTTCCTCACTGGCTCCACTTCTGGCCACTTTGTGAACTTGTCGATTGCGACGTACAAGTACTCAAAGCCCCCGACAGCTCGAGGGAAAGGGCCGAGGATGTCGAGCCCCCAGACCGAGAAGGGCCATGATAAAGGGATTGTTTGGAGAGCTTGAGCTGGCTGATGAATTTGCTTTGCATGGAACTGACACGCTTCACACTTGGTTACTAGTGCAGTTGCATCTTGGAGGGCTTCTTGCCAAAAGAACCCTTGCCGGAAAGCTTTCCCGGCAAGCGCCCTTGCGCCAATGTGGTGGCCGCATATGCCTCCGTGTATTTCTGCCAACAGCTTCTGTCCATCTTCTCTGGAGATGCACTTCAACCTGACACCGTTGAGTCTTCTTCTGTACAGCTCGTTATCCACGAACTGATACATACTTGACTGCCTGGTTATCTTCTCTATCTCTTGAGGGTCGTCGGGAAGTTCTCCAGTTTGTAGAAAACGGACGATCTGCTGCGCCCATGCCGGAGCCCGAGGCTCGACGGCAAGGACTAAAGGCTCGAGGGCCGCTGCGGGAACCTCAGCTTCTACGGCAAAGACCTCTGGTCCTGCCGGAGCTGACGGTCCCCCGGCAAGCTCGCCGGGGCGAGGCTTGTCGGGAACACTTGCTTCAACTGCACAAGCCCGAGGGCTTGCAGGAGCAAACTGTTCCTCAGCGTTGTTGTTGTTGATCTTGGGAACTTTGGCAGCGGTTTCAGGAAGATCCGCCGGCAAGTAGTCGCCGGAGACCAACTTTCTCTTCTTGGACTGCCCAGTTGATGGTGTAACGGATGGCTGAGTCAGCTTGAGCAAAAAGGTCCCTGGTTCCACAGGTAACTTCATCGCGGCGCACTTTGAAAGGCCATCTGCAATCTCATTTTGAGCTCTTGGGACGTGCTCCATCTGCAGACCTTCAAAGTGCTCTTCAAGCTTTCTCACTTCATCGACATATGCTTCCATCAAAGGGCTCTGATAGCTCTTGTTAACTTGTCGGACCACCAACTGAGAATCGCCCCGCACAATTAGCTTTCTGATCCCAAGTTCGGCCGCAATCCTGAGGCCGGCGAGCAAGCCCTCATATTCTGCAGTGTTGTTTGTCGCTTGCTCCCTGGGAAAGTGCATCTGGATAACATATTTGAGGTGCTCTCCGGTGGGCGCGATGAGTACCACGCCAGCACCGGCGCCTTGCAGCGAGAAGGCACCGTCAAAATACATTACCCATTCACTTGTCGCTTCTTGTACGGGTACACTTGTTTCTTGAATTTCTTCTTCTGGTGTTGGGGTCCACTCAGCTATGAATTCTGCCAAAGCTCGGCTCTGTATGGTTGAAGTACTTTCAAACTTGAGTCCAAAGCTTGACAGCTCCAGTGCCCACTCGACGATCCTGCCTGTTGCTTCTGGATTGTGCAATATTCTCTTCAACGGAAAGCGAGTGACCACTGTTATCTCATGGGCTTGGAAGTAATGGCGCAGCTTTCTCGAGGCCATGAGGAGGCCGAAAAGCAATTTTTGCACACCAGAGTATCTTGATCTAGCCCCCTGGAGAAGGGAACTTACAAAATACACTGGGCGCTGCACCATCTTCTTCCGCACCTCTCCTTGTTCCTGCGTAGAGTCTTCCTTGTCGGGACCAGAGCTTGTCGGGACAGCCCCCTGCTTGTCGCTGGATTCGCTTGCCGGTGATGCTGACTCCTCGTCGGACTCCCTCTCCGCTACTAACGCAGCACTAACCACTTGGTTGGTTGCCGCTAAGTATAGCAACAACTTTTCCTGTGGTCTAGGTGCGACAAGTATAGGAGTGGAGGACAGGTACCGTTTCAAATCCTGCAACGCCGCCTCCGCTTCCGGAGTCCACTTCATGGGACCTGCCTTCTTCAAGATTTTGAAGAAAGGTAGGGCGCGTTCTGCAGACTTTGAAATGAACCTACTGAGGGCAGCAACACAACCTGCAAGCCTCCTGACATCCTTGACGCGCTTCGGGGCCTCTATCTGCTCAATGGCTTTGATCTTGTCGGGGTTGGCTTCAATCCCCCTCTGTGATACAAAGAACCCGAGAAGCTTGCCGGAGGGGACTCCAAAGACGCACTTCTCGGGGTTCAACTTGAGCTGTATCCTGCGCAGGTTCTGAAACGTTTCTTCTAAGTCTTGAATCAGGGTTTCTTTGCTCTTGCTCTTCACCACGATGTCATCCATGTAAGCTTCTACATTTCTGTGAATCTGTGGCTCAAAAGCAGTGTACACTACCCTTGCAAAAGTTGAGCCTGCATTCTTCAATCCAAATGGCATGCGGATAAAGCAATAAGTGCCACATGGAGTGATAAACGCAGTCTTCTCTTCATCTTCCTTAGCCATGAAAATCTGATGATAGCCTGAGTATGCATCAAGAAAACAGAGTAGCTCACATCCGGCAGTGGAGTCAACGATCCGGTCAATGCGTGGCAAAGGGAATGGATCCTTGGGACATGCTTTATTGACATCGGTGAAGTCTATACACAGTCTCCACTTCCCGTTGGCCTTGCGCACGACGACTGGGTTTGCCAACCACGTCGGATGGATCACACCTCTAACTAGGCCTGCTGCCTCTAGCTTCTTGATTTCCTCGTTGATGAACTCTTGGCGCTCCACGGCTTGCTTCCTCACTTTCTGCTTGATGGGCCGCGCATGAGGACAGACAGCAAGCTTGTGCTCAATCACCTTCCTGGGAACACCGGGGATGTCAGATGGTTGCCAAGCAAACACATCAACATTCGCCCGCAGGAAGGCGACGAGCGCGCTTTCCTATTTGCTGTCAAGAGTGGCACTGATGGTGAAGGTACCACCAGTGCCGTCCTCCTTTGCGGACACCTTCTTGGTTGCCGGAGGAGCTGCCATTCCTTTCTTACTCTTGCCGGTGGAGCTCGATGGAACGTCCTCAACGGCAGCGCAGCACTCCGAGGAGGTGCGGTTGCCGGAGTGGGTCCCAGAGCACTTGCCGGACTTGGTCTTCGTCTTCTTCCCCCCGGGAGCTTCAGCGGCAAGAGTATCCTTCTCGGCCGCAGCTGCCGCATCCCGGTAAATCTAGTCGGCGCAAATAAGCGCATCCTTCTTGTCGCTGTGGACAGTGATGACGCTTATCGGCCCCGGCATCTTCAGCACGTTGTAAGCATAGTGGGAAGCTGCCATGAACTTGGCGAGGGCAGGACGGCCAAGTATTCCATTGTAAGGCAATGGAATATCGGCGACGTCAAAGGTGATGCGCTCAGTCCTGAAGTTGAGCTCCCCGCCAAAGGTCACCGGCAGAGTGATCTTCCCTTTGGGCTTGCTCCTTCCCGGGTTGATTCCTTGGAATGAACCGGTCTCTTCGAGCTCGCCATCTTGAATCTGGAGCTTCTTGATCACAGCAGAGGAGATCAAGTTCAGCCCGGCCCCGCCGTCAACCAACATTTTGGTGACCTTGAGGTTGCGGATGGTGGGAGAAACTAGCATCGGCAAGCACCCGACCGCCGTGGTGCGGTCAGGGTGATCCTCAAGGTCAAAAACGATGGGCGTGCTGGACCATTTGAGGAGCCTGCACGACTCCACGGGCGGCTCCGCTGCGTTCACCTCACGCACCCACTGTTTTAGCTGGCGGTGGGAGGTGTGCAGGGAGGCGCCACCGTCGACGCACAGGACCTCCGTGGCCTTCTGGAACTCCTGCTCGCTGTTCTCGTCATCCTCCATGTCTTCATCGTCGTCTTCATCGTTGTCGCGGCCCCGGGGAGGTCGATCCCCTTGCCGCTGCTTAGCCTTGCCGCGGCGTCCTCCCCGGCCGTTGAACGGCCGCTTCTTGCTGGGCTCCTCCCCGCCACCTTGGGCCTTCTCCTTGTCGCGCCTCTCGTACTCAGCTTTCTGCTGCTCGACGAGGTATTCGACGCGCTTGCAGTTGGAGAGATCGTGACCCTTGGTGCGGTGGATCTTACAGTATTGCTTGTCGGAGCTACCCGGCTTGTCGGCCGCCGCTGCCGGGGCGGGCTCCTTGCCGGAGCCGCCAGCCTGTGCTTGCTTGGCGGGGGCCTCCTTGCCGGACTTCTCGACGGCAAGCACCTCCTTCTTGCCCTTCTTTCTGTTGTTCCGCCGCCGGCTCTTCTTTGCCGGGGCGGCGTCGTCGCTGTCGCTTCCCCCTGCGCCAGCATCCTCCCCGGGGAGTTTCCTCCCCTCTTCCGCGTGTGCGCACTTGTCAGCAAGAGCGTAGAGCTCGCTGACGTCCCTAATCTTGGTCATCGCCATCTCCTCACGCATGCGGCGGTTACGCACGTTCTGATGGAACGCGCTGATAACTGCGGCAGGGTGAACGTCAGGGATGTTATGCTGCACCCGGCTGAAGCGTTGGATATACTTGCGCAGGGGCTCGCCTTCCTTCTGGGCCAAGATGTGGAGATCGCTCTCCTGGCCATGGGGTTTGTGGCCGCCGGTGAAGGCGCCAACAAACTGGTGACAGAGGTCGGCCCAAGAAGAGATGGAACCTTCCGGCAAGTGCATGAGCCACGAACGGACGTTCGGCTTTAGCACTAGCGGGAAGTAGTTCGCCAAGATCTTCTCGTCGCGCCCCCCGGCAGCTTGCACTGCGATGGTGTAGACGCTGAGAAACTCCGAGGGGTGCGTCTTGCCGTCGTACTTCTCCGGTACGTCGGGCTTGAAATTCTTCATGCTGGGCCACTGGACGCGCCGCAGCTCGCGGGTGAACGCAGGGCAGCCTGCCGCGTACGGCAAGTCGCCTGGTTCACCGGGCGCGTGCGCGTCGACAGTGTTCCCAGCTCTCTTGTCGGATTGTCGCCGAGCTTCTCGGCGGCGCTCGATTGTGGTCCGAGCGTCTTCATCTCGCCGGTCGTCGAGGACCTGGCGCTGGTCCCGACGGGCCCGCGGGTCCGACGAGGCCGTGGAGCCGTCGTCGGGGTTGTTCCGGCGGGGCGGCGTCTTCTGTTTCTGCGGCGGGGAGTGCACGCTTGTCGCACCCCCGGCAGTCTTGTCGCCGATAGCCTTCGTCTTCTCAGGCTGCCGCAGCCGCGAGGTCGACGGCTGCTGTGGAGAGTCGTTGTTGGCGAAGTCTATCAGGCTCCGGATAGTGGCCCTCCATTCTTCGGCCTTATCGGCCGCTGGAGGAAAGTCGAGGAGCAGTTGCGCCCTTGCGAGCGCTTCTGCTGGAGTGGAGGGGAACGCGGGCGAGCGGTGCGAGGAGCGGGATACGCTCGGACTTCTAACAACGTTAGAAGGAGCGGGGTCCCGCGCCGGCGCCTTCGCTTTGCTTGTGCCCGGACGGGGGTCCGGGGCGTCCCGCGAGCCTCCGGTCTGGCCTTGCCCCAGCAAGCGGATACCACCTCCTGTGGTATGGCGCTGCTGGGTCGTCGTGTGCTGGGATGGACGCGGCGCGTCCACGGAGACCGAAGTTCGGTCATCCGTCCTGTTCTTGGATCTGGTGGCGCCGTGAGTGTCCTCGCCGGCAACCACCCTTCCGACGGCGTCTCCCCCGCCCACCGTTGGCTCCGGTGGCGGCGGGTGAGACGCAGACGGGCCTCCGACCTCCGAAGCCTTCTTCTTCGGGGCCATGGAGTTGTCGCTGATGAAGTTGCTGATGAAGCTGGAGAGGTTGATGAAGAATGCGCCCGCGCGAACGCCGGATCAGGTTCGCACAACCTCGACGCCCCCTACCTGGCGCGCCAAAGATGTCGGGGGAAACTGTCCGCCACGAACACCTATGGGACCGGAGCCCCTTGTCTGTGCGGTACGAGGGCGGAGGGAGCACAAAGAGCAGATCGGAGCGTGCACGCGGGCAGTTTTACCCAGGTTCGGGCCGCGGTGGACGCGTAAAACCCTACTCCTGCTTGGTTATGTATTAAGTTTGGGCGCTCGGGAGCTTGAAGAAGCAGCTACACCGGCGCGAGAGTGATCTAGGTTCCGAACCCCCTCCACGTTGTGCATGGGCCTCCTTTTATAGTGCAAGGGGTCACCGACAGGTGTCAACGTAGGAAAAGGGGTAAAAATGTAAAAGAGGTGGTAGTTGTAACAGTGCGGGAACAGTGGAGCTACAGTACAGAACAGTGGTCTATACCTACTTTAACAGTGGGGGACAAGGGCATTTAATGCCCGTCGCCGTCGACCCCAAAAGTTCCCGCCTTAGCGTCTCCGTCCGCCACGGCGACGGATCCATCACCGTGGAGTGCCACCGTGTACCCCAGGCTGCACAGCCATCCGCCACGCGTCCATGGATAGGCCCCAGGGCGACGCGTGGGCCGATGAGCTGGAGCGCGGGCACACAGTGCAGCCTTCCCGGCAAGCACCTTGCCGGGGCCTTGATCTTGCCGGGCCCGGGAGCTTGCCGCTCCCCGGGCCCCTTGCCGGGGCACATATAGTGCCAAGGCGTTGTCTTCTAGTCTTCCTGGTGAGCTCCTCTTGCCAGGGTCTTGTGTTAGTGGAGCAGTCTTGAGCCTGGTACGGCCTTCCCGGCAAGCTCCTCTTGCCGGGGTCTTGATCTCATGTCTTGTATACTTTGTTTTTGAATGGTTTAATAAGGAGCAGGAAGGTCTCCGGCGAGCATGCAGTAAACCTTGCCGCGGGAGGCTGCAACTGCCCGTGCACAAGTTGGGGTACTGGGGTACCCCTACCTTAGTACACCGACAGTGGTTGAATTGACAACTCGGCTGCTAATACTTAAGAGTATTCTTTGGCTCCCCTTGTGTCGAATCAACAAATTTGGGTTGAATACTTTACCCTCGAAAATTGTGCGATCCCCTACACTTGTGGGTTATCATTAGTGCACCGTGCTTTACGGCTTATAACCGGGACTTCAAAAATGTTTTTAACGCCATAGAGTATATGAGATGTTCCAAGAGTTGAAATTAGTATTTAATACTCATGCCCGTGTCAAGAGGTATAAGACCTCTGACAGTACTTTGCCTACAAGATGGAGGAGAATAGCTCAACCAGTGAGCATGTGCTCAGATTGTCTGGGTACTACAATTGCTTGAATCAAGTGGGAGTTAATCTTCTAGATAAGATAGTAATTGACAAAGTTCTCTAGTCACTATCACAAAGTTAGTAGAACTTCGTGATGAACTATAATATGCAAGGGATGACGAAAGTAATTCCCGAGCTCTTCGTGATGCTGAAATAGGCGAAGGTAGAAATCAAGAAAGAGCATCAAGTGTTGATGGTTAACGAGACCACTTGTTTCAAGTAAAGGGCAAAGGGATAGAAAGGGAACTTCAAGAAGAATGACAAGAAAGTTGTCACTCCCGTGAAGAAACCCAAAGCTAAACTCAAGCCTGAAACTAAGTGCTTCTACTGCAAAGGAAATGGTCACTGGAAGTGGAAATGCCCTAGATACTTGGCGGATAAGAAGGATGGCAAAGTGCACAAAGGTATATTTGATATACAGATTATTGATGTGTACTTTACTAGTGTTCATAGCAACCCCTGGATATTTGATACCGGTTCAGGTGCTAAAATTAGTAACTCGAAACAAGAGTTGCAGAATGAACAGAGACTAGTTAAAGGTGAAGTGACGATGTGTGTTGGAAGTGGTTCCAAGATTGACATGATCATCATCGCACACTCCCTATACTTTCAGGATTAGTGTAGAACCTAAATAAATGTTATTTGGCATTCGCGTTGAGCATGAATATGATTTGATCATGTTTGTTGCAATACGGTTATTCATTTAAAATCATGGAATAATTGTTATTCTGTTTACATGAATAAAGCCTTCAATGGTCATACACCCAATGAAAATAGTTTGTTGGATCTCAATCGTAGTGATACACATATTCATAATATTGAAGCCAAAAGATGCAAGGTTAATAATGATACTGCAACTTATTTTTGCACTGTCGTTTAGGTCATATTGGTGTAAAGCGCATGCTGAAACTCCATATTGATGGACTTTTGGAATCACTTGATTATGAATCACTTAGTGCTTGCGAACCATGCCTCATGGGCAACATGACTAAAACTCCATTCTCCGGAACAATGGAGCGAGCAACTGATTTATTTGAAATCATACATACTGATGTATGTGGACCGATGAGTGTTGAGGCTCGCGGCGAGTATCGTTATTTTTAGACCTTCACTGGTGATTTGAGCAGATATGGGTATATCTACTTGCTGAAACACAAGTCTGAAACATTTGAAAAGTTCAAAGAATTTCATAGTGAAGTAGAGAATCATCGTAACAAGAAACTAAAGTTTCTACGATCTGATCGTGGAGGTGAATATTTGAGTTACGATTTTGGTATTCATTTCAAACAATGTGGAATAGTTTCACAGCTCACGCCACCCGGAACACCACAGCGTAATGGTGTGTCCGAACGTCGTGACCACACTTTATTAAATATAGTGCAATCTATGATGTCTCTTACCGATTTACCACTATCGTTTTGGGTTATGCATCAGAGACAGCTGCATTCACGTTAAATAGGGCAGCATCTAAATACGTTGAGACGACACCTTATGAACTATGGTTTGGCAAGAAACCAAAGTTGTCGTTTCTTAAAGTTTGGGGCTGCGATGCTTATGTGAAAAAGCTTTCACCTGATAAGCTCAAACCAAGTCGGAGAAATGTGTTTTCATAGAATACCCAAAGGATACTGTTGGTTACGCCTTCTATCACAGATCCAAAGTCAAGATATTTGTTGCTAAGAATGGATCCTTTCTAGAGAAGGAGTTTCTCTCGAAAGAACTGAGTGGGAGGAAAGTGGAACTTAATGAGGTAATTGTACCTTCTCCCGAATTGGATAGCAGTACATCACAGAGACTAGTTCCAGTGATTCCTACACCAATTAGTGAGGAAGCTAATGATGATGATAATGAAACTTCGGATCAAGTTACTGCTGAACTTTGTAGATCAACCAGAGTACGTTCCGCACCAGAGTGGTACGGCAACCCAGTTCTAGAAGTCATGTTACTAGACCATGATGAACCTACGAACTATGATCAGCCCAGATTCCGCAAAATGGCTTGAGGCCATGAAATCTGAGATGGGATCCATGTATGAGAACAAAGTGTGGACTTTGGTTGACTTGCCCGATGATCGGCAAGCCATCGAAAATAAATGGATCTTCAAGAGGAAGACCGATGCTGACAGTAATGCTACTGTTTACAAAGCTTGACTTGTTGCGAAAGGTTTTCGACAAGTTCTAGGGGTTGACTACGATGAGACTTTCTCACCCGTAGCGATGCTTAAATCTGTCCGAATCATGTTAGCAATTGCCGCATTTTATGAAATATGGCAAATGGATATCAAAACTGCGTTATTTAATGGATTTATTAAAGAAGCGATGTATATGATGCAACCAGAAGGTTTTTTCAATCCTAAAGGTGCTAACAAAATGTGCAAGATCTAGCAATCCATCTATGGACTGGTGCAAGCATCTCGGAGTTGGAATATACGCTTTGATAAGTTGATCAAGGCATATAGTTTTATACAGACTTGCGGTGAAGCCTGTATTTACAAGTGAGTGGGAGCACTACAGCCTTTCTGATAAGTATATGTGAATGACATATTGTCGATCGGAAATGATGTAGAATATTTTGGAAAGCATAAAGGAGTGTTTGAAAGGATTTTTTCAAACAAATACCTCGGTGAAGCTGCTTATATATTGAGCATCAAGATCTATAGAGATATATCAAGATGCTTGATAAGTTTTTTCAATGAGTACATACCTTGACAAGTTTTTTTGAAGTAGTTCAGAATGGAACAGTCAAAGAAAGAGTTCTTGCCTGTGTTGCAAGGTATGAAGTTGGGTGAGACTCAAAACCCGACAACGGCAGAAGAAAGAGAAAGAATGAAAGTCATTCCCTATGCCTCAGCCATAGGCTCTTTAAAGTATGCCATGTTGTGTGCCAAACCTGTTGTGTACCTTACCATGAGATTGACAAGGAGGTACAATAGTCATCCAGGAGTAGAACACAGGACATCGGTCAAAATTTTCCTTTGTTACTGGATAACTACGAAAATGTTTCTCGATTGTGGAGGTGATAAAGAGTTCGTCATAAAGAGTTACGCCGATGCAAGCTTTGACATCGATCTGGATGACTCTGAGTCTCGATCTGGATACATATTGAAAGTAGGAGCATTTAGCTAGAGTAGCTCAGTGCAGAGCATTGTACATATAGAAATTTGCAAAATACATACGGATCTGAATGTGACAGACCCCTTGACTAAACCTCTCTCACAAGCAAAACATGATCACACCTTAGTAATCTTTGGGTGTTAATCATATGGTGATGTGAACTAAATTACTGACTCTAGTAAACCTTTTTGGCTATTGGTCACATGGCGATGTGAACTATAAAGTGTTAAGTCACATGGTGATGTGAAGTATTGGTGTTACTCACATAGTGATGTGATTTAGATTATTGACTCTAGTGCAAGTGGGAGACTGAATGAAATATGCCCTAGAGGCAATAATAGAGTTGTTATTTATTTCCCTATATCATGACAAATGTTTATTATTCATGCTAGAATTGTATTAACCGGAAACTTAGTACATGTGTGAATACATAGACAAAACAGAGTGTCCCTAGTATGCCTCTACTAGACTAGCTCATTGATCAAAGATGGTTATGTTTCCTAGCCATAGACATGAGTTGTCATTTGATCAACGGGATCACATCATTAGGAGAATGATGTGATGGACAAGACCCATACATTAGCTTAGCACTATGATCGTTTAGTTTTACTTCTATTGCTTTCTGCATGACTTATACATGTTCCTACGAATATGAGATTATGCAACTCCGGAATACCGGAGGAACTCCTTGTGTGCTATGAAACATCACAACGTAACTGGGTGATTATAAAGATGCTCTACAGGTGTCTCCGAAAGTGTTCGTGGTGTTGGCAAAGATCAAGAATAGGATTTGTCACTTCGAGTGTCGGAGAGGTATCTCTGGGCCCTCTCGGTAATGCACATCATAATAAGCCTTGCAAGCAAATGACTAATGAGTCAGTCTCGAGATGATGTATTACGGAAGGAGTAAAGAGACATTCCGGTAACGAGATTGAAGTAGGTATTGAGATACCGACGATCGAATCTCGGGCAAGTAACATAACGATGACAAAGGGAACAACATATGTTGTTATGCGGTTTGACCGATAAAGATCTTCGTAGAATATGTAGGAGCCAATATGAGCATCCAGGTTCTGCTATTGATTATTGACCAGAGATGAGTCTCGGTCATGTCTACATAGTTCTCGAACCCGTAGGGTCCGCACTCTTAACGTTTGATGATGATCGGTATTATGAGTTTATGTGTTTTGATGTACCGAAGGTAGTTTGGAGTACAGGATGAGATCGGAGACATGACGAGGAGTCTCGAAATGGTCGAGACGTAAAGATCGGTATATTGGACGACTATATTCGGACATCTAAAAGGTTCCGAGTGATTAGGGTTTTTTTGGAGTACCGGAGAGTTACGGGAATTCGCCGGGGAGTATATGGGCCTTATTGGGCTTTAGGGGAAAGAGAGAGAGAGTAGGCTGCGCCCCCCCCCCCCCCAAGTCTTAGTCTGAATTGGACTAGGGGGAGGGGATGCACCCCCTCCTTCATTCTCTTCTCTTTTCCCTTTCCTTCTCTCCTACTCCTACTACTTCGAAGGGCTCCTAGTTCTACTAGGAAAAGGGGAATCCTACTCCCAACTCCCAAGGGCGCGCCATAGTTGAGGGCCGGCCCTCCCCCTCCTCCACTCCTTTATATACGGGGGTGGGGGCACCCCATAGACACACAAGTTGATCATTTGATCTCTCCCAACCGTGTGCGGTGCCCCCTCCACAGAAACACACCTCGGTCATATAGTTGCAGTGCTTACGCAAAGCCCTGCACCGGTAGCTTCATCATCTCTGTCACCATGCCGTCGTGCTGACGAAACTCTCCTCTGAAGTTCTACTGGATCAAAAGCTCGTGGGACGTCATCAAGCTCAACGTGTGCTGAACGCGGAGGTGCCGTACGCTCGGTGCTTGATCGGTTGGAACGCGAAGAAGTTCGACTACAGCAACCGTGTCACTAGACGCTTTCGCTTTCGGTCTACGAGGGTACGTAGACACACTCTCCCCTCTCGTTGCTATGCATCTGGTAGATAGATCTTACGTGATCGTATGAAAATTTTGAAATACTACGTTCCCAATACATGGCCCTCAGTAGTTTTAAACCATGTATCAACACGGCATAAAAGATGAGCCTCAAATAATGTTCAAGTCAAAAAATAAACCAGAAAAAACAGAAAACAGGGCATTCATAGGCTGCCAAGCCTGCATATCAAGCGTTATTCAATGGCCATGCAGCCGCTGAGTTAAACCTTAATTCAAACCATGTAAACCGGACCTCACATGACCAATCGACGTTTTAACCTTGACAAATTCAGGGTCTTTAAAAGATTGATTGTCAAGAGTATGGCGATTCATTCCAGAATTACCTGGTCGGAGTGGCAGGTAAACAAAGGCAGGATAACCCGGATGTTTTGGTGAATACACCTGGCGTCCAAGCCTATTACTAGCTAGGGTCAACAAAGCTTTGTTCATTAACAAGAAGCCCCCAAGTAATATTTCATTCCAGGCATATAAGCTGGATCAGTAGGGTAGTCATAGCTATGCTCAATTATCAGGAAGCCCCCAAGTATTTTGTAATCATGGCGTACAAGCCGGATCAAGAGGGTAATCATAGCTATGCTCAATAAGCAGTAGGCCCCCAAGTGATCGTATGAAGTGACAATAAATACTCATATTCTCAAAAAATGATATGACAGAGGCCCTGAATTATCAGGGATGCCGGATTTATTATATTCATCATAATATATACATTGATACAAGTATGTACATCACAAGAGTCGGTGGCTCAAGTGTAATAAGGCTAAAAATGAGCAATATTCCACGAAGAATTAAGAATTTATACATCGGATGATTGGAACCCTAGACATGTACATAGAATGAAAAAATATTGATAGATTGGATTAGAAAATTTTAAAACTTCTTGCATACTCAAATTGGAGGATGGATCATATGGATGTATAGTTGAATACGTACATACTAAATAAAGAATAAATAAACTACTAAAATTGTCAAATTGGAGTTCGAGGGATGGACAGAAACAGAGGAACATGGATGGAAACGTTCAAACGTACTGACTTTCAGACTTTTAGGGATTAGGGATGGCCGCGGTGCCGCCTCGCCGTATGGCGGATGGCCGGGTTGCCGGACTATCGTGCGGTGTCGGCGCGCATAGCGGCGATCGAGGCGAGCGCGACGTGGCAAGGCGCCAAGCGAGGAGGCCGACGGGCATCATGGGTGACGTGTCCCGCCCAAGATGCGATTCTATCCCGATCATGTGACACTCTTGATTGGCGCACAACCACATTTTGGGCGCTTAGCAAGATGGATATCATTACATCGTACCATTACATAAATACATGGGGATACATACAATTCATACAACATCCACTTGAATACAACAACATCACATACAAGGCATCCCACTACGGATGCAAACATGAAAAGCACAACGACATCCATCTCCTATCCCACGCGGCCGACCAGGAACCTAACCCATGATTGACGAGGAAGAAGAAGAAAGAACTCCAACACAAAGAACATCGCTCTCACGTCAAGTCATCGGAAACTTGCACATGCAACTATTGTTGTAGTATCTGTGAGCCACGAGGACTCAGCAATCCCATAACCATGGGTATCAAGAAGAGCAAAGCGTAATGGGTATGGAAAGGATAGTGGTGAGGTTGCAGCAGCGGCTAAGCATAGTATGGTGGCTAACTTACGAGTACAAGAACAAGATGAGCATCTATGCAAACGGTTGCAAACTAGTAATAATTGCTAAGAGATCCTGAACTACCTACGAGCCGATCATAACCCCACCGTGTTCTATTCTCAAAGTGAAAAGAGACGGTCACGGTTACTCACATGGTTCATGTATTTTATTTCAGATTCTCTGTCAAGTTATCTACAACCCGACATTAACAAATTCCAATCTGCCACATAACCACGGGCATGGCTTTCGAAAGATCATGACCCTGCAGGGGTGTCCCAACTTAGCCCATCACAAGCTCTCACGATCAGCAGAGGTAAAAACCCCATATCTTAGGGACAACCGATCAGACTCGGAATCCCGGTGCACAAGGCATGTCGACAATGGTAAAACAAGTCCAGCAAGACCTCCCGGCGTGCCGACACCTTGATAGTAGCCGCGCGTATCTCGTCTCAGGCCACCTCCAGATGAGCACTACGTACCGCAAGTGGCTCTAGTTTGGGACCAACACCATCAGCACCGTCCCCTCCCTGTATGTAGAATTAAGAACCCGGGGACGTGACCCCCTATGCAATTTAATTAATTAATTATGTTTTTATTATGTGGCAAATTAAAACCAATGTTGGGCCTTGCTGGAGGAGTTTTATTCAAAGCAAACTGTCAAGGGGTCCCCATATACCCAACCGCGTTAGGAACGCAAAATCAAGGAACATAACACCGATTTATCGGTTCTTAAGGCGGCATGAGTGGAACAAAACACCGAGCAAAAGGCCAAGCCTTCCACCCATTGCCAAGTATATAGGTGCATTAATTATAGTAATAGATATTGTGATATTCCCAAATATCCAAGTTCCGACATGGAGCAATCTTCATCTTCACCTGGAACTATCAACGCTATAAGAGGGGCTGAGCAAGCGGGTGCCATAGCCAAACAACGGTTTGCTGGGATGGTGTCAATGAGGTTTCATGGCATCAAGGAGAGGCTGAGAACAAATAGAAAGGTAATGCGACATATATCGATCTCATCGAGACAACTATCATGGCAATGATAGTAATGAGATCCAAGGTGACGGTCATCTTGCCTGATATCCCGCTAGGAAGAAGAACGAGTCCATGAAGAAGATGGAGAAGAAGCCACGAAGATAAGCCAAGTGTAGTCGAACGAATCCTCACGATCGAAATGGAATAAGCACTAATGAGAAGAAGCAAGCAACACGGTAAACACACATCACATAACAAGACAAGATGCTCAACCAAGTATGATGCATGACAAGGCTACATGATGCAAATCATGGCAAGGGATGAAGCATACAAGAACACACAACAAGGCAAGTTTAAATGGGGACGGACACAACATATAACAATTCCGGTAAGTCATCATAAGAAAATTTCGAAATTGGTCCAGATCTGAACAAACCTTAAGTTAAAGTTGTTAAACATCAAGTTAACATGCACCATGATGATCTACTAGAAATTCTAGTCAAGTTACCTATAAAGTTCATTTAATTCGGAGCTACGGTCTAGAAGATATGAGCAAAACAAGTTAAGCATGGCAATTATGCAAGATGCATTCAGACAACAAGCCAACACACATCAAACATGTAAACAACATGATATTATGCATCTACATGCAAAAACACACAAGTTTAATACAGGACACACTCAAAACAGAGCAGTGGTCAGAGCTACCTAGCGATCCCAGGAACATGATATTATGCATCTACATGCAAGAACACACAAGTCCGCGTCAACAAACAAATTAAGACGGTGTCCGCCGGCGACAGCGGCATCCCAAGAACCTCGTCGGCGTCAGGGCAGTGGTCAGACCTGCCTAGCGATCTCCTCGGCATGGTCTACTCCAGGCTCGTCGCCCCGCTCGACCATTCACGCTTCGACGTTGTGTGGGCGTGCCGCGCAACGACATGTTCTCCCATGGCTCATCCTTGACCCACGCGGCAACGCCGACGAGACCAAGGTCGCGTACTGCCCCAAAGGAGGGCATGGTCCTGCCGCACCTCCCCCTCCCGACCAAGGCCATAGGCAGGTGCTTTGTCGGTAGTCATGACGGTGGCTGGGTTGCCTCGGCCGAGGCTCCGTTAAGCATAATTAACCTCTTTTCTGGTGTTGTGGTGGTGCTCTCTGTGATCAGCGTTGATCCTCCATTAATCTTGAAGAAGATCATCTTCTCTGAGCAGCCGACCCCAAGTGGTTGCATTGTCGCTGCCATCACCGATAAGCACGAGCTCGCTTTCTGCAGAGTTGGGTGCTCGGAGGCCGGCTGGACGTCGCTTTGCAATGCCGAGCTCTATGGCATCACACGATACACCAAGCAGCTCGTCAAGTTTGACCTTGGCTTGAACAAACTTGGTGCGTCTGTGATCGTACGCATCCACTAGTTTTGCATGCTAAACAACTATTGGGAGAATCCGAATGAGCACATGAGTTACATTGTTGACCTACATGGCATGCTTGTGATAGTGATGAAGAACTATCGGTGGTGGTCGCGCCACTTGCGTAACATCTGTGGTCCGTGCTTCACGGTGCTTGAGCTAGTCTGCACCGGCTTACGTACAGACTCTCACGACTACAAGTGGGTGGAGCTGAATAGCATAGGAGACTACGCACTATTCTTCGGGCTAACATGCTCCAAAGCAGTGCCTGTGCCGGCATGCGGGAGTGGCGAGTGCAGAGGAACCATATTTACTTCTCCCACCATCGTTGCTTATGGAGAGATGATGAGATCCCTAACAGCGCCAACATGCTCTTGACGAGAGCCAACGGTGATGGCTGTGTATATTACAAGCAAGTCGAAAGTGTCACCGATGGTGTGGAAGGCATCATGCCGACAGGTTACTACGCGATGGGTGACGTTCGTCCTCCCATTTGGATTTTACCTCCGATATCAAACTAGTTAGGATTCGACTACATCAACAATTAACTCAATTATGCATGGGTTACTCCATAACACTTTCTTGTAGTGATAGTTCTTATATTCCTTTTTAGGATGAGCAGTAATGATTTCGTAACTACAGTTTGCATCATGTGAACCTCGTTTTATTTTGAAAAAAGGAGGAACTATACTGTTTTTATTAGGGTTTAACTAGCCACGCATGCTTGGAAGCCCACTTTGCGATCACCCATTTTGCTATTCCACTAATCTGTACCTTTCAGTACTTGCCAAAATGGTTATCTGCCTCTCCTTGAAATTTGGGTCCATAGTAGAGCCTTTGATGTATCTCATGTCTTTGCATTTTCCTTTTATGGTACTGAACTACTATTATCATGCCATTTCAATCATAGTAATTAGTAGTATGCTCATGATCAAGGTGCTCATTGTTTTTTATTTCATTCATGTTCCACATTTCAATCCTAATTAGTAGCATGCTAGCTGGAAATGACATGTTGCGCTGCATGTGTGCGGCGTTCATCAGCGTCAACGGTGTCCCCTAGATCTATTTTCACTAGTAGAAAACGAGGCAATGGTCCAGCCCATTAGTACCGGTTCAATCCAGAACCAGGACCAATGGGGGCATTGGACCCGGTTCGTGAACCCAGGGGGCCGGCCGGGCCACGTGGGCCATTGGTCCCGGTTCGTCTGGACCTTTTGGTCCCGGTTGGTGCCATGAACCGGGACCAATGGGTCTTGCTCCTGGCCCACAACCATTGGTCCCGGTTGGTGACTTGAACCGGGACCAAAGGCTCCCCTTTAGTCCCGGTTCATATCACCAACCGGGACCAATGAGGTGCCTATATATACCCCCTCGCGCAAGAGCAGAGCACACTGCTCTGTTTTTTCTGGCCGAGGGGGAGAGGGCTTGGTGGTGATCTAGCTCACCTCCTATGCACACAACGTGTTCGATGGAATGCCCAAGCCACACTAGTTAAGCTTTTCTCCTCTCGAAGCTCTATTTTCTCTGAGATTTGTCTAGGTTTAGCGGTCCGTCACGTCCCGTCCCCGTCTTCGCCGCCGTCGATCGCCCCCGCCGATCTCATCACCGGCACCACCGTGGTGAGCCTCTTGTTATGTCCATGCTTTTCTTACTTTTATTATTGCTTGTTATTATTGCTTTAGATAGATATTTGTCTAATTTTCTTACGTTTATTATTGCTTGTTATTATAAAGTGCGATGGTTTTGATATCCGCCCACGTGGGCCCTCGTCCTGTCTACGATTGGGATGTGGTATATTATCTTTAATTTATAACTATTTGTTTTAGTGTTTATGACAATTATGCCAACCAACCTGACATGCATAGATGTTTTTATATGTCTAGGAGGTAGTTGAACCGGAAATTTCAACCGACCCTCTTGTGGAGAGGTTAAATTTAGTTGAAGAGAAAAACATTTCCTTGAAGAAAAAATTGGAACAAATGGAGGAGGAGAAGATGGAATTGGAGTTGCATGTTGCGGAAGTCGTCGATGATCACCAGATCAAGATGGACCCTATTGTCGAGAGGTTAAATTTAGTTGAAGAAGAAAACAAATTCTTGAAGGAAAAAATAAAAAAAATTGAGGACGAGAAGATGATATTGGAGTTGCATGTTGTGGATGTCGTCGATGATCACAAGATCAAGATGGATGCAATGCGGTTGAAGATTAGAAATATTATAAAATATGCCATTCATACCGAGGCTTGGTATCATTATACCGTTGGATCAATTGTTACCTTGGTTGCGATTATGATCGCATTTGTTTTCGCATTGAAATGTTTTACATAGTTTCGATGTGTATGGTGAAAATTAACTAGATGCTCTGGAGAGCTATATGTTGTTAGATGAGAACTATGTATGTACTTTGGTTTTAATGTGATGATGAACTTCTATTAATTTGGTCACTTAATTATCTATTTATGATGTTCTGTTTTTTGACACACTTAATTACATATAATGCATGCAGATGAACCGGCAGTGGATGTACGGTGACAGACACACCTCCGAGTACATTAAGGGCGTGCATGAGTTTCTAAATGCGGCTGAGGCAAACAAGCAGAATGGTTTTATGTGTTGTCCATGCACTAAATGTGGGAATACGATGTCTTACTCTAACCGGAAAATCCTTCACTCCCACCTGCTTTACAAGGGTTTCATGCCACACTATATGTTTGGACGAGGCACGGAGAAATAGGGGTTATGATGGAAGACAGCGAAGAAGAAGAGTACGATGACAACTATGTGCCCCCTGAATACGGTGATGCTGCAATGGGGGGAGCTGGTGAAGATCAAGAGGAACCAGACGATGTGCCCAATGATGCTGAGACGGGTGAAGCTGCTGAAGATCAAGAGGAACCAGATGATGATCCCCGCCGGGTCGTTGTCGATGCAAGGAGGCAATGCGAAAGTCAAAAGGAGAAGCTAAAGTTCGATCGCATGTTAGAGGATCACAAAAAAGGGTTGTACCCCAATTGCGAAGATGGCAACACAAAGCTCGGTACCGTATTGGAATTGCTGCAGTGGAAGGCAGAAAATGCTGTGGCTGACAAAGGATTTGAGAAGCTACTGAAAATATTGAAGAAGAAGCTTCCGAAGGATAACGAATTACCCGATAGTACATACGCAGCCAAGAAGGTCGTATGCCCTCTAGGATTGGAGGTGCAGAAGATACATGCATGCCCTAATGACTACATCCTCTACCGCGGTGCATACAAGGATCTGAACGCATGCCCGGTATGTGGTGCATTGCAGTATAAGATGAGACGAGATGACCCTGGTAATGTTGATGGCGAGCCCGCCAGGAAGAGAGTTGCTGCGAAGGTGATGGGGTATGCTCCTATAATACCATGGTTGAAACGTTTGTTCAGAAACGGAGAGCATGCCAAGTTGATGCGATGGCACAGTGAGGACAGTAAGAAAGGCGGGAAGTTGAGAGCACCCGCTGACGGGTCGCAGTGGAGAAAAATCGAGAGAAAGTACTGGGAGGAGTTTGCAAAGGACCCAAGGAACGTATGGTTTTCTTTAAGCCCGGATGGCATTAATCCTTTCGGGGAGCAGAGCAGCAATCACAGCACCTGACCCGTGACTCTATGTATGTATAACCTTCCTCCTTGGATGTGCATGAAGCGGAAGTTCATTATGATGCCTGTTCTCATCCAAGGCCCTAAGCAACCCGGCAACGACATTGATGTGTACCTAAGGCCATTAGTTGAAGAACTTTTACAGCTGTGGAATGGAAACGGTGTACGTGCATGGGATGAGCACAGACAGGAGGAATTTGACCTAAAGGTGTTGCTGTTCGTGACCATCAACGATTGGCCCGCTCTCAGTAACCTTTCAGGACAGACAAAGGATACCACGCATGCACGCACTGTTTATATGACACTGAAAGTATATACCTGGACAAATGTAGGAAGAATGCGTACCTGGGCCATCGTCAATTTCTTCCGACCAACCATCAATGTCGAAAGAAAGGCAAGCATTTCAAAGGCGAGGCAGATCACTGCAAGAAGCCCACCATGTGTACCGGTGATCACGTACTTGCTATGGTCAATGATTTACACGTAATCTTTGGAAAGGGCCCCGGCGCACTAGCTGTTCCTTATGATGCTGAGGGACACGCACCCATGTGGAAGAAGAAATCTATATTTTGGGACCTACCCTACTGGAAAGACCTAGAGGTCCGCTCTTCAACCGACATGTTGCACGTGACGAAGAACCTTTGCGTGAACCTGCTAGGCTTCTTGGGCGTGTATGGAAACACAAAAGATACAGCTGAGGCACGGGAGGACCTGCAACGTTTGCACGAAAGAGACGGCATGCCTCCGAAGCAGTATGAAGGTCCTGCCAGCTATGCTCTTAGGAAAGAAGAGAAATAAATCTTCTTTGAATGTCTGCTCAGTATGAAGGTCCCGACTGGCTTCTCGTCGAATATAAAGGGAATAATAAATTTGCCTGAGAAAAAGTTCCAGAACCTAAAGTCTCATGACTGCCACGTGATTATGACGCAACTGCTTCCGGTTGCATTGAGGGGGCTTCTACCGAAAAACGTCCAATTAGCCATTGTGATGCTATGTGCACTCCTCAATGCAATCTCTCAGAAGGTGATCGATCCAGAAATCGTATAAAGGCTAAGGAGTGATGTGGCGCAATGTCTTGTCAGTTTCGAGTTGGTGTTCCCACCATCCTTCTTCAATATCATGACACACGTCCTAGTTCATCTAGTCGACGAGATTGTCATTCTGGGGACCGTATTTCTACACAATATGTTCCCCTTTGAGAGGTTCATGGGAGTCCTAAAGAAATATGTCCGTAACCACGCTAGGCCAGAAGGAAGCATCTCCATGGGCCATCAAACAGAGGATGTCATCGGGTTTTGTGTTGACTTCATTCCTGGCCTTAACAAGATAGGTGTCCCTAAATCGCGGTATGAGGGGAGACTGACTGGAAAAGTCACGTTTGGAAGGGACTCAATAATATGCAGGGACGGATATTCTTGGTCTCAAGCACACTACACAGTTCTACAGAACTCTACCTTGGTGACCCCGTATGTCGATGAACACAAGAACAGTCCGTGCTCCAAACACCCGGAGCAGTGCGACGACTGGATTACATGCGAACACATCAGGACTTTCAGCAGTTGGTTGGAAACACGTCTCAAAGGTGACAACACTGTTTGTGATGAGTTGTACTTGTTGTCCAGGGGACCATCTTTGACTCTATTGATTTACAAAGGATACGAGATAAATGGGAATACATTTTACACGATTGTCCAAGATCAAAAGTGCACCAACCAAAACAGCGGTGTCCTCTTTGATGCAACAACAGAGAGGGGAAAAGACATATATCATGGTTACATAGTGGACATATGGGAACTAGACTACGGACATGATTTTAAGGTCCCTTTGTTTAAGTGCAAATGGGTCAATCTGTCAGGACGCGGGGTACAGGTAGACCCACAGTACGGAATGACAACAGTGGATCTGAAAAATCTTGGGTACAATGACGAACCGTTCGTCCTAGGCAATGAAGTGGCACATGTTATCTATGTGAAGGACATGTCTACCAGACCGAGAAATAGAAAAGATAAGGAAGCGAATACATCATACGATGAGCCAAAGCGCCACATAGTTCTTTCAGGAAAAAGGGACATCCTGGGAGTGGAGGGCAAGACAGACATATCTGAAGATTATGAAAAGTTTCATGAAATTCCCCCCTTCAAAGTCAAGGCTGACCCAAGCATCCTGATAAACGATGAAGATTATCCATGGTTACGGCGCAATAAGCAAATGACCCAAGCGAAGAAAAAGTGAAGACTTTTTTCCGCAACTATTATGATGATACCATGCCAACTTTGTAACAGACGAGTATGATACCATTGTCCGTTTTGTACATGCACATGCTATGCCAACTTTTTCAGAGTTTGAAAACTATGAATTTAGGTCGAATTTTCTTTATAGGTGCATCTATGTTCATTTTTTTAGTAAAGTTAATCACAAACTTGTGATTCACACAAATATCAAAGAATTCAAAATTTGATTATTCAAATTTGAAAACTAATGGCACTAACAGAAAGCTTATAATTTTTCTAAAACTAATAGCACTAACAGAAAGTTTATAACTTTGCTGACCTAAAAACAAAAAGAATTAAAAAATAAAGCAAAAAACAGAAGAAAATAAATAATGCAGAAAACAAAACAAAAAAACTTGCAAAAAAAATAAAAAAAGCAACAATAAATATTTTGTTGTAAGTAGAAACAAAATAAAATAAATAAGGCAACAAAGAAAACAAATAATTTCAAATTTAAACTATTCAAATTTGAATACTACTGGCACTAACAGAAAGTTTGTAATTGGTTTTACCTAAAGCAATAATATTCACAAATAAACTATAAATACAGCAAAAAACAACTTAGAAATAAATAAAGCAGAAAAAATACATTAAAAACTAGGTAATTTTCTAAAACTAATGGCACTAACAGAAAGTTTATAATTTTGCTGACCTAAAACCAAAAGGAATT
>LR738714.1:781162181-781236433 GCA_902687465.1 Secale cereale
CCCCCCCCCCCCCTTTACAAAAAAACAAAAACCACATCCACAGAAATGTTGATGCGTGGATGCCTTTTGGTCCCAGTTGGTGCCACCAACCGGGACCAAAGGCCCTCCTGCCTGGGCTCCGCGCACAGGCCACGTGGAGACCCATCTTTCCCGGTTCTAGATTGAACGAGGACTAAAGGGCTACGGCATTAGTAGTCCCGATTCAAGAACCGAGGCAAAAGGCCCTTACCAACCGGGGCAGATGGCCCGTTCTCTACTAGTGTTTTGTTCCCATTAGTTTATCTCAATTCTTCATCATAAATTGACCGGTGTTCTTATTAATGGCAGCTTGTATTAGGCATTGAAATGTGAATAGTCGGTTGCTTTGGTCCTTCCTTTTGAAAACCCATACCACGTCATACAAAAATATACAGTTTGTGGCTAGCCTCGTGTGGTCATATTCTCCACGGTCGACTATTTATAGCATATAAATGGGCTTCTGGGACTGCCTGGTGCTAAGGCCCTAGCTAGCTGCCCTAGGCCTTTCTCCATCGCTGAGTTCAAAACCGTCCAATCTTTATCTTTACCTACTATTAAAGGAATGATTCTTTCTCCATTTTTTTCGTTTCCAGTGGGACCCACATTTATTTTCGTCCGTCATGAAACCAACGATTTTCGTTCATCCCAAATCTCTCGCTCTCGCTGAGTTTTCCGTCTGGTAAAAAAATGAAAAATAATAAAGCTGCCCGGATAGAATGGAACCTGGAACCAGCAGCAACTACACCCGCGCAGCTAACCAATGCGACCGCCGATCTTTTGTGTTCAACTATGAGCGCGAATTTTAATTAAAAGAAACAATCGGCTGCGGCATAACGTAGAAACAACTACCGGAATTTGTTATCCAAAACGCTGAGTGGAATCGAACACAACACATGGCGCGATTTAAACACGCCCCTAGCCAGTGTAGTTCTAAAATTTGTTGTCCAAAAATTGCAGTTCAGCTTATATAAACTATATGCAGCAAAAGGTGTATTATTTTTTGTCTCAAACGTGATTTTTTCTTTCAAAAAATGTAAATAGTTTTGGAAAAACAAGCATTTTCAAAATATGCGAACCAATTTTTAGAGATTTGAACATTTCTCAAAACTATGAACAACTATTTGAAAATGCCAACATTTATTGACAAACGAGAACATAATTGAAAAATTGGAACATTTTCTGAAATTATGAACATTTTTTCAAACCGCGAATATTTTGTGAAATTCCCCTAAGAATTCACAAACAAATTATGAAAACATGATTTTTTAATTTATGAAAAATTCAAATAAAATCTCAAAAAGGGAACAAATTTTGAAATTGTGAACATTTTTTTCAAAGCCAAACATTCTATGAAAGCCCTTGAACATTTTTTGATTTTGTGAACAAATTTGGAAAACATCAACATTTTTTAATGATTGAACAAACTTTGAAACAGAAACATTTTCTGAAATTGCGAACATTTTAAAAATCTATGAAAATATATTAAAAAGTGAATAATTTCAGAAATTTCAAAATTTTATAGTTTCCGGAAATATTTTTAATTTTTTTGAACATTTGTTGAAAATAAAATAAACCTTGTGTGAGTAAATTGAGCTAGCTCTTATTTGTGTCTATTACCTCCATCCATTATTATTAAGCTAGGTGCAGTGAGTAGGTTCGTTGTTTTTGGGTTGTTCGTGAAAAATGTCAGATTTAATCCCTCCAGCACCAGTCAATGTACGCGATGAGTTTTCTTTCCTCCAATTGGAATCTGTACCTTCATGCTGTCACCGGCTATAATTACAGAGCACCAGCCAATGTATGCGATGGGTTTTCTTTCCTCCAATTGGAATATGTTTCTTCATGCTGTCACCGGCTATAATCAGATGCATTTAATCTTCATGCGAGGTAATAACTTGGTCGTAGAGCTTTCGCCGCCAAGCCCTTTAAAATCAGACGAAAGGGTTTGTTTACTTATGAAATTAAATAATAACCTTCTCATTTTTTTACACTAACTTTCATCAATTTATATACATTTGCAGGTTAAACGAAAAATCAATAAACTGCTCCAGCAATCGATAGAGAGTGAAAAGTGGGTCCCAATTATCCCTAGAGAAAGAAACACACCAATGTGTGGTTACAGATGAGCGGGAAGGATTTAACTCCGCATTTCTCAAAAAGAAGAAATTAACTCCCAATACTTTGGAAGCTTTGTACACGAGATTGTGGGTGAACGTGAGATGGGCGGTATATATAATGGGACAGTTGGAGTATGATATAGCTTAACATATAATTGCAATCGGATTGTCTTTAACTTGGTTGGATGGTCAACTTTTCTCCGGTGCAACGCACGGGCATATGTGCTAGTCATAATAAAGATATGCTAAAGTGACTAATGATGTACCACTAGTAGAAAACAGGGCTTCGGTTCGGGCCTGGCAAGCCCATTAGTACCGGTTCAACTACGAACCGGGACCCATGGGGGCATATGTCCCGGTTCGTGTGCCTAGGGGGCCGGCCGGGCCTCGTGGGGCACATGTCCCTGTTCGTTTGGACATATTTGTCCCGGTTCCAGGCACGAACCGGGACCAATGGTCCTCGCTCCTGGTCCACACCCATTGGTCCCGGTCCATTACTGGAACCGGGACAAAAGGGGTGCCTTTAGTCCCGGTTCGACACACAAACCGGGACCAATGGATTGCATATATTTACCCCATCGCCCACCACTCCACTGCTCTATTTTTTCTGGCCGGCGAGAGGGGGGGAGCTTTGTGGTGCTCTAGCTCACTGCTCACCTCCTATGCACATGAGGTGTTCCATGAAATGCCCGAGCCACACTAGTTAAGCTTTTCTCCTCTCGAAGCTCGAACTCCAAGCTCCATTTTCTCCGTGATTTGTTTAGGTTTAGCGGTCCGTCACGTCCCGTCCCCGTCTTCACCGCCGTCGATCGCCCCCGCTGATCTTGTCCTCGGCACCACCGTGGTTAGCCTCTTGTTTTGTCTATGCTTTTCTTACTTTTATTATTGCTTGTTATTATTTCTTTAGATATATATTTTTCTAATTTTCTTACTTTTATTATTGCTTGTTATTATATAGTGCCATGGTTTTGATATCCGCCCACATCGGCCCTCGTCCTGTCTACAATTCAGATGGGGTATATTATCTTTAATTTATAACTATTTGTTTTAGTGTTTATGACAATTATGCCGACCAACCTGACATAGATGTTTTTATATATCTAGGAGGTAGTTGAACCGGAAATTCCAACAGACCATCTCGTGGACAGGTTAAATTTAGTTGAAAAGGAAAACATTTCCTTGAAGAAAAAAATGGAAAAAATGAAAGAGGAGAACATGGAATTGGAGTTGTATGTTGCGGAAGTCGTCGATGATCACGAGATCAAGATGGACCCTATTGTCAAGAGGTTAAATTTACTTGAAGAAGAAAACAAGTACTTGAAGGAAAAATGTAATGCCCAGGATGGGACTACACCTCCTACGTGTCGAGGCACGACTTAAAGGCATAAGCCCATTCTGGAATGATCTCAAGTTCGGTATCTTTGCACATCTCATGTAAAAAAATGGGGATGAAAAGCAAAAGAGATAGTTGGCTTACACTCGCCATGTCACACAACACATTACATAGGCAAACATCATCCAAATAACATCACAACCTGACTACGGGTGAAGATCCAATTGAAAGATACCAAAAATACATAAAGCCACAGGTTCGAATCGCCCCTAATAGAAACCACTACTGATCATCGGGATAGTGCACGTAGTAACGGCTACGTTCCTCATCATACTCCCAGTATAGCTCTGTGCCGTCACATGAGTAGTTCACCATGGTACCTGTATCTGGTGTGGTGTAGAATCTGTGAGCCTTGGAGGACTAAGCAATCCCGTTCCCGGGTAACAGAACTATCTAAGCCTTGGGTGTGGAACAAGGCTGAAGAAAGAATAAAAGGTTGCAGCTGCACTAGCACTAACTTACGTGATAAGAGCGAGAAGAGAAGTGCCACGAGCGACAAGGTGATCACGAAGTGATCCTATCTAAACACGTCAACCATAACCCCACCGTGTTCACTTCCCGAACCCTTTTTGGAAAATGACTGTCACGGTACTCACGCTTGTATTGTTTTCTGAACATGGTGTCAAGTTTTCTACAATCGGATATTAACAAACTCCCATCTGCCACATAACCGCGGGCACGGCTTTCGAAAGTTCAAAACCCTGCAGGGGTGTTCCAACTTGGCCCGTTACCAGCCCACGATCCGCGGAGTCGCAACTCCAAGGTGGGAAGGCCCGAGTATTCTCGGAATCCCGTGCTAAAGATACTCCGTCTAAGGTAAGACTAATCCAGCAAATCCTCCCGGCGTGCCGACACCCTGACAGTAGCCGCGCGTATCTGGTCTCAGGCCACGACCGGATGAGACAGCCTACAGGAAAATACCAAATACCTCGGGTTTCCCCAAGGCGGCCCTGCAGTCTGCTCGGTTGGACCAACACTCATGTGGAGCACTGGCCCGGGGGTTGATTAATAAAAGGGGATAGCTAGTCCCTATGCAAGTTTTAGTTCTTAGGCAAATGGAGTACCAATGTTGGGACTTGCTGGAAAAGACTTAGCGCTAAGCGGTTTATCGAGGGGGTCCCATAACCCCAACCGTGTGAGGAACGCATCATCAAGGAACATAACACCGGTTTATATGGTTCCTAGGGCGGCATGAGTGGAACAAATCACTAAGCAAGAGGCTTAGCCTTCCACCCATTACCAATATATAGATGATTTCATTTAAGAGTTTATATAGTGTGATATCCCAACAATAGCTTCAACATGAAGCAAGAATCTTCAAATCTTCTCCTGCAACTAGCAATGCTATAAGAGGGGCTGAGCGAAGCCTACGTAGCCAATCAAAGGTTTGCATAGGTTGGGTCGTTAAACTGATTCATGGTTACAATAGGAGGCTGACAAACAAACATGGGCATCAAGGCAATAAGCTAAAGAGCGCGACTTCTAGCAATAGGCAAAGATAGTAATGATATCTGGGTCAGGTCATCTTGACTGGCGAGTCATCGATGGGATCGTAAGACGGCTCCTCGTTCTCAACCTCGGTAGTAACCTCGTTCTCATACTCGGTCTCGGCTTCCGGCTCTACTCAACACAAGAACACACGAGGCACGTAATCAAACAAGGTGCAATGCACAATCTACAGGATGCATGTATGATGCACTTAGGATGCACATCAGATGCACTTAGGATGCATTACATGACAACATAGGAAGCACAGAGAAACATCAGAAGAAGCATGACAGTATGCTCAAGCAAGTAGGATGCAAGACAAGTCTATTTAGGAAGCAAAACATGGCAGGGTAGGAAGCACAGAGAAACAACACAAGAAACAACATGTTTAAATGAGGCCGGAAACTACTTAAGACAAAACCGGTAAGACCTCATAATAATAGTTTGAAATTAGTCCAGATCTAATCAAACCTTAAGTTAAAGTTGTTAAACAGCAAGTTAACATGCACCATGACAATCTACATGAAATTCTAGTCAAGTTTCATATAAAGTTTGTTTAAAACGGAGCTACGATCTAGAAGATATGATCCAAACAAGATAAGCATGGCAACGGTGCAAAAAGCACCCAAACAGCAAGCAAACGTACTCCTAACATGTTAACAAGATGATATTATGAATCTACATGCAAAATCACACAAGTTTCATGTATTGCACGCTCAAAACGGAGCAACGGGCTAAAAGATACACCTGAAACAAGAAACAATGCAAAGCTGAAATTAACAGCCACATAGCAACTTTGGAGCAAGAAATATATACTCTAAAACACTCAAACATGGTGACAAGAAGCATGGACATGAGGTAGACATATCCTACAGCAAACAACTCCATTGGAGCAACTCCATGGGAGGCATGGATCAATAGCAACAAGCTACAACATTTTCATCATGACACTAAAAACCTGAGAGCAATATTTTATAGCAACTTGGGAGCAAAAATTAAATATGCTACAGCAACCAAATGAGCATGTGAGGGCATGAATGGATAGAAAACAACATATACAACAAGGAATGATCACTGGCCACCCCAAAACTAACATGGATTTGCTTAGGACAACAAGCAAACATAGCATCAGGATACAACAAGGAATGATCACCGGCACAGGAATTTCACTAAGTGTTAAAACAGCAATATTGTCATTGCTTGGTTGTGAGCATGTATAAGTCACCTCAAAGCATATCATGGCAAGTGTTTTGCACCACATCAAAGATCACATGAAGGAGAATCTAAATTATATGAGCATGCAACATGGGGACAAACACAACAATAGCAACGAGCTCCTCAACTAGACATCTCGTAACAAGTTACAAAACCTAACAGCCACATGCAATTTTTCAAAAGGGATAAACATGGCAATATGAACTCTAACATGCATGCTATAGCAACCAACATGTAGAGAATCTCATGATGAACATTTGGACATATCATTTGCTTCATTTGGATAAATATGCACCAAGTTATCACATCTCAAACATGGCATGAAAATAACTAATAGCAGCAGTTTATATCATGTAGCACTCTTGTTATGAAGATTAAGACATCTAGATGTTCTCAAACATGCATGACAGAATGGATCAAAACATAGCACATGTCACCACGATCATTTTGACATATTATATGCACAAATCGGACATGCACAGTAAAAGTTATTGCCATCACAAGAATGCATCAGACAACTAAAATAAACACAAAAGACTTAGGGAAAACAACAACCTCAGATCTGGTCAAAGGCTTCCGGGCCAGGTCAACGGGAGCGGGTCGCGGCGCGGGGGCGGACGGGCCCGAAGGCGGCGGGGGCGGGCCCGCGGTAGGCCGCACGGGCCGGCGCGGTGGGGAGCGGCGGCGGTGACGTGTCGTGCTGCGACTGGTCCGGCCGTCGGCTGGACGTGTCCGCCGGCGGTCGGACGTGTCCGGTTCGGGGGTGGAGGGTTGGATCTAGGGTTTCTGGATGAAAATGGAGGGGTGGACGTTTTTATAGGCACAAGGAGCTAGGAGACTCCAAATGGGGAGCGGTTTTCGGCCAAGCGATCACAATTCAACGACCGAGATGATGGGAGGGGTTGTGCTGGGTTGGTGGGCTGTTGTGGAGGGGGTCTTGGGCCTCAAAGAGGAGGTACTTTTAGCCCACGAGGTTAATTGTTGGAGTACCAAACGAACTCCAAACGCGACGAAACTTGACAGGCGGCTTACACGTACCAAAACAACAACACACGATAAGTCTCGCGTCATCCCGGAAACATTACACGCCCAAACACGAAAGAAGGACTCGGGGATGCCACGGGCACGTGTGAGAGCGTCGGAACTCGAAACGGACAACGGGAAGAGACGAGTGGGACCAGATGCAAATGACAACACAAATGCAATGTAATGCACATGACAACATTACATGGATGAAATGCACACACGCACACGACAAAATGACAAAACCTGAAAAGACGAAGAACTCGGAATGGAACTGATGAAGCCAAAGTTTATATATTGCCATATAGGGAAAGTGTTACATCTAGGGCATTACAAACTCTCCTCTACTACGAAAGATCTCGTCCCGAGATCTAGGACTGGAAGAAGGAAGGGTACTCGGAACGAAGGTGATCTTCTCGTTCCCACGTAGCTTCTTGGTCGGTATGGTGTGACCACTTGACTTTCAAGAACTTGATTGACTTGTTGCGGGTCTTGCGCTCGGTTTCTTCAAGCATAGAAACGGGATGCTCTCGGTAAGACAAGTCTTGTTGAAGATCAATCTCCTCGAACGGAATGGTGCGTTCAGGTGTCTTGAAGCACTTGCGGAGTTGAGACACGTGAAACACATCATGAACATTTGCAAAGTTGGAAGGGAGCTCAAGTCGATAGGCTAGATCGCCTCTTTTCCAAGGATCTTGAAAGGGCCCACGTATCTAGGAGCAAGAGCTTTCCTTTGATACCGAATCTTTGGGTTCCTTTCATAGGAGAAACACGAAGGTAGACACGATCACACATGTTGAAGGCCAAATCACGATGCTTGCCGTCATAGTAGCTCTTTTGACGCGACTGAGCGGCCTTGAGATTCTCACGTATGACTTTGCACATTTCTTCGGCTTCTGAGATCAAGTCATTGTCAAGAAGTTGACGTTCACCAGTCTCAGACCAGTTGAGAGGAGTACGACACTTTCTGCCATAGAGAATTTCAAACGGAGCTTTGCCGGCACTTGCTTGGAAACTGTTGTTGTAAGAGAACTCGGCAAATGAAAGGCAATCTTCCCACTTCATGCCAAAAGATATGACACAAGCTCTGAGCATGTCTTCTAGAATCTGGTTCACTCTTTCGACTTGACCACTAGTCTGACGGTGAAACGCAGTGCTGAAACGGATCTTAGTGCCCATGGTAGACTGAAAGGAGTCCCAGAACATGGATGTGAACAAACTTCCACGGTCTGAGGAGATAACTTGACGAATGCCATGTAAGGACACAATTCTGGAAGTGTACAACTCTGCCAGTTGAGCTGCATTGATGGATTCTTTGACTGGAAGGAAGTGAGCTACTTTGGTGAGTTTGTCATTGACAACAAAGATAGAATCGTTCCCTTTCTTGGACTTGGGAAACACAGTGAAGAAATCCATTTCAATGTGGTCGAATTTCCACTCGGGGATAGGAAGAGGTTGGAGGAGACCGGCTGGACGTTGATTCTCTGCCTTCACTCTTCTGCAGACATCACATTCATTCATGAATTGGGCAATCTCCCTTTTCATGCGAGTCCACCAGTAAGATTGCTTGAGGTCTTGGTACATCTTAGAACTTCAAGGATGAATCGAAAGGAGGGAGTCATGTGCTTTGTTCATTATGAGCTTCCTGAGATCACCCTTGGGAACCACAAGTCTGTCCTCAAAGAACAAGGTATCCCTCTCATCAACGCGATAACACTTGTATTTGGGATCGGAGTACCCTTTGCAATACCATGTTTCACTTTCTGCACCATAGCATCACTGAGTTGGGCCTCATGGATCTGATCTTCCAATGTAGGAGATACTTGAAGATTTGCAAGAAAGCCTTGCGGAACAACTTGGAGGTTGAGCTTCCTGAATGCTTCACAAAGCTCAGGCTGAAACGGCTTGATAAGGAGACTGTTGGAATATGCCTTTCTGCTTAAGGCATCTGCAATGACATTGGCCTTGCCAAGTGTGTATTCGATGCTTGGATCATCTCAACCCAACGAGTCTGGCGAAGGTTCAGGTTCAGCTGTGTGAAGATGTACTTCGAGCTCTTGTGATCGGTGAAGATGTCGACTTTTCTGCCCAACAGAAGGTGTCTCCACGTGATCAAGGCGTGTACCACAGCTGCTAGCTCGAGATCATGTGTGGGGTAGTTCTTCTCACTTGGATTCAATTGACGAGAGGTGTATGCCACAATTTTCTTGTCCTGCATTAGCACACCACCGAGTCCTTGAAGAGAAGCATCACAGAATACTTCGTAGGGCTTGGACTCATCTGGAGGAGTAAGAACTGGAGCAGAGATGAGCTTTTCTTTGAGAGTTTTGAATGCCACATCACAATCTGGAGACCAGTTGTACTTGACATTCTTCTGCAGCAAGTTGGAGAGAGGCTTGGCAATCTTGGAGAAGTTCTCAGTGAATCTTCTGCAATAGCTAGCAAGACCAAGGAAGCTTCGGAGTTGCTTGACGTTCTAAGGAGGTTCCCTGTTGACAATGGCTTCAACTTTCTCGAGGTTGACCGCAATACCGTCAGCGCAGATGATATGGCCTAGATACAAGACCTTATCGAGCCAGAATTCGCACTTGGAGAACTTGGCATAGAACTTATGTTCACGAAGTCTGTCGAGAACAAGACGGAGGTGCTTTTCGTGTTCCTCTTCATTTTTGGAGAAAACCAAGATGTCATCCAGATACACAAGCACAAATTCATTGGTGTAGGGGTTGAAAATGTAGTGCATCATTCTCGAGAAGGTGGGTGGAGCATTAGCGAGGCCAAAAGACATGACTGTATATTCATAGGAGCCGTAGCTGGTTCTGAAAGCAGTCTTGTGGATATCTTCTTCACGAATGCGAATTTGGTGATAACCCATCCGGAGATCGAGCTTAGAGAACACTTTTGCTCCTTTAAGCTGCTCGAACAATTCATTGATGTTGGGGAGCGGATACTTGTTCTTTATTGTCTTCTTGTTCAATGGCCGGTAATCAACGCAAAGGCGCTCCGTGTCATCCTTATTCTTGACAAATAAGACACCACAGCCCCAAGGAGAAGTGCTAGGCCTGATTAGACCCATAAGCTCTTGCTCATCGAGCTGTTTCTTCAACTCCTTCAACTCTTCAGGAGAGAGCTTGTATGGACGCCGGCATGCTGGCTCAGTACCAGGCTCGAGTTCAATGACAAATTCAACTTGACGATGCGGAGGCATGCTTGGAAGCTCTTCAGGGATAACGTCTTCGTATTCATTGACCACCGAAATTTGAGAGATGGCATTAATCTCGCCCTTGTCATTGAGAGAGAATAGCCTGATTGTGTTATCTCGAGAGGCGAAGATAATCACGTCTTCGTTAGGATGAGTAATCTCGACTTCCTTATTTGCACAATCAATGTGAGCATCATGCTGAGAAAGCCAATCCATCCCGAGAATAAGATCAATGTCGGAGTTGCCGAGAATAACCGGAGAAGCCAGAAAGCAGTAATCACCCATACGAATAGATACATCCGGAGCCTTTGAGGTGGAAGCAAAAACTTATGTTGCTTTGCGACCACTTGAGAAGAAGAGGAGGAGTGAACGGCGTCTCTGATCCTCTTTTTGGAATCTTCCGTCTTGAGCTGCGCTGCCTCTTGCTTAAGTGCCACGTTATAGAATTGATCAAACTCATCAGGCTCGAACATGGTGAGAGCTAGTTGGAGTTCATCCTTAAGACCACCACGGAACTGATAGATCTTGCTCTTGGCATCTGGGATGTCTTGCTTGGCATGGCGGGCAAGGTTCTGGAACTTGACATTATATTGGTAGAAAGACATAGAGCCTTGCTTCAGGTTGCGGAATTGCTCACGCATACCCTCGATGACACTTGTTGGAATGTGGTGAGAGCGAAAGTCCTTGCAGAAGTCATCCCATGAGACTTCACGCCCTGCTCTGGAGTCTTTGTACTGCTGCCACCAATCTGCTGCTTGGTCCTTGAGTTGGAAGGCTGCAAACTTCACATAGTCCTCGGGCCTGACATTACTGCACTCGAAATGCTTCTTGATATCTGTTATCCAGTCTTCAGCATCTAGAGGGTCCACGCAGTAATTGAATGCCTTTGGTTGGTTTGCCAAGAACTGGTTGAGCGTAGCAAAATGAGGTTGGTTGAACAAATCGCCTGGGCCTTGGTTCCCATGAGAACCTTGATTTGCTTGATTTGCTTGAATATTATGCATCATTTGCATAAGCATCTGGGTGTTCTGATTCGTTGCTTGCATAATTTCTCTCCAAGCCTCAGATGGAGGTGGAGGGGAAGGAGGACGATCAGGAACCTCTTCACCCTCTGGGTTAGCGTTGGGAACCCTTTTAGGAGCCATCCTGAATGAGATGACAACTATTAGCCATTGATTGAAAGAATATATAAGATGAATCAACGGCTAGAAATTGCAACATAGTCTTCACAAGAATCATTCGAACAAGAGGAATGAATGAAATTCATAGTTTAATAGTAACAACAATCTTCATGAGAAGCCACTTGGGAGACAAAAGGTAAAAAAAAACAAGGAGCAGATAGAACAAATACAAGATAGAAGCTTCGTTCGACATATTCATACTGAAAGCTTATGGAACGTGTTACGAAAGGGTTTTGCAATCCCCGGATCAGCATAGCCAAGGATCCTTTAAGATGCAACTCCCGATCGGAACAACCGCCATAAAACTACTTCACTCAATGTAGAACCCCGAACTCCATATCCTGCATTCGTTGGAAGAATGCCTATGAGCTACTAGATGAACCCACCTATTAATTTCCGAAAGTTTCCAGTTATGCAATCAGGTGTTGGGGATACAGGGAAGCATCGCGCACTCAACTCTAATCCTACATCCAGCTGTATCCAACCTTCAACACATAACCAGTTATTTCCGGAAACTGTCTACCTCGGACCTTCGAAAAGCATCTACTATACAAGCTATGGCAATACTCCCGAACTACCTCCCCAGTACTGGGTGATGTCGGGGTTATCTTGCCACTAACCGCATAGGAGAGTTTTCGATGTCGGCCGTCTTAAGTATTCCAGAACTGCTGCGATATGTTTGTGACGACAAAACCTCGAAGCTCAACTCCCCGGGACACTTCCACAACCCCAAATGACAGGAGGCATCGAGAACAATGTTCTCGTCAGAAAGACATCGGAACAATCCCAACAATACTCGCGAGATTCCTAAAAAAAATTGGTGAAATTTTGAGAGTAAAAGAGACAAGAGTAATCGTCAGGAGTCCTCACCAGAGTGAAAAGAGATGAGGAGCAAAAGAATTCCTACTCTCTGATATATATATATAGGACTCAAAAATTTTAAGTGTGTGCCTAGACTCAACCGTCAACGATTCGATCAATTAGTGGGGGCTTCTTGGTCGGAGAAGGCTCTGAATACCAACTTGTAATGCCCAGGATGGGACTATACCTCCTACGTGTCGAGGCACGACTTAAAGGCATAAGCCCATTCTGGAATGATCTCAAGTTCGGTATCTTTGCACATCTCATGTAAAAAAATGGGGATGAAAAGCAAAAGAGATAGTTGGCTTACACTCGCCACGTCACACAATTCATTACATAGGCAAACATCATCCAAATAACATCACAACCCCACTACGGGTGAAGATCCAAATGAAAGATACCAAAAATACATGAAGCCACAGGTTCGAATCGCCCCTAGTAGGAACCACTAATAATCATCGGGATAGTGCACTGACGTCTACACACGCTTCTACTCTTGTAGACTATGTTGGGCCTCCAAGCGCAGAGGTTTGTAGGACAGCAGCAATTTCCCTCAAGTGGATGACCTAAGGTTTATCGAACTCAGGGAAGTAGAGGTTGAAGATGGTCTCTCTCAAGCAACCCTGCAACTAAGATACAAGAAGTCTCTTGTGTCCCCAACACACCTAATACAATTAGGAGTTGTATAGGTGCACTAGTTCGGCGAAGAGATGGTAAAATATGGATGATAGGAGTGGCAAAGCAAAGTAATATAAATCTGTAATAAAAAGTGCAGCAAGCAAACAAGTGGTAAACGTGAGCACAAATGGTATTGCAATGGTGGAAACAAGGCCTAGGGATCATACTTTCACTAGTGGCAACTCCCAACAAGATTAACATAATCGAATCACATGATATTTCCCATAAAACATGCAAAGGGGACACACTCGGAGGTCATTCCTTCGTGGTCAAGAGAGGACGAGAATTATGTAGGGCTACAAAAGCACACCTCAAAGTTCGTAGTTCTCAATCTAAGGATTTCCCAATGTCACCGCGGCCATCCAAAGAGAGTCCCACAATCACCACAACATATCTAAAGGATAGTCAAAGAAAAGCACCAAGAGACTCTCAATCTTCAATCAACACACAAGAGAGGAAATCACTCATGAAAATATTTTTCTAATCCATGTCCAATAGACCGCTGTCACCTTGGTCTCGGGGATTATACTAGATAAAGACAAGTGAGTACATCAATCCAATACATAGAGGAAGGGGAAACATCATGGGATCACCCTAGATTAACATAGCCTATGATCACAACGAAGATCACATCATGGGAGAGAGAGATAACCACATAGCTACTGGTAGAAACCTCAGCCCCGAGGAGGAACTACTCCCGCATCATGGAGGGAGGAAGCAACGTCGATGGAGATGAATCCGGGGGCACTTCCCCGTCCCGGCAGGGTGCCGGCTGATGTCTACACACGCTTCTACACTTGTAGACTATGTTGGGCCTCCAAGCGCAGAGGTTTGTAGGACAGCAACAATTTCCCTCAAGTGGATGACCTAAGGTTTATCGAACTCAGGGAAGTAGAGGTTGAAGATGGTCTCTCTCAAGCAACCCTGCAACTAAGATACAAGAAGTCTCTTGTGTCCCCAACACACCTAATACACTTGTTAGATGTATAGGTGCACTAGTTCGGCGAAGAGATGTTAAATGGCAAGTGATATGGATGGCAAAACAAAGTAATATAAATCTGTAATAAAAAGTGCAGCAAGCAAACAAGTGGTAAACGTGAGCACAAATGGTATTGCAATGGTGGAAACAAGGCCTAGGCTTCATACTTTCACTAGTGGCAACTCCCAACAACATTAACATAATCGAATCACATGATATTTCCCATAAAACATGCAAAGGGGACACACTTGGAGGTCATTCCTTCGTGGTCAAGAGAGGACGAGAATTATGTAGGGCTACAAAAGCACACCTCAAAGTTCGTAGTTCTCAATCTAAGGATTTCCCAATGTCACCGCGGCCATCCAAAGAGAGTCCCACAATCACCACAACATATCTAAAGGATAGTCAAAGACAAGCACCAAGAGACTCTCAATCTTCAATCAACACACAAGAGAGGAAATCACTCATGAAAATATTTTTCTAATCCATGTCCAATAGACCGTTGTCACCTTGGTCTCGGGGATTATACTAGATAAAGACAAGTGAGTACATCAATCCAATACATAGAGGAAGGGGAAATATCATGGGATCACCCTAGATTAACATAGCCTATGATCACAATGAAGATCACATCATGGGAGAGAGAATTGACCACATAGCTACTGGTAGAAACCTCAGCCCCGAGGAGGAACTACTACCGCATCATGGAGGGAGGAAGCAACGTCGATGGAGATGAATCCGGGGGCACTTCCCCGTCCCGGCAGGGTGCCGGCACAGGAATTCTGGTACCCCGAAGCTTGATGGCGATGGCGGCGGAGATCGGAATTGCGTCTGGAGAAAAAGGGTCTGGAATCAGGGTTTCTGCGACGGGAGTTAAATATATGCCAAAGGGGGGCATCAGCGGAGGCCTGGGGGGCCCAGGCGCCCCCTCGGCGCGGTCAGGAGGGGGGCCGCGTGGGCAGGCCGCCTGGAGCCCTGGTGGCCCCCCTCCGGCCCTACTTTGGCCGCATGGAAGCTTCCGGAACGCTGATTTTTTATATATTTTTTCCGGAATTTTTTTGGCAGTTTACGTAATGGGAAAACCTGAAATACAAAAACAGCAGAAAACAGAAACTGGCACTGGGGTGCAATGATTTAATAGGTTAGTCCAAATATGATCAAAAGTGTATGGAAGTGTATAAATATCATAGCAATATCACACAAAAGAGGCATGGAGCAAGCAGAAATTATAGATACATTTTGGACGTATCAACATCCCCAAGCTTAATTCCTGCTCGTCCTCGAGTAGGTAAATGATAACAAGCATAATTTCTGTGGTGACATGCTATTAACCATATAAGATCTTTTTACAGTCACATGACAAGTTCTTACTGAGACAATGAATCACTCAATAGATTTGTAATGAGCATGGTGTGCAAATATGACAAAGTGATATCTCGCTTGCCCCCTTTAGTGAAGCAAAACATAAATGCAGGGGCACCTCCAAGGTTTAAGTGATGACTAGATACAATGATTTCAGAATAAACGATATCACAATCATGCAAAAGACAATGCTACTTTGGACAATGCACATTACACTTAGAATGACAATCATGCTCTCAATAGTTGGTGCTTAAAAGAAGGTGGAGACTCTCGAACCGTGGCTTTTGATGGCAAGGTTGAAAACCCGTGGTCGGAAACAAAAACTAATCATGTACGAGAGCTCTTTGTTTTAAAAACAGAGGTAATAATTTTTTTTTAGAATATGCATATTTCGTGAACGAATGCTAGCAGATAACTCAATTACCTCTTGAGCTGGAAAGTTTCGAGGAATGGCTCCCGAATGAGGACGATCACATCCTCTTAATCTCCTTTGTTTATCACTGCCAAAGTTTTCTGATTTCTCATGAACAAAGCGTGAAGGAGGGTTTGTTTGTTTGTATTTTTTTTTTAATGAGCCGGGCGCACTCTATGCCAGTTCCTTCTCGTATTATGGGTTTGCACATTAGAGATGCAATCCCGGGGTGAAGCTTGTCCAACTTAAAAAGATCATGAATTAACTATTACTTCCTCATGAGCTAAAACAGAGGCACAAAATAGAAATGCTTTTTTGAATTATTTCGAGATGGTACATCAAAGTCTTTGTTAGGAATGGCAGGTAAATACCATGTATATAGGAAGGTATGGTGGACTCATATGGCATAACTGGTTTAAAGGATTTTGGATGCACAAGCAGTCAGTCCGCTTAGTACAGGCGAAGGTTAGCAAAAGACTGGGAGCGACCAACTAAAAGAGCAATGACGGTCATAATCATGCAGAGCGACAAAGCAACATTGAATCAGGCATGGAAGTTATATCGCTACTCAGAAACTAAAGATCATCAAGGCTTGATAGACTTTCTTTACAGTCTTAAAATATGCGTGAGCATATGCCAAGTCAATCAAAATAAATTCTTGAAGGAAGATATCACTAGACCATACCACATCATAGGCAAACAAATCATGTTGGTACCTCAATAACACATTGAGAACCCCCTAGCTATTTGAGACTAACCATAAGAAAACATGAACTACTAAGCATCATTATGCACATAGCATTTTTATCATACACATATCGACCAGTGCAACAGAAGCCAACTCTCTTAACAAGATAAGCATGATAACTAAATAGAGTTCCAGCGACCAAGTAAACAAAAGCTCTTTAAAAAGATAAGCATGAAAACTAAGAGCTAAGCATGATAGTAGCTATTGAAAGACAAAGAACACACACAGCAAAGATAGACATGAAAATTCTATGTTATGTTCTAGGTTGAAGTGGAGCGTGTTTCTCTCCCACATAAAGAAATCTGAGTTCCAACTCGTTATGAACAGCAAGCAAAGCTAAAGAAAACTAAAAAGGAAACTAAAAGCAAGATGCTCCAAGCATAGCACATAACACATGAAGTGATAAAAATATAGTGGAACGAAAGACAAACTGATAATTGTTGATGGAGAAGGGGATGCACGGGGGCATCCCCAAGCTTAGACGCTTGAGTCTTCTTGAATTTCTCGGGGGTGCCTGGGGGCATCCCCAAGCTTGAGCGTTTGACACTCCTGAATCTTTTTATCATCTTCCCTCGCACACTTGAAAACTCCCTTCATACATAACTCATCATAATCTGATTAGCGAGGTTAGTACCCATAATAAAATAATTGTTCCTTGCTGGAAATAAGGATATTCTTGAAGGTCTGCTGTTTCTCAAGATTTCCAAAAGGTTTTTGCAAATAAAAAGCAAGCTCAAGGTTTGCAAAACAAAGAAAAGGCAAAACAGGGCAGAATCTGTGAAAAACAGACAAGCAGGTAGTAAATGATTTTTTCGGGGCACTTCTGCAACTCAAATCAAAAAACTCAGAACAGACGCCCGAAAGCCAATTGTATAGAGCACTCTGTCGAAACAATTCAGACCAAAAAGATGATCTGGTGCTTTTATACGATTTTTTCTGTCCAAGGATAGAATCTGTTTCCTGGACAGCACGTCACAACTTTTGAACTTTCTTGCAATCAGAGGCTACACTTGGTACAAAGCTGAAAAGTAAAGATACAATGATGATGCTACTGTAGTAACAACATCAAGACACAACAAAAGCAAAATAAAATTTTATTCATTGTGGGGTGCCTCCGAAAAGCGCTTTCTTTTATGCCTTTAAGCTAGGCATAAGACTTTAATGATGCTCTCGTAGGAATAAGAGTTGAAGAACAAAAGAGAGCATTAAGAAGCAAATACCAAACACATTTAAGCCTAACATGCTTCCTATGCATAGGAATATTGCAATTGAATAATTCATTGAAGCACAAAGCAATAAGCATAGGAAGACAAAACAAGTGCAGCTACAAAACCTTCAACATAAAGAGAGGGAACTTGATATTATTGAAATATCTATAAGCATATGTTCCCTCCTCATAATAATTTTCAGTGGGATCACGAATAAACTCAACAATATAACCATCAGATAAAGCATTGTTACCATGATCCACATGCAAAAAGGTACTCTTACTCTCCACATAAGCATCTTTGGGGAGCCCATTGTTAGGACTTTTTAGCATTAACATTTTCAGTCTCCCCCAACCTTGAGCTATGCTCTCTCCGTCATGACACCTAAAGTTATAGATATAGTTCCTGTCTCGATGAATTTCATGAAGAGGATAAAACTTAGTATAAAAGAGAGACACAAGCTCTTGCCAATCAAGCAAGTGCGAGTTATCGAGAAGCTTATACCAATCTAAAGCTTTATCTATAAGTGATACGACAAACAATTTCCTCATGACAAACTCCCTTGATACACCTGCAAGCTTAAATAATGAACATAGTTGTGACAGATATAGCAAGTGTTCACCGGGATGTCTGTCTCCTGCATAACGATTAGCCAATGTATAATCGATAATACCAGCCGGTATTTTATAGGGCACAATTTCAGTAGGGGGAGGAGCAACCACCACAGGTGTGGGGCGTCTTCCCGCAAGCAACGATCCAATAGCAAGGTTGTCCATAAGCATAACTAGTGAAATAAAAACAAGAAACAAAAAGATTGAATTGCAAGATCTAAAGATATACCTTCAAGCACTCACTTGATACGTCTCAAACGTATCTACTTTTCCAAACACTTTTGATATTGTTTTGACCTCATTCTTGCATGATTTGGACTAAACTAACCCGGACTGACGCTGTTTTCAGCAGAGCTGCCTGTATGGTTTATTTGTGTGCAGGAAAACGGATTTTTAAGCATCTCAGAAAAATCCACGAAAAATCACGAAAAATCCACGCACCCGAAGAAACAACATACCAGAAGTGGGGCCAAAGGGGGGCCAGGGGGTGCCCAGGCGCCCTGTGGGCGCCCCCCCCCCTGGGTCGCGCCGGGGGGGCGCCTGGGTGGGGACCACACCCCCTGGTGCCCTACTTTAGCTCGTATTTTTTCCTCTGAGGCAAAAACCCCAGATCGGGAGTCCTTTCGCTGTTTCTCGTCGCGGAGCCGCCGCCACCCTCTGTTCTTCTTCGGGAGGGCTAATCTGGAGGCTGATTTGGCCTCCGGAGAGGGGAGATCGTCGCCATCGTCATCATCATCACCACTCCATCATCCCTCCATGACTTCCCCCTTCATGTGTGAGTAATTCCCTTGCTGTAGGCGAAGGGGATGGTAGGGATTGGATGAGTTAGATCATGTAATAGTTCGTCAGGTTATTGGGGGCATGTTGCCTATCATCTAGTATGGTGTTTATCATCTTTGCTACAACTTGTTATTCTTAATGCTTGACACTAGGGCCCGAGTGCCATGATTTCAGATCTGAACCATATGTGTTTGCATGAATATATTTGTGTTCTTGATCCTATCTATGAGTTGTATGCACCTGTTACGGTTCGGAACCGGCGATCCCAAAGGTGACAGCTTGGGACACCAAAGGGGATGGTCCGTAGTTTGAGGATTACATGTATCCATTGAGTTCATTGCTTTGTTCCGGTGCTCTTTGACAGGAGCACCTTAATATCCATTAGTTCCTTTTGGCCCCGTTCGTAGCGGGATGGTAGGACAAAAGATGTTGTGCAAGTTCTTATTGCAAGCACGTACAACTACCTACGGGATACATGCCTAATGTTTGATATTTGCCTAGATTATCATTACTTTTCTGTGTGCCGTGCCCCGAGTTAGAAACTATCTCTTCCATGCAACGCCCAACCATCCATCTCCCTAGCCTACAGTATTTTAAACCTTGCTTGTTACTAGTCGCTACCTTTGCTATTTACTACTGCTATTTACTTTTGCTGTTTACTTTTACTATTACTATCATCACTATCATATCACTGTTACCACTTATCTCTTGCTGCAAGTTAGTATATTTCAGGTGCGGTTGAATTGACAACTCAACTGTTAAAGCTTATAAATACTCTTTGGCTCCCCGTGTGTCGAATCAATAAATTGGGTTATTCTTACCCGCGAAGACTATCTCGATCCCTTACGGTTGAGGGTTATCAAGTACCGTTTTCTGGCGCCGTTGCCGGGGAGCATAGCAATATTTACAAGTCTACTTGAGATATCCTACCTGCTGCACTTTATTCATTATGGGTAAGAAAGGAGACCCCAAGGTTCCGATCTTACGATCCACTACAAGAAGAGGTACTGCTCTGAGCACTAGTGCTACACTTGATTCACCTTCTGTCATGAGTAAGTTTGCCTCACCACCACCGCATGATGCTCCTATTGATTCTGTTACTATGTCTGATACTCTTGATGATGCTTCTACTACTTTTGATGATGATATTAGTTCACTTGGTTATGCTCTTGAGAAACAAATTACTGCTGCTGCTGAAAAATATGGAATTGAACTTCCTGTTACTCGCTACCCTATTGGTGAAACTTATGATTTTCCTGAATTGAGTAAACTCCAGGAGAGGCTCCTTGATGATGATTACTATATACTTGATGAAGACTTATGCAGGGAACTGACAGAGTTTGCCGGCTCTGAACCTGAAACTATTAAGAAGATATTTGAAAAACACGCTTTGAAAAACAAAACCATTCCTAATCCTGAGTTTGCTACATCTCCTATATGCATTGATGATCCTGATTTTGATTTCTCTATTGATCTTTCACTTATACCTATGGTTGAAGCTGACCCCTTTTATGGCAGAGAAAATGATGATGCTATTGCACACCTAACTAAACATGGTGAACTAGGTAGCCTGTTTACCACAGATGAGAAGATACACTACTTTTATGTGACCAAGCTTCTTCCTTTCTCGTTGAAGGAAGGTGCTAAAGCATGGTATGATTCACTCCCATGCGGTTCTATTAAGAGTCCTCAGGACCTAGCTCACTCTTTTGTTGACAAATACTTTCCTGCTCATATGCAACATGCTGCTTTACAAAGAATTTATAATTTTAAACAGTTGCAGGATGAGTCCCTCCCTAAAGCTTGGGGGAGGTACTGCAGTTTGATTCAGGCTATACCAGGACATGGAGTTCCTAAGAATGAATTAATTGATATATTCTATGCTGGTTTAACTGATGAATCTAGGTCCTATTTGGACAGTTGTGCTGGTTGTGTTTTCAGGAAAAGAACACCGGACGACGCGGAAGAACTAATGGGCAGGATTGCCAAAAACTATGAAGATTGGTCCGTCCCTGAACCACCTCCACCAACAAAGAAGAGGGGCATGTTTGTCCTAAGCCCCGAGGATATGCGAGAAGCAAAGAAGTCTATCAAAGAGAAAGGTATTAAAGCTGAAGACGTGAAGAATCTACCCCCTATTGAGAAGTTGTGTGAGCCTACCACTCACCCTCCTATGGTAGAGATACACTCTCTTTTAGATTTCAACGAAAGTGACATCCCTCATGGTAAGCCTCCTGATCAATGTTTAGATGAGTTTGATAATTTTATTATGAAACAGAATCATTTTAATGAGAGGATAGAAAGTCAGTTGCATGATAATTCCCTTGCTATCAAAAAGTTGCTTGGTGTTTTAGATAGAACAGTTAATGATGTTCAGTGTCTTGTGAAGCATTTTCATATGGTTCAAACTCAGCTTGATCAAATTTCTAATGTGCAAAAAGATTTACTTGCTAACAATGCCAAACAAGATAAATTGCAGGCTTTTGGGATTAAGACCCGAGGAGGAACTAGTACCCAAGATCCTCTTTATCCAGAGGGACATCCGAAGAGAATCGAGCAAGATTCTCAAATGCAGGAAGAAGAAATTGTTGTCTCTCCAAATAAGAAAAAGAAACATAAAGAGACTGACAATTCTAATGATCCTATTGCACATGAAGAGCCAGCTATTGATCCCAACAGTGTATCTATCTCCGATGCTGAGACTGAAGACGGTGCTGAACCTGAAGGTAATAATAATGAGAAGAATGATCCACCTGAAGTTCGAGAAGAAGAAGCACCTGACAAACGTAAGAGGTACACTAAAGAAGACTTCATCGCAAGGAAACATGGGAAGGAGAAAGAACCATGGGTACAGAAACCCATGCCCTTTCCAGATATGTCCATCAAATCTAAAGAAGAAGAGCATTACAATAAGTTTTGTGAATGGATTAAACCTCTTTTTCTTCTAATACATTTGACTGATGCTATTAAGTTACTTCCGTATTCAAAATATATGAAAGATATTGTCACTAACGAAAGAAAAGTTACTAATGATGCAATATCTACTATGCTTGCTAACTATTCTTTCAGTGGAAAGATTCCTGAGAAGCTCGGTGACCCAGGTATACCCACCATCCCTTGCTCCATAAAGAATAATTATGTCAAAACTGCTTTATGTGATCTTGGAGCAAGAGAGAGTGTTATGCCTCTCTCTCTTTACGAGAGGCTCTGTTTAGAGAAACTAATTCCTACAGATATCTCCCTTCAGATGGCTGACAAGTCAACCGCTGTTCCGATAGGTATTTGTGAGGATGTTCCAGTTGAAGTTGCGAATTGTTTAATTCTTACTGATTTTGTTGTGCTTGACATGCCCGAGGATGGGAGCATGTCCATTATTCTTGGTAGACCTTTCCTTAACACCGCAGGTGCTATTATTGATTGCAACAAAGGGAAGGTTACCTTTCATGTGAATGATAAAGAACACACGGTATATTTTCCGAAGAAGACCGACAGGAGGCATGCCCTCAACTCTATAGAGAATATCGAGACCGTGAAAATTGGAGAATGGGACTGTGCACTACATGTGCCTCACAAATACAAAACTATCATGGTAGGGACAATGTCCGTCAAGGTAAAAGTTCAGTGATTGCTTTGTGGGAGGTGATACTTTTTGCTCTATATATCGCTTGTTTGTTGGTAAGACTTGATCAACCTTACTAATGAACGTGTTATATACGGATACAAAGTTGAGCTTTCTACGTTTTCATTTTGTTTTTAGTGTTGCCATACCTGCTGTACCAAGTATCTATGTTTTTGAAGCTTTACAATACTACTAACTACTTCAAGTTTTCAGAGAGTTTCGCAGCTTTTTGAACTTTGAAAAATTTTCAACAGTGAAGTTTTCAGAAAAATTCCAGAAAAATTATATTAAAAATTTCCACTACGAGAGAGAACCGAAAAGTCCTGGGGCCAGCCAGGGGGGGATACCAGTGGCCCAGGCGGCCAGCTGGCGCGGCCCAGCCCCTGGCCGCGCCCACAGGGCGCCTGGGGCCCACAAGGCCCCCCTCCAGGTACCTCTTCCTCCTCTCTCTCTCTCTTTTTCAAGAAACCCGAGTTCTGGTCGTGTTCTTCTTGTTCTTGCTGTTCTTGGGGGCGATTCTTCGATCTCTCTCTACAGCCCATCATTTGAGCTGAAATTTTGAGCAAATACTCCCTGGTATGTGACTCCTCCACCCCTCCAATTAGATTTTTGATTGGTGGCCTCATTTGTGAGTATTTAGTAGTTCTTGGTGCTGTAGAGATGAGCTTGCATGCATGTGTAGAAAGTTATTTTCCAAGTTTTGATGCAAGTTTATGCCTTGGGCAAGTGAGTTGAGTAGTTTGCCTTAGCTCACTTTGTTTTAATCCTTGTTTTTGTGAATTGTAAAAAATTTCAGAAATGAGTTTATTAGGAAGGGCAAAAGGATGGATTGAGAAGAGGAGACCCGCACACTCCGATCGAGTCACTAGAGCCGCAGCTTCACCATCGACTGCCAGGGTGAGCTATAATGAAGATCATGTGCCCCTGGAGTTATTGGAAGATACAAGTCCAGCACGTGCAATGACATATCCATGTGACGTATTCATGGAGGCTGCGGGAATCAAGGATGAGTTTTATAATCTTTGTGCTAATGCAGGTTTGACACGGCTCGTCACCAGCCGTGTTACCCAGTATCAAAAACTCACCTCCATTTTCATTAACAGTTTTAGATATAATCCTGAATCAGGTGCTATTAAGTTTAAAATTTATGATGATCTTATCACCATGACTCTGGGAAATTTTTGTGAAGTAATAGGTGTGCCGAACGTTGGGAGGACAGCAAGGATGGGCACGCAGCCCTCCGAGCTGAAAACCGTCATCAACTCTCTCTGCAGCATGGGTACGAGGGATATTCATCGGTCGAAGATCTCCAGTATCTTGTTTCCTCACCTCAGGTATTTTGCATATTATATTTCTAGAGGGGTGTTAGCTCGTGACAACACGAGCAACATTTCTGCTCCAGATATTGCTATCCTGGCAGCAGCCCTCTCAGGGAGGTTTGATTATAATATTGGTACCTTAATTGCTCGACGCCTTGCTATGAACGGTAACAAGGGGGACTTATATGGTGGCATTTATGCCACGCTTATCTTAGAGCATCTTGGAGGCACCCCACACCCTGATGATACCCCTTTTACTTATTTAAACTTTGACCTTGCTGCTATGAAAAGGCATAAGTTTGTTACCATGGGCTCTGAACTTGATAACCTTGTTTATATCTTGCGTTTCGGAACTACCGCGGAACGCGAGATCCGTCTACCTGCACCTTTTTTGTTTGATTATTCTCGCAGGAACGGATGGTCCTTTGATGTTGTCCAGTTCGATGAGTTCATGGTCCAGCATCAGTTCCATAGCCCCATGGAGGGGGTTGTGCCCGACGAGGAGAGGCACGGTGAGATACCACATTTTCAGGAGGAGACCGCCACCGAGTTTGGTGAAGGGTCTTCCTTTGTTTGGCGCTTGGAACCTTCCTCGTGGGAGACTCCGAGGAGTTCGGTGTACGCGCCATCATCCTTCTACGACCCGTGGTCTCACCACCATACCCCTGGAGCAGGAGGCTCCTGGGGGCAGTAGCTGCTACCAACTTAGGCCAAAAGCCTAAGCTTGGCGGAGTACGTGCCCTTCTCACCTTTTCATTGTATTATCCGCTTTATTCACTTTGATCTTTTCGAAGTTTTTACCCGTTCTTCTTTATTCATCTATATTGCAAAAACAACAAAAAGATTTTCTCTTTCTTTTTGCTTTTATTCAACCTTTGAAAAACCCAAAAAGATTTCCTTTCTCTCTTTAGTTTGCTTTGTTTTTAGAGATCAGCTTGAGTCCGTGATGGCATTTGATTATATTTCCTATGTTCGATCGTGCAAGTGACAAGCAGTAATGATGAAGATCGACTGAAAGGAAGCAACAAGGAAGACCGGTATGAACTCTTATTGTTTCTACTTTTGTACATATGCCTGTACTTATGATCTAGAGACCAGCTTGTAGCGACATAGTGCTATGTTTACAATCCTCTTCCAGTGGTTCATGCTTTCCTTGTGGCTAGTCTCCAATAATTAGAGTATATAATGTGTTATTGAAATGATCTACATGCATCGCACTGTTCCTAGTCTGGCATACTATGGTGGTATTTCCCTTTAGAGAATTTTTGGATTGACTGGGCACATGCTTACACATGTTTAAGACTAAAAAGTCTACCTTGCCTTGATGATCTTTGAGTTTTAGAATAGTTATATCACTTTCATGCCCGATTCAATGTTGCTTTGTCGCTCTGCATGATTATGACCGTTATTGCTCTCTAGTTGGTCGCTTCCCAGTCTTTTGCTAAACCTCCACCCGTACTAAGCGGAATGACTGCTTGTGCATCCAAAACCTTTAAACCTGTTATGTCATATGAGTCCACTATACCTTCCTATACATGTTATTTACCTGCCATTCCTATCGAAGACTTTCGTGTACCATCTCGAAATTAATCAAAAGCATTTCTCTTTTGTGCCTATGTTTTAGCTCATGAGGAAGTAGTAGTTAATTCATGACCTCTTTAAGTTGGACAAGTTTCAGCCCTGGATTGCATGCATAATGTGCGAACCCCTAATATGAAAAGGAACTGACATTGAGTGCGCCCGGCTCAAAAAGATAATATAGCAAACGAACCCTCCTTCACGCTTTGTTCATGAGAAATCAGAAAACTTTGGCAGTGATAAACAAAGGAGATTAAGAGGATGTGATCGTCCTCATGCGGGAGCCGTTCCTCGAGACTTGTCTAGCTTAAAAAGTGATTGAGTTATCTGCTAGCATTCGTTGACGAAATATGCACTTCTCAAAAACATATTTACTTCTGTTTTTTAAAACCAAGAGCTCTGGTACATGTTTAGTTTTTGTTTCCGATCACGGGTTTTCAAGTTTGCCAATAAAAGCCACGGGTCGAGAGTCTCACCTTCTTTCTTCAAAGCACTGACTAGGAGAGCATAATTGTCATTCTGAGTGTAATGTGCATTGTCCCAAAGTATTACATTGTCTTCTGCATACTTGTGATATGATTTATTCTGAAATTCTTAGTTCTAGTCTCCTTTAAAACTCTGGAGGAGTCTCTGCATTTATGTTTTGCTTCACTCATGGAGGCTAGCGAGATACCACCTTAATATGCTCAAGCTATGTGCAATGTGATCTTGTCTTGATTTTCAGTAATATATTGTTTACTCTTAATTATTTGTGACTGGTCACTTGAAAGAAGGATTGCTCCTTGCATTGTTTTCATAAGTACTGTTAATACTTGCTGAACTCTTTTCGTAGTACATGCTTATATACATCTAATGAAGCAAAAGAGTTTGTCAAAGTTTTCTTTGTCGCGTCCAGTTCGTTGAACTGAATTGCTTGAGGACAAGCAATATGCTAAGCTTCGGGGAGTTGATACGTCTCAAACGTATCTACTTTTCCAAACACTTTTGATATTGTTTTGACCTCATTCTTGCATGATTTGGACTAAACTAACCCGGACTGGCGCTGTTTTCAGTAGAGCTATCTGTATGGTTTATTTGTGTGCAGGAAAACGGATTTTTAAGCATCTCAGAAAAATCCACGAAAAATCCACGCACCCGAAGAAACAACATACCAGAAGTGGGGCCAGAGGGGGGCCAGTGGGTAGCCAGGCGCCCTGTGGGCGCCCCCCCCCCCCCTGGGCCACGCCGGGGGGGCGCCTGGGTGGGGCCCACACCCCCTGGTGCCCTACTTTAGCCCGTATTTTTTCCTCCGAGGCAAAAACCCCAGATCGGGAGTCCTTTCGCTGTTTCTCGTCGCAGAGCCGCCGCCACCCTCTGTTCTTCTTCGGGAGGGCTAATCTGGAGGCTGATTTGGCCTCCGGAGAGGGGAGATCGTCGCCATCGTCATCCTCATCACCACTCCATCATCCCTCCATGACTTCCCCCTTCATGTGTGAGTAATTCCCTTGCTGTAGGCGAAGGGGATGGTAGGGATTGGATGAGTTAGATCATGTAATAGTTCGTCAGATTGTTGGGGGCATGTTGCCTATCATCTAGTATGGTGTTTATCATCTTTGCTACAACTTGTTATTCTTAATGCTTGACACTAGGGCCCTAGTGCCATGTTTTCAGATCTGAACCATATGTGTTTGCATGAATATATTTGTGTTCTTGATCCTATCTATGAGTTGTATGCACCTGTTACGGTTCGGAACCGGCGATCCCAAAGGTGACAGCTTGGGACACTAAAGGGGATGGTCCGTAGTTTGAGGATTACATGTATCCATTGAGTTCATTGCTTTGTTCCGGTGCTCTTTGACAGGAGCACCTTAATATCCATTAGTTCCTTTTGGCCCCGTTCGTAGCGGGATGGTAGGACAAAAGATGTTGTGCAAGTTCTTATTGCAAGCACGTACAACTACCTACGGGATACATGCCTAATGTTTGATACTTGCCTAGATGATCATTACTTTTCCGTGTGCCGTGCCCCGAGTTAGAAACTATCTCATCCATGCAACGCCCAACCAACCATCTCCCTAGCCTACAGTATTTTAAACCTTGCTTGTTACTAGTCGCTACCTTTGCTATTTACTGCTGCTATTTACTTTTGCTGTTTACTTTTACTATTACTATCATCACTATCATATCACTGTTACCACTTATCTCTTGCTGCAAGTTAGTATATTTCAGGTGCGGTTGAATTGACAACTCAACTGTTAAAGCTTATAAATACTCTTTGGCTCCCCGTGTGTCGAATCAATAAATTGGGTTATTCTTACCCGCGAAGACTATCTCGATCCCTTACGGTTGAGGGTTATCATCACTTCCCCGGCAACGGCGCCAGAAATAGCTTGATGTCTACACACGCTTCTACTCTTGTAGACTATGTTGGGCCTCCAAGCGCAGAGGTTTGTAGGACAGCAGCAATTTCCGTCAAGTGGATGACCTAAGGTTTATCGAACTCAGGGAAGTAGAGGTTGAAGATGGTCTCTCTCAAGCAACCCTGCAACTAAGATACAAGAAGTCTCTTGTGTCCCCAAAACACCTAATACAATTAGGAGTTGTATAGGTGCACTAGTTCGGCGAAGAGATGGTAAAATATGGATGATAGGAGTGGCAAAGCAAAGTAATATAAATCTGTAATAAAAAGTGCAGCAAGCAAACAAGTGGTAAACGTGAGCACAAATGGTATTGCAATGGTGGAAACAAGGCCTAGGGATCATACTTTCACTAGTGGCAACTCCCAACAAGATTAACATAATCGAATCACATGATATTTCCCATAAAACATGCAAAGGGGACACACTCGGAGGTCATTCCTTCGTGGTCAAGAGAGGACGAGAATTATGTAGGGCTACAAAAGCACACCTCAAAGTTCGTAGTTCTCAATCTAAGGATTTCCCAATGTCACCGCGGCCATCCAAAGAGAGTCCCACAATCACCACAACATATCTAAAGGATAGTCAAACACAAGCACCAAGAGACTCTCAATCTTCAATCAACACACAAGAGAGGAAATCACTCATGAAAATATTTTTCTAATCCATGTCCAATAGACCGCTGTCACCTTAGTCTCGGGGATTATACTAGATAAAGACAAGTGAGTACATCAATCCAATACATAGAGGAAGGGGAAATATCATGGGATCACCCTAGATTAACATAGCCTATGATCACAACGAAGATCACATCATGGGAGAGAGAATTGACCACATAGCTACTGGTAGATACCTCAGCCCCGAGGAGGAACTACTCCCGCATCATGGAGGGAGGAAGCAACGTCGATGGAGCTGAATCCGGGGGCACTTCCCCGTCCCGGCAGGGTGCCGGCATAGGAATTCTGGTCCCCCGAAGCTTGATGGCGATAGCGGCGGAGATCGGAATTGCGTCTGGAGAAAAAGGGTCTGGAATCAGGGTTTCTGCGACGGGTGTTAAATATATGCAAAAGGGGGGCATCAGCGGAGGCCTGGGCGGCCCAGGCGCCCCCCCGGCGCGGCCAGGAGGGGGGCCGCGTGGGCAGGCCGCCTGGAGCCCTGGTGGCCCCCCTCCGGCCCTACTTTGGCCGCATGGAAGCTTCCGGAACGCTGATTTTTTATATATTTTTCCCGGAATTTTTCTGGCAGTTTAAGTAATGGGAAAACCTGAAATACAAAAACAGCAGAAAACAAAAACTGGCACTGGGGTGCACTGAGTTAATAGGTTAGTCCAAATATGATCAAAAGTATATGGAAATATCATAGCAATATCACACAAAAGAGGCATGGAGCAAGCAGAAATTATAGATACGTTTTGGACGTATCATGCACGTAGTAACGGCTATGTTCCTCATCGTACTCCCAGTATAGCTCTGTGCCGTCACCTGAGTAGTTCACCATTGTACCTGCATCTGGTGTGGTGTAGAATCTGTGAGCCTCGGAGGACTCAGCAATCCCGTGCCCGGGTAACAGAACTATCTAAGCCTTGGGTGTGGAACAAGGCTGAAGAAAGAATAAAAGGCTGCAGCTGCACTAGCACTACCTTACTTGATAAGAGCGAGAAGAGAAGTGCCACGAGCGACAAGGTGATCACGAAGTGATCCTATCTAAACACGTCAACCATAACCCCACTGTGTTCACTTCCCGAACCCTTTTCGGAAAATGACCGTCACGGTACTCACGCTGGTAGTGTGTTCTGAACATGGTCTCAAGTTTTCTACAACCGGATATTAACAAATTCCCATCTGCCACATAACCTCGGGCACGGCTTTCGAAAGTTCAAAACCCTACAGGGGTGTTCCAACTTGGACCATTACAAGCCCACGATTCGCGGAGTTGCAACTCCAAGGTGCGAAGGCCCGAGTATTCTCGGAATCCCGTGCTCAAGATACTCCGTCTAAGGTAAGACTAATCCAGCAAATCCTCCCGGCGTGCCGACACCCTGACAGTAGACGCGCGTATCTAGTATCAGGCCACGACCGGATGAGACAGCCTACAGGAAAATACCAAATACCTCGGGTTTCCCCAAGGCGGCCCTGCAGTCTACTCGGTTGGACCAACACTCATGTGGAGCACTGGCCCGGGGGTTGATTAATAAAAGGGGATAGCTAGTCCCTATGCAAGTTTTAGTTATTAGGCAAATGGAGTACCAATGTTGGGACTTGCTGGAAAAGACTTAGCGCTAAGCGGTTTATCGAGGGGGTCCCATAACCCAACCGTGTGAGGAACACATAATCAAGGAACATAACACCGGTTTATACGGTTCATAGGGTGGCATGAGTGGAACAAATCACCAAGCAAGAGGCTTAGCCTTCCACCCATTACCAATATATAGATGATTTCATTTAAGAGTTTATATAGTGTGATATCCCAAAAATAGCTTCAACATGAAGCAAGAATCTTCAAATCTTCTCCTGCAACTAGCAATGCTATAAGAGGGGCTGAGCGAAGCCTACGTAGCCAATCAAAGGTTTGCATAGGTTGGGTGGTTAAACAGATTCATGGTTACAATAGGAGGCTGACAAACAAACATGGGCATCGAGGCAATAAGCTAAAGAGCGAGACTTCTAGCAATAGGCAAAGATAGTAATGATATCTGGGTCAGGTCATCTTGCCTGGCGAGTCGTCGATGGGATCGTAAGACGGCTCCTCGTTCTCAACCTCGGTAGTAACCTCGTTCTCGTACTCGTTCTCGGCTTCCGGCTCTACTCAACACAAGAACACACGAGGCACGTAATCAAACAAGGTGCAATGCACAATCTACAGGATGCATGTATGATGCACTTAGGATGCACATCAGATGCACTTAGGATGCATTACATGACAACATAGGAAGCATAGAGAAACAACACAAGAAACATGACAGTATGCTCAAGCAAGTAGGATGCAAGACAAGTCTATTTAGGAAGCAAAACATGGCAGGGTAGGAAGCACAGAGAAACAACAGAAGAAACAACAGGTTTAAATGAGGCCGGAAACTACTTAAGACAAAACCGGTAAGTCCTCATATGAATAGTTTGAAATTAGTCCAGATCTGATCAAACCTTAAGTTAAAGTTGTTAAACAGCAAGTTAACATGCACCATGACAATCTACATGAAATTATAGTCAAGTTTCATATACAGTTTGTTTAAAACGGAGCTACGGTCTAGAAGATATGGTCAAAACAAGATAAGCATGGCAACGGTGTAAAAAGCACCCAAACATCAAGCAAACATACTCCTAACATGTTAACAAGATGATATTATGAATCTACATGCAAAATCACACAAGTTTCATGTAGGGCACGCTCAAAACGGAGCAACGGGCTAAAAGATACACCTGAAACAAGAAACAATGCAAAGCTGAAATTAACAGCCACATAGCAAGTTTGGAGCAAGAAATATATACTCTACAGCACTCAAACATGGTGACAAGAATCATGGATATGAAGTAGACATATCCTACAGCAAACAACTCCATTGGAGCAACTCCATAGGAGGCATGGACCAATAGCAACAAGCTACAACATTTTGATCATGACACTAAAAACCTGACAGCAATATTTTATAGCAACTTGGGAGCAAGAATTAAATATGCTACGGCAACCCAAATGAGTACGTGAGGGCATGAATGGATAGACAACAACATATACAACAAGGAATGATCACTGGCCACCCCAAAACTAACATGGATTTGCCTAGGACAACAAGCAAACATAGCATCATGATATTACAGATTCCAGTGAGCATGTATAAGTCACCTCAAAGCATGTATAAGTCACCTCAAAGCATATCATGGCAAGTGTTTTGCACCACAGCAAAGATCACATGAAGGAGAATCTAAAACATATGAGCATGCAACATGGGGACAAACACAACAATAGCAACGAGCTACTCAACTAGGCATCTCGTAACAAGTTACAAAACCTAACAGCCACATGCAATTTTTCAATAGGGATAAACATGGCAATATAAATTTCAACATGCATGCTATAGAAACCAGCATGTAGAGCATCTCATGATGAACATTTGGACATATCATTTGCTTCATTTGGATAAACATGCACGAAGTTATCACATCTCAAACATGGCATGAAAACAACTAATAGCAGCAGTTTATATCATGTAGCACTCTTGTCATGAATATTAAGACATCTAGATGATCTCAAACATGCATGACAGAATGGAACAAAACATAGCACATGTCACCACGATCATTTTGACATATTATATGCACAAATCGGACAAGCACAGTAAAAGTTATTGCCATCACAAGAATGCATCAGACAACTAAAATAAACACAAAAGACTTAGGGAAAACAACAACCTCGGATCTGGTCAAAGGCTACCGGGCCGGGTCAACGGGAGCGGGTCGCGGCGCGGGGGCGGACGGGCCCGAATGCGGCGGCGGCGGGCCCGCGGCAGGCCGCACGGGCCGGCGCGATGGGGAGCAGCGGCGGTGACGTGTCGCGCTGCGACTGGTCCGGCCGTCGGCTGGACGTGTCCGCCGGCGGTCGGACGTGTCCGGTTCGGGGGTGGAGGGTTGGATCTAGGGTTTCTGGATGAAAATGGAGAGGTGGACGTTTTTATAGGCACAAGGAGCTAGGAGACTTCAAATGGGGAGCGGTTTTCGGCCACACGATCACAATTCAATGGCCGAGATGATGGGAATGGTTGTAATGGGTTGGTGGGCTGTTGTGGAGGGGGTCTTAGGCTTGAAAGAGGAGGTACTTTTAGCCCACGAGGTTAACTGTTGGAGTATCGAACGAACTCCAAACGCGACGAAACATGACAGGCGGCCTACACGTACCAACACAACAACACACGACAAGTCTCGCGTCATTCCGGAAACGTTACACGCCCAAACACGAAATAAGGACTCGGGGATGCCACGGGCACGTGTGAGAGCATCGGAACTCGAAACGGACAACGGGAAGAGACGAGTGGGACCGGATGCAAATGACAACACAAATGCAATGTAATGCACATGACAACATGACATGGATGAAATGCACACACGCACACGACAAAATGACGAAACCCGAAAAGACGAAGAACCCGGAATGGAACTGATGAAGCCAAAGTTTATATATTGCCATATAGGGAAAGTGTTACATCCGGGGCATTACAAACTCTCCTCTACTACGAAAAGATCTTGTCCCGAGATCTAGGAGTGGAAGAAGGAAGGGTACTCGGAACGAAGGTGATCTTCTCGTTCCCACGTAGCTTCTCGGTCAGTATGGTGTGACCACTTGACTTTCAAGAACTTGATTGACTTGTTGCGGGTCTTGCGCTCGGTTTCTTCAAGCATAGAAACGGGATGCTCTCAGTAAGACAAGTCTGGTTGAAGATCAATCTTCTCGAACGGAATGGTGCGTTCAGGTGTCTTGAAGCACTTGCGGAGTTGAGACACGTGAAACACATAATGAACATTTGCAAAGTTGGAAGGCAGCTCAAGTTGATAGGCTAGATCGCCTCTTTTCCAAGGATCTTGAAATAGCCCACGTATCTAGGAGCAAGAGCTTTCCTTTGATACCGAATCTTTGGGTTCCTTTCATAGGAGAAACACGAAGGTAGACATGATCACCAATGTTGAAGGCCAAATCACGATGCTTGCCGTCGTAGTAGCTCTTTTGACGCGACTGAACGGCCTTGAGATTCTCACGTATGACTTTGCACATTTCTTCGGCTTCTGAGATCAAGTCATTGACAAGAAGTTGACATTCACCAGTCTCGGACCAGTTGAGAGGAGTACGACACTTTCTGCCATAGAGAATTTCAAACGGAGCTTTTCCGGCACTTGCTTGGAAACTGTTGTTGTAAGAGAACTCGGCAAACGAACGGAAAACTTCCCACTTCATGCCAAAAGATATGACACAAGCTCTGAGCATGTCTTCTAGAATCTGGTTCACTCTTTTGACTTGACCACTAGTCTGAGGGTGAAACGCAGTGCTGAAACGGATCTTAGTGCCCATGGCAGACTGAAAGGAGTCCCAGAACTTGGATGTGAACAAACTTCCATGGTCTGAGGAGATAACTTGACGAATGCCATGTAAGGACACAATTCTGGAAGTGTACAACTCTGCCAGTTGAGCTAAATTGATGGATTCTTTGACTGGAAGGAAGTGAGCTACTTTGGTGAGCTTGTCAATGACAACAAAGATAGAATTGTTCCCTTTCTTGGACTTGGGAAACCCAGTGAAGAAATCCATTTCAATGTGGTCGAATTTCCACTCGGGGATAGGAAGAGGTTGGAGGAGACCGGCTGGACGTTGATGCTCTACCTTCACTCTTCTGCAGACATCACATTCATTCACGAATTGGGCAATCTCCCTTTTCATGCGAGTCCACCAGTAAGATTGCTTGAGGTCTTGGTACATCTTAGAACTTCTAGGACGAATCGAAAGGAGGGAGTCATGTGCTTCGTTCATTATGAGCTTCCTGAGATCACCCTTGGGAACCACAAGTCTGTCCTCAAAGAACAAGGTATCTCTCTCATCAACGCGATAGCACTTGTATTTGGGAGTACCCTTTGCAATACCATGTTTCACTTTCTGCACCATAGCATCACTGAGTTGGGTCTCACGGATCTCATCTTCCAAGGTAGGAGCAACTTGAAGATTTGCAAGAAAGCCTTGAGGAACAACTTGGAGGTTGAGCTTCCTGAATGCTTCACAAAGCTCAGGCTGAAACGGCTTGATAAGGAGACTGTTGCAATATGCCTTTCTGCTTAAGGCATCTGCAATGACATTGGCCTTGCCAGGTGTGTATTCGATGCTTGGATCATACTCTTGGATTATCTCAACCCAACGAGTCTGGCGAAGGTTCAGGTTCGGCTGTGTGAAGATGTACTTCAAGCTCTTGTGATCGGTGAAGATGTCGACTTTTCTGCCCAAAAGAAGGTGTCTCCACGTGATCAAGCCGTGTACCACAGCTGCTAGCTCGAGATCATGTGTGGGGTAGTTCTTCTCACTTGGCTTCAATTGACGAGAGGTGTATGCCACAATTTTCTTGTCCTGCATTAGCACACCACCGAGTCCTTGAAGAGAAGCATCACAGAATACTTCGTAGGGCTTGGACTCATCTGGAGGAGTAAGAACTGGAGCAGAGATGAGCTTTTCTTTGAGAGTTTTGAATGCCACATCACAATCCGGAGACCAGTTGTACTTGACATTCTTCTGCAGCAAGTTGGAGAGAGGCTTGGCAATCTTGGAGAAGTTCTCAATGAATGTTCGGCAATAGCTAGCAAGACCAAGGAAGCTTCGGAGTTGCTTGACGTTCTGAGGAGGTTCCCAGTTGACAATGGCTTCAACTTTCTCGGGGTTAACCGCAATACCGTCAGCGGAGATGATATGGCCAAGATACAAGACCTTATCGAGCCAGAATCCGCACTTGGAGAACTTGACATAGAACTTATGTTCACGGAGTCTGTCGAGAACCAGACGGAGGTGCTTTTCGTGTTCCTCTTCATTTTTGGAGAAAATCAAGATGTCATCCAGATACACAAGCACAAATTCGTTGGTGTAGGGGTTGAAAATGTAGTGCATCATTCTCGAGAAGGTGGGTGGAGCATTAGCGAGGCCAAAAGACATGACTGTGTATTCATAGGAGCCGTAGCTGGTTCTGGAAGCAGTCTTGTGGATATCTTCTTCACGAATGCGAATTTGGTGATAACCCATCCGGAGATCGAGCTTAGAGAACACTTTTGCTCCTTTAAGCTGCTCGAACAATTCATTGATGTTGGGGAGCGGATACTTGTTCTTTATTGTCTTCTTGTTCAATGGCCGGTAATCAACGCAAAGGCGCTCCATGCCATCCTTTTTCTTGACAAATAAGACACCACAGCCCCAAGGAGAAGTGCTAGGCCTGATTAGACCCATACGCTCTTGCTCATCGAGCTGTTTCTTCAACTCCTTCAACTCTTCAGGAGAGAGCTTGTATGGACGCCGACATGCTGGCTCAGTACCAGGCTCGAGATCAATGACAAATTCAACTTGACGATGTGGAGGCATGCCTGGAAGCTCTTCAGGGAAAACGTCTTCGTATTCATTGACCACCGGAATTTGAGAGATGGCATTAATATCGCCCTTGTCATTGAGAGAGAATAGCCTGATTGTGTTATCTCGAGAGGCGAAGATAATCACGTCTTCGTTAGGATGAGTAATCTTGACTTCCTTATTTGCACAATCAATGTGAGCATCATGCTGAGAAAGCCAATCCATCCCGAGAATAAGATCAATGTCGGAGTTGCCGAGAATAACCGGAGAAGCCAGAAAGCGGTAATCACCCATACGAATAGATACATCCGGAGCCTTTGAGGTGCAAGCCAAAACTTTTGTTGCTTTGCGACCACTTGAGAAGAAGAGGAGGAGTGAATGGCGTCTGTGATCCTCTTTTGGGAAGCTTCCATCTTGAGCTGTACTGCCTCTTGCTTAAGTGCCATGTTATAGAATTGATCAAACTCATCAGGCTTGAACATGGTGAGAGCCTGTTGGAGTTCATCCTTCAGACCACCACGGAACTGATAGATCTTGCTCTTGGCATCTGGGATGTCTTGCTTGGCATAGCGGGCAAGGTTCTGGAACTTGACATTATATTGGTAGAAAGACATAGAGCCTTGCTTCAGGTTGCGGAATTGCTCACGCATACCCTCGATGACACTTGTTGGAATGTGGTGAGAGCGAAAGTCCTTGCAGAAGTCATCCCACGAGACTTCACGCCCTGCTCTGGAGTCTTTGTACTGCTGCCACCAATCAGCTGCTTGGTCCTTGAGTTGGAAGGCTGCAAACGTCACATACTCCTCGGGCCTGACGTTACTGTACTCGAAATGCTTCTTGATATCTGTTATCCAATCTTCAGCATCTAGAGGGTCCACGCAGTAACTGAATGCCTTTGGTTGGTTTGCCAAGAACTGGTTGAGCGTAGCAAAATGAGGTTGGTAGAACAAATTGCCTTGGCCTTGGTTCCCATGAGCACCTTGATTTGCTTGATTTGCTTGAATATTCTGCATCATTTGCATAAGCATCTGGGTGTTCTGATTCGTCGCTTGCATAATTGCTCTCCAGGCCTCGGACGGAGGTGGAGGGGAAGGAGGACGATCAGGAACCTCTTCACCCTCTGGGTTAGCGTTGGGAACCCTTTTAGGAGCCATCCTGAATGAGATGACAACTATTAGCCATTGATTGAAAGAATATATAAGCTGAATCAACGGCTAGAAATTGCAACATAGTCTTCACAAGAATTATTCGAACAAGAGGAATGAATGAAATTCACAGTTTAATAGTAACAACAATCTTCACAAGAAGCCACTTGGGAGACAAAGGGTAAAAAAAACAATGAGCAGATAGAACAAATACAAGATAGAAGCTTCGTTCGACATATTCGTGCTGAAAGCTTATGGAACGTTTTACGAAAGGGTTTTGCAATCCCCGGATCAGCATAGCCAAGGACCCTTTACGATGCAACTCCCGATCGGAACAACCGCCATAAAACTACTTCACTCAATGTAGAACCCCGAACTCCATATCCTGCATTCGTTGGAAGAATGCCTATGAGCTACTAGATGAACCCACCTATTAACTTCCGAAAGTTTCCAGTTATGCAATCAGGTGTTGGGGATACAGGGGAAGCATCGCGCACTCAACTCTAATCCTACATCCAGATGTATCCATCCTTCAACACATAACCAGTTATTTCCGGAAACTGTCTACCTCGGACCTTCGAAACGCATCTACTATACAAGCTATGGCAATACTCCCGAACTACCTCCCCAGTACTGGGTGACGTCGGGGTTATCTTGCCACTAAACGCATAGGAGAGTTTTCGATTACGGCCGTCTTAAGTATTCCAGAACTGCTGCGATATGTTTGTGACGACAACACCTCGGAGCTCAACTCCCTGGGACACTGCCACAACCCCTAATGACAGGAGGCATCGAGAACAATGTTCTCGTCACAAAGACATCGGAACAATCCCAACAATACTCGCGAGATTCCTAAAAAAAATTGGTGAAATTTTGAGAGTAGAAGAGACAAGAGTAATGTCAGGAGTCCTCACCAGAGTGAAAAGAGATGAGGAGCAAAAGAATTCCTACTCTCCGATATATATATAGGACTCAAAACATTTTAAGTGTGTGCCTAGACTCAACCGTCAACGAATCGATCAATCAGTGGGGGCTTCTAGGTCGGAGAAGGCTCTGAATACGAACTTGTAATGCCCAGGATGGGACTATACCTCCTACGTGTCGAGGCACGACTTAAAGGTATAAGCTCATTCTGGAATGATCTCAAGTTCGGTATCTTTGCACATCTCATGTAAAAAAATGGGGATGAAAAGCAAAAGAGATAGTTGGCTTACACTCGCCACGTCACACAATTCATTACATAGGCAAACATCATCCCTATAACATAACAACCCGACTACAGGAGAAGATCCAAATGAAAGATACCAAAAATACATAAAGCCACAGGTTCGAATCGCCCCTAGTAGAAACCACCACTAATCATCGGGATAGTGCACGTAGTAACGGCTACGTTCCTCATCGTACTCCCAGTATAGCTCTGTGCCATCACCTGAGTAGTTCACCATGGTACCTGCATCTGGTGTGGTGTAGAATCTGTGAGCCTCGGAGGACTCAGCAATCTCGTTCCCGGGTAACAGAACTATCTAAGCCCTGGGTGTGGAACAAGGCTGAAGAAAGAATAAAAGGCTGCAGCTGCACTAGCACTAACTTACGTGATAAGAGCGAGAAGAGAAGTGCCACGAGCGACAAGGTGATCACGAAGTGATCCTATCTAAACACGTCAACCATAATCCCACCGTGTTCACTTCCCGAACCCTTTTCGGAAAACGACCGTCACGGTACTCACGCTGGTAGTGTGCTCTGAACATGGTGTCAAGTTTTCTACAACCGGATATTAACAAATTCCCATCTGCCACATAACCGCGGGCACGGCTTTCGAAAGTTCAAAACCCTGTAGGGGTGTTCCAACTTGTCCCATTACAAGCCCACGATCCGCGGAGTCGTAACATCAAGGTGGGAAGGCCCGAGTATTATCGGAATCACGTGCTCAAGATATTCCGTCTAAGGTAAGACTAATCCAGCAAATCCTCCCGGCGTGCCGACACCCTGACAGTAGCCGCACGTATCTGGTCTCAGGCCACGACCGGATGAGACAGCCTACAGGACAATACCAAATACCTCGGGTTTCCCCAAGGCGGCCCTGCAGTCTGCTCGGTTGGACCAACACTCATGTGGAGCACTGGCCCGGGGGTTGATTAATAAAAGGGGATAGCTAGTCCCTATGCAAGTTTTAGTTATTAGGCAAATGGAGTACCAATGTTGGGACTTGCTGGAAAAGACTTAGCGCTAAGCGGTTTATCGAGGGGCTCCCATAACCCCAACCATGAGAGGAACGCATAATCAAGGAACATAACACCGGTTTATACGGTTCCTAGGGCGGTATGAGTGGAACAAATCACCAAGCAGGAGGCTTAGCCTTCCACACATTACCAATATACAGATAATTTCATTTAAGAGTTTATATAGTATGATATCCCAACAATAGCTTCAACATGAAGCAAGAATCTTCAAATCTTCTCCTGCAACTAGCATTGCTATAAGAGGGGCTGAGCGAAGCCTACGTAGCCAATCAAAGGTTTGCATACGTTGGGTGGTCAAACAGATTCATGGTTACAATAGGAGGCTGAAAACAAACATGGGCATCGAGGCAATAAGCTAAAGAGCGAGACTTCTAGCAATAGGTAAAGATAGTAATGATATCTTGGTCAGGTCATCTTGCCTGGCGAGTCGTCGATGGGATCGTAAGACGGCTCCTCGTTCTCAACCTCGGTAGTAACCTCATTCTCGTACTCGGTCTCGGCTTTCGGCTCTACTCAACACAAGAACACACGAGGCACGAAATCAAACAAGTTGCAATGCACAATCTACAGGATGCACGTATGATGCACTTTGGATGCACAGCAGATGCACTTAGGATGCATTACATGACAACATAGGAAGCACAGAGAAACAGCACAAGAAACATGACAGTATGCTCAAGCAAATAGGATGCAAGACAAGTCTATTTAGGAAGCAAAACATGGCAGGGTAGGAAGCATAGAGAAACAACACAAGAAACAACAGGTTTAAATGAGGCCGGAAACTACTTAAGACAAAACCGGTAAGTCCTCATATGCATAGTTTGAAATTAGTCCAGATCTGATCAAACCTTAAGTTAAAGTTGTTAAACAGCAAGTTAACATGCACCATGACAATCTACACGAAATTCTAGTCAAGTTTCATAGAAAGTTTGTTTAAAACGGAGCTACGGTCTAGAAGATATGATCAAAACAAGATAAGCATGGCAACGGTGCAAAAAGCACCCAAACATCAAGCAAACATACTCCTAACATGATAACAAGATGATATTATGAATCTACATGCAAAATCACACAAGTTTCATGTAGGGCACACTCAAAACGGAGCAACGGGCTAAAAGATACAACTGAAACAAGAAACAATGCAAAGCTGAAATTAACAGCCACATAGCAACTTTGGAGCAAGAAATATATACTCTACAGCACTCAAACATGGTGACAAGAAGCATGGACATGAAGTAGACATATCCTACAGCAAACAACTCCATTGGAGCAACTCCATAGGACGCCTGGATCAATAGCAACAAGCTACAACATTTTCATCATGACACTAAAAACCTGACAGCAATATTTTATAGCAACTTGGGAGCAAGAATTAAATATTCTACAGCAACCCAAATGAGCATGTGAGGGCATGAATGGATAGACAACAACATATAAAACAAGGAATGATCACTGGCCAACCCAAAACTAACATGGATTTGCCTAGGACAACAAGCAAACATAGCATCAGGATATTACAGATTCCAGACTTAGTGAAATTTCACTAAGTGTTAAAACAGCAATATTATCATGGCATGTTTGTGAGCATGTCTAAGTCACCTCAAAGCATATCATGGCAAGTGGTTTGCACCACAGCAAAGATCACATGAAGGAGAATCTAAAACATATGATCATGCAACATGGGGACAAACACAACAATAGCAACGAGCTCCTCAACTAGGCATCTCGTAACAAGTTACAAAACCTAACAGCCACATGCACTTTTGCAACAGGGATAAACATGGCAATATGAACTCTAACATGCATGCTATAGCAACCAACATGTAGAGCATCTCATGATGAACATTTGGACATATCATTTGCTTCATTTGGATAAACATGCACCAAGTTATCACATCTCAAACATGGCATGAAAACAACTAATAGCAGCAGTTTATATCATGTAGCACTCTTGTCATGAATATTAAGACATCTAGATGATCTCAAACATGCATGACACAATGGAACAAAACATAGTACATGTCACCACGATCATTTTGACATATTATATGCACAAATCGGACAAGCACAGTAAAAGTTATTGCCATCACAAGAATGCATCAGACAACTAAAATAAACACAAAAGACTTAGGGAAAACAACAACCTCAGATCTGGTCAAAGGCTTCCGGGCCGGGTCAACGGGAGCGGGTCGTGGCGCGGGGGCGGACGGGCCCGAAGGCGGCGGCGGCGGGCCCGCGGCAGGCCGCACGGGCCGGCGCGGTGGGGAGCGGCGGCGGTGACGTGTCGCGCTGCGACTGGTCCGGCCATCGGCTAGACGTGTCCGCCGGCGGTCGGACGTGTCCGGTTCGGGGGTGGAGGGTTGATTCTAGGGTTTTTGGATGAAAATGGAGGGGTGGACGTTTTTATAGGCACAAGGAGCTAGGAGACTCCAAATGGGGAGCCGTTTTCGGCCACGCGATCACAATTCAACGACCGGCGATGATGGGAAGGATTGTGCTGGGTTGGTGGGCTGTTGTGGAGGGGGTCTTGGGCCTCAAAGAGGAGGTACTTTTAGCCCACGATGTTAACTGTTGGAGTACCAAACGAACTCCAAACACGACGAAACTTGACAGGCGGCCTACACGTACCAAAACAACAACACACGACAAGTCTTGCGTCATTCCGGAAACGTTACACGCCCAAACACGAAAGAAGGACTCGGGCATGCCACGGGCACGTGTGAGAGCGTCGGAACTCGAAACGGACAACGGGAAGAGACGAGTGGGACCGGATGCAAATGACAACACAAATGCAATGTAATGCACATGACAACATGACATGGATGAAATGCAAACACGCACACGACAAAACGACGAAACCCAAAAAGACGAAGAACCCGGAATGGAACTGATGAAGCCAAAGTTTATATATTGCCATATAGGGAAAGTGTTACATCTGGGGCATTACAAACTCTCCTCTACTACGAAAAGATCTCGTCCCGAGATCTAGGACTGGAAGAAGGAAGGGTACTCAGAACGAAGGTGATCTTCTCGTTCCCACGTAGCTTCTCGGTCGGTATGGTGTGACCACTTGACTTTCAAGAAATTGATTGACTTGTTGCGGGTCTTGCGCTCGATTTCTTCAAGAATAGCAACGGGATGCTCTCGGTAAGACAAGTCTTGTTGAAGATCAATCTCCTCGAACGGAATGGTGTGTTCAGGTTTCTTGAAGCACTTGCGGAGTTGAGACACGTGAAACACATCATGAACATTTGCAAAGTTGGAAGGGAGCTCAAGTTGATAGGCTAGATCGCCTCTTTTTCCAAGGATCTTGAAAGGGCCCATGTATCTAGGAGTAAGCTTTCCTTTGATACCGAATCTTTGGGTTCCTTTCATAGGAGAAAGACGGAGGTAGACATGATCACCAATGTTGAAGGCAAAATCACGATGTGTTGCCGTCATAGTTGCTCTTTTGACGCGACTGAGTGGCCTTGAGATTCTCACGTATGACTTTGCACATTTCTTCGGCTTCTGAGATCAAGTCGTTGCCAAGAAGTTGACGTTCACCAGTCTCGAACTAGTTGAGAGGAGTACGGCACTTTCTGCCACAGAGAATTTCAAACGGAGCTTTGCCGGCACTTGCTTGGAAACTGTTGTTGTAAGAGAACTCGGCAAACGGAAGGCAATCTTCCCACTTCATGCCAAAAGATATGACACAAGCTCTGAGCATGTCTTCTAGAATCTGGTTCACTCTTTCGACTTGACCACTAGTCTGAGGGTGAAACGCAGTGCTGAAACGGATCTTAGTGCCCATGGTAGACTGAAAGGAGTCCCAGAACTTGGATGTGAACAAACTTCCACGGTCTGAGGAGATAACTTGAGGAATGCCATGTAAGGACACAATTCTGGAAGTGTACAACTCTGCTAGTTGAGCTGCATTGATGGATTCTTTGACTGGAAGGAAGTGATCTACTTTGGTGAGCTTGTCAATGACAACAAAGATAGAATCGTTCCCTTTCTTGTACTTGGGAAACCCAGTGACGAAATGCATTTCAATGTGGTCGAATTTCCACTCGAGGATAGGTAGATGTTGGAGGAGACCGGCTGGATGTTGATGCTCTGCCTTCACTCTTCTGCGGACATCACATTCATTCACGAATTGGGCAATCTCCCTTTTCATGCGAGTCCACCTATAAGATTGCTTGAGGTCTTGGTACATCTTAGAACTTCCAGGATGAATCAAAAGGAGGGAGTCATGTGCTTCGTTCCTTATGAGCTTCCTAAGATCACCCTTGGGAACCACAAGTCTGTCCTCAAAGAACAAGGTATCTCTCTCATCAACGCGATAGCACTTGTATTTGGGAGTACCCTTTGCAATACCATGCTTCACTTTCTGCACCATAGCATCACTGAGTTGGGCCTCACGGATCTGATATTCCAAGGTAGGAGCAACTTGAAGATTTGCAAGAAAGCCTTGCGGAACATCTTGGAGGTTGAGCTTCCTGAATGCTTCACAAAGCTCAGGCTGAAACGGCTTGATAAGGAGACTGTTGCAATATGCCTTTCTGCTTAAGGCATCTACAATGACATTGGCCTTGCCAGGTGTGTATTCGATGCTTGGATCATACTCTTGGATCATCTCAACCCAACGAGTCTGGAGAAGGTTCAGGTTCGGCTGTGTGAAGATGTACTTCAAGCTCTTGTGATCGGTGAAGATGTCGACTTTTCTGCCCAACAGAAGGTGTCTCCATGTGATCAAGGCGTGTACCACAGCTGCTAGCTCAACATCATGTGTGGGGTAGTTCTTCTCACTTGGCTTCAATTGACGAGAGGTGTATGCCACAATTTTCTTGTCCCGCATTAGCACACCACCGAGTCCATGAAGAGAAGCATCACAGAATACTTCGTAGGGCTTGGACTCATCTGGAGGAGTAAGAACTGGAGCAGAGATGAGCTTTTCTTTGAGAGTTTTGAATGCCACATCACAATCCGGAGACCAGTTGTACTTGACATTCTTCTGCAGCAAGTTGGAGAGAGGCTTGGCAATCTTGGAGAAGTTCTCAATGAATCTTCTGCAATAGCTAGCAAGACCAAGGAAGCTTCGGAGTTGCTTGACGTTCTGAGGAGGTTCCCAGTTGACAATGGCTTCAACTTTCTCGGGGTTGACCGCAATACCGTCAGCGGAGATGATATGGCCAGATACAAGACCTTATCGAGCCAGAATTCGCACTTGGAGAACTTGGCATAGAACTTATGTTCACGGAGTCTGTCGAGAACCAGACGGAGGTGCTTTTCGTGTTCCTCTTCATTCTTGGAGAAAACCAAGATGTCATCCAGATACACAAGCACAAATTCGTTGGTGTAGGGGTTGAAAATGTAGTGCATCATTCTCGAGAAGGTGGGTGGAGCATTAGCGAGGCCAAAAGACATGATTGTATATTCATAGGAGCCGTAGCTGGTTCTGAAAGCAGTCTTGTGGATATCTTCTTCACGAATACGAATTTGGTGATAACCCATCCGGAGATCGAGCTTAGAGAACACTTTTGCTCCTTTAAGCTGCTCGAACAATTCATTGATGTTGGGGAGCGGATACTTGTTCTTTATTGTCTTCTTGTTCAATGGCCGGTAATCAACGCAAAGGCGCTTCGTGCCATCCTTCTTCTTGATAAATAAGACACCACAGCCCCAAGGAGAAGTGTTAGGCCTGATTAGACCCATACGCTCTTGCTCATCGATCTGTTTCTTCAACTCCTTCAACTCTTCAAGAGAGAGCTTGTATGGACGCCGGCATGCTGGCTCAGTACCAAGCTCGAGTTCAATGACAAATTCAACTTGACGATGCGGAGGCATGCCTGGAAGCTCTTCGGGGAAAACGTCTTTGTATTCACTGACCACCGGAATTTGAGAGATGGCATTAATCTCGCCCTTGTCATTGAGAGAGAATAACATGATTGTGTTATCTCGAGAGGCGAAGATAATCACGTCTTCGTTAGGATGAGTAATCTTGACTTCCTTATTTGCACAATCAATGTGAGCATCATGCTGAGAAAGCCAATCCATCCCGAGAATAAGATCAATGTCGTAGTTGCCGAGAATAACCGGAAAAGCCAGAAAGCGGTAATCACCCATACGAATAGATACATCCGGAGCCTTTGAGGTGGAAGCCAAAACTTCTGTTGCTTTGCGACCACTTGAGAAGAAGAGGAGGAGTGAACGGCATCTCTGATCCTCTTTTTGGAAGCTTTCATCTTGAGCCGGGCTGCCTCTTGCTTAAGTGCCATGTTATAGAATTGATCAAACTCATCAGGCTCGAAAAAGGTGAGAGCTAGTTGGAGTTCATCCTTCAGACCACCACGGAACTGATAGATCTTGCTGTTGGCATCTGGGATGTCTTGCTTGGCATAGCGGGCAATGTTCTGGAACTTGACATTATATTGGTAGACAGACATAGAGCCTTGCTTCAGGTTGCGGAATTGCTCACGCATACCCTCGATGACACTTGTTGGAATGTGGTGAGAGGGAAAGTCCTTGCAGAAGTCATCCCACGAGACTTCACGCCCTGCTCTGGTGTCTTTGTACTGCTGCCACCAATCAGCTGCTTGGTCCTTGAGTTGGAAGGCTGCAAACTTCACATAGTCCCCGGTCCTGACGTTACTGCACTCGAAATGCTTCTTGATATCTGTTATCCAGTCTTCAACATCTAGAGGGTCCACGCAGTAACTGAATGCCTTTGGTTGGTTTGCCAAGAACTGGTTGAGCGTAGCAAAATGAGGTTGGTTGAACAAATTGCCTTGGCCTTGGTTCCCATGAGCACCCTGATTAGCTTGATTTGCTTGAATATTCTGCATCATTTGCATAAGCATCTGGGTGTTTTGATTCGTCGCTTGCATAATTGCTCTCCAGGCCTCAGACGGAGGAGGAGGGGAAGGAGGACAATCAGGAACCACTTCACCCTCTGGGTTAGCGTTGGGAACCCTTTTAGGAGCCATCCTGAATGAGATGACAACTATTAGCCATTGATTGAAAGAATATATAAGGTGAATCAACGGCTAGAAATTGCAACATAGTCTTCACAAGAATCATTCAAACAAGAGGAACGAATGAAATTCACAGTTTAATAGTAACAACAATCTTCACGAGAAGCCACTTGGGAGACAAAAGGTAAAAAAACAAGGAGCAGATAGAACAAATACAAGATAGAAGCTTCGTTCGACATATTTGTTCTGAAAGCTTATGGAACGTGTTACGAAAAGGTTTTGCAATCCCCGGATCAGCATAGCCAAGGACCCTTTAAGATGCAACTCCTGATCGGAACAACGGCCATAAAACTACTTCACTCAATGTAGAACCCCAAACTCCATATCCTGCATTCGTTGGAAGAATGCCTATGAGCTACTAGATGAAGCCACCTATTAATTTCCGAAAGTTTCCAGTTATGCAATCAGGTGTTGGGGATACATGGGAAGCATCACGCACTCAACTCTAATCCTACATCTAGCTGTATCCATCCTTCAACACATAACCAGTTATTTCTGGAAACTGTCTACCTCGGACCTTCGAAACGCATCTACTATACAAGCTATGGCAATACTCCCGAACTACCTCCCCAGTACTGGGTGACGTCGGGGTTATCTTGCCACTAACCGTATAGGAGAGTTTTCGATGTCGGCCGTCTTAAGTATTCTAGAACTGCTGCGATATGTTTGTGACGACAACACCTCGGAGCTCAACTCCCCGGGACACTGCCACAACCCCTAATGACAGGACGCATCGAGAACAATGTTCTCGTCACAAAGACATCGGAACAATCCCAACAATATTCGCGAGATTCCTAAAAAAAATTTGGTGAAATTTTGAGAGTAGAAGAGACAAGAGTAATCGTCAGGAGTCCTCACCAGAGTGAAAAGAGATGAGACAACCTACACTCGGGCCACGACCCTGACAGTAGCCGCGCGTATCTGGTCTCAGGCCACGACCAGATGAGACAGCCTACAGGAAAATACCAAATACCTCGGGTTTCCCCAAGGCGGCCCTGCAGTCTGCTTGGTTGGACCAACACTCATGTGGAGCACTGGCCCGGGTGTTGATTAATAAAAGGGGATAGCTAGTCCCTATGCAAGTTTTAGTTATTAGGCAAATGGAGTACCAATGTTGGGACTTGCTGGAAAAGACTTAGCGCTAAGCGGTTTATCAAGGGGGTCCCATAACCCCAACCGTGTGAGGAACGCATAATCAAGGAACATAACACCGGTTTATACGGTTCATAGGGCGGCAGGAGTGGAACAAATCACCAAGCAAGAGGCTTAGCCTTCCACCCATTACCAATATATAGATGAATTCATTTAAGAGTTTATATAGTGTGATATCCCAACAATAGCTTCAACATGAAGCAAGAATCTTCAAATCTTCTCCTGCAACTAGCAATGCTATAAGAGGGGCTGAGCGAAGCCTACGTAGCCAATCAAAGGTTTGCATAGGTTGGGTGGTTAAACAGATTCATGGTTACAATAGGAGGCTGACAAACAAACTTGGGGATCGAGGCAATAAGCTAAAGAGTGAGACTTCTAGCAATAGGCAAAGATAGTAATGATATCTAGGTCAGGTCATCTTGCCTGGCGAGTCGTCGATGGGATCGTAAGACGGCTCCTCGTTCTCAACCTCGGTAGTAACCTCGGTCTCGTACTCGGTCTCGGCTTCCGGCTCTACTCAACACAAGAACACATGAGGCACAAAATCAAACAAGGTGCAATGAACAATCTATAGGATGCATGTATGATGCACTTAGGATGCACAGCGGATCCACTTAGAATGCATTACATGACAACATAAGAAGTATAGAGAAACAACACAAGAAACATGATAGTATGCTCAAGCAAGTAGGATGCAAGACAAGTCTATTTAGGAAGCAAAACATGGCAGGGTAGGAAGCACAGATAAACAACACAAGAAACAACAGGTTTAAATGAGGCCGGAAACTACTTAAGACAAAACCGGTAAGTCCTCATATGCATAGTTTGAAATTAGTCCAGATCTGATCAAACCTTAAGTTAAAGTTGTTAAACAGCAAGTTAACATGCAACGTGACAATCTAAACGAAATTCTAGTCAAGTTTCATATAAAGTTTGTTTAAAACGGAGCTACGGTCTAGAAGATATGATCAAAACAAGATAAGCATGGCAACGGTGCAAAAAGCACCCAAACATCAAGCAAACATACTCCTAACATGTTAAAAAGATGATATTATGAATCTACATGCAAAATCACACAAGTTTCATGTAGGGCACGCTAAAAACGGAGCAACGGGCTAAAAGATACACCTGAAACAAGAAACAATGCAAAGCTGAAATTTACAGCCACATAGCAAGTTTGGAGCTTGAAATATATACTCTACAGCACTCAAACATGGTGACAAGAAGCATGGACATGAAGTATACATGTCCTACAGCAAACAACTCCATTGGAGCAACTCCATAGGAGGCATGGATCAATAGGAACAAGCTACAACATTTTGATCATGACACTAAAAACCTGACAGCAATATTTTATAGCAACTTGGGAGCAAGAATTAAATATGCTACAACAACCCAAATGAGCATGTGAGGGCATGAATGGATATACAACAACATATACAACAATTAATGATCACTGGCCACCCCAAAACTAACATGGATTTGCCTAGGACAACAAGCAAACATAGCATCGGGATATTACAGATTCCAGACTTAGTGAAATTTCACTAAGTGTTAAAACAGCAATATTATCATGGCATGTTTGTGAGCATGTATAAGTCACCTCAAAGCATATCATGGCAAGTGGTTTGCACCACAGCAAAGATCACATGAAGGAGAATCTAAAACATATGAGCGTGCAACATGGGGACAAACACAACAATAGCAACGAGCTCCTCAACTAGGCATCTCGTAACAAGTTACAAAACCTAACTGTAATGCCCAGGATGGAGTTATACCTTTAAGTCGTGCCTCGACACGTAGGAGGTATAACTCCATCCTGGGCATTACAAGTTGGTATTCAGAGCCTTCTCCGACCTAGGAGCCCCCACTGTTTGATCGAACCGTTGACGGTTGAGTCTAGGCACACACTGAAAACTTTTTGAGTCCTATATTATATCGGAGAGTAGGATTTCTTTGCTTCTCATCCCCTTTCTCTCTGGTGAGGACTCCTGACGTCTACTCTTGTCTCTCCTATCTTCAAAATTTGCACAAAATTTTATTTAGGAATCCCGCGAGTATTCTGGGATTGTTTCGATGTTCTTGTGACAAGGATATTGTTCTCGATGCCTCCTGTTACCGAGGAGTTGAGCTTCGGGGTGTCATTGTAACAAGCTTATCGCGACAGTACTAAATACTTAAGACGGCCGACATCGAAAATCTCCCCTATACGGCCAGTGGCAAGATAACCCCGACATCACCCAGTAATGGGGAGGTAGTTCGGGAGTATTGCCATAGCTTGTTATAGTGGATGCTTTTCGAAGGTCCGAGGTACACAGTTTCCGAGAAAGACTGGTTATGTGTTGAAGGATGGATACACCTGGATGTAGGTTAGAGTTGATTGCGCGGTGCTTCCCGTGTATCCCCAACACCTGATTGCATAACTGGAATCTTTCGGAAAACTATAGGTGGGTTTTATCCAGTAGATCGTAGGCATTCTTTCAACGAATGCAGGTTAGTGAGTTCGGGGTTCGACATTGAGTGAAGGGGTTATATGACCGAGGTTACTATCAGGAGTTGCATCTTAAAGGGTCCTTGGCTATGCTGATCCGGGGATTGCAAAACCTTTTCGTAACGCGTTCATATGCTTTCAGCACAAAGATGTTAGAACGAAACTCCTCTCTTGTGTTTGTTCCTGTCCGTACCTTGTTGTTTTTCTTATTTTCATTTTGATCCCTATGTGGCTTCTCGTGAAGACTGATGTTATCAATTAACTGAGAAATTCATTCGTTCCTCTTGTTCGGATGATTTCATTCGTTCTATTGTTCGAATGATTATTGTGAAGACTTGTTGCACTTCATTCCATTGATTCAGCTTATTCCTTTTGTCAATCAATTGCTGATTCGTGGTCATCTCTTACAGGATGGCTCCGAAAATGGTTCCAAATGCCAACCCAGAGGGTGAAGAGGTTCCAGAACGTCCTCCTTCCCCTCCTCCTCCGCCTGAGGCTTGGAGAGCAATTATGGAGACTACAGCTCAGAACACTCAGTTGATGATGCAGATGATGTAGATGATGCAAGCTAATCAAGCTAATCAAGCTAATCAGGGTGTTCCAATGAACCAAGGCAACTTCTTCCAGCAGCACCATGCTACCCTCAACCAGTTCTTGGCCAACAATCCTAAAGCTTTCAGTTACTGTGTCGACCCTCTTGATGCTGAAGATTGGCTAACCGATATAAAGAAGCATTTTGAGTGCAGTAACGTGAAAGAAGATGACTATGTGAAGTTTGCAGCCTTCCAACTGAAAGATCAAGCAGCTGACTGGTGGCAGCAGTACAAAGACTCAAGGCCGGGTCAAGTGATCTCTTGGGAGAATTTCTGCAAGGATTTCCGCTCGCATCACATTCCTACAAGTGTTATCGAGGGTATGCGTGAGCAATTCCGCAACCTCAAGCAGGGCTCCATGTCAGTCTACCAGTATAATGTCAAGTTCCAAAACCTCGCTCGTTATGCAAAGCAAGACATTCCTGATGCAAAGAGTAAAATCTATCAGTTCTGTGGAGGTCTCAAAGATGAACTTCAGCTTGCTCTCACTTTGTTCGAGCCAGACGAATTCGATAAGTTCTATAACATGGCTTTGAAACAAGAAGTAGCTCAGCTTAAGATGGAGGCTTCTAAGAAGAGAATTCGAGATGCTGTTCACTCTTCCTCATCGTCTCAGTTGGCTGCGAAACAACAGAAATTCTGGCTTCCTCCTCCTCCAGTGATTCGAGCTCCATACAACAACTCCAGCAACTTCAACAACTCCAACAACAAGAACTCTAGTGGTCGTGGTTTCTCCCACCCACCCAACCCGAGCAACCAGTCGAAGAAGCACTTTCAGTCTCAAGGCTCCAAGTCCAGTGGCTCTCATTTCCGTCCTCTCTCTGAAGTGGTGTGCAACAAGTGTGGCCAGAAGGGTCATTATGCCAACAGATGTCCGAATCCGAAGCGTCTTCCTCCTCCACCACCTATGAGTTCAGCTATTGTCAGGCATGATCCAAAGGCTGCAAGTGTCAATCTGATGAATGCAGCACAAGCGGAGGCTTCTTCTGCTGTCATTTTGGGTAACCTTCCAGTGAACTCTTTTCCAGCTAAAGTGTTATTTGATTCGGGTGCTTCTTGCTCTTTCATGTCATATCCATTTGCATCCAAGCATGACTTTGTCACCAAAAATCTGCCAAGGGAGTTAACAGTTATTTCTCCGGGAAGACGAATGCACTCCAGTGTCTATGCTTCGGATGTTTCTATTCGCATGGGTGACTATCGATTTTTGGCTTCTCCGGTGATTCTTGGTCATTCTGACATCGACCTCATTCTCGGAATGGATTGGCTTTCTCAGCACGATGCTCACATTGATTGTGCACAGAAGGAAGTCAAATTGACTCATTCTGATGATGATGTGATTATCTTCGCCTCCAGGGATAATACTATTCGGCTTTTCTCTCTTAATGATAAGGGTGAAATTAATGCCATAGAGCAAATTCCAGTGGTGAATGAATATCAAGACGTCTTTCCAGAAGATCTTCCAGGCATGCCTCCACACCGTCAAGTCGAGTTTGTCATTGAACTCGAGCCGGGCACCGAACCTGCTTGCCGGCGTCCTTACAAGCTCTCTCCGGATGAATTGAAGGAATTGAAGAAGCAGCTTGATAAGCAGGAGAGTATGGGTCTCATCAGACCGAGTACATCTCCGTGGGGCTGTGGTGTCTTATTTGTCAAGAAGAAAGATGGCACGGAGCGTCTCTGTGTTGACTACCGGCCATTGAACAAGAAGACGATTAAGAACAAGTATCCGCTCCCCAACATCAACGAACTCTTTGAGCAGCTCAAAGGAGCTAAAGTGCTCTCTAAGCTTGACCTCCGAATGGGCTATCATCAAATTCGCATTCGCGAGGAAGACATTCCCAAGACGGCCTTCAGAACGAGCTACGGTTCATACGAGTATACCGTCATGTCCTTCGGCCTCGCCAATGCTCCTCCTACCTTTTCAAGGATGATGCATTACATCTTCAACCCCTATACTGGAGAGTTCGTGCTTGTGTATCTGGATGATATTCTGGTGTTTTCCAAGAATGAAGAAGATCACGAAAAGCACTTACGACTGGTTCTTGATCGACTCAGAGAGCATAAATTCTATGCCAAGTTCTCTAAGTGTGAGTTTTGGCTCGATAAGGTTTTGTACCTGGGCCACATCATCTCAGCTGACGGTATTGCGGTTAATCCCGAGAAAGTTGAAGCAATTGTCAACTGGGAAGCTCCTCAGAACGTCAAGCAGCTCCGCAGTTTTCTGGGTCTTGCTAGCTATTGCAGAAGGTTTGTGGAGAACTTCTCCAAGATTGCCAAGCCTCTTTCCAACCTGCTTCAGAAGAATGTCAAATACTTTTGGTCTCCCGAGTGTGAAGTGGCATTCAAAACCCTCAAAGAGAAGCTTGTCTCAGCTCCAGTTCTGACTCCTCCGGATGAAACCAAGCCCTATGAAGTGTTCTGTGACGCTTCTCTTCAAGGTCTTGGTGGTGTGCTTATGCAAGATAAGAAAATTGTGGCATATACTTCTCGGCAGCTCAAGCCCAGTGAGAAGAACTATCCCACACACGATCTCGAGCTAGCAGCTGTGGTACATGCTCTGATTACGTGGAGACATCTGTTGTTGGGCAGAAAGGTCGACATCTTCACTGATCACAAGAGCTTGAAGTACATCTTCACACAGCCGCATCTGAACCTCCGCCAGACTCGTTGGGTCGAGATGATCCAGGAGTACAACCCCAGCATTGAGTACACTCCAGGCAAGGCCAATGTGATTGCAGATGCTTTGAGCAGAAAGGCATATTGCAACAGCCTTCTTATCAAGCCACACCAGCCTGAGCTTTGTGAAGCATTCAGGAAGCTCAACCTTCAAGTTGTTCCGCAGGGTTTTCTTGCAAATCTCCAGATTGCTCCTACCTTGGAAGATCAAGTCCGTGAGGCCCAGCTCAGTGATACCATGGTGAAGAAGGTGAAACATGGGATTGCAAAGGGCACTCCAAAATACAAGTGCTTCCGTGTTGATGAGAGAGATACCTTGTTCTTCGAGGACAGACTCGTTGTTCCCAAAGGTGATCTCAGGAAGCTCATAATGGAAGAAGCTCATGATTCTCTCCTTTCCATTCATCCTGGCAGTTCCAAGATGTATCAAGATCTCAAGCAGTCTTACTGGTGGACACGCATGAAAAGGGAGATTGCCCAATTCGTGAACGAATGTGATGTATGCAGAAGAGTGAAAGCAGAACATCAACGTCCAGCCGGTCTTCTCCAACCTCTTCCTATTCCCGAGTGGAAGTTCGACCACATTGAAATGGACTTCGTCACTGGCTTTCCTAAATCCAAGCGAGGCAATGATGCTATCTTTGTGGTGATTGACAAGCTTACCAAAGTCGCTCACTTTCTTCCAGTCAAAGAATCAATCAATGCAGCTCAACTTGCAGAGCTGTACACTTCCAGAATTGTGTCCCTACATGGCATTCCTCAAGTGATATCCTCAGACCGTGGCAGCTTGTTCACATCAAGGTTCTGGGACTCCTTTCAGTCCGCCATGGGCACTAAGATCAGGTTCAGCACTGCCTTTCACCCTCAGACTAGTGGTCAAGTCGAGCGTGTGAATCAGATCCTGGAAGACATGCTCAGAGCCTGTGTCATCTCCTTCGGCATGAAATGGGAAGACTGCCTTCCATTTGCCGAGTTCTCTTACAACAACAGCTTTCAAGCAAGTGCAGGCAAAGCACCGTTTGAAATTCTCTATGGCAGAAAGTGCCGTACCCCTCTCAACTGGTCTGAAACAGGCGAACGCCAACTTCTTGGCAATGACTTGATCTCGGAAGCCGAAGAAATGTGCAAAGTCATACGTGAGAATCTCAAGGCCGCTCAGTCGCGTCAGAAGAGCTACTATGACGGAAAGCATCGTGATTTGGCTTTCGACATCGGTGATCATGTCTATCTCCGAGTTTCTCCGATGAAAGGAACCCAAAGATTCGGTATCAAAGGAAAGCTTGCTCCTAGATACGTCGGGCCTTTCAAGATTCTTGGCAAAAGAGGCGATCTAGCCTATCAGCTCGAGCTCCCTTCCAACTTTGCAAATGTTCATGATGTCTTCCATGTGTCTCAGCTTCGCAAATGCTTCAAGGCACCTGAGCGCATGATTCCGTTTGAGGAGATTGATCTTCAACAAGACCTTTCCTACCGAGAACATCCAGTTGCAATTCTCGAAGAAACCGAACACAAGACTCGCAACAAGTCCATCAAGTTTTTGAAAGTCAAGTGGTCACATCACACCGACCGAGAAGCTACCTGGGAACGAGAAGATCATCTTCGTTCCGAGTACCCTTCCTTTTTCCAGTCCTAGATCTCGGGACGAGATCTTTTTGTAGTAGAGGAGAGTTTGTAATGCCCCGGATGTAATACTTTCCCTTTTTGGGTATATAATATATCTCCGGCTTCATCTATTTCCATTCCGGGTTCTTGTCTTTCGGGCTTTCGTCGTTTTGTTGTGTGAGTGTGTGGCATTCATTCATATCATGTAGACATGTGCATTGCATTGCTTTTGTGTTGTGGGTTGCATCCGGTTCGTGGCGTTCCTTCCCGTTGTCCGTTTCGTGTTCCGGAGCTCCCTCACGTGTCCGTGACGTCCCGTAGGCCTACTTTGTTGTTCGGGCGTTTTACGTTACCGGTGTGCCGCGAGGTTGTGTTGTGTGTTGTTGTTTTGTTGTGTGCAACCCGCCTCTCAAATCTCGTCTCGTTTGGACTCCGTTGACTTTTCCATCCGTTGCCCGTGTGGGTCCGAAGTGCCCTTACTTCGTGTCCCGGAAACACCCCTGTTGCATTCTTTTATCTCCGTCTAGGCCCTTTAAAACTTTCCTCGCGATCGGATCCGTCGGATCACGATCGGAGGGCTCCTAGCGCCCCTAAACTCTCCCTAACCCTAAAATTCTGCTACATATAGACCCCCCTAGTCTATTTTGGGCATCCCTATCCCCTTCTTCTTCCTCCTCTAGATCCCCTTCTTTTTTTTTTCTTTTCTTTCTCCAGATCCGATATTTCCTTCCCGGATCCCGAGGGATCCATCAGCCGCAGATCGAGTGAGTCCCGACCGGATCCCGTCGCCCGTACCAGGTCAACGCCTCGAGCGCCCTGCCAGATCGCCGCGTCGCCGCTTCCGCTCGGGGCTCGACCGCACCGAGCCAGCCCCATCGACCGGGGGACCACATCCCCTTCGCCGCCGGCCCGTACCGCTCCCCGCGGCCCACTTGGCCGGCACTTCCGCATCGCCCCGCTCCGCGCTCGCCTCGCCTCTCCCAGGCCGCGCGACCGGGCCTCTCGCCGCTCCGCCCTGGGCCTCCCGCGCTGGGCCTCCCGCACCGGCGCCTGGGCGCCTCCGACCTCTCCGCGCGCGGGCCGCGCCGCTCGCCCGAGCGGGCCTGCTCCGCCGGGCCGCCGCCGCCTCCCGCCTCGTCAGCCACCCGACCGGGCCTTCCTCTTCCGCGCAGCCGGGCCCGAAGCCGCCTGAGCCGGATCCGCCGCAGCAGCGCAGGCCCAGTTTCCGCCGCCGCACCGAAGCCGCCGCCGGCCCGTTACTGTTCGTCAGATCCAGATCTGGAGAGGTTGAACCCTAATCCTCCTAAGTCCAGTTTAAATCCTGTTCTGAAATGCAAACTTTGACCTGCTGTAACTTTGTGCCTGTTGCTCCGTTTTGCGCGTGTAGCATATCCAGATGTTCGTGGAGATGTCCTCTACGTTTTACCTGTTGTTGTCATGCATGTTAGATGTCATCTTGACACTTGTTTTGCTGTTGCAAGAGTGCATCATGATATAAACTGCTGTTATGTGTTATTTTCATGCCAGCTTTGACATGTGATAACTTTTAGCTCGTTTGTCCAAACGATGCAAATGACATGTCCACGTGTTCGTCTTGCCACGAACTACGTGTTGTGTGTGATAGGTTGCATGGTAGATTTATTGTTTCCTTATTATCATCATTGCAAAGTGCCATGTTCACATGTTGTGTTTTCACTTGTTATGAAATGCCATCTTGATGAGCTCGTTGCAATCGTTGTGGTCACCTCTATGATGCATGCTTGTGTGTTTCGGGATCACCGTCATATGTATTTTGATGAGGTGCTTACCCTTTGCCATGTTTAGTTTCGAGGTGACTTAAACATGCTCTTTTGTGTGCTATGATGATATTGCTGTTTTAGGACTTAGTGATTTTTCACTAAGTCTGAAATCTGTAACGTTCCGATGCCATGTTTGTGTGATGTTCTAGGAAAAAGCATGATAGTTTTGGGGTGGATTTTGATTGTTCCTTGTAGTATATATTGTTGTATTTCCATTCATGTCCTCACATGTCCATTTGAGTGGCTGTAGCATGTTTATCTTTTGCTCTAAAGTTTCAATAAAATTCTGCTGCCAGAATTTTATTGCAAAGTTCAATATGTCCAAGATCATTGCTATTGATCCGTGACTCCGTTGGGGGTGCACTTTGGACCTAGTTGCTGTACTATATATCTAGTTTGTGTTCATGTCCTTTGCCATGCTTTTTGGGTGCTGTAGCTTAATTATTTTGAGCTCCAAAGATGCTATGTTGCTGTAATTTTCAGCTTTCGCTCAAATCTTGTTTCGGGCATAACTTTTAGCCCGTAACTCCGTTTTCAGCGAATCTTATATCAAACTTGGGTGATTTTCTGTGTAGATTAATAATATCAGTTTGTTATCTTGTTTTGAGGTGTTTTGCTTGAGTGATGTTTTCCGTGCTCCATGTGCATCTTTAGTGCATCCATCATGCATTCATGTTTTTCGAGTGCGCATTGCATCTTGTTGATTGGTGCTTGGTGTGATTGTCTTGTTTAGAGCCGGAAGCTGAGACCGGGTACGAAGTTGAGCACGAGGTTTCCAACGAGGTTGAGCACGAGGACCCTTCTTTCGATCTGAACGACTTCTCTTCAGGCAAGATGACCGAACCCCGATAACATTACTATCTTTGCCTATTGCTAGTAGTCCCGATCTATAGTTTTGCCTCGATGCCCATGTTCTTCTTGTCAGCCTCCTACTTGTAACCAATTGCCATGTTTAACCACCCTACCTAAGCAAACCGTTGCTTGGCTAAGTACGCTTCGCTCAGCCCTTCTTATAGCGTTGTTAGTTGCAGGTGAAGTGAAGATGCTTGCTCCATGTTGAAGTTTGGTTGGGTTATATCACACTATATAAATGCTTTAATTGAAATCACCTATATATTGGCAAGGGTGGAAGGCTAAGCCTTTTGCTTGGTGATTTGTTCCACTCATGCCGTTAGGATCCGTATAAGCCGGTTTTATGTTCCTTGATTATGCGTTCCTAACACGGTTGGGGTGTATGGGACCCCCTCGATAAACCGCTAAGTGCTAACTCTTTTCCAGCAAATCCCAACATTGGTACTATTTGCCTAATAACAAACTAAACATGCATAGGGAGTAATTAACCCTCTTTCTTAATCAACAACCCCGGGCCAGTGCTCCACATGAGTGTTGGTCCGAAACGGGGGTCCTGCAGGGCCGCCTTGGGGCAACCCGAGGTATCTGGCATACACCTGTAGCATCGCCCATCCGGTCGTGACCTGAGACCTAGATACGCGCGGCTACGATCAGGGTGTCGACACGCCGGGAGGATTTGCTGGATTAGCCTTACCTTAGCTCGGTATATCTTGAGCACGGGATTCCGAGGATACTCGGGTCTTCCCACTTTGGAGTTGCGACTCCGCGGATCGTGGGCTTGTAATGGGTCAAGTTGGAACACCCCTGCAGGGTTTGAACTTTCGAAAGCCGTGCCCGCGGTTATGTGGCAGATGGGAGCTTGTTAATTCCGGTTGTAGATAACTTGACACAATGTTACTAATACACTACCAGCGTGTGTTCCGTGACTGTCAATTTCCGAATAGGGATTCGGGAGTTGAACACGGAGGGGTTATGTTTGTGAGCTTGTAGCTAGGATCACTTCGTGATCACTTCTCGCCGATGCCTTCTCTTCCCGCTCTCACTTGCGTAAGCTAGATGCTAGTTGCTGCTGCAGACTTGTTCTTTCTTCAGCCTTTTCCTCACCCAAAGGCTTTGATAGTTCTGTTACCCGGAGACGGGATTGCTGAGTCCTCTGTGGCTCACAGTTACTTCACACACCAGATGCAGGTCCAGCTGTGAGCCATCCAGGTGATGGCACCAAGCTGGATTGGGAGTACGACGAAGAGCGTAGTCGGTACTACGTACGCTACCCGGACGATCAGTAGTGGAGTCTCTTACTAGGATTCGATCCGCCTGTGGTTGTTTTTATCTGAGTTTGGTACTTTGACATTTGGCTTTTGCCCTTAGAGGGTTGTAGTGTTCTTAATGTATGATGTTTGAGACTTGTACTGTAATTCTGTGACGTGGCGAGTGTAAGCCAACTATTTTTCAGTTTACTATCCCCTCTTTTTACATGAGTTGTGCAAAGATTACCAAACTTGAGATCATTCTAGGATGGACTTATGCCTTTAAGTCGTGCCTCGACACGTAGGAGGTATAACTCCATCCTGGGCATTACACTAACAGCCACATTAACTTTTGCAACAGGGATAAACATGGCAATATGAACTCTAACATGCATGCTATAGCAACCAACATGTAGAGCATCTCATGATGAACATTTGGACATATCATTTGCTTCATTTGGATAAACATGCACCAAGTTATCACATCTCAAACATGGCATGAAAACAACTAATAGCAGCAGTTTATATCATGTAGCACTCTTGTCATGAATATTAAGACATCTAGATGATCTCAAACATGCATGACACAATGGAACAAAACATAGTACATGTCACCACGATCATTTTGACATATTATATGCACAAATCGGACAAGCACAGTAAAAGTTATTGCCATCACAAGAATGCATCAGACAACTAAAATAAACACAAAAGACTTAGGGAAAACAACAACCTCAGATCTGGTCAAAGGCTTCCGGACCGGGTCAACGGGAGCGGGTCGCGGCGCGGGGGCGGACGGGCCCGAAGGCGCCGGCGGTAGGCCCGCGGCGTGCCGCACGGGCCGGCGCGGTGGGGAGCGACGGCGGTGATGCGTCGCGCTCCGACTGGTCCGGCCGTCGGCTGGACGTGTCCGCCGGCGGTCGAACGTGTCCGGTTCGGGGGTGGAGGGTTGGATCTAGGGTTTTTGGACGAAAATGGAGGGGTGGACGTTTTTATAGGCACAAGGAGCTAGGAGACTCCAAATGGGGAGCGGTTTTTGGCCACGCGATCACAATTCAACGGCCGAGATGATGGGAAGGGTTGTGCTGGGTTGGTGGGCTGTTGTGGAGGTGGTCTTGGGCCTCAAAGAGGAGGTACTTTTGGCCCACGAGGTTAACTGTTGGAGTACCAAACGAACTCCGAACGCGACGGAACTTGACAGGCGGCCTACACGTACCAAAACAACAACACACGACAAGTCTCACGTCATTTCGGAAACGTTACACGCCCAAACACGAAAGAAGGACTCGGAGATGCCATGGGAACGTGTGAGAGCGTCAGAACTCGAAACGGACAACGGGAAGAGACGAGTGGGACCGGATGCAAATGACAACACAAATGCAATGTAATGCACATGACAACATGACATGGATGAAATGCACACACGCACACGACAAAACGATGAAACCCGAGAAGACGAAGAACCCGGAATGGAAATGATGAAGCCAAAGTTTATATATTGCCATATAGGGAAAGTGTTACATCTGGGGCATTACAAAAAACTAAAAAAATTTGAGGAGGAGAAGATGATATTGGAGTTGCATGTTGCGGATTTCGTTAATGATCACAAGATCAAGATGGATGCCATGCGTTTAAGATTAGAAAGATTATAAAATATGCCATTCATACCGAGGCTTGGAACCATTTTGCCGTTGGATCAATTGTTACCTTGGTTGCGATTATGATCGTATTTGTTGTTGCGTTGAAATGTTCTACATAGTTTCAATGTATGGTTTAATTAGATGCTCTAGAGAGCTATATGCATGTACTTTGAATTTAATGTGATACCTCGAAAGAGATTGTCCGTTTTGTACACAAAGTGCGTCTAGTTTTTGCCGTAACTCTCTACTTTTTTGCACATGCTATCTGGGTGAAATGATGATACCATGCCAACTTTCAACCTTTTCAGAGTTCATTTGAAATGCTTTTCAATTTCAGGGTCTTATAGCTCAAAAAATTTAGTAAATGCATGAAAAATAACAAATGAAGTCAGAAATGGTTGAAAATTGATGATGTGACATTGAATGGTGAATTTTGAAAAGAGAAAAATTCTGTAGTTCAAATAAGTTCAAAAAAATAAAATCCCTTTGTAGCAAACGAGTTTTCGTCTGAAACCCTGATACCTCGAAAGAAATTGTCCGTTTTGTACATGAAGTGCATCCAGTATTTGTCGTAACCCTATCTACTTTTTTGCACATACTATGTGGGTGAAATGATGATACCATGCCAACTTTCATCCTTTTCCGAGTTTATTTGAAATGCTATTCAATTTCAGGGTCTTACAGCTCAAACAATTCAGTAAATGCATGAAAAATAACAAATGAAGTCAGAAATGGTTGAATCGATGATGTGGCTTTGAATGGCGCATTTTGAACACAAAAAAGTCTGTAGTTCAAATAAGTACAAAAATATAAAATCCCTTTGTAACAGACGAGTTTTCATCTGAAACTCTCAAACCTCGAAAGATAATGTCCGTTTTGTACACGAAGTGCATCCAGTTTTTGCCGTAACCCTCTCTACTTTTTTTTCATATGCTATGTGTGTGAAATGATGATACCCTGGCAACTTTCAACCTTTTAAGAGTTCATTTGAAATGCTTTTCAATTTCAGGGTCTTATAGCTCAAAAAATTCAGTAAATGCATGAAAAATAACAAATGAAGTCAGAAATGGTTGAAAATTGATGATGCGGCTTTGAATGGTGCATTTTGAACAAAGAAAAAGTTTGTAGTTCAAATAAGTTCAAAAAAATAAAATCTCTTTGTAACAGACGAGTTTTCGTGTGAAACCCTGATACCTCAAAACAGATTGTCCGTTTTGTACACGAAGTGCATCCAGTTTTTGCTGTAGCCCTCTCTACGTTTTTGCAAATGCTATGTGGGTGAAATGATGATACCGTGCCAACTTTCCACCTTTTCAGAGTTCATTTGAAATGCTTTTCAATTTCAGGGTCTTATAGCTCAAAAAAATTAGTAAATGCATGAAAAATAACAAATGAAGTCAGAAATGGTTGAAAATTGATGATGTGGCTTTGAATGGTGCATTTTGAACACGGAAAGAGTCTGTAATTCAAATAAGTTCAAAAAAATAAAATACCTTTGTAACAGACGAGTTTTCGTCTGAAATCCTGACACCTCGAAAAAGATTGCCGTTTTATACACGAAGTGCATCCAGTTTTTGCCGTAACCTCTCTACTTTTTTGCACATGCCATGTGGGTGAAATGATGATACCATGCCAATTTTCAACCTTTTCAGAGTTCATTTTAAATGCTTTTCAATTTCAGGGTCTTATAGCTCAAAGAATTCAATAAATGGATGAATAATAACAAATGAAGTCATAAATGATTGAAAATTGATGATATGTCAGACTTCAAAGAGCTACATAAATCAACCATATAACACATATGCCCGTGCGTTACAACGGGGAGAAAAATAATATGTCAGCATTCCCACATCCCCGCACACACACTCTTCCACGTCCTCTATGCGAACACAAGGCCCGATCTATATTGTCGCTTATCCTCCTTCCTGCCATCGTCGGCCCGCGAGATCTTGATAGTGGTGGGATTGGTCAGCGTGGTGGCGACCACCCAACTGGTGCCTTTTTTTCTTCCGGGTCCGCCTCCGTCTCGGAGTTGTGGTCGCGTCCTTATTTGGTTGCTACACGGCGACCTTCGATTCACGGTTGCTTCGACCACTCTCTCCTACGACGATGTAACCGGATGGATTACTAATTGCAGTGCATAAATTTTGTTTAACTGGCATAATTAGCGCATAACCAGGCATGAATGTCCCTTTATTGTTAGGGATTATTCTCTTGGACATAGTAGGGAAGATTCATAGTTCAATACCATCACGCCCTTAATTTTTTTGCTGCTTGTCAGTGTGGCAGAAAAATAAATACGTGCACTAGTAGAAAACGGGGCTTTGGTCACAACTCAATATACACATTAGTCCCGGTTGCATTACGAACCGGAACTAATGTGAGCATTAGTCCCGGTTTGTGCGGCTAAAGGCATTAGTCCCGGTTGAAATAAGCCCTTTAGTCCCGGTTTGAGACACGAACCGGGACTAAAGGGTGCGATGCCCTTTAGTCCCGGTTCGTATCTCAAACCGGGACTAAACATTAGACCTTTAGTCCCGGTTTGAGATACGAACCGGGACTAAAGGGTGCGATGACTTTTAGTCCTGGTTCATGTCTCAAACCGAGACTAAAGGGGTTCGTGTCTGAAACTCTACCCCCCATGTGTATCGCCATTTTAGTTTAGAAAAAAACAAAAAAATGTGATAAAAACTTCAAAAAATAAAATCCTTCGAGATATAGTTATATTACTACATCTACTAGTTAGGAAAAATTTAAAACAAAATTAAATGTGGATATGTTTTCCAAAAAAAATGTTATAAAAAAGAAAATGGCTATAACTTTTGCATACGATGTTGGAAAAAACGTATAATATATCAAAATATTCAACATGAAAATCCGCATCCGATTTTGACGGCTACAGACCGTTTTGCAATTTTTTAGAATCCTCAAATTCTAAATGGAAAAAAAAATATGCTCAAATTTCAGTTTCTTTTAATTTTGGTTAAATATGGTCTAACTATGGTCAAACTACTTATTCAAGAAGTATTAGTGGTACTAAATTATTATTCAAGAATATTTGTGTTACTAAGTAATTATTTCAGTTTTTTTAATTTTGGTCAAATCTGGTCAAACCGTGGTCAAACTGTGGTCAAACTACGTATTCAAGAAATATTAGTGTTACTAAATAATTATTGTTTTTAAGAATAATAATTTCAAACTCAAACAATGGAAACGTGTGACTTCATGCTCAAGCTAAACTCCTGAGGGTTAATAGGATTGACATCTTAATATTATCAGGAAAACAACAAGTGCAGACTTAGAAACGAGGGGGAATAGAACCCGAAAGTTAAGCGTGCTCAGGCTGGAGTAGTGAGAGGATGGGTGGCCGGCCGGGAAGTTAGATGATTTGGAATGATGAGGGATGATTAGAGATTAGAGGTTAAATTGAGCAGTGATGATGGATGATTGGAGATTAAGTTGTAAAATAATTCACAAATTTGAAAATCGGGAACAAAATTCAAAAAAAAAAAGTTATCAACCCGTACTAAAGGTTGAGCTCCAGACAGCGGCCACGTGGAGGGCCCTTAGTCCCGGTTCGTAACAGAACCGGGACTAGGGGGGGGGGGGGCTTTAGTACCGACCCTTTAGTCCCGGTTCTAGAACCGGGAATAAAGGCACTCTGGAACCGGGACAAATGAGCATTTTTCTACTAGCACTACAAGGATATGCCGTGTTAAGCAACACGTATTCTACAACGTTTTGACTATGTGATGCAAAATTCGCAGTAGATACACATATAAAGCACTGTACAATATGCGTTGCACGGTTGCAGATATGTTACAACCGGCCACAAATCCAAGTAAAGCCGAACGCACAGCCCAACTTCTTGTCTAGCCCATCCGTGCTTCTGTTTATGACCTAGCCTTATATTGCATTGGCAGCCAAGCAGTAGGTCACGATTCGCTAAAAAAAAGAACCAGGTCACGCATGACATCTCGTCCTACCCCCTATTCTCCTCCTCGCCGCCGCCGCCTCCTCCTCGTACCCCCTATTATCCTCGCCGCCGCCGCCTCCCACGCGCCAGGTCTCCTCGCCGCGGCCGCCTCCTCCCACGCGCCAGGTCTCCTCGCCGCCGCTGCCTCCTACTCTATTCTCCCGCGCCGTCGTCGGCTCCTCACACGCATCAGGTCTCGACGTCATCACCGCCGTCGCCGCTTCTCCTATCCTCCTTCGCCGCCAACTGCTCCGTCCCCGTCCCTGTCAGGTCCATGAGCACGCACGCAAGGTAAGGAGTCAGTGCACAGCGCCTCGCCGATGCGGCCATCAGCCTCCCCATGTCAAATCATCGTGTCCACGAGCTCCATCTCCGTGAGATCTCCTTCCCCACCGAAGAAATCTGTTTGTCCCGAATTCGTGGTCATGGTCTCATGGAGGTCAGCTTGTGTAACTTCTTTTTTGTAAGCGACCCAAGAAGTTAGATAAGCTCATGATTTGTGCCTTTTATTCTTCATCTACTATGTATGTGGCTTAAAGATTAGAGACTCATACTCGTACATGATTTTCATAGTATGCAGTGTGTACACATTTGTTTGTCGTAATATCCTGTATAAGATGGACACGTTATCTTAGTGATCAATGTTGTCATTGTCCGAAAATATGTGGTGGCCACCTGAGGTTTCAAATAGATAATGCGCAAATACAATACATAAGTTTCATTGCACTGGATTGTCACTCGAATCAGCATACCATATAATCATAATTTTTTAATCTGGGCACAAAATGCGTTGTTCAGTGCAATCTTCAAATTTGCTTTAGTCCCGGTTGGTGTTACTAACCGGGACTAAAATGGAGCTCCAGACAGCGGTCACGTGGAGGAACCGGTACTAAGGGAGGGGGGGGGGGCTTTCGTACCGACCCTTTAGTCCCGGTTTCAGAACCGGGACTAAAGGCCCTCTGGAACCAGGACAAATGGGCCTTTTTCTACAGGTGGAAGTAGGTCCAGTTAGGGATAAATGGAAAAAATGGGAAATAAAATATATACATATATGTTTGCTTTTCTTGGTTCAGCTGTGTGGGACCTAGATAGAGCTAGTAGGAAGTGAAATAGTTTTCCCCTAGGGCGTAAACCCTAGGGTTTGGACATCTTCCGGCGCCGCAGCCGGAATTCTACCTCCGCTCCGGCTAATCGCCGGCCTACAACATCTGGGATAAGGTCTGCGAGGGGCTCTCCCCCCAGCCCTGGGTCCTAGGTCTGTAGCGGTTTCAAGGGAAGCGTGTAGATCTGATCTGTAGCGATGGCTGAAGCTTCGGGATCTCAGAGGAGGCATGAGAAGGAATCGGCCGAGGAGCTGCTGGCGAGGCTAACGTTGCAGGAGGAGGAAGAGGACGATTTCATCTGGGAGGAAGAACTGCCGGACATGGTAGAACCGGCGAAGTGGCTTGCGATCGTTAGAGTGCATACTCCTAAGTCTTTTAGCCCTAATGCGCTATATAATGATATGAGGGCGGCGTGGAATCCGGCAAAAACTGTAATATGGAGAAAGATCAGGGAGAACCTGTTTACAGCGCAATTCGGATGCTTGGGCGACTGGAACTAGGCTATGGTGGAGGGACCTTGGCTTTTTAGAGATCAGGCTGTGATTATGCAGGAATATGATGGGTTCAAGAACCCCGATGCTATCAAACTCGACAAGCTAGCCGTCTGGGCTCAGATACACCGTCTGCTAGACAAATTTCTCATTGAGCCAGCGGTCAGGGGTCTGGCCTCCAGGATAGGGGAGGTGGAAGAGGTTCAGCTCAAACTTCCGGCAGGTTTTTTTGGAGAGTTTGTGAGGGTAAAAGTTAAGATTGACATCAACTCCAAAATCAAACGTTTTGTTACAGCCAAGAAGGGTGAAGAGAGAGTTTGTAAGGGCATTTTTCTCCCTAATAGGTTTTGGTGATTGATGACAATACTCTTGCGGACTAATCGTGTGCTGTAAGCTTATACAGGTATATCTCCCTTATGGCACAAGACGATTGATTGCCCCTCGGATTCCATGAAGGACGGTGCTTTTCTTTTTGCTCCCTGTAGGTGGCATTGAGTAATAGGAAAGCCGTACTATTAAGAGGGGATCCGCGTCGGAAAGGTTTGGGTAGAATCAACACGTACACATCTTTCTCCCACACTTCCTTTCCTTGCTTCTCTGGAGGTCCAACCGGTTTTTTCTTTCGTTGAGGCAATTCTGTGGCTTCTCTACTGATCTTCTGCCAAGCATGCGGTAGTACCGCTCTGCCAAGCGGTAGTACCGCACAGGTACACGGTAGTACCGCTTGCCGACACGGTAGTACCGCTCCAGCGGTAGTACCGCGTCCCCATGCGGTAGTACCGTGTATCTGGGCCAGGCGCAGAAGTCTAAGTATATGAAGTGGATGCGGAAGTAATTTTTTACTTCCGCATACCATGCGGTAGTACCGCTTAGCATAAGCGGTAGTACCGCTTAGCTGCTGCGGTAGTACCGTGTCGCATTTTGCCTCTTCCGTTTCCCCCTGCGGATGTAGCCACGGATGTAATTTATTTCATCCGTGGCTGTATCTGGCCTCAAGTTTTTGCCTTGGCGGTAGTACCGCTTCCCAAGCGGTAGTACCGCTCAGCCAGCGGTAGTACCGCTCATGAGGTGCGGTACTACCGCTCTCTGCGGGCTGAAACCTCTAATAACGGTTGGATTTGTCCCCCCACTATATATAGGGGGTCTTCTTCTTTAAGGAGACTCACCTCTTCCCCCACTACTCCATTGTTGCTCCAAAAGCTCCATTTCCGCCCGATCTCTCTCCCTAGCCAATCAAACTTGTTGATTTGCTCGGGATTGCTTGAGGAGGCATCGATCTACACTTCCACCAAGAGATATTTGATTCTCCCCACTAATCCCTTGCGGATCTTGTTACTCTTGGGTGTTTGAGCACCCTAGACGGTTGAGGTCACCTCGAAGCCATATTCCATTGTGGTGAAGCTTCGTGGTTTGTTGGGAGCCTCCAAGTTGTGGAGATTGCCCCAACCTTGTTTGTAAAGGTTCGGTTGCCGCCTTCAAGGGCACCACTAGTGGAATCACGGCACCTTGCATCGTGTGAGGGCGTGAGGAGATTACGGTGGCCCTAGTGGCTTCTTGGGGAGCATTGTGCCTCCACACCGCTCCAACGGAGACGTACTTCCCCTCAAAGGGAAGGAACTTCGGAAACACATCCTCGTCTCCTTCGGTTCTACTTGTGGTTATCTCTTACCTTTACTCTTGCATGCTTTACTTGTTTAATTCCTATAGCATGCTTGTGTAGTTGTTGTGCTTATTGTCATTAGTTGTCTTCTTAGTAGTTTATCTAGACAACTTATTTTGTCGCCTAATTTTAATTGGTTAAGAAAAGCTAAAAATTGTTAGTTGCCTATTCACCCCCCCCTCTAGTCAACCATATCGATCCTTTCAATTGGTATCAGAGCCTCGTCTCTTTTTAAGGACTTTACCGTCCGAAGAGTATGGTTGACAACGTAGTCGAGACGGAAGACCATTCCGATGGAAATCCGTCCTTGCCTACGGTAGATGGGGGAGCCTCGGTCACTCGTGAGGAGTTCAATGTGGCCTTGACCACATTGAAAGAATCACTAGCGAGCGAGGTAAAGGGCATGTTTAAAGAAATGTTTGAGGGGCTTAAATTATCCACCTCACCGTTGGAAGTGGGTCGTCCCGCTACCAACGTGTCAGAGGCTAATCCCGACAAGGGAGAAGCTAGTAGTGAGCAAGCCCCGGTCACTAAGCATGGTAGTGGGAAATTTGCCCAATCTCCTCCTCCTACTCACTATGGAGGACCCGTCCCCACACCGCATTTAAATTCCGTCGGGCCCCCTCCTAAGTTCGTTAAAAATACTGATTTTGCTACTTGGGTGTTTCGTTTCAAACGTCATATTAATCATTGTTCCACTAACCTCTGGAGAATCATTGAGCAAGGTTTTTATCCGTATGATCCCGACAACATGACTCCAAGAGAAACTGCCGATCATCAGTTCAACGAGTCCGCTCTTTGCATTCTTCAAGACTCAATCCCTCCTGAAGACATTGCTCATCTTCGTCCATTCACTGTGGCCAAGGAAGCATGGGAGCATGTTGGCACAATGTAAAAGGGGGGTAAGCACTCGTAGACAATTAGCAAACTATTGTGCTCATCAAGCTTTTGTCTCCTTTGTTGAACCTAAGAAGGTGTTTGAGGCGCTCGAAGACCCCGACTGGCTCAATGCCATGCATGAAGAACTCAATAACTTCGAGCGCAACAAAGTGTGGCGTTTGGTGCCAAGACCAAAGGAGAACCATAATGTCATTGGAACTAAATGGATCTTTAAGAACAAGCAAGATGCCCATGGCATTGTCATCCGCAACAAGGCACGTCTGGTGGCTCAAGGCTACTCCCAAGTCGAGGGTATCGACTACGGTGAAACTTTTGCCCCCGTTGCTCGTCTTGAGTCCATTCGTTTGTTGCTTGCCTATGCTTCCCATCATAACTTTAAATTGCAACAAATGGATGTGAAAAGTGCATTTCTTAATGGTCCCATTAATGAGTTGGTATATGTTAAACAACCCCCGGGGTTCGAGGATCCTAAGTTCCCCAATCATGTGTATCAACTTGATAAGGCACTCTATGGCCTTAAACAAGCCCCACGAGCGTGGTATGAGCACCTTACCGAGTTGTTACAAGATCGTGGGTTTGAAATTGGGAAAATCGACCCCACTCTTTTTACTAAGAAGGTCAAAGGGGAGTTGTTTGTATGCCAACTATATGTTGATGATATTATCTTTGGCTCTCCTAACAAAGCTTTCAATGATGAGTTCGCCGCACTCATGACCACACACTTTGAGATGTCTATGATGGGAGAGTTGAAGTACTTCCTTGGATTTGAGATCAAACAACGAAGAGAAGGCATCTTCATCAAACAATCCAAGTATACTCAAGACATGCTCAAGAGGTTCAACCTTAGTGATGTCAAGCCGGCTACTACTCCGATGCCAACCAAATGCCAACTTGACATTGATCCCAATGGTAAAGCGGTGGATCAAAAGGTATATCGCTCTATGATCGGATCCTTGCTTTACCTTTGTGCATCTAGACCGGATATTATGTTGAGTGTGGGAATTTGTGCACGGTTTCAAGCCTCACCTAAGGAAAGTCACTTTGTGGCTGTCAAGCGAATCTTTCGATATTTGGCTCATACCCCAAACTTTGGCTTATGGTACCCAAGAGGAGCAAATTTCAACCTTGTTGGTTTCTCTGATTCTGACTGGGCGGGAGACAAAGTGGATAGGAAGTCCACCTCGGGAGGGTGCCAATTCCTTGGTTGCTCTCTTGTTAGTTGGTCTTCCAAAAAGCAAAGTTGTGTATCTCTCTCGTCCACTGAAGCAGAATATGTGGCCGCTGGCAGTTGCTGTGCTCAACTCTTATGGATGAGGCAAACTTTGAAGGATTACGGTGTCATTTGTGACAAAGTGCCTCTTTGGTGTGACAATGAAAGTGCCATCAAGATTTCTCTCAACCCGGTGCTTCACTTCAAGACGAAGCATATTGAGATTCGGTATCATTTCATCCGGGATCACATAAGGCAAGGAGAGATCGAGCTTCACTACGTCAACACTCATGATAACCTTGCAGATATCTTCACGAAGCCATTAGATGAAGCAAGGTTTCGCGAGTTAAGGCATGAGCTAAATATCATCGATTTGAGCAATGTGGTTTGAGTCTGTGCACACACATCCCTCACACACAATATAGCTATCCTGTCTAGATGTAGGCATGGACATAGGGGGAGTATTGTTCTCTCAATGAACTGTTCCTCCCCCCATTATGCATAAACTAACCAAGTCTTTATCATTTGCCATACATTGTTGGTTTAAATGTTTCAAGTCGAGTTTTGGATCATGGGCCCAAGGATAATTCTTCGCGGTGCCATATCTATATACTCAAACATAGGTGGCCTCGGCCACCGCCCTCCTCTGAGGAGTTGTGTCGTTTCACTTTGCGTGTGCGTGCATTTGTTTTTCTCTTTTTCTTTGCTAAAAGCCTCTTGCCAGCCGTGTTTGTTCTTGGAGGAGCGGTACTACCGTGCATACTTACGGTACTACCGCAGATGGGGTTACGGTACTACCGCTTGACCAGCACGGCAGTAATTTTTTACTGCCGCTGGTAGAGCGGTACTACCGCTTGGCGTGCGGTACTACCGCGCAAGCGGTACTACCGCGATTACCGCGGTACTACCGCACGTATCAAAACGCGTGGGGGGTTATAAGCAGGCAGGGGGAGTTCCATCTCCCCCATACCCATTCACTCCTAACCCCCACGTCGCCCCTGTCTCTCTCTCTCAAGAACGCCGCCGGAGGACCTCGCCGGATCTCCTCCCTCGCTCACTCGTTTCTCTTTCCGACCGGTGGGATCGTTCCCCACCACGTCCTCTTGCCATGGATGCAGGTTTTTCCCCGTTTCCCTTCTTCTTTTTGCCTACCTAAGTTTTTAGGGTTAGGGGAGATGCTTAGTGCTTTCTTGTGTTCTTCTTGATATCATCCATGGGTGCTTAGATTGTGGAAGAGTGTTTGTGATCCGGATTTATGCTTTGAGTTGTTGCCACGGAGTTACTGATCAGCCGTAGTACCGTATGAAGATCGTGTTGGTAGTTTTTAATTGTTTATCTTCCCAGATCTGTTCCGTGCGGTACTACCGCTGGAGAACCGCGGTACTACCGCACGGTGTAAACCAGATCCGATCTGACATAAGCGGTACTACCGCTGTCCCTAGCGGTACTACCGCTCGAGCGGAAGTAAAATCTTAGTACTGCATGCCGAGCGGTACTACCGCGCCCGTGTGCGGTACTACCGCTCCGCATGCAGCCCTAATATTTTAGTTCCGCCCCCTCGGGCGGAAGTAAAATTTTAGTACTGCATGCCAAGCGGTACTACCGCGCCCATGTGCGGTACTACCGCTCCGCATGCAGCACTAATATTTTAGTTCCGCCCCCCCTCGGGCGGAAGTAAAATTTTAGTACTGCATGCCGAGCGGTACTACCGCGTCCCTACGCGGTACTACCGCTTCGCATGCAGCACTAATTTTTTAGTTCCGCCCCCATGGGCGGAAGTAAAATCCTACTACCGTAAGGCTTGCGGTACTACCGCATGTGCCGCGCGGTACTACCGCTTGCCCTCCGGTACTATTTTTTTTACTTCCGTTGGGTCAACTGTACTACCGCTTGGCTCACACTAGCTTCGTGGCATGTTCTCTTTTCTATTTCCCTTGGTCTTTTGTGTCTTTCGAGGCTCTGGCATTGATTCTTCTCGCGTTTGTTTTGCTGTGGTTTTGTGTTTGTATTTTTAGGTGGTGGCTCAGGCTTTGCGGGTCGTCGTACCAACCCCGTTCGTGACACCGGTTCCAAGCGCATGCGTACCCCGAGCGATGTGCCAGAGGGCTCCAACCCCAATCCTCAGCGCCGGTACAAGACCTCAGCCAACAAGCGCAAGGAATCATCCATGTCTATGGAAGAATTGCCTGCTGGCGAGTTCATGGCTAGACGGAAGATCAACCCATATGGGGAACCTCGTGAGCACTTTCCTGGTGATGATGTCTTCTGGACCAAGCAACAGTATCGCATCTATCATGAGGTGCTCAAGACCAAGGCCAATCTGTATGTGGATGCTCACTGGATCGATGTGGAGCACATGAGGAAGGATCAGAACAGGGCATATTTTGCAGAAGCCCTTGACTTGATCGAGCAGCTGGGTCTGGAACATATCATGACTTTTCAGAACGATTTTGATCCTGAGCTCATTGCGCAGTTTTATGCCTCTGTCAACTTTCAGGCCAAGGAAGATCGTCCCATGACTTGGATGACTCATGGTCACAAGTTGACCGCCACTTGGAAGGAGTTCATGAATCTTCTTCAGCTTCCCGATGAGGGTCTCCATAACCCTATTGGTTTTCGGCCTCACGACAATGCTGAAGCAGCTAACAAGGACAAACTCCTTCCATTCTATGAGGCAAAGACCCTTCCTAGTGGCAAAACAACCTATGTGCTGAATCCCTTCCTGGACATTATGTATCGGATTTTTCGCAACACGCTGTTTCCTCGTGTTGGCGACAAGGACAAGGTTCACGCCTATCTGGTGGATATGCTTCTGATGTGTCAAGAGGCTCGCTCCGCTCAGGCTGCTCCTCTGGACATTTCCCACATCATGTGGAATGAGCTCCGGTTTGCTATCTACACTCGCAAGGTACCTATCTATGGTCCTTTCTTACATCTGCTCATCTCCAAGACTTGGGCGAAATTGTATCCAGAGGAGGAGTTTGTGGCCGACTGCTACCGTCATGATCCTATCAAGCTTCGCGTCAAGACTCGCTGGGCCAACACCACTACTCGCGCTCAGGCTGCTGCTGCCCAGATGGGCACCGAGGATGAGCCTATGGAGGAGCCTGCCGATGTCCGCTCAGGCAGATTTGCCCCATCTTCTTCCTCTACCGAGAAGCCGTCTTGGGCCAAGAAGCTCCAGCAGAAGATGAAGGCTCTCTTCTGCATGCAGGCTCAGGGGCAATACCGTGCCCATGTGACTGACAAGAAGACTCGTCAGCGGGACAAGAAGATTCTGTCCTTGTATGGTGAAGCAGTCTCAGATGGATCAGAGGACAACATCACTCCAGAGGCTACCTGGATGGCTCGTCAGGGATACCAGTGGACCGACTCTGATGATGGGTTTCAGCCAGAGCAGCAGGGATCTGATGAGGACTATCAGGACGAGGAGCAGCAGGGATTTGATGACGAGTATGACGACTGAGCGTCTCCCGGGCTGCCACCCATCTTCGTTACCCCTCTTTCCCTTTGTGGTGTCTCGATGACAAAGGGGGAGAGTAATTTGCATTTGCTGTCTTATGTCGTCTTGTGTGTGTGTGTTTCTTTTCGTTGAACTTGGTTTTATTATGTGTGTTTGTGTGAGACAATCATATGGTGTAAGACATATGCCCTCGTATCGTTAAACTTTTTATGTCCTTATGCTTATCCTATGCAGTTAAATGTTTTATAGAGTATCGCATGAGTAGATTATAGGGGAAAGCCATACCTTGTATGTGTGCAGTGCAGTCCAAAGCACAATCATTTGTAGGCACACATACAGGGGGAGCTCACCTATACTCTAGGGCTTATATTGCTATCTCTATTATTTCTTCTCTGTGCAAATCTCGTGTTGTCATCAATTCACCAAAAAGGGGGAGATTGTAAGGGCATTTTTCTCCCTAATAGGTTTTGGTGATTGATGACAATACTCTTGCGGACTAATCGTGTGCTGTAAGCTTATACAGGTATATCTCCCTTATGGCACAAGACGATTGATTGCCCCTCGGATTCCATGAAGGACGGTGCTTTTCTTTTTGCTCCCTGTAGGTGGCATTGAGTAATAGGAAAGCCGTACTATTAAGAGGGGATCCGCGTCGGAAAGGTTTGGGTAGAATCAACACGTACACATCTTTCTCCCACACTTCCTTTCCTTGCTTCTCTGGAGGTCCAACCG
>LR738714.1:781238081-781319786 GCA_902687465.1 Secale cereale
CCCCCCCCCCCCCCCTCTAGTCAACCATATCGATCCTTTCAGAGTTAAGTATCAGATCAAGTATGAGAAACTCCCAACCTTCTGCTTCTTTTGCGGAGAGTTTGGCCATTGGCATGAGGAGTGCGGAGAAGGAGAGCACGATGAAAACAAGTTTGAATGGGGAGAATTTGTGCTGGCTGACAATTTTCGTTTCAAGGCTGCTGGGAGGGGAAACTATGGCACTCAGAGGGGTCGAGGAGGATTTTGGACAGGCGGAAGGGGAAGGGGAAGAGAACCCTATAACCCTAACCAGAGCTGGCGTTTCAATGCTAGGCCACCAATGCATACAGAAGATGATAATGCATCAGGAGGAACTGACCAGAGCACGGAGGAGGTCGCAGCACCCCTAGGCACGGCTTTGGTTTGCCCAGGCGGTCAGCACCAGAACAAGCGCTTGTCGGCTGAGAACACCATGAACCAAACTACAGAGAATGATGGAGAAGCGAACGAGGACCTGACGCTGGTGGTTGCAGGAGCTCTTCCAGCGGTACCTCCACTACCACCAGTGTATGTATCCCCCAGGAAAGAACACAAGCGCCCGAAGAAGGCGGGGAAAGAAGATTGTTCAGACCATGATGGGTCACGGAGTCTCAAGGAAGAAAACAGGAAGGTGAAAACAATATTTGCATCATCGGCGGGCTCCTCGGAGGAGTGCCGCCGGGCACAATGAGTATCCTGGCGTGGAACTGTCGCGGGGCGGGCAACGCTGCGACAGTTCGAGAACTTCGCGACTTAGCGAAGAATTTTGCCCCTACCCTTTTGTGTATCGTTGAAACTCAGATTGATAGGACTAGGGTAGAAAACCTAAAGGCTACTATTGGTTTTGATAATGGCTATGCTGTCAACAGTCAAGGTAGAAGTGGAGGTTTAGGGCTTTTCTGGAATAACCCAATAAAGATTGATATTCTTGGCTATTCGGTGTATCATATTGACTGTTCAGTAGAGGAACCAGGCAGTGATCCTTGGAGAATGACCTTGTTTTATGGGGAGGCAAGAACACATCTGCGGCACCAAGCGTGGGAGGTAATGAAGGGTATCAGCACTATGAGCGAGCTCCCCTGGGTTTGCATAGGAGATTTCAATGAGGTTTTACGTTCGGATGAACAAGTGGGGGTTGGAGAAAGAAGCAATGCTCAGATCCAGGGTTTTCGGGATTCGGTTGATGTTTGCATGCTCATGGATATTGGCTATCAAGGTAATTTCTGGACATATGAGAAGAAGGTGGCTGGCGGGACTTATACACGTGTTAGGCTAGATCGAGCCCTAGCAACGGCGGAATGGAATGAAAGGTTTCCTCAAGCATATTTGAAACATCTAACAGCGGCCTGTTCGGATCACTGCCCTATATTGTTGGAATTTCAAGGTAGGGGCGCGTCACACCATAAAAAAGAGTTCAAATATGAAGTTATGTGGGAAACACATGAGCATTGGAAGGAGACTATTTCTTCGAGTTGGGCAGAAGGAGGTCCGACGAGGACTATGGAAGATCTGAGCAGGAAATTAAAGCGTATCTCCAGAAACTTGGGAGCTTGGAATAAGAACACTTTTGGTTCGGTTAAAAAGGAGATAAGCAGTTTGAAGAAGGAACTTGAAAGGCTAAGAGGTGATCCGGCAAGGGTAGCACCATCACATGTGGAACTTAAGATAAACGAAAAGCTTATAGAGTTATACCACAGAGAGGAGCTGATGTGGAGGCAACGTTCCAGGATTGAATGGCTGTCGGCTGGAGATAAGAACACACGGTTCTTCCATCTAAGAGCTAGCCAGCGGAGGAAAAGAAACATGATAAATGCATTGTCCAACTCCCTGGGTGTTATGACAGAAGATCAAGCAGAGCTCAGAACTTTGGTAAGAGATTTTTATGCGACTTTGTACACATCAGAAGGTGTATCAGGTATGGAGGACGTGTTGTCAACGGTGCCTACCAAAGTCACAGATGTTATGAATGATATGCTTCTGGCGCCCTATACAAATGAAGAGGTGAAAATAGCCTTGTTCCAGATGTTCCCTACTAAGGCCCCTGGTCCGGATGGGTTCCCAGCTCACTTTTATCAAAGGCATTGGGATATATGTGGAGAGGAAGTGACGAAGGCAGTCTTGAGAATCATCAAAGGGGAGGAGGGGGCTGGTGTTGTCAATGACACAGTCCTGGTCCTCATACCCAAGGTTTTGAACCCAACTCAACTTTCCCAGTTTCGACCTATTAGCCTTTGTAATGTCATATATAAAATTGCCTCCAAAGTTGTCTCTAACAGGTTGAAGTTAATCCTACCTGACATCATATCAGAGGAGCAGTCTGCTTTCGTCCCAGGAAGGCTTATTACGGATAACATCATTTGTGCCTATGAATGTTTGCATTTTATGAAGAGAAGCAGAGCCAAAACTAATAGTTATTGTGCTTTGAAGTTGGACATGATGAAAGCATATGATAGATTGGAGTGGCCGTATCTCAGAGCTATTATGGCAAAGCTGGGCTTTGCACAAAGCTGGATTCAGATAGTAATGAATATGGTACAGTCAGTTTCCTTTTCAGTTCTATTTAATGGTGAAAAACTTGAGCAGTTCACACCCACAAGAGGCATTCGACAGGGAGATCCTATCTCCCCTTACCTTTTCTTGATTGCAGCAGAGGGCCTTTCGTGCCTTTTAAAATCCAGTTCTCAGTCGTCAGGTTTGGAAGGGATCAAGGTGGCGCCAACAGCACCGTCTGTGAACCACCTCCTTTTTGCTGACGATAGCCTGTTGCTTTTTAAGTCAAGCGTGGAGGGAGCGACAACGGTATCAAACCTATTGGATGTATACTGCAAAGCTTCGGGACAAAGGATAAATAATGAGAAATCGTCCATCTTTTTCAGCAAGGGGTGCCCTCAAGTGATTAGGGACAATGTTAAGCTGGTTTTGAATGTTCACAATGAGTCTCTAAGTGATAGGTATCTGGGGATGCCAACTGATGTTGGGCAAGCAAAGATGGGCACTTTCAAATATTTGAGAGATAGAGTGTGGGAAAAGGTCCGAGGATGGATGGAGAAGCTACTTTCGGCAGCAGGGAAAGAAGTGCTTATAAAATCTATTGCACAGGCTATCCCAATTTACTCAATGGCATGTTTCAGATTACCCCGAGGTTTGTGTGAGAATATTACAGCAATTATCAGACAGTTCTGGTGGGGGAGTAAACAAGGAAAAAGGAAACCTGCATGGGTTGCTTGGGATATCATGACTAATCCAAAGTACCTAGGCGGAATGGGTTTTAGAGACATTGAAATTTTCAATCTGGCGCTGCTTGCTCGTCAGGCATGGAGATTACTGCATGATCCTACATCGCTTAGCTCAAAAATACTCAAAGCGGCCTACTTCCCTCATAATGATTTTTTGAGTGCAGACTTGGGGAATCATCCCTCCCAGATATGGCGGGCCGTCATCGATGGAAGGGAAGTGCTGAAGCAGGGAATTATTCGGAGGATAGGAAACGGATCGTCTATAGATATATGGAACACCAACTGGATACCAAGGATTGGTCCGCTGCGGCCAATTACATCGATCTCAGAAAACCCGCCGGTGTTGGTGTCGGAGCTTATAGATTCTACTTCCGCCTCCTGGAAGGAAGAACTTGTCCGGGCGACCTTTCTACCTTTTGATGCAGATACAATTCTGGCAATTCCGATGTGCACAAGAACCATAGAAGATTTCTGGGCTTGGTCGGGTGAGAGAAGCGGAAAGTTCACGGTAAGATCAGCTTATCTTATGGTCATGAATACGAAACACCATCGAGAGAACTGGCTTCAAGGCAGTGGGGGAGGTTCAAATGCCAACACAAACAGCAACGAGTGGACAAAACTTTGGCACATCATGGTGCCCTCGAAGCTCAAAGTGTTCCTATGGAGATTAGCTCAACACTCGATCCCGTCCATGGATGTGTTACACCGTCGTAACATGTCTACTACTCGCTGTTGTGCCTTGTGTGGATGTGACGATTCATGGAGACACGCTTTGATGGAGTGCACCATGTCCAGATGCGTATGGTCTTTGGCTGAACCTACACTAGTTGAGCATATGAGCCAGAACACAGACGGGAACGCACGAAACTGGATCTTCTCATTACATGAAGTGCTATCGCAAGGGGACTTTATCCTGCTGGTGGTCAGTCTATGGGCAATCTGGAAAGCTAGGCGCAAGGCCATCTACGAGGACATCTTCTAGAGCCCCCAGAGTACACATTTGTTCATCAAGTCATATGTGCAGGATCTCTTTTCAGCTGAAGAAAACAAGCGCATTGAGAGGCCGGCGCAAGGAGCTTCACAGCCTAGGCCAAGGCGTTGGCTCCATCCCCCAGAAACTTGTTGCAAAATCAATGTCGACGGAGCCGTTTCCCAGAATCGGTGGAGGGGAGCCGCGGCGGCCATATGCAGAGATCACAATGGAGAGTTCATCGGGGCCTCAGCCATACTCGTCAAGGGTGTGCATGATCCACCAACTGTTGAAGCATTAGCGGTCCGAGAGGCTCTAGCACTTGCTGAGGATCTGAACTTGCAGAGGATACATATTGCATCAGATTGCAAGACTGTGATTGAGGATATAAAGGAACAGAACCCGACTAGCTATGGAGCAATTCTACATGAAATAACAGCCCAAGCTACCAACTTTGCCAAATGCAGTTTCGGTCATGAGTATAGGAGCTCGAACTTCGAGGCTCACAATCTAGCGAAGCATGTTTTAAGTTTAGGGGTGGGCCGCCATGTTTGGTTTGGACACCCTGGTAATCTCGTATTTGTACCTGTAAACATTGTCTCAGGTTAAATAAAGCTTCGTGTGATTGTCTCAAAAAAAAAAAAAAGCTGTGTGGGACCTACTATATGATGCTAGTTGCGTCAAATAGTACGTGGAATGCACAACCGATCGCGTTTGGGCCAGCTACTGGCAGGCACCGAAATGACCTGTGTTTGCAAGGCACGAGTAATAATCCAGAAAAACGAAGGGTTGAACGATTAAACACATGACCTTAAAGACTCGACCACGTGCTGCTAGCCATAGTAACAAACACCTCTTTCTAACAAATGGCCAGAGTGAATATGTAAGAACATACTGCAGCGTCAGATTTATAAAAAAAAATATTTTTACAAAAAAATATGAATTGCCGAATATTCTTGAAAAAGCGAACATTTTTGGAATTATGAACAATATTTCTAATATTCCATTCATTTTGAAAAAAACATGAACAAAATTTAAAACGACATCATTTTCTGAAGACATGAACCTTTTATGAAAACACAAACATTTTTTGAAGTTCTAACCGACTTTTCAAAATGAAACATGTTTTAAACATTCAAAACAATTTTATAAAATGTATTTTTAAACGCAACCGTTATTTTGTATTGGTGATCATTTTACTAAATCAAGAATATTTTTCGAATTTGGAATGTTTCTTAAAATGCATTTTTTAGAAAATCCCAAACAATTTTGGGAAACACAATCATTTATTGGGACAAAATTTGAATATGTCCTGAATTAAAAAAAATTGGAACTAGAATTTTTTTTCCAAACATTTTTAAAAACAGGAACAGAATATTGTAATTCTTAACATTTTTCCAAAAATTTAAAACAAAAATCTGAACTTTTTTTGAAATGGTTGTGTTACGAAATAAGGTAAACAAAATAAATTTGAAAGAAAAAACGGAATGGGCCGGCACAATTTTGTGGGACCTGTGCGAAGGTCTGACTATCTGCTACATTTGGCGTCAAATAGAGTTTTTGCTGCTTCATGAGCAGACAAATAAATAAGTGGGCTGGCTTGGCTGGGCCCCAGCGTGTGCGTCCCAAGTACAAAAATCTGGATTGCTAAAATCAAAAAATAGACGGACGCACAAAACTTTAGTACCATCTCGGATAGAAAAAAAATCTTTTCGATGGTGAACGGATGAAAAAAGGGAGAAACACACCTTGCTTTATTACTAGAAATAAATAAATAAAAATAGAGGTATAGATATAGATATAGATATAGATCGGAGATGACCATGTGTCTGTCTGTCCACTCTGCTTTCAAGTTGGCACGCTCAGCATTTCCGGTATTGAAGGAGTGTTTGCGCAACTCCTTGACAGGCCCCCAACTGAATCCGGTAGGAAGGACCTGCAGTGTAGTACTATGCACACCCCCTCTGCCGTCCATTTTCCGCCTGACCTGATAGAGTCAAGCACGCCGTTCTGGAATTATTATTTTTAAACACGGTATAGATACATGCAAAAAAAAATCACGGATTTCACATATCACTTTGTGTTGGGATTGTGGGCTGGCTTTGACGTGGCGCTCCCACCGGTTGTTGCCTCCTGCAGACAAAGGCATCCTCTACAGGATCGCCGTTCGTGACCAAGGCCATTATTCCAGCTCCAGGGTGTGCAGCACTGAGCTCATCGGAGGGGACAATGAGACCGCGCCCAAGCCCAAGAGAGCCACATCCAACCAAGCCCAAGAGCTCTGCTCTGTTCTACCGATGAAGATGACTAATCTGAAACTTTCTCTCTCTCTAAAAAAAGACTAAACTGAAACTGCACAATTGTAAGACATCCAAACAACCTCAGTGTCTGATCATAGTCTATTTGACACAAGGGGTGGGAATCAACGGCAACAGATGGATCAATGATTGATCTTCATACCATGCGTCAATTTCGTTCTATATTACTTTTGCCATATTTGGGTAGAATATCCAACCATCCTTTCAGAATTCAGATAGACTACAGCTTGAGCTGGACCGATTCCTCCCGATGGTCTTTGATTTTATTTTCTTTAGGTTCATGATTGCAATGTTAACTGCATGACTGCAAGTCTACAAAACTACAACCCAAAAACTGGGATGAAATATTCCTTTCACGTATAACTATCCGTTCCTTCAGTGCATGATTTCCCAGTGTAAACATGCTACACTAATACTTACAGGTTTTCCGTGACATCATTTGTGTAGAGAGCTAGTTTTTTGTGTGTGCAGAATTGACAGGTGATGGTCTAGCAACATCGTCCCATACAAGAGAAAATTGACAGGTGATGGTCAGCTGTACTCTATACCATGTCCAATGTGCGAGTACTCAAGTGATGTGGTATTTAATACTAGATTTGAGATGATATCGCATTTAATGGCACACACTTAAGAATATCTTCTAAATTTATATTTGCATAGATGGAAAGATAACATCCATGAAATGGATACCATCTTATAGATAGAACCATATTTTACAAATTAAGTATAGTGAGACAGCCAAATCTTTGTGATCTCATTTTGAGCGAGATGGGAGTAAATATTCTCTAGCCATTAGTCCATATATAAAGATACAATGCTTCTAGACGCCCAAACCGAGTCAGGAGTAAGAAGTTTGTGTCTTCTCATATGGAAGGGAAAGCTATTCTTCTTTGCCTTATGGTGCTTGTGCGCCTAGGAAATTCCATTCATATTGGTATGAAATCAATCTCCCCATCCCTATATATGTTTCCTTTCTCCTATCAACCAAAGTAGGATAATATTGTCACTTAAACATCATGAATATTTTCATATTTTCCCAATTTGGACTTCTTTTTATGCTGTGTGTTTTTCTTTAAAGATAAATGCAAGGATCTAGTTCACCCGCAAAGAAAAACATGCAGGGATCTAACTGCTTCTAGCGCCCGTTAGTGCGTTTTGTCAAAATGTCAGGTGACCTGCACAAATTTGTATGGAGCGGAACTCACAGCCTCATGGTGTTACAACCCCGTCCCATACTATTGGCATTGTCGGTGCCGTGTTTGTTGGTAGAGTTGCACTGAACAATCATGTCGAAAAATGGACAAATGATGTGATCCAATAATAAAATATTCCTCTGACATGCATCTAAGAATACATAATGATTGCCAAATCTAGGTGTTCTATTCGATTTTGTCATGTGCGATATTTGATCTGGTAAATTTAGGTTTGGATGGCCTCGTGATTTATAAGTTAAAAAACAACCATATACGACATGAATGAACCCACCTAACTATACCGGCAGTCCCGTTTTCTAACGGGCCCAGAACACAAGGAAGTAGTATATATTTCTCTAGTCGGTGAGTATGTTTAGTGGTAGAAACTTGTAGGATTAGATATCGATGAGAGGAATGTCCTAAAAAAAGATATCAACCAGAGGTGGTTAATGTGAATTGAATAATTTTAGCAATTTCTACAAAACAGATATAAGACCAAAGAAATAAATTGTTAAAATTAAAAGGAGATTGTCGAATGGAAGAATAACTCAACAAGAAACTATAACTTAGTAACATGCAAGGCAGACTAGTAAGATACAAGTGCAGAAATGCCTACTAGCGGCGTCCAGAACATGTATTTAGTGGCACTAGGTGCCGATGCCGCTAGTGTGACGGCAGTGGTAATCTGGTACTACCGGCGTCCACACCCAACGCCACATGTATATCTCTCACCTGTGGCGTTTGGCACGCAATGCCACTAACAAATTATTAATATTACACCATGGACGGTAGATGCCAGCAATATAAGTCATGTGCCATGTGGCTGATGCTCGCTTTGTCTAGCGGGTCCCAATGTCAGTAAACACCTACTGTCAGATAACCCCGGCATGTTACACTAATCTAGTTAAAACATTAATTAAACTAAACCTTACTCAAACATTAATATTAAACTAGTTGGCATCCACATTTTACACAGATTTTAACAACACTATTGAAATAACAAAATTAAATCTAATTAAAACTAAAAGGAACGCCCGATTCCTCACCTGCATATCGCCATCCGAGATGGCGAAAACGGCCTCATGGTCGTAGATGGAGCCTAAGTACTCCACATTGGATGGAGGAGCAGCCGGAATAGGAGTTGGCTGCCTCAGCTCCTATAGCATCTCGTTGGGAGGAAGCGACTTGAATATCGCCCTAACCTAAGGAAGCGTGTGCGACATCCACAACTCCTTTACGTTGTGGCATGTAGGAGGCAGTGGCGGACGTAGCACTGCTAGGAAAACCCATATAGGAAACCACTTAATAGTGGTGTGGGTCAGTAGTAGCCTGGTCAAAAAGAGCGCGCTACCGGTAGGGAATAGTAGCAGCGCGGGCACAGACAGACGACACTACTACTAAGTTCTCCCCACTGTGTCCCCAACACAGGTAAGTAGCGTGGGTTGTTGATTAGCCACAAGTATAAGAGATCAATCATAGTCCTTTCGATAGGTAAGAGTGTCGAACCCAACAACGAACAAAATGAATCAATAAGCGGGTTTCAGCAAGTTATTCTCCGCAAGTGATGTAAATAGTGGTGACAGATAGTTTGATAGCTAGATAATTTGTAGCAACTAACAAGTAACAATAGTAACAAGGTGCAACAAGGTGGCCTAATCCTTTTTATTATTGGGGATCGTTGCAGAAAAACAAAAAAAATTCCTACGCATCACCAAGATCCATCTATGGAGTTTATTAGCAACGAGAGGGAGGGAGTGCATCTTCATACCCTTGAAGATCGCGATGCGGAAACGTTACGAGAACACGGTTGGTGGAGTCGTACACGCAGCGATTCAGATCGCGGTCGATTCCGATCTAAGCGCCGAACAACGGCGCCCCCGCGTTCAACACACATACATCTTGGGGACGTCTCCTCCTTCTTGATCCAGCAAGGGGGGGGGGTGGGAGAAGAAGTTGGGGAAGAGATCCGGCAGCACCACGGCGTGGTGGTGGAGCTTGCAGTTCTCCGGCAGGGCTTCGCCAAGCTCTACGGAGGAAAAGGAGGAGTTGGGAGGGGAAGAGGGTTGCGCCAGGGAAGGGGTGCGGCTGCCCTCTCTCTCCCTCACTATATATAAGGGGAAGGAGGGAGGAGGAGGCGCCGTAGGGTTTCCCTAGGGGAGGGGTGGCGGCCACAGGGGAAACCCCAGATGGGTTTGGGCGCCCCCACCCCTAGGGAACTTGCTCCCCAAGCCGAGAGGGGCTGCTGCCCTAGGGGAGGCGCCCCCACCTCTCCAGGTTACGTGAGATGGGGTGGGAGGCGCGCTCAGCCCCTTAGTGGGCTGATGTGCACCCTCCCCTTGGCCCATAAGGCCCCCCAACGCTTGTCGGGGCCTCCGAAACCACTTTCGGACACGCTAGTCGTCACCCGGTACCCCCGGAACAATTCCGGACTCCAATACCCTTCGTCCAATATGTCGATCTTCGGTTCCGGACCATTCCGGAGTTCCTCGTCACGTCCGGGATCTCATCTAGGACTCTGAACAACCTTCGGTAATCACATACTATTCCCATAACAACTCTAGCGTCACCGAACCTTAAGTATGTAGACCCTACGGGTTCGGGAACCATGCAGACATGACCGAGATACCTCTCCGGCTAATAACCAATAGCATGATCTGGATACCCATATTGGCTCCCACATGTTCCACGATGATCTCATCGGATGAACCACGATGTCGGGGATTCAATCAATCCCGTATACAATTCCCTTTGTCTACCGGTATAGTACTTGCCCGAGATTCGATCGTCGGTATACCGATACCTTGTTCAATCTCGTTACAGCAAGTCTCTTTACTCGTTACGTAACACATCATCCCGTGACCAACCCCTTAGTCACATTGAGCTCATTGCGATGATGTCTTACCGAGTGGGCCCAGAGATACCTCTCCGTCATACGGAGTGACAAATCCCAGTCTCGATTCGTGCCAACCAACAGATACTTTTGGGGATACCTATAGTGTACCTTTATAGCCACCCAGTTACGTTGTGACGTTTGGCACACCCAAAGTACTCCTACGGTATCCAGGAGTTGCACAATCTCATGGTCTAAGGAAAGGATACTTGACATTGGAAAAGCTTTAGCATACGAACTGTCAGGACCGGTTTTTTGGAATAAATCTCCCTGAAAATGGCCCTTGTGCTCACAAGCCCCAGGATTACTGTTAGCTAATGAGGCACCACTTGATACAGAAATTCCAAGCAAAAATACAAAATATGTAGCACAAGACCATTCTGGCCTGAGAGTATAGCACAAGGTTTCTAGTGACTGATGGCGGAAGCAGTTTGTGGTTCTTTAGCATCTATGCGACTCCATTTCCCATTGGAACAGCTGACCAGGATAACTCCTATCTTCGCGAGGCTGCTATCAACATTGCGTAGGTTTCGGGGGCGGTCATCGCAACGCTCCTCTCCATGCAAGGAATCTGGCCAAGACAATAGCCAGGGACAAGCCAGTGAGTACTTTGAATGTACTCGCAAATATTATGAACACAAGTATAATATAACAAAAGATAATCATGCTCGGGAATATTCGATGATCACTACGTCAGTCACGAAATAATTATAATCCACGGATGCAAGCAGGTCAATCATATAAAACAATGATATGCAGTCAGGGAGTAACAAAATAAAATAAAGCAGGCCTTAGTCGGGCGTCTGAGCGACGTCACATAAAGGGCTTATAAATAAAGGAATAACAAGCATGCCATAGTCGGGCGTCTGAGCGACACTGCATAAAGGGCTAATAAATAAAAGAAATAACAAGCATGCCACAGTCGGGCGTCTGAGCGACACCACATAAAGGGCTTATAAATCAATGTTGGGGATATAGCTTATCGGGAACTTATCGGTCGACCCATGATAAGGGGTAAATCGGCCAATTTATCGGCATATCGGCCAATTTATCTCCATATCGGTTGATTTATCGGCCGATTTATCTTATCAGACAGGCAGCGATAAGAGATAAATCGGCCGATTTATCGGCATATCGGAAGATATCTTGAATAGTGTTATAAATAAAAGAAATAACAAGCATGCCACAGTTGGGCGTCTAAGCGACACCACATAAAGGGCTTATAAATAAAAGAAATAACAAGCATGCCACAGTCGGGCGTCTGAGCGACACCACATAAAGGGCTTATAAATAAAAGAAATAACAAGCATGCCACAGTCGGGCGTCTAAGCGATACCACATAAGGGGGCTTATAATTAAAATAATCACATTGAATATACAGGAGGTAGAACTGTCCCAGGGGTACTCAATAACTCAAATAATATAAATGGTTAGTTCATAATAACAATAACCATCATACGTCACGAGTCATGATCCATGTTTTAGTTTAGCAATCTTTCCTGCGAAGACCGACACTCAGACCGACACTTGACCCATCCCAGAATGTAGTCCTTACCCATGGACACGGCTATTCGAATAGATTTAACCTCTGAAGAGGGTGCACTCTTTACCCACGAGTAACGGATTCCTTTAGTCCATCGGGACTAATTCCATCTACGGCCTTCCCTTCGAAAAAACACCTGACCGCACACACCAGCCTAACTTACCGGTGTCTGGAATCACCCACGACACACGTCAAGTAAAGCTCTAAGTGGGGAGGCTACAACCTCGCTTAGCATGGGATCAAACTTATATCGCGCGCTCTAAGGGGTGCCCCTCTCTCGGTCCAAACCGGAAACACCCATGTCCCCGGACCAAGTGGCCTGCCTACCGGATGCAGCCGGTATCTTCCACCTTGGCCTCTCTGTACTGTGTGTGCTAGGGCAGGGGTTGACAATTTACTGAACCGTACCCTGCTTATGGCAGGGACAAGTGGTAGTACGAAACAAGTATGGGGGTTACTGGAACAAGTCTGGATCTATGGTCGATTCAGGAGGTTAAAGCATCACCTGCATGATTACCATAACAAATATGATCCACACCAACAGACATAATCACCATTCATCATTCCTTATCATGCCTTACTGACTATACTCGTCTCAACGAAATATCAGTAACGATCTCGTGTCTACCCAAGACAGAGACTCTACCGGATTCCTTCCAGTAGGCATGAAAGGTAGACGATGGTGATTACTATCACAAGTATATTAATGTACAACAACAAGGAAACTTCATCATGCACCCATGAGCATGATCATCACATAAAATTAACGAAACTCTGTGTCAAGGTGGTGTTGTAATTGTATCAAACAACACACAACAAGTATTAGGCCAGGGTTCAGAATGCTTGCCTTCAAGTTGTGAAGAGGCAGGGTGCATTCCCAAAACTTTAGAAAGTTTCTTCCCTCTTCAAAAATCCTATTTAAGAAGATTTGAAATCAACACATAGTTTCAAAACAGTAAAAAAAAGTTGTTTGGAAAATTTTGAAATAAATATGAAAATAAACTAGACCAAATTTGAGGAACAACAGAAAAGGAATCAAGTCATTTGGACTTATATTTAAAAAGTTACAGTCAGTCAAAGTTTAGTCAATATTATGTTTTTAAATAAAACCAGAAAAAGAAAACGTTTCGGGGAGAATACGCTTTCGAGGCAGGGGAAACGTACTTCAGGGGTTTACGCTTTCACTTAAACCAGCGCGGGTCGGCTCGGGTCACTGACAGTGGGTCCCTCGGGCCCACTGGTCAGGTTTGACCAGTCGCCTCGTGCCTCCTTCCTCCTCTGTTCGAGCGGGGCGGGGCTCCAGCGATCGCCATCGATGAGCCACGGCTCCTAGCGGGGTTCTAAGGGTGGGGATGGATCGGCCAGTCCGGGGCGGTCCTCCCGGTGGTTGCTAGGTTGGCGGGGGTGGAGGGAATCGCCGACGGCAAGCTCCGCGGCGGCGGTGGCATCAGGTGGATTTGGGTGTCTTTGCTATGGTGGTTCTTGGTCGAAGTTGAGGGTTTGGTTAGCTCCGCATGATCAAGGGGAGTCGGGTGGTGGCGTTGGATGGACGGGGGAGGGTCTGCTCGCGGCGAACGGAGCTGGGTTGCGGTGGCGGCCGAACTGGCCGGAGACGAGGAAGACACCTCTTCCCCCATCGATTACTGGCCACGGGAGTTCTAGAGAGGTGGCTTGAGGTCGTCTGAGTGCTTGGACGAGCTCGGGGGCTCCTATTTATAGCGTTCGAGGTCGGTTCCGCGGCGGCCGGGGATAAGCTCGTCGGCGAACCGCCATTCTGTTGTAGCAGGGCGACGTGGAGGCGGCGGGCTCTAGCGGATGGGCTCGTGGATAAGCTTGAGCTGCTCCAGGGGCTGCTGGCGCGTTGGAGTGGCTCGGGCGGCACCGTCCATGGCAGGATCATACTGTGGTCGCCGGCGTGCCGCCAAGGCCGACCTAACAGTGGCGCTGTAGGGCGTCAGGGTGGCCCTGTGCTGAGGAAGGGGTCGTGGCGTGCTGGCTGTGAGTGGGGAGGGCCAGAACGACCGCGGGGAGGCAGCAGTGGGACGCGGCAACGCGTGCGCACGCACGTGCAAAATGCGCACTCTGCTCGCGCTCCGGGCACGCTCGCCAACTTTTCGGCAAAATGCCAAGGCATGCTAGGAGGCTTGGGTGGGGCTGGGGATTAACAGGTCTAGGTTAGAGTCATCTAGGAGTTTAGTGGACAAGGTTGCTGGGTTAGTGGATCAAGCTTGCAATGCAAATCCAAAATCATGCAAAAATTGGCCATGCACCCATGGTGTTTGACAGAATGCCCTGAGCATCAAGGCAACTCTTGGGGTGGCCAAAATCTCCAAACCAGTGTCTCTTTAGGTGTAGGAGATGGTGGCAAGGTTAGTTGGTCAAGACCAGAAACTTGCTAGTGTAAGTTTTTGAGAAAATCAAATCTGGACAGAAACTAATAGGCATTATTGCATGGACCAAAAATATTCCAAAGGGTCCAATCTCCTGGACTTAAGGGTTTTGTAGGGAAGACTATAAGCAGGAAAAAGCTCATGGTTAAAATGGCAAGTTAACACATGGCTGTTTTAGAGAACACAAATGGGTTTTTGCATAAAGAAGAGTTATACACTGCTACTAACATCCCATAATTTTGGTGGAATTTTTAAGAGAGTCTATCAAATGGTTGTAGTGCAGAAGAGGCTTCAAAACTTAGGAAAAATCATTTTAAAAGGAGTAAATCTCAGGAAAAATAATTATAGAAATAAATCTCCTGGTAAAAGAAATGTTTTTCTTGAGAGGTTAAGCAAGTCCAATAATATATTTGAAAAGTTTTTACTTGGGGTAAAAACTCCATAATATCAAAGAAAAGAGTGGTTCTGAAACCAATGAAAACCTAGAAAATGAAAGGTTTAATTTCCTGGCAAAATTTTAACAAACAAAACATGTTTAAATTTTTGGGGTGTTACAACACTACCCCCCTTAAGAAAAATCTCGTCCTCGAGATTTTCTAAAGGTTGTTATGAAAAGAATTACTTCTACTGTCACAAAGTGATAACACAAAAATAACTATCCTACTCATGCAATAAAATACGGCTATAGTGAGTGGGCAATAAGTGGTGCAAAACTACACTGTGGAACACTGGAATTATGTGGAAAAATCTACGGTCTGGGAAAACGAGATATTTCTACCTTTGGTTATAGTGAATTTAGAATAAAATTTCTAAATTCTAAAAATACGCTGGTCGCACCCGAGAGCACAGTGCCCTCTCTGGCTGACAGGTGGGCCCGGGGCCCACTGTCAGTCTCTTCTTCTACCTCTGGCTCTCTCTTCTTCCTCTCTCTCGCGTGCTTTCCCGCACTTTCTCCACCGGCAGCGTAAGGCATCTAGGCCGTACTACGGTAGTGCACGGCGTGCTAGCTGCTGGTGTAGCGTGCACTCATCTCGCGGGCCAGTGCGCTGTCGGCACTGCTCGCGGATTCGCGTCCGAACACCGGCGATCGAGCGACGAGCGGTTTTGGTGGACTCCGCCCACCGTACATCGATCTCGAGCTATAAAACGACCGAGGTGCTTCTTTCTTCTTCCTCACACCTGGCCTCGCTTCTCCTTCTCCTTACTTCTCCTCCATTTCTGTTTGCAGGAGCTCGGGACGAGGCTCTAATGGCGGAGGCGATGCCGGACTGGTGCATGATCCTAGTGTGTGGAGGGTTGGCGGCATTGCTGAGGTTCTCCACGCTCTTGTGTGCGATGATCCTCGATGATCGTCATGATGCTGCTGCTCGAGTGCTAGCTCTTCACGGTGGTGGCGATCACGTGGATTAGGAACTGGTGTCGGGTGCTACCGGCTATTAGTGTGCAGAAGGCAACTTGTGCCTGAATAATTACCCACAACTTTCTCCTTCAGAGACTATGGTGAGTTAGGGAGGTGACTAGTTAGGTGCAACATGGGTACGTGGTTTTTGTAATTAGTGTACGTGGTCGGGTGGCTGGAATTGTGAGTCTGCTATTGTGGTGCTGCGTGAAAAATCTATGTCATGCAGAGATATATGTTGCAACAACTCAGGGAAAACAACATCTCACTCCAGGGTTTACCGAGAGCGAATTTAGTTAATCAAAAATTATCAGGAGTAAAAACTACTCCCATTAATTGAAACAAAATATTTAATTCATCGCATAGATTTAGGATAACACACATAAGTTGCAACTCATAAGCAAATGCTGGGACAACAAACATAGTAGTGACGTCTAAAATGAAAACGGTAAATAGACATGGTCCTTGGAAAACGTCTCTGGTACTGGGGCACACTCTTCTTCTATCGGAGGAAGCGGATTGACTAGTCGATGAATGCGTCTCTCCTGTCCGGGCCTCAGTGGTCTGCCGATGGCGATCCGAGGATTTAAATCAGTGAGGCTCTGGAGATAACCCATTACTCGCTGGGTCAAACGCTCTTGTGCGATGACATACTGTGTAAGATTGGCCAGTACTAGGTCTCTCTCAATTCGTCCACCAGGAAAAGATGCTACTTCTCCGGGTGCTGCACGGCTCGGGAAGTAATAATACCCCTATTCATTGGCGTAGGGCACCGTGAACTGAAGGCGAGCAAGCGCTTCATATGCAGCAGCTTCTACGGCCATCTGCGTAGTTAGCATAAATTTCCCCACGAAGGAGACTTTTGTTGGGTCTTGGTTTGGATTTACGGGAGGGATGTGCACTACTGCCCAATATTTCAAGGTGGATGGTGTGATCCTCAATTTGAGCAACTAGAACTGGGGTGGACGGGTAGCACTCATGGTACTGCAGGTAAAGTCTCACGATATCGTAACAAAACTACCCGGGGTGGCATCTGGAGTTCTTAGATAAATACTGTTGGGGATCGTAGCAGAAATCAAAAAATTTCTATGCATCACCAAGATCAATCTATGGAGTAAACTAGCAACGAGGGAGAGGGGAGTGCATCTACATAGCCTTGTCGACCGTGATGCGGAAGCGTTAAAAGAACGCAGATGAAGGAGTCATACTCATAGCGATTCAGATCGCGGTTGATTTAGATCTAAGCGCCGAACAACGGTGCCTCCACGTTCAACACACGTGCAGCCCGGTGACGTCTCCCACGCCTTGATCCAGCAAGGAGAGAGGGAGAGGTTGGGGAAGACTCCGTCCAGCAACAGCACGACGGCGTGGTGGTGGTGGAGGAGCGCGGGACTCCAGCAGGACTTCGCCAAGCACCGCAAGAGACGAGGAGGGAGAGAGGTAGGGCTGCGCCAAGAGAGAATAACTCATGTGTTGGGCAGCCCCTAGACCTCAACTATATATAGGAGGGGGAGGGGGCTGCGCCCCCTCTAGGGTTCCCACCCCAAGGGGTGCCGCAGCCCCAGATCCCATCTAAGGGTGGCGGCCAGAGGGGGAGAGGGAGAGGGGGGCGCACCAAGTTGGGCCCTAGGGCCCATCTGCCCTAGGGTTTACCCCCTCCCCTTTTGGAGGCGCCTTGGCCCCTTCCCACTATTGGCCCACGTCGGCCTCCGGGGCTGGTGGCCCCTCCCGGTGGACCCCCGGACCCTTCCGATGGTCCCGATACACTGCCGGTGATGCCCGGAACACTTCCGGTGGCCAAATCCTCACTTCCTATATACCAATCTTTACTTCTGGACCATTCCAAAACTCCTCGTGATGTCCGGGATCTCATCCAGGACTCCGAACTACATTCGGTAACTGCGTACAAACTTTCCCTATAACCTAGCGTCATCGATCCTTAAGTGTGTAGACCCTACTAGCTCGGGAACCATGCAGACATGACCGAGACAACTCTCTGGCCAATAACCAACAGCAGGATCTGGATACCCATGTTGGCTCCCACATGTTCTACGATGATCTCATCGGATGAACCATGATGTCAAGGATTCAATCAATCCCGTATACTACTCCCTTTGTCTATCGGTATAGTACTTGCCCGAGATTCGATCGTCGGTATCCCGATACCTTGTTCAATCTCGTTACCGGCAAGTCTCTTTACTCGTTCCGTAACACATCATCCCGTGATCAACTCTCTGATCACATTATGCACACAATGATGATGTCCTACCGAGTGGGCCCAGAGATACCTCTCCGTCACACGCAGTGACAAATCCCAGTCTCGATTCATGCCAACCCCACAGACACTTTCGGAGATACCTGTAGTTCACCTTTATAGCCACCCAGTTAAGTTGTGACGTTTGGTACACCCAAAGCATTCCTACGGTATCCGGGAGTTGCACAATCTCATGGTATAAGGAAAAGATACTTGACATTTAGAAAAGCTTTAGCATACGAACTACACGATCTGTGCTAGGCTTAGGATTGGGTCTTGTCCATCACATCATTCTCCTAATGATGTGATCCCGTTATCAATGACATCCAATGTCCATGGTCAGGAAACCGTGACCATCTGTTGATCAACGAGCTAGTCAACTAGAGGCTTACTAGGGACATGGTGTTTGTCTATGTATCCACACATGTATCTGAGTTTCCTATCAATACAATTCTAGCATGGATAATAAACAATTATCATGAACAAGGAAATATAATAATAACCAATTTATTATTGCCTCTTGGGCATATTTCCAACAGTCTCCCACTTGCACTAGAGTCAATAATCTAATTCACATCGCCATGTGATTAACACTCACAGGTCACATCGCCATGTGACCAACATCCAAAGAGTTTACTAGAATCAATAATCTAGTTCACATCACTATGTGATTAACACTCAATGAGTTCTGGGTTTGATCATGTTATGCTTGTGAGAGAGGTTGCAGTCAATGGGTCTGCAACATTCAAATCCCTATGTACTTCGCAAAAGTTTATGTGATATCGTAGATGCTGCTATCATGTTCCACTTGGAGCTATTCCAAAACTGTTGCTCCATTATACGTATCCGGTATCTCTACTCAGAGTTATCCGGATAGGTGTTAAGCTTGCATCGACGTAACTCTTTACGTCGAACTCTTTACGGGGCCGGCTCTGGCCCAGGGCAGTAGGGGCGACGGCCCGGGGCCCGTCTGAAATAGGGGCCCATATCTGATATAGAGTATGTACGTATGGGAGACATAGAGAGAGAGAGAGAGAGAAAATGCCCATCTACCAAGGGAGCACAACTAGCCCAGGAAGGTAGCTAGCAACGGATTCATCTTTTCCTTTTCTTTCCAATGATTCTCGATCCGATTCACGGACTGAACCGTCGTGCAATCGCCGTCTCGTCCAGTCGTCCTGATCCAGTCCCTCACCGGCTGACAGCCTGACTGCATCACAGAAATCCCTAGTTCCCTGATCACGTTGTGTCCGTATCATTAAGAAATTGTCGGAAAGATCAAGAGGTAATCTCAGATCAAAACTCTATTTCCGATGGGACTATTTTCTCGTGCTATATGTTCTTAGTCTAAAATCTCAATCCAGTGTCTGATTCTTTCTTTGCATCGCTCATCACTTGCAGCTGCATCCATTGGTAGTGTAATCATGTTGCCTAAAAAGCATCTATCTGGTCATCAGAAAAGAAATAACAAAAACGAGTAGAGAAGTTGATTCGATCTCAGAAAGGGGCTATGAATATATTCGTGTTGAGGAATTATACTGCTACGAATTCTGGGCAATTATATATCACCGATGGCGAACAACCAGATCACACTCAGAATGGAGTTGAGGAAAATCGATCTGATGTTGATGCCAATTAGAACACGATAATTTTAGTGGCCACGGAAATATAGATGAGCAGGCTTCTTTCGATTTTGCGTCAAAAAATGCACGGAAGTCTCGCTTCTCAAGATCACTGGAGGTTTGCTAGCATGCTATTTCTATGTTCTTTTGTGCATTGTAGCTTCAATGATACTTGAGTTTGAACAAAGGCAAGAATAAATATCAGATAATTGATTCCAATGAAAATTTACTATTCTTTATGACGTTATAATATAAGTATTTGTTCGTGTACCGACCAAAAAAAGTTCTTTGTTGGGCCCATTGGTGAAGTTCGCCCCAGGGCCTTCGAAATCTTTGAGCCGGCCCTGTCTCTTTATTACCTCCATAACCGAGAAACATTTCCTTATTCCTCTAAGGATAATTTTGACCACTATCTAGTGATCCACTCCTGGATCAGATTTGTACCCTCTTGCTAGACATGTGGCAAGGCACACATCAGGTGCGCTACTCAGCATGGCATACCGTATAGAGCCTATGACAAAAGCACAGGGGACGACCTTCGTCCTTCCTCTTCCTTCTGCCGCAGTAAAGCTTTGAGTCTTACTCAACTTCACACCTTACAACTCAGGCAAGAACTCCTTCTTTGACTGATCTATTTTGAACTCCTTCAAAATCATGTCAAAGTTGTGTGTTCTTTCTGAAAGTATAATTAGGCGTCTTGATCTATCTCTATAGATCTTGATGCCCAATTATGTAGGCAGCTTTATCCAGGTCTTCCTTTGAAAAACTCCTTTCAAACAACCCTTTATGGTTTCCAGAAATTCTACATCATTTCGGATCAACAATATGTCATTCACATATACTTATCAGAAATGTTGTAGTGCTCCCACTCACTTTATTGTAAATACAAGTTTCTAACAAACTTTTTATAAACCCAAAAACTTTGATCACTCCATCAAAGCATATATTCCGACTCCGAGATGCTTGCTCTAGTCCATAGAAGGATCGCTGGAGCTATCATATCTTTTAGCATCCTTAGGATTGACAAAATCTTTCTGATTGTATCACATACAACCTTTCCTTACGAAAACTGGTAAGGAAACTTGTTTTGACATCCATCTTCTAGATTTCATAAATGCAGCTAATGCTAACTTGATTCCGATGGACTTAAGCATCGCTACGGGTGAGAAAATGTCATCGTAGTCAACTCCTTGAACTTGTGAAAAACTCTTTGCCACAAGTCGAGCTTCATAGATGATGACATTACCGTCCACGTCCGTCTTATTCTTAAAGATCCATTTATCTCAATGGCTTGCTGCAAGTCCACCAAAGTCCATACTTTGTTTTGATACATGGATCCTATCTCGGATTTCTCGGCTTCTAACCATTTGTCGGAATATGGGCCTACCATCGCTTCTCCATAGTTCGTAGGTTCATTGTTGTCCAACAACATGACCTCTAGGACAAGATCACCGTACCACTCAGGAGTAGTACATATTCTTGTCGACCTACGAGGTTCGATAGCAGCTTGATCCGAAGCTTCATGATCAATATCATTAGTTTCCTCTTCAACAGTCGTAGGTTCCACAGAAACATCTTTCTGGGTTGCACTATTCTCCGGGTGAAGTGAGGGTTCGATAACCTCATCATGTTCTATCTTCCTCCCACTCAATTCTTTCGAGAGAAACTCCTTCTCGAGAAAGGACCCGTTCTTAGCGACAAACATTTTTTGACCTTGGATCTGAGATAGAACATGAAGATGTATTTGGCCGCTTTGGGTTCGAGCTTTTTCCGGCTGAAGCCATAAGCATCACAGCCCCAAACATTAAGAAACGACAACTTTGGTTTCTTGCCAAACCATAGTTCATACGGCGTCGTCTCAACGGACTTAGATGGTGCCCTATCTAAAGTGAATGCAGCTGTCTCTCATGCATAACCTGAAAATAATAGCGGTAGATCGGTAAGAGACATCATAGATCGCACCATATCTCATAAGGTTCGATTACGACGTGCGGACACACCATTACGCTATGGTGTTCCAGGTGGCTTCAACTGCGAAACAATTCCACAATGTCTTAAGTGATTGCCAAACTCATAATTCAGAAAATCTCCCCTTGATCAGATCGTAGGAACATGATCTTCTTGTTATGATGATTCTTAACTTCACTCTGAAATTTCTTGAACTTTTCAAACGTTTCAGACTTTTGCTTCATTAAGTAAATGTACCCATATCTACTCAAATCGTCAGTGAAGATGAGAAAATAACGATATCCACCACACGCCTTAAATCTCATTGGATCACACACACCAGCATGTATGATTTCCAACAAGTCACTTGCCCGTTTCATTGTACCTGAACACGGGATCTTAGTCATCCTGCCAATGAGGCATGGCTCGCATGTGTCAAGCGATTCAAAATCAAGCGACTCCAAACATCCATCAGCATGGAGTTTCTTCATGCATTTTATGCCGAAATGACCTGAGCGGCGGTGCCACAAGAAAGTGGTAATATCATTATTAACTCTACATCTTTTGGCGTTCATATCATTATCATGTGTATTACTATGATCGAGATTCAATAAACCATTGGGTGCATGACCATAAAGGTATTACTCATGTAAACAGAATAACTATTATTCTCTAACTTAAATGAATAACCGTATAGCAATGAACATGATCTAATCATATTCATGCTCAACGTAGACACCTGATAACATTTATCTAGGTTCAACACTAATCCCGAAGGTAGAGGGAGCGTGCGATGGTGATCTTATCAACCTTGGAAACACATCCAACACACATCGTCACCTCGCCCTTAGCTAGTCTCCGTTTAGTCCGTAGCTTTTGCTTCAAGTCACTAACAACAGCAACTGAACCGGTATCCAATACCCAGGTACTACTAGGAGTACTAGTAAGGTACACATCAATAACACGTATATCAAATATACTTTGTTGAAGTTGCCAGCTTTCTTATCTACCATGTATTTGGGGTAGTTCCGCTACCATGTGACCGTTTCCCTTACAATAGAAGCACTTAGTCTCGAGGTTTGAGTTCAACATTGGGTTCCTTCATCAGAGCGACAACTGGTTTGCCATTCATGAAGTTTCCCTTCTAGCCATTGCCCCTTTTGAAACCAGTGGTCTTGTTAAACCATCAACACTTGATGCTCCTTCTTGATTTCTACTTTTGCGGTATTAAGCACCGCTAACAGCTCCGGGATCATCTCCATCCTTTGCATGTCATAGTTCATCACGAAGTTCTAGCAGCTTGGTGGTAGTGTCTAGAGAATTCCGTCAACCACTATCTCATCTGGAAGATTAACTCCCACTTGGTTCAAGTGATTTTAGCACCCAGACAGTCTGAGCACATGCTCACTAGTTGAGCTATTCTCCACCATCTTGTTGGCAAAAGAACTTGTCAGAGGTCTCATACCTCTCAACACGGGCATGAGCCTGAAATCTTAGTTTCAGCTCTTGGAACATCTCATATGTCCTATGGCGTTCAAAACGTCATTGGAATCCCGATTCTAAGCCGTAAAGTATGGTGCACTAAACTATCAAGTAGTCATCAGGACGTGTCTGTAAGGTGTTCACAACATCCACAGACAACATTGTAGGGGTTTGCACATCGAGCGGTGCATCAAAGACGTAAGCTTTCTGTGTAGCAGTGAGGACACTCCTCGGACTACGGACCCAGTCCGCATCATTGCTTACAATATCTTTCAACTTAGTCTTTCTCTAGGATCGTATTAAACAGGGAGCTACAACGCAAGCTATTTGTCTACAACATAATTTGCGAAGACAACTTAGACTATTGTTCATGACAACTAAGTTCATCTAATGAACTCCCACTCAGATAGACATCTCTCTAGTCAGCTAAGTGATACATGATCCGAATCGACTAGGCCGTGTACGATCATCACGTGAGACAGACTAGTCATCAACGGTGAACATCTTTATGTTGATCGTATCTTCTATACGACTCATGTTCAACCTTTTGGTCTTCCTTGTTCCGAGGCCATGTCTGTACATGCTAGGCTCGTCAAGTGAACCCTAAGTGTATTGCGTGTGTAAATCTGGCTTACACCCGTTGTATGCGAACGTTAGAGCCTATCACACCCGATCATCACGTGGTGCTTCGGAACAACGAACCTTAGCAACGGTGCACAGTTAGGGGGAACACAATTCTTGAAATTTTAGTGAGAGATCATCTTATTTCCTACCATCATTCTAAGAAAATAAGATGTAAAACATGATAAACATCACATGCAATCAAATACTGACATGATATGGCCAATATCATTTTGCTCCTTTTGATCTTCATCTTCGGGGCTCCATGATCATCATCGTCACCGGCATGACACCATGATCTCCATCATCGCGTCTTCATGAAGTCATTTCGCCAAACATTACTTCTACTACTATGGCTAACGGTTAGCAATAAAGAAAAGTAATTACATGGCGTTTTCAATGACACGCAGGTCATACAATAAAACAAGACAGCTCCTATGGAAACTGCCGGTTGTCATACTCATCGACATGCAAGTCGTGATTCCTATTACAAGAACATGATCAATCTCAGACATCACATATATATCATTCATCACATCCTTTTGGCCATATCACGTCACACGGCATATGCTGCAAGAACAAGTTAGACGTCCTCTAATTGTTGTTGCAAGTTTTTACGTGGCTGCTATAGGTTTCTAGCAAGAACGTTTCTTACCTACGCCAAAACCACAACGTGATATGCCAATTTCTATTTACCCTTCATAAGGACCCTTTTCATCGAATCCGATCCGACTAAAGTGGGAGAGACAGACACCCGCTAGCCACCTTAGGCAACTAGTGCATGTCAGTCGGTGGAACCTGTCTCACGTAAGAGTACGTGTAAGGTCGGTCCGGACCGCTTCATCCCACGATGCCGCCGAATCAAGATAAGACTAGTAACAGCAAGTAAATTGACAAATCGACGCCCACAACTATGTTGTGTTCTACTCGTGCAAAAAACTACGCATAGACCTAGCTCTGATACCACTGTTGGGGATCGTAGCAGAAATCAGAAAATATCTATGCATCACCAATATCAATCTATGGAGTAAACTAGCAACGAGGGAGAGGGGAGTGCATCTACATACCCTTGTAGATCACGATGGGGAAGCGTTACAGGAACTCGGATGAAGGAGTCGTACTCATAGCGATTTAGATCGCGGTTGATTCCGATCTAAGCGCCGAACAACGGCGCCTCCGCGTTCAACACACGTGCAGCCCGGTGACGTCTCCCATGCCTTGATCCAGCAAGGAGAGAGTGAGAGGTTGGGGAAGACTCCGTCCAGCAGCAGCACGACGGCGTGGTGGTGGTGGAGGAGCGCGGGACTCCAGTAGGGCTTCGCCAAACACCGCAAGAGACGAGGAGGGAGAGAGGTAGGGTTGTGCCAAGAGAGAATAACTCATGTGTTGGGCAGCCCCTAGACCTCAACTCTATATAGGGGGGGGGGAGGGGCTGCGCCCCCTCTAGGGTTCCCACCCCAAGGGGTGCGGCAGCCACAGATCCCATCTAAGGGTGGCGGCCAGAGGGGAAGAGGGAGATGGGGCGCACCAAGTTGGGCCCTAAGGACCATCTGCCCTAGGGTTTGCCCCCCTCCCGTCTTGGAGGCCCCTTGGGCCCTAGTGGGAGGCGCCCCAGCCCATCTAGGGGCTGGTCCCTTCCCACTATTGGCTCACGTAGGCCTCCGGGGCTGGTGGCCCCTCCCGGTGGACCCCCGGACCCTTCCGGTAGTCTCGGTACACTACCGGTGATGCCCGGAACACTTCCGGTGGCCAAACCCTCACTTCCTATATATCAATCTTTACTTCCGGACCATTCCGAAACTCCTCGTGACATCCGGGATCTCATCCGGGACTCCGAACAAAATTTGGTAACCGCGTACAAACTTTCCCGATAACCCTAGCGTCATCGAACCTTAAGTGTGTAGACCCTACGGGCTCGGGAACAATGCAGACATGACCGAGACAACTCTCTGGCCAATAACCAACAACGGGATCTTAATACCCATGTTGGCTCCCACATGTTCCACGATGATCTCATCGGATGAACCACGATGTCAAGGATTCAATCAATCCCGTATATGATTCCCTTTGTCTATTGGTATAGTACTTGCCCGAGATTCGAACGTCGGTATCCCGATACCTTGTTCAATCTTGTTACCGGCAAGTCTCTTTACTCGTTCCGTAACACATCATCGCGTGATCAACTCTCTGATCACATTGTGCACACTATGATGATGTCCTACCGAGTGGGCCCAGAGATACCTCTCCGTCACACGGAGTGACAAATCCCAGTCTCGATTCGTGCCAACCCAACAGACACTTTCGGAGATACCTATAGTGGACCTTTATAGCCACCCAGTTACGTTGTGACGTTTGGTACACCCAAAGCATTGCTACGGTATCCGGGAGTTGCGCAATCTCATGGTCTAAGGAAAAGATACTTGACATTTAGAAAAGCTTTAGCATACGAACTACACAATCTGTGCTAGGCTTAGGATTGGGTCTTGTCCATCACATCATTCTCCTAATGATGTGATCCCATTATCAACGACATCCAATGTCCATGGTCAGGAAACCGTGACCATTTGTTGATCAACGAGCTAGTCAACTAGAGGCTTACTAGGGACATGGTGTTTGTCTATGTATCCACACATGTATCTGAGTTTCCTATCAATACAATTCTAGCATGGATAATAAACAATTATCATGAACAAGGAAATATAATAATAACCAATTTATTATTGCCTCTAGGGCATATTTCCAACAAATACTAGGTATCGGCATGGCAAAATAAATGGCTGTGAGAGTGGTGCACAAGGCGAGGGATGGTTGGCAAGGTCACAAGGTGGCCTTTCATATAGCAACTGGGCTGGGTTATTAAATCTCGCAAAAATGACGTATTACTGTGGAGTCGTCGGTTGGTGGTTATTTGGAAGCTACGCCCAGAATTAAAAATGCAATCGTACACCAACCTATTTATGCATGGCTATTATATAAAAAAGTAATGGCGCACAAGCAGACATCATTTAAATATGGCGATATAGGCTCACATAATAACAGGGCGTGGCCATACTACGACTCGGCGCTACTCGAGTGATTTAATCTACCTCGTTTATATCTAAGCGGGCGTGCCTTGTGGATGCCAAGGCTTCTCCAAGGGCTTCACCGTCAGGGTTAGCTGGAGGGGGCTGAGGAACCTTAGGGTCGGGGCAGCGATGATGACCATCACGGGGATTGTTGTCCACAATCCCGTTGGAGCGTGTTCCAAAAAGGCGACGAATCACTTCTGGGGACACCAAAGCATTTTGGTCGGTGGGTGGTGCAGACCCAAGGACTCGATTGGTTGTCCGAACAGCACGACTGGGTTGTCGGCACCGGGCTCATCTTCTCCTCTTGCCGGGGCTCGGCGAACTAGTTCTCCACGAGTTGCGATCAAATCGAGGGTGATTTGACCGAACAGTTCCTCTAGTGCACTTACATAGCGCACCAGATGCAACAATGCAGGATCCGTCTCGTGATCTCCGTTGGCAACCTGGGGTGGCCTTCCATACCCGTCACGGCTGGGGTAGTAGTAGAACGAGCGACAGTTAACTCTAGGCGACAAGTGTCGGAGTTGAACTATAGCCTCTCGAGCAGCTAGTTGGATGGCTAGTGGCTCAAAGGAAGTTGTCCTTCCGGTGAACCTGTAGGGGCGCTCTGGTGATAGACCCCTACCATAGACGGCTCTCACCGCCTATGGGCCCTTGGTAGACCACATACTCTGGGGGCTCTTCTAATGCAAAGGCACGGCGGGTGAGGTTTGCTAGCACGGTCACAAAACCTCCAAGGTTGGTTGCTGTGGTCTCATTGTGAACAATGGGTCCTGGCATTTTAGCTCGGTTTGAGGTAGAGGCTGTGCTGTGCTGGGTTGAGGCTAGCGTGCCCTTTTTATAGAAAAAAGGGATGGAGTCTTCCTTCACATGCTTGCGAATGAGACAGTGTTGGTCACTGGGGCGTGATCGATGGCCTAGGCTGATAGGTTGGGCACCGACTGCCAAAAGGTGTCGGTTCACTGTGTGGCCATCTTACACGAGAAGGTTGGCCGGGGTTAGGATAAGGTCTAGTGGAATGGTTAACCTAGGTTTTTCGACCTGGCTAAGATAGGATTAGCCAATGGTCAACCTGGCTCTGATACCAAGGTTGTCAGGACCGGGTTTTTGGGATAAATCTCCCAGAAAATGGCCCTTGTGCTCACCAACCCCAGGATTACTGTTAGCTGACGAGGCATCACATGATACAGAAATTCCAAGCAAATATACAAAATATGTAGCACAAGACCATTCTGGCCTGAGAGTATAGCACAAGGTTTCTAGTGGCTGATGGCGCAAGCGGTTTGTGGTTCTTCAGCGTCTATGGGACTCCATTTCCCACAGGAACAGCTGACCAGGATAACTCCTATCTTCGCGAGGCTGCTATCACCATTGCGTAGGTTCCGGGGCGGTCATCGCAACGCTCCTCTCCATGCAAGGAATCTGGCCAAGACAATAGCCAGGGACAAGCCAGTGAGTACTTTGAATGTACTCGCAAACATTATGAAAAAATGTATAATATAACAAAAGATAATCATGCTCGGGAATATTCGATGATCACTACGTCAGTCATGAAATAATAATAATCCACGGATGCAAGCAGGTCAATCATATAAAACAATGATATGTAGTCAGGGAGTAACAAAATAAAATAAAGCATGCCCCAGTCGGGTGTCTGAGCGACGTCACATAAAGGGCTTATAAATAAAGGAATAACAAGCATGCCACAGTCGGGCGTCTGAGCGACACCACATAAAGGGCTTATAAATGAAAATAATTACAAGCATGCCACAGTCGGGCGTCTGAGCGACACCACATAAAGGGCTTATAAATAAAAGAAATAACAAGCATGCCACAGTCGGGCGTCTGAGCGACACCACATAAAGGGCTTATAAATAAAAGAAATAACAACCATGCCACAGTCGGGCGTCTGAGCGACACCACATAAAGGGGCTTATAATTAAAATAATCACAGTGAATATCCGGGAGGTAGAACCGTCCCAGGGGTACTCACTAACTCAAATAATATAATGGGTTAGTTCATAATAACAATAACCATCATACGTCACGAGTCATGATCCATGTTTTAGTTTAGCAATCTTTCCTTCGAAGACCGACACTCAGACCGACACTTGACCCATCCCAGACTATAGTCCTTACCCATGGACACGGCTATTCGAATAGATTTAACCTCTGCAGAGGGTGCACTCTTTACCCACGAGTAACGGATTCCTTTAGTCCATCGGGACTAATTCCGTCTACGGCCTTCCCTTCGAAAACACACCTGACCGCACACACCAGCCTAACTTACCGGTGTCTGGAATCACCCACGACACCCGTCAAGCAAAGCTCTATGTGGGGAGGCTACAACCTCTCTTAGCATGGGATCAAACTTATATCGCGCGCTCTAAGGGGCGCCCCCCTCTCGGTCCCATCCGGAAACACCCATGCCCCCGGACCAAGTGGCCTGCCTACCGGATGCAGCCGGTATCTTCCACCTTGGCCTCTCTGTACGGCATGTGCTAGGGCAGGGGTTGACAATTTATTGAACCGTACCCTGCTTATGGCAGGGACAAGTGGTAGTACGAAACAAGTATGGGGGTTACTGGAACAAGAATCGATCTATGGTCGATTCAGGAGGTTAAAGCATCACCTGCATGATTAGCATAACAAATATGATCCACACCAACAGACAGAATCACCATTCATCATTCCTTATCATGCCTTACTGACTATACTCGTCTCAACGAAATATCAGTAACGAGCTTGTGTCTACCCAAGACAGTGACTCTCCCGGATTCCTTCCAGTAGGCATGAAAGGTAGACGAGGGTGATTACTATCACAAGTATATTAATGTCCAACAGCTAGGAAACTTCATCATGCACCCATGAGCATGATCATCACATAAAATTAACGAAACTCCATGTCAAGGTGGTGTTGTAATTGTATCAAACAACACACAACAAGTATTAGGCCAGGGTTCAGAATGCTTGCCTTCAACTTGTGGAGAGGCAGGGTGCAATCCCAATACTTTAGAAAGTTTCTTCCCTCTTCAAAAATTCTATTTAAGAAAATTTGAAATCAACACATAGTTTCAAAACAGTACAAAAAAGTTGTTTGGAAAATTTTCAAATAAATATGAAAATAAACTAGACCAAATTTGAGGAACAACAGAAAAAAAATCAAGTCATTTGGACTTATATTTAAATGTTACAGTCAATCAAAGTTTAGGCAATATTCAGTTTTTAAATAAAACCAGAAAAATAAAACATCTCGGGGAGAATACGCTTTCGAGGCAGGGGAAATGTACTTCAGGAGTTTACGCTTCCACTTAAACCAGCGCGGGTCGGCTCGGGTCACTGACAGTGGGTCCCTCGGGCCCACTGGTCAGGTTTTACCAGTCGCCTCGTGCCTCCTTTCCTCCTCTGTCCGAGCGGGGCGGGGCTCCGGTGATCGCCGTCGACGAGCCATGGCTCCTCGCGGGGTTTTGAGGGCGGGGATGGATCCGCCAGTCCGGGGCGGTCCTCCCGGTGGTTTCTAGGTTGGCGGGGTTGGAGGGAATCGCCGGCGGCAAGCTCCGCGGCGGCGGCGGCTTCGGGTGGATTTGGGGATCTTGGCTATGGTCGTTCTTGGTCGAAGTTGAGGGTTTGGTTAGCTCCGCATGATCAAGGAGAGTCAGGTGGTGGCGTTGGATGGGTGGGGGAGGGTCTGCTCGCGGCGAACGGAGCTGGGGTGCGGTGGCGGCCGAACTGGCCGGAGACGAAGAAGACAGCTCTTCCCCCATCGATTGTTGGCCACGGGAGTTCTAGATAGGTGGCTTCAGGTCGTCTGAGTGCTAGGACGAGCTCGGGGGCTCCTATTTATAGCGTTCGAGGTCGGTTCCGCGGCAGCCGGGGATAAGCTCGTCGGCGAACCGCCGTTCTGTTGTAGCAGGGCGGCGTGGAGGCGGCGGGCGCTAGTGGACGGGCTCGTGGGTAAGCTTGAGCTACTCCAGGGGCAGCTGGCGCGTTGGAGTGGCTCGGGCGGCACCGTCCGTGGCAGGGGCGTACTATGGTCGCCGGCGTGCCGCCAAGGCCGACCTGACGGTGGCGTTGTAGGGCGTCAGGGTGGCCCTGCGCTGAGGGAGGGGTCGTGGCGTGCTGGCTATGAGTGGGGAGGGTCAGAACGAGCGCGGGGAGGCGGCAGTGGGACGCGGCGATGCGTGCGCACGCACGTGCAAAACGTGCGCTCTGCTCGCACTCCGGGCATGCACGACAACTGTTCGGCAAAATGCCAAGGCATGCTAGGAGGCTTGGGTGGGGCTGGGGATTAACAGGTCTAAGTTAGAGTCATCTAGGAGTTTAGTGGACAAGGTTGCTGGGTTAGTGGATCAAGCTTGCAATGCAAATCCAAAATCATGCAAAAATTGGCCATGCACCCAAGGTGTTTGATAGAATGCCATGAGCATCAAGGCAACTCTTGGGGTGGCCAAAATCTCCAGACCAGTGTCTCTTTAGGTGTAGGAGATGGTGGCAAGGTTAGTTGGTCAAGACCAGAAACTTGCTAGTGTAAGTTTTTGAGAAAATCAAATCTGGACAGAAACTAATAGGCATTATTGCATGGACCAAAAATATTCCAAAGGGTCCAATCTCCTGGACTTAAGGGTTTTGTGGGGAAGACTATAAGCAGGAAAAAGCTCATGGTTAAAAGGGCAAGTTAACACATGGCTATAGTAGAAAATGCCAAACTGGACCAAAGAGCAAAAGAGGATGTTTCGCTCAAAATTTTCAAAGAACACCAATGGGTTTTTGCATAAAGAAGAGTAATACACTACTACTAACATCCCATAATTTTGGTGGAATTTTTAAGAGAGTCTATCAAATGGTTGTAGTGCAGAAGAGGCTTCAAAACTTAGGAAAAATCATTTTAAAAGAAGTAAATCTCAGGAAAAATAATTATAGAAATAATTCTCCTGGTAAAAGAAATGTTTTTCTTGAGAGGTTAAGCAAGTCCAATAATATGTTTGAAAAGTTTTTACTTGGGGTAAAAACTCCATAATATCAAAGAAAAGAGTGGTTCTGAAACCAAAGAAAACCCAGAAAATGAATGGTTTAATTTCCTGGCAAAACTTTAACAAACAAAACATGTTTAAATTTTTGGGGTGTTACACGAACTACACGATCTTGTGCTAGGCTTAGGATTGGGTCTTGTCCATCATATCATTCTCCTAATGATGTGATCCCGTTATCAATGACATCCAATGCCCATGGTCAGGAAACCGTGACCATCCATTGATCAACGAGCTAGTCAACTAGAGGTTCACTAGGCACATGTTGTGGTCTATATATTCACACATCTATTACTGTTTCCGGATAATAAAATTAAAGCATGAACAATAGACAATTATCATGAACAAGGAAATATAGTAATAACTATTTTATTATTGCCTCTAGGGCATATTTCCAACGGTCTCCCACATGCACTGGAGTCAATAATCTAGTTACATTGTGATGACTCGAACACCCATAGAGTTTCGGTGTTGATCATGTTTTGCTCGTGGAAGAGGTTTAGTCAACGGATCTGCGACATTCAGATTCGTATGCACTTTACAAATATTTATGTCTCCATCTACACATGTAGATGCCTCCACGATGCTTTGCTTGCAACTGCACAAGCTGACTGCCCCACGATTCAAAATATACACGTATCCGGTTTGTGACTTGGAGTCATCCAGATCTTTGTCGAAGCTAGCATCTATGTAACCCTTTACGACGAGCTCTTCATCACCTCCATAAACGAGAAACATATCCTTAGTCCGTTTCAGGTACTTTAGGATGTTCTTGACCGCTGTCCAATGTTCCATTTCGGGATCACTTTGGTACCTCCCCACCCAACGTATGGCAAGGTTCACATCAGGTCTGGTACACAGCATGGCATACATAATAGAACCTATGGCCGAGGCATAGGGGATGACACTCATCTTTTCTCTATCTTCTGCCGAGGTCGGGCATGCAGCTGTGCTCAATATCATACCTTGCAATACAGGCAAGAACCCTTTCTTGGACTGATCCATATTGAACTTCTTCAATATCTTGTCAAGGTATGTGCTTTGTGAAAGAGCAATGAGGCATATTGATCTATCTCTATAGATCTTGATGCCTAATATGTAAGCATCTTCTCCAAGGTCCTTCATTGAAAAACATCTATTCAAGTAGGCCTTTATGCTTTCCAAGAATTCTACATCATTTTCCATCAGCAGTATGTCATCCACATATAATATGAGAAATGCTACAGAGCTCCCACTCACTTTCTTGTAAATACAGGCTTCTCCCCAAGTCTGTATAAACCCAAACGCTTTGATCACCTCATCAAGACGAATGTTCCAACTCCGAGATGCTTGCACCAGCCCATAGAAGGAGCGCTGGAGCTTGCATACTTTGTTAGCATTCTTAGGATCGACAATACCTTCCGGCTGCATCATATACAGTCCTTCCTTAAGGAAGCCGTTAAGGAATGCCGTTTTGATGTCCATTTGCCATATCTCATAATCATAGAATGAGGCGATTGTAACATGATTCGGACTGACTGCATCATTGCTACGGGAGAGAAAGTCTCATCGTAGTCAATTCCTTGAACTTGTCGATAACCTTTAGTGACAAGCCGAGCCTTATAGATGGTCACATTACAATCCGCGTCAGTCTTCTTCTGAAAGATCCATTTATTTTCTATGGCTTGCCGATCATCAGGCAAGTCAACCAAAGTCCATACTTTGTAATTTATACGTGGATCTGGCTTCAAGCCATTTGTTGGAATCCGGGCCCGCCATCGCTTCTTCATAGTTCAAAGGTTCACCTTGTCTAACAGCATGATTTCTAGGATGGGATGCCGTACCACTCTGGTGCGGAACGTGTCCTCGTGGACCTACGAAGTTCAGCAGTAACTTGGTCCGAAGTTTTATAATCAGTATCATTAACTTCCTCTCTAGTCAGTGCAGGCACCACAGAAACATCTTCCTGCGCTGCGCTACTTTCCGGTTCGAGAGGGGCGACAATCACCTCATCAAGTTCCACTTTCCTCCCACTTACTTCTTTCGAGAGAAACTCTTTCTCCAAAAAGGATCCATTCTTGGCAACAAAGACCTTGCCTTCGGATCTGAGGTAGAAGGTATACCCAATAGTTTCCTTAGGGTATCCTATGAAGACACATTTTTCCTATTTGAGTTCGAGATTTTTAGGTTGAAGTTTCTTGACATAAGCATCGCATCCCCAAACTTTTAGAAACGACAACTTAGGTTTCTTCCCAAACCATAGTTCATACGGTGTCGTCTCAACGGATTTAGACGGTGCCCTATTTAAAGTGAATGCGGCAGTCTCTAAAGCATAACCCCAAAAAGATAGCTGTAAATCGGTAAGAGACATCATAGATCGCACCATGTCCAACAGAGTACGATTACGACGTTCGCACACACCGTTACGCTGAGGTGTTCCAGGCGGCATCAACTGTGAGACAATTCCACATTTCCTTAGGTGCGTGACAAATTCGTGACTTAAATACTCTCCTCCATGATCTGATCATGAGAACTTTATTTTTCTGTCACGTTGATTCTCAACCTCATTCGGAAATTCCTTGAACTTTTCAAAGGTCTCATACTTGTGTTTCATCAAGTTGACATACCCATATCTACTTAAGTCATCCGTGAGGGTGATAACATAACGATAGCCACCGCGAGCTTCAACACTCATTGGACTGCACACATCGGTATGTATGATTTCCAACAAGTTGGTTGCTCGCTCCATTTTTCCGGAGAACGGAGTCTTGGTCATCTTGCCCAAGAGGCATGGTTCGCACGTGTCAAATGACTCATAATCAAGAGACCAAAAGTCCATCTGCATGGAGCTTCTTCATACGTTTGACACCAATATCACCAAGGCGGCAGTGCCACACGGATGTGGTACTATCATTATCAACTTTACATCTTTTGGCATTCACACTATGAATATGTGGAACATCATATTCAAGATTCAATAAGAATAAACCATTGACCAGCAGGGCATGACCATAAAAACATTTCTCTCATATAAATAGAACAACCATTATTCTCAGATTTAAATGAGTAGGCATCTCACATTAAACGAGATCCAAATACAATGTTCATGCTCAAAGCTGGTACTAAATAACACTTATTGAGGTTTAAAACTAATCACGAAGGTAGATGGAGAGGTAGTGTGCCGACGGTGATCATATCGACCTTGGAACCATTCCCGACGCGCATCGTCACCTCGTCCTTCGCCAGTCTTCGCTTATTCTGCAGCTCCTGCTTTGAGTTACAAATGTGAGCAACTCCACCGGTATCAAATACCCATGAGCTACTACGAGCGCTGGTAAGGTACACATCAATAACATGTATATCACATATACCTTTGACGTTGCCGGCCTTTTTATCTGCTAAGTATTTGGGGCAGTTCCGCTTCCAGTGACCCGTTCCCTTGAAATAAAAGCACTCAGTCTCAGGATTGGGTCCATTCTTTGGCTTCTTCCCTGCAACTGGCTTACCGGGTGCGGCAACTCCTTTGCCGTCCTTATTGAAGTTCTTCTTACCCTTGCCTTTCTTGAACTTAGTGGTTTTATTCACCATCAACACTTGATGTTCCTTTTTGATCTCCACCTCCGCTAATTTCAGCATTGAATATACCTCGGGAATGGACTTCTCCATCCCTTGCATATTGAAGTTCATCACAAAGCTCTTGTAGCTAGGTGGGAGCGACCGAAGGATTCTGTCAACGAGCGCGTCATCTGGGAGATTAATTCCTAGCTGATACAAGCGGTTGTGCAATCCAGACATTTTGAGTTTATGTTCGCTGACAGAACTATTCTCCTCCATCTTACAACTGTAGAACTTGTCGGAGACCTCATATCTCTCGACTCGGGCCTGAGCTTGGAAAACCATTTTCAGCTCTTGGAACATCTCATCTGCTCCGTGCTGCTCAAAACGCTTTCGGAGTCCCGATTCTAAGCTGTAAAGCATGCTGCACTGAATTAGGGAGTAATCATCACTACGAGACTGCCATGCGTTTATGACGTCCTGAGTTGCTTGGAAAATGGGTTCATCACCTAGCGGTGCTTCAAGGACATATGCTTTCTTGGCAGCTGTGAGGATGATCCTCATGTTACGGACCCAATCCGTATAGTTGCTACCATCGTCTTTCATCTTGGTTTTCTCTAGGAACACGTTGAAGTTGAGGGCAACATTAGCGTGGGCCATTGGGTCTACAAGACATATTGTAAAGATTTTAGACTATGTTCATGATAGTTAATTTCATCTAAACAAATTTAATGAAATCCCACTCAGATATATATCTCTCTAGTAATCTAAGTGATACATGATCCGAATTGACTAGGCCGTATCTAATCATCACGTGAGACGGACTAGTCATCAACGGTGAACATCTTCATGTTGATCGTATCTTCTATACAACTCATGTTCGACCTTTCGGTCTTCCGTGTTCCGAGGCCATGTCTGCATATGCTAGGCTCGTTAAGTCAACCCTAAGTGTATTGCGTGTGTAAATCTAGCTTACACTCGTTGTATGTGAATGTTAGGACCTATCACACCCGATCATCACATGGTGCTTCGGAACAACGGACCTTAGCAACGGTGCACAGTTAGGGGGAACACAATTCTTGAAATTTTAGTGAGAGATCATCTTATTTATGCTACCGTCGTTCTAAGCAAATAAGATGTAAAACATGATAAACATCACATGCAATCAAATAGTGACATGATATGGCCAATATCATTTTGCTCCTTTTGATCTTCATCTTCGGGGCTCCATGATCATCATTGTCACCAGCATGACACCATGATCTCCATCATCATGTCTTCATGAAGTTGTCCCGCCAAACGTTACTTCTACTACTATGGCTAACTGTTAGCAATAAAGTAAAGTAATTACGTGGCATTTTCAATAACACGCAGGTCATACAATAAAATAAGACAAATCCTATGGCTCCTGCCGGTTGTCATACTCATCGACATGCAAATCGTGATTCCTATTACAAGAACATGATCAATCTCATACATCACAGATATATATCATTCATCACATCCTTCTGGCCATATCACATCACACGGCACATGCTGCAAGAACAAGTTAGACGTCCTCTAATTGTTGTTGCAAGTTTTTACGTGGCTGCTATAGGTTTGTAGCAAGAACGTTTCTTACCTACGCCAAAACCACAATGTGTTATGCCAATTTCTATTTACCATTCATAAGGACCCTTTTCATCGAATCCGATCCGACTAAAGTGGGAGAGACAGACACCCGCTAGCCACCTTATTCAACTAGTGCATGTCAGTCGGTGGAACCTGTCTCACGTAAGCATACGTGTAAGGTCGGTTTGGGCCGCTTCATCCCACTATGCCGCCGAATCAAGATAATACTAGTAGCGGCAAGTAAATTGGAATGACCTACGCCCACAACAATCTTGTGTTCTACTCGTGCATAGTAACTATGCATAGACCTAGCTCATGATGCCACTGTTGGGGATCGTTGCAGAAAAACAAAAAAAATTCCTACGCATCACCAAGATACATCTATGGAGTTTACTAGCAACGAGAGGGAGGGAGTGCATATTCATACCCTTGAAGATCGCGATGCGGAAGCGTTACAAGAACGCGGTTGGTGGAGTCGTACATGCAGCGATTCAGATCGCGGTCGATTCCGATCTAAGCGCCGAACAACGACGCCTCCGCGTTTAACACACGTACAGCCCGGGGACGTCTCCTCCTTCTTGATCCAGCAAGGGGGGAGGAGAAGTTGGGGAAAAGCTCCGGTATAAGTTGGGGAAAAGCATCATTAAAATCATTTAAGTCCATGGTATAAGATTTATCATATAGGTCAAACAGGACAATGTGAGAATTACGCGAAGATGAAAATTTCAACCTTCTCACAAATCTATCACTTAAGCCACGGTATTGAGGGCACTTATCTTGTATGAAGCCCTCGAGGTCAGTGTTGCGCACATATGCGTAAAATTCCTCCTTGATGCCAGCTTGATCCATGAAGCCATCTGACGGCCATTCACAGGGCCGCACATCAGCATCCCTCGGTAATTCATCGTCTGGCTCACAGAGCGTTAGCCTCGGTTCTTGCTTTCTTGAAGAACCACCTTGGAAGTTTTTCCTAGGCATTTTTCTGAAATTTTCTGAAATTTTTACTAACTCACAATAAAAGTTAACCAAACTCAACAAGAAGTGCCTAGAGACTATATCATGCATTAGAACTACTTGGGACCAAGAAATTTTTACATGCAAGCTCAAGAACAAGGTCACCGCAGCAGCATAAATTTGCAATAAATAGAGCACTAGAACAAAAACTAATTGGACCAATGGAGGAGTCACATACCAAGGAACAATCTCCCCAAACAGTTTGGTGAATGGTGCTTTGAGCAAGAAGATCGAAAATGGCAGCAAGATGAGCTAGAACTCGGGTTTGAGCTAGTTGGTGATTTTTTTGGGAGGAAGAAGAACATCATGGGTGCAGGAATAAGTGGAGGGTGGCAATGTGGGGCCCACGAGGCAGGGGCGCGCCCTAGCCCCTCGGTGCCGGCTCCCCTCGCTCTGTGTTCTGTGCCATATTTCCTCAAATATTCTAGAAAAAATCATATTTCATTTTCATGGCATTTGGAGAACTTTTATTTTTGGGATATTTTTTATTGCACGGATAAGTCTGGTAACAGACAGAAAACACTATTTTTGCTTTATTTATTCCTAATTAACAGAAAGTAAAAAGAGGATACAGAATGTTTGTCCTATCTACATTCACCTATCCCATGCTCATCAAAAGGAATCCATTAACAAGGTTGATCAAGTCTTGTTAATAAACTCTTTCCGAATAACATGAAACCGGAGAATTTTGGAATAACACTAGGTTACCACAATGGGGATATGCATGTCCCCAACAAAAAGGATGTCATATCACTTTTTGATAGTAGGAATAGGAAACTCAAAACCTCCAATAGTGATAGTTGAAGTTTTTCCTATATAATTGATACTGTGGACCTGAGGTTGTTTCCTCGGAAAGTGTACTTTTTCGCACACGAACACGTCACCGTGTACCTCCAACGCCGAGGATGATGCACCGTAGCTCACGTCGAAGGAGACCCGTCCGGAAGCGCAGTACGCAAGAAGTCCGGCGGGTGCTTTTGAGGACCCGAAACCCCACGCACCCGGGAGGGGCCCCGTCTGGACGCACGGCGGCAATGGGCTGCCCTAGGTCGGCCTGACCGCCCCTAGGGCCTTGAGGTTCGCCGCCCTGCAACAAGAAGAACAGACGAAGAACGAGGAAGAAGAAGAACTAGGGTTAAGGAGAAAAGGTAAAAGATAAAAAGTGGTAGGTGAATTGATCGATTGTGTGTTGTTCAATTGGCCGTCACCCCTTAGGTATATAAGAGGCGGCTGGACTTCCCGTGCAAGGAAAAGGCTTGGATTTACGTCCAAAACCCTAGCCAAATTCGGATTAGTTTTGTCGAACTTTCCAAAACTGTTCGGTTTAAACTGGCTACACCTTGCGGGTAATTTTTGATGTGGTAAATGACCTCGGATGGAAAAGAACCCAAAAGCAATCTTGACTGGTTCGACGAGACGAACAACTTTTATGTTGAACGTTTTTCGATTTGAAGCCATCTTCTAGGCCAAAACGGTCACGCAAAACACCTGTTCGCTCTCGCTACCCATCAGACATAGGTCTGGTGGGGCACGCCACATTTTGCCTCATGACAGGGCTGCACTCCGATATCTTTAACTTTTGCATACTAACTCGGATTGGGATGATTTCTATATAAAAAGCAACCGTTTCGACGAGACAAAGACAATTCATGTAGAAAGTTTTTCCATATGAGGCAGGCTTGGGGGCATAATTAGCCGATTAGTGTTCTGAATACAAAATCTCAGTATTTCGAACATAACTTCGGCCTTCGAGATGAGATTGGATGCTGATGGCCCAAACATCAAAGTTATCCTTTTGACGATACGAAACCTTCTCACTTTGAGAACTTTTCCATTTGAGGCCTTCTTAATTAAGTTCTTGACCGTGCCAAAATCTGGTGTCAACACATGCCCCCGTGTTTTTTGGCAAACTTGTGTGCCGAAAAATAACTTGCACAATGCTTTTTCTAAGGACGATGTCAATACTCCATCAGCCATTTTATGTGCTTTGGGCGATAATTTCTATATCGTCCATGTTTATGCTTAGGGCGATAATTATATATCGGCCATATGAATCAGCAACACAATGCAGTTAATCAAATGAATGATGACGTGGTAAAACCCTTGCATGATGTAAGAAGTTATATTGCGTCCATGGATTAAAATAAGACCATTGCGGGTAACCAATCATACCTGATGAAGAATTCAATGGCATAGGCATTAATGGCATAGTTGAAGAGTATGGATAATGTGTAGACCGAAGATGTTGAAACCTTCGGCTTGGTCCTTTATAATTTCCATTCTTTTCCTTCTTCACCTTTGCCGCACTTCTTGTAATGGAAGCTTGCACATAATTCTTATTTTGAGTAGTTCCTTTGGGAACCCATGCCATGTTCCTTTCTTTAAGTTCTTCTGCACTAAGTTTTTGTAATTTCTTCTTTTGCCAATAAGATAAGCCGACTGGGCACCCCGGATGCGATTTTGAATGAAGCAATGGCAATTCTTGTTCCACCTTGTGCACTCTCAACTTCTTCTCTTCAGATTTGACATTTGATTGACTTGCCTCGCTGCCTTTAGTAGCAAATGTCAATACTTTAATTGGCTCCTTTTCATTTGAGATTAAATCTGAAGCTACACTCTTACGTCCATCTTTTTTAACACGGTAGACTTCCTTGACCACCTCTTTCTTCTTCCTTGAGCTCTGGACCGATTCCTTATGATTGAAACGGTCTTTAACATGTGATTGATCAAATATTGATCTTCTCGGAGCTGCATTATATTGTTGAGATGATCTAAAATAAGATGGAGAATGTGCCATTGTATCATACGTGTCCCATGATGGATATGGATCTACATGAGCATAGGGAGGTATCCACGACATTGGCATTGGCGGCCCAAAATAAGGATACGAACATACTGCATTAGAATTCTCATTTTGCCAATGCCAATCTTCGGGTCCGCGCCTAGGGGTTGGTATTGATGCTCTTGAATTACTTGGCCGATAAACACTGTTCTCCTCACTTATCTTCCGATATTTTTCCAATAGTTGCGCGAAAGTGACTTTTGACTTTTTACCGTTGTGCTTAACTCGGCCTTTGCTTTCTTTGGTTGTGCTTTCACCAATCTTTGAATTTTCTTGTTGCCCGCCAGTCCTTAGCGTCTTCATTGTAACTTCGATGGTATTCTCGCCCTCAAGATTATATTCATTGTGCTCTTTAAAAATTTGTTTACTTGAAAGCTTGATCCCATCACCTGTAGTTTTTACCTTCTCTTTAAATGGATCGGCTTGAAGCAACCGATGCAAAACTTTTTGCCATCAGGACCAATCAGAACAGATTTATCATCTCTTGGTGTTTCAACAAATTTCAATCATCCTTTTTCAATGGACGATTTAACTATTTGACGAAATATGTTGCAATCCTCAAGATTATGCTTGAACGAATCATGGAACTTACAATAAATTCATCCTTGGATAGATGGCTTGACATGGTGATCAAGAATTCTAATGTAGTTATTTTTCAACAACAAATCAAAGATTTGATCACACATGTTTGAATTGAAGGTATATGTTTTTTTTTCTAACCGATCTTGGTGTGCGAATGGCTTTGGAGGTAAGCAAACAAATGGTTCAGATTTAGAATCTCCCCACTGGGCTATGCAATGTGTTTTGCACGCTATCTCCGATGTCTTCGGATAAGATATAATATTAGCATCGGATTTATCAAAAATAATTAACCTTGGCTTTATATTTCTGAAACGAAAATAGTTAAAACACACATGTCTCAATTGAGACCATGCGTATGCCAAGTATGAAGCAAGCAAAGCTACCCAATTAGATATGAACTTTAAATAACGCAATGGGAGAAGCTTTGGCTGCAATAATAAGTTACTATCGGTCTCTTCGAAAGGTACAATGTATTGACCGATATGCTTTGTAACAATTTTATTGCTATCAGACTCTTTGAAGGATACAATGTATTGACCGATATGCTATGTAACAATTTTATTTCTAACAAATAAATTACCCATCATCATTGGTCTTTCGAAATTACTAACGAGATTTTTCCTAATAGATGCATCAATAATAAAGTTGTGACCAAATCTGAAAATAGGCAAATCACTTGTTAGACATACCTCTTCATACACGCTGGGAGAGAATAATGGTTGTGTTACTTGAATAATACTTTGCTCCACTTATAATTGACTCTCTAATGCCTTGGCGTCCTCTTTTTCTTCAATAAATTCGGTACACATACTATTTGATTCGGCTTTTTTAATAACCGAATTAACTTTGTTATCCGAATCACCACTCTTTCATTCTTTGATTCGCAAGGTTGCTTGTTCTTGTCTAAATTCAGCAAACATTGCAGCTAGGCTATCTTTAAGCTTTTTTCGACCAATTTCAGCCCAATCTTCATCGGATTTCCCCCCAAATACTTTGAGATGCTTTCGGCACTGGTGTGTTGCCGAAATTCTGTAACTGTGCAGGGGCAACATGATATGCTACGTTACTAGGTAAAGATACATGTGCCCTAGTAGAATTCTCACTTATTCGGCCATGAACATGAAGGAGCGGAGCCGAATTATGAACAACTACAATTGCGTATGGTGTCGAAAATTAGTAGCATGAGTTGTAGCATACGATGTTTGAGGGTAATTGGCCGAATAACTAGTAGTCCTATGGCCAATTCCCCTATCCACCAGCATGTTAGGATTAACATGTCGGAAATTAGTTGCCGATGAATTAAAATATGAAGCACTATGTTGCATGCCATTGAAAGTTCCTACATCGGGTGTTTCAACTTGATTAACCAAACTCACCATGTTGTTCATCGGCATATAGATTTGTGGGGTTGCCGATGCATGGGAGTTGGGATACATATGTTGCATGTTGCTAAAATTATATGAAGTTGAAGCATGAAGATTATTCTGAATCGCTTGTAGCACATAATTAGATGAATGATTGATAAAACTAGGGCTAGCCGATACAATATGCTCTTTAGACGATCTAGCAACAACATATGCATTATTTGCATCTACATAAGTGAACTGTGTATTCATATTACCTTTGTAGATTGCAAACCCTAGATGACGATCTCTTCGTTGCAAGAACGGGCCGGAGACCGTCCAAAGCTTCGTCCCCAGCGGAGTCGCCAAAAAGTGTGTTCGCAAACGAACACGTGACCGTGTACCTCCAACGCCAAGGGTGATGCACCGCAGCTCACGTCGAAGGAGACCCATCCGGAAGCGTGGTACGCAAGAAATCCGGTGGGTGCTTTTGAGGACCCGAAACCCCACGAGCCCAGGAGGGACCCCGTCTGGAAGCATGGAGGCAATGGGCTGCCCTAGGTCGGCCTGACCGTCCCTAGGGCCTCGAGGTTCACCGCCCTGCAACAAGAAGAACAGACAAAGAACGAGGCAGAAGAAGAACTAGGGTTAATGAGAAAAAGTAAAAGATAAAAAGTGGTAGATGAATTGATCGATTGTGTGTTGTTAAATCGGCCATAACCCCTCATGTATATAAGAGGCGGCTGGAATTCCCGAAGGCTTGGATTCACGTCCAAAACCCTAGCCAAATTCAGATTGGTTTTGTCCGAACTTTCCAAAACTGTTCGGTTTAAACTGGTTGCACCTTGCGTGTAATTTTTGATGTGGTAAACGGCCTCGGATGGAAAAGAGCCCACAAGATTCTTGACCGTTTCGACGAGACGAACAACTTTAATGTTCAACGTTTTTCGATTTGAAGCCATCTTCTAGGCCAAAACGGTTACGCAAAACACCTATTCGCTCGTGCTACCCATCAGACGTAGGTCGGGTGGGGCGCGCCACATTTTGCATCATGACAGGGCTGCACTCCGATAGCTCTAACTTTTGCATACGAACTTGGATTGGTACGATTTTTATACCAAAGTCGACCGTTTCGACGAGACGAAGACAATTCATGTAGAAAGTTTTTCCATATGAGGCTGTCTTGGGGCTGTAATCAGCCGATTAATGTTCTGAATACAAAATCTCAGTATTTCGAACATAACTTCGGCCTTCGAGATGAGACTGGATGGCGATGGCCCAAACATCAAAGTTTATCCTTTTGACGATACGAAACTTTCTCACTTTGAGAACTTTTCCATTTGAGGCCGTATTAATTAAGTTCTTGACCGTGCCAAAATCTAGTGTCAACAGTACTGTATGCTCATTACCATTGACATGAAAAGTTACATTGCCTTTGTTGCAATCAATAACAGCCCCTGCAGTATTAAAAAAGGGTCTTCCAAGAATAATAGACATACTATCGTTCTCGGGAATATCAAGTATAATAAATTCCGCTAATATAGTAACATTTGCAACTACAACAGGCACATCGTCACAAATACCGACAGGTATAACAGTTGATTTATCATCCATTTGCAAAGATATTTCAGTAGGTGTCAACTTACTCAAGTCAAGTCTACGATATAAAGAGAGAGGCATAACACTAACACCAGCTCCAAGATCACACAAAGCAGTTTAAACATAGTTTTTCTTAATGGAGCAAGGTATAGTAGGTACTCCTGGATCTCCAATTTCTTAGGCATTCCACCCTTGAAAGTGTAATTGGCAAGCATGGTGGAAATTTGTACTTCAAGTATCTTTCTTTTGTTGGTAATAATATCTTTCATATACTTAGCATAAGGATTTGTTTTAGGCACATTAGTCGAACCCATACGCAAACAGATAGGTCTAATCAGTTCAGCAAAGTGCTCAAAATCCTCATCATCCTTTTTCTTGGATGGTTTCGGAGGAAAATTCATGGGTTTCTGAAACCATGGTTCTCTTTCCCTACCGTGCTTCCTAGCAACAAAGTCTCTCTTATCATAACGTTGATTCTTTGATTGTGGGTTATCAAGATCAACATCAGGTTCAATCTCTACATCATTATCATTGCTAGGTTGAGCATCATCATGAACATCATCATTAATATTATTACTAGGTTCATGTTCATTACCAGATTGTGTCTCAGCATCAGAAACAGATATATATATTTAGGATTCTCAGGTGTGTCTGCTACAGGTTCACTAGAAGCATGCAAGGTCCTATCATTTTTCTTTTTCTTCTTCTTGGAAGCACTAGGTGCATCTAAATTAACTCTCTGAGAATCTTTCTCAATTCTCTTAGGGTGGCCTTCAGGATACAGAGGTTCCTGAGTCAGTTTACCACCTCTAGTTGCAACTCTAACAACATAGTCATTACTCTTACTATTCAATTCATTGAGCAAATCATTCTGAGCCTTATGTACTTGTTCTACTTGAGTGGTGACCATAGAAGCATGTATACTAATGAGTTTCAGCTCACCTTTAGCTCTAGACAGATAATCACTCAAGCATTCAATCATATAAGCATTGTGTTGTAATTGTCTACCAACATAAGCATTGAAGTTTTCTTGTTTCACAATAAAATTGTCAAACTCATCTAAGCATTGGCTAGCAGACTTATAACGAAGAATATCACCTTCACCAAATCTATAAAGAGAATTTACCTTTACTACATGTGTCGGGTTATCAAGACCATGTATTTCTTCAATAGGTGGTAAATTCTTAACATCTTCAGCTTTAATACCCTTTTCTTTCATAGATTTCTTTGCCTCTTGCATATCTTCAGGACTGAGAAATAGAACACCTCTTTTCTTCGGAGTTGGCTTAGGGGCTGGTTCAGGAAGTGTCCAATTATTTTCATTGGCCAGCATATTATTTATTAGTAGTTCAGCTTGTTCAACTGTCCTTTCCCTGAAAACACAACCGGCACAACTATCCAGGTGGTCTCTGGAAGCATCGGTTAGTCCATTATAAAAAACATCAAGTATATCATGTATCTCAAGAGGATGATCAGGCAAAGCATTAAGTAACTGGAGAAGCCTCCCCCAAGCTTGTGGGAGACTCTCTTCTTCAATTGCACAAAGTTATATATTTCTCGTCAGGCGGCTTGTTTCTTATGAGCGAGAAAATATTTAGCAGAGAAGTAATACATCATATCCCGAGGACTACACACACAACCAGGATCAAGGGAATTAAACCAAGTCTTAGGATCACCCTTTAACGAGAAAGGAAACAACTTAAGGATATAATAGTAATGGATCTTTTCATCGTTGGTAAACAGGGTGGCTATATCATTCAACTTAGTAAGATGTGCCACAACAGTTTCAGACTCATAGCCATGGAAAGGATCAGATTCAACCAAAGTAATTAACTCAGGATCAACAAAGAATTCATAATCCTTATCAGTAACATAGATAGGTGAAGTAGAAAAAGCAGGGTCATGTTTCATTCTAGCATTCAAGGACTTTTCTTTCAGCTTAGCTAATAATTTCTTAAGATCATATCTATCATTGCAAGCAAGAAAGTCTCTTGAAGTTTCTTCATCCATAACAGAACCCTCAGGTACAACAGGCAATTCATATCTATTGGGAGTAGCTTAATCATCACTTTTATAAATATCATCAGTTTCTATATTTGCATTCTCCCTAGCCTTAGCAATTTGTTCATCTAGAAATTCACCTAGTGGAACAGTATCAGGCATAGAAGTAGTTTCATCATACAAAGCAGAAGTGGCATCATCAAGAATATATGACATATCAGATTCAATAGCAGGAGTAGGTGTCACAAGTTTACTCATAACAGAAGGAGAATCAAGTGCAGAAATAGATGGCAGTTCCTTACTTCCCCTCGTAGTTGAGGGTAAGATCTTGGTTTTTGAGTCCTTCAAATTCTTCATAGTGATCAACAGATATAAATCCCAAGTGACTTAAAGAATAGAGCTATGATCCCCGGCAACGGCGCCAGAAAATAGTCTTGATAACCCACAAGTGTAGGGGATCGCAACAGTTTTCGAGGGTAAAGTATTCAATCCAAATTTATTGATTCGACATAAGGGGAGCCAAAGAATACTCTTAAGTATTAGCAGTTGATTTGTCAATTCAACCACACCTGGAAACTTAGTATCTGCAGCAAGATAGTTTAGTAGGAAAGTAATATGATAGTGGCGGTAGCAACAATAAAAGTAACGATAGTGTTTTTGTAGTTTATATAATAGAAGCGACAGAAAAGTAAATAAGCAACAAGCAATATAGGAAAAGCTTGTAGGCATTGGATCGGTGATGGGGAATTATGTCGGATGCAATTCATCATGTAGAAGTTATAACCTATGGTGACACGGAACTAGCTCCAGTTCATCAATGCAATGTAGGCATGTATTCCGAATATAGTCATACGTGCTTATGGAAAAGAACTTGCATGAACTAAGGGATATTAAGGCCCCCTTTTAATAGAGTACCGGACCAAAGCATTAACACATAGTGAATACTTGGCGGCGGCTCCGTCTCGTGAAACGCGATAATTCTTTCTCCCTGATTTTTTTCTCCCCGAAAGTGAACTTATAGGATCTGGGGGTACGTCAGTGGAGCACAAGGGGGCCCACGAGGCAGGGGGGCGTGCCCCCCACCCTCATGGACAGGGTGTGGGCCCCCTGGTCTGGATCTGCTTGCAGATATTTGTTATATTTTCCAAAATAATTCACCATTAATTCTCAGGCGATTCCGAGAACTTTTTATTTCTGCACAAAAACAACACCATGGCAGTTCTGCTGAAAACAGCGTCAGTCCGGGTTAGTTCCATTCAAATCATTCAAGTTAGTCCAAAACAAGGACAAAATTGTTTGGAAAAGTAGATACGTTAGAGACGTATCACAAAGTCATAGCAACATCAATCTCAGAACATAGTGGATACTAGGGATTAAACCCTAACAAAACTAACTCGATTACATGATAGATCCCATCGAACCCATCACCGTCCAGCAAGCCTACGATGGAATTACTCACGCACGGCGGTGAGCATCATGGAATTGGTGATGGAGGAAGGTTGATGACGACGATGGCGACGATCTCCACTCTCCGGAGCCCCGAACGGATTCCAGATCAGCCCTCCCGAGAGAAATTAGGGCTTGGGGGCGGCTCCGTCTCGTGAAACGCGATAATTTTTTCTCCTTTATTTTTTTCTCCCCGAAAGTGAATATATAGGATCTGGGGATACGTCGGTGGAGCACCAGGGGGCCCACGAGGTAGGGGGTGCGCCCCCACCCTCGTGGACAGGGTGTGGGCCCCCCTGGTCTGGATCTTCTTGCAGATATTTTTTATATTTTCCAAAATAAATCTCCTTGGAGTTTCGGGTCATTCCGAGAACTTTTTATTTCTGCACAAAAACAACACCATGGCAATTCTGCTGAAAACAACGTCAGTCCGGGTTAGTTCCATTCAAATCATGCAAGTTAGAGTCCATAACAAGGGCAAAAGAGTTTGGAAAACTAGATACGTTGGAGACGTATCAAGTCTCATAATTATTCGCTTTTCTATCAATTGTTCGACAGTAATTTGTTTACCCGCCGTAGAATATCGTTATCATGAGAGAAGCCACTACAGAAAACTATGGCCCCCGGGTCTATTCTCAACATATCAATCTACAATCTACTTTACTTTTCCGCCTTTACTTTCTGTTCTTATAACCAAAAATACCAAAAATATCAAACTATCATCTCTATCAGATCCTACTTTCGTAAGTGACCGTAAAGGGATTGACAACCCCTTATCGCGTTGGCTGCGAAGTTCTTATTTCTTTGTGCAGGTGCGAGGGACTCGCGCGTGGTCTCCTACTAGATTGATACCTTGGTTCTCAAAAAATAAGTGAAATACTAACGCTACTTTGATACATCTCCCTTTCCTCTTCGAGGGAATACAACGCAAGCTCGATAAGTAGCACGCTCCCACCGGTTGTTTCCTCCTGCAGACAAAGGCATCCTCTACAGGATCGCCGTTCGTGACCAAGGCCATTATTCCAGCTCCCGGGAGGGCAACATTGAGCTCATCAGAGGGGACAATGAGACCGTGCCCAAGACCAAGAGAGCCACATCCAACCAAGCCCAAGAGCACTGCTCTGTTCTACCGATGAAGATGACTAATCTAAAACTTTCTCTCTCTATGAAAAAAGACTAAACTGAAACAGCACAATCGTAAGACATCCAAACAACCTCAGTGTCGGTGGCTGATCATAGTCTATTTGACACAAGGGGTGGGAATCAACGACAACAGATGGATAAATGAATGATCTGCCTACCATGCGTCAATTTCGTTCTATATTACTTTTTCCATATTTGGGCAGAATATCCAACCATCCTTTAAGAATTCAGATAGACTACTGCTTGAGCTGGACCGATTACTCTAGATGGTCTTTGTTTTTATTTTATTTCGGTGCATGACTGCAATGTTAACTGCATGACTGCAAGTCTACAAAACTACAACCCAAAAACTGGGATGAAATATTCCTTTCATGTATAACTATCCGTTCCCTTCAGTACATGATTTCCCAGTGTAAACCTGTTACACTAATACCTATAGGTTTTCCATGACATCATTTGTGTAGCGAGCTAGTTTTTTGTGTGTGTGTAGAATTGACTGGTGATGGTGTAGCAACATCGTCCCATACAAGAGAAAATTGACAGGTGATGGTCAGTAGTACTCTATACCATGTCCAATGTGCGAGTACTCAAGTGATATGGTATTTAATACTATATTTGAGATGATATCGCATTTAATGGCACACACTTAAGAATATCTTCTAAATTTATATTTGCATAGATGGAAAGATAACATCCATGAAATGGATACCATCTTATAGATAGAACCATATTTTACAAATTAAGTATAGTGAGACGGCCAAATCTCTGTGATCTCATTTTTAGCGAGATGGGAGTAAATATTCTCTAGCCATTAGTCTATATATAAAGATACAATGCTTCTAGACACCCAAACCGAGTCATGAGTAAGAAGTTTGTGCTTCTCTTATGGAAGGGAAAGGTATTCTTCTTTGCCTTATGGTGCTTGTGCACCTTGGAAATTCCATTCATATTGGTAAGAAATCAATCTCCCCATCCCTATATATGTTTCCTTTCTCCTATCAACCAAAGTAGGATAATATTGTCACTTAAACATCATGAATATTTTCATATTTTTCCCAATTTGGACTTATTTTTATGGTGTGTGTTTTTCTTTACAAATAAATGCAAGGATCTAGTTCACCCGCAAAGAAAAACATGAAAGGATCTACTTGCTTCTATCGCCCGTGAGTGCGTTTTGTCAAAATGCCAGGTGACCTGCACAAATTTGTATGGAGCGAAACTCATAGCCTCATGGTGTCTCAACGCCGTCCCATACTATTGGCATTGTTGGTGCTGTGTCTGTTGGTAGAGTTGAAGTGAACAATTATGTCAAAAAAATGGACAAATTATGTGATCCAATAATAAAATATTCCTGTGACATGCATCTAAGAATACATAATTATTGCCAAATCTAGGTGTTCTATTCGATTTTGTCATGTGCGATATTTGATCTGGTAATTTTAGGTTTGCATGGCCTCGTGATTTATAAGTTAAAAAACAACCTTATACGACATGAATGAACCGACCTAACTATACCGACAGTCCCGTTTTCTAACGGGCCCAGAACACAAGGAAGTAGTATATATTTCTCTAGTCGGTTAGTATGTTTAGTGGTAGAAACTTGTAGGATGAGATATCGATGAGAGGAATGTCCTAAAAAAAGATATCGACCAGAGGGGGTAAATGTAAATTGAATAATTTTAGCAATTTCTACAAAATAGATATAAGACCAAAGAAATAGATTGTTAAATTAAAAGGAGATTGTCGAATGGAAGAATAACTCAACAAGAAACTATAGGACTTAGTAGCATGCAGGCAGACTAGTAAGATACAAGTGCAGAAGTGCCTACTATCGGCGTTCAGAACATGTATTTAGTGGCACTAGGTTGAGTAGGTGGCTGATGCGCTCAGCGTCAATTTATCGAGAATTCCAAACGGATGGATTTCCACAATAATGTGAACAAGAAGATGACACTTGTCAATTCAAATGGTATAATGTTGTATGCTCGAGGAAAACATACACCATTAATCATTAGTTGAAAGGTGTGCCCGACATATGACCTTAGGCAGCAAGATCAATGTTAGAGTGATGATTCAATAACCAACAGGCTAAGAACGAACTATTGATCGTTAACTTCAAAGCAATAGGGTTGCTAGAAGTACAGAACTCAAGCAACATCGCTGGCATATTGGTATCCCGGTTAAAAACAACACGGGAACCAGGGAAGAATGGTGATGGTGAGAAGTATCATGATACCGAGAATTTCTAAGAGGTGGAGCAATCCCCACAACATTCTAGATATAAAAGACATTAATAATTCAATGCAGAACACAACATTAGCTAGAGAGCAAGTTGTATTCATAATGTGGAAAAGTCCGCGATGAAAGGAAGTCAAGGGTGTTGCCGATGATAATAAAAATCATCAAGGGCAAGGAGAGTATTCCTCATCATGAACACAATTAACATCTCGGAAGAAGTCCAAGTGTTGAAAGTGAGCCGACACATTTGTCGGGAGGTTTCAAGAGGATGCAATCAAACAACAACGGCAAAAAGCAAGGGAATTATGAAGTGGCAAGTTATAGGATCAATATATAAGATGCAAGCTCGGAACCAATGTTGCCTTTCGAGACAAGCAACATGATGTTGAAAGCCCGACGTAAGTCGTGCTCACACACTGAATAATTCGTGCACTAGAGAAGAGGTAGCACAGTCAAATAGCGAGACCAGGTTGCAGCCGATAGTCTAGGAATGACCAGATTGAGTTCAGAATTTCCCAGTAAAAATACTAGGGTTATTTGACTTGTAGTGCGGAATAATTTCAGTAGTCGTTGTCCTCGGTTGACAACAACCCAGAACCCGTAGAGTGACTATGAAAAGGAAAGCCATTACTTCAACAAAGTTAGTAAGATGTGTTGCAATGGCAAGACATCTTCGAGATACCAGGGGGTAATACTCGAATGTAGAACATGATAGAAGTAGCACCGGGTCATTAACCTATGACAGTAGATACTTCAACCTTGCCAAAGTAGACGAGGCACGGGAATGAATTCCCATTAGATATATCAGATCAGGACAACATGCTCGGAACCATAACTGTAAGGAATCAATTCAAGAATACCGAAGAAATCATACAGCTGGATAATCATTTGGCAAGAAGCTTCTGAGACGGTCTACATCATTTTCATGGGCATGAACACAAAGTTCAAGGTTGACTCCCACTTCTTTAATGCATATCATTTTGTTCACCTCTCGCTTTGATAAAACTGTGGTGTTAGAATTTTATTTGGTAGAACACCGAAAGAGTATGACTTGTGAAAACTTTCGGGATCTCACGGATTAGGGGAAGGCATAGGTTCAACCCATCGTGCATCTTAGTAACATATACCACAAGTTTAAAAAGTGAATACCCAAGCTCGAAAGAAGAGCAAGGTTGGCCAATCAGAGGACACAATTTACCAAAGGCATTATGTATCAGGGGAAGAACTCACAAGGTGATTGAATATGAAGGATATTGTTGGATACAATCCAACAATGGATCGGACGATCCACAATGAAGCTGATGAGAGTGTCGGTACTTACTCAGAGGAAGAAAGAATACAGAGGCATCAGATTCAAGAATCACCTGATTAGTGTGATGCTTAGATAGAAAGAAATTATGGTTTCCAAAACGAAGGATCAGAAGCAGACGCTCCGATCAACGATGGATAAGTTGAAAACACTTAGTTGGAAATCAATAAAGGTTTGAATTGCCGAAAACCAACTTATGTCCGGAATGACGTCTGAGCCGGAAAGATAATTTTAAAAAGGGTAACCAGATGACTGCGTGCATACGCACACTTTCAATCAATATGCTCAAAAATGGTTAATACAAAGGATGTTGACAAAGACTACTAATAGTTATATGGAATTAACCATAATGCCAGCAGGCAAAAGTTTCAAGAGTAACAGGTTGCAGAGGATTTTCGAAATATCGAAAAGTATTTCAAAGAATTTTATGTGACACGTGAACAATTGAGAAGAACGGATCCTTGATAAATGTAAGGCATTAACCGTACGGGTTTTCATGCGAAATAAAAATGCAAGACTGTATACTCCAAAGGATTCTCGGGACAACGGAGAATGTTTCGAGGCATCTTGTAACAACAAGAGCGACGAGGAATGATCATGAGAATGACAAGTGCATGAAGATATCCATAGGGATATATCGGTGGCAGTGAATTGCCAAGGCGATGAGCACAAGTGTCTCCGGAAAATATCGAGGGATATACTCAGAATCTTCTGACGAAGCAGGTGATCTTCTAGAATGAGGGCTCTCCAGGAGAAATAGTTACGAGAACCTAGAGTTATAGTTATTAAAAATTTTTAACTCGAATAGAAGAGAGATCAGAGTCCCAGAGCATAGAAGAGGAATAAAAGATCCTAACACCACCCATTGGTGTTGTGGGCCCGCAAGCCACACAACAAGTTAGTAATTTTTTTTTGGAAGACTAGACTCAACTTCGGCCAAGGAGTTGGAAAGGGGATTCCTACAGGCAGTCGGCTCTGATACCAACTTGTGACACCCCCAATTTGACCGTACACTAATCATGCACGCAAATGTGTACGACCAAGATCAGGGACTCACTGGAAGATATCACAACACAACTCTAGACACAAATTATAATAATACATGCTTTATATTACAAGCCAGGGGCCTCGAGGGGTCGAATACATAGCTCGAAAAAACAAGAGTCAGCGGAAGCAATAATATCTGAGTACAGACATAAGTTAAACAAGTTTGCCTTAAGAAGGCTAGCACAAATGTAGCAACGATCGAAGAGGCAAGGCCTCCTACCTGGGACCTCCTAACTACTCCTCAAAGCCGAACTCCACGTAGAAACATCATCGGGATCCTCTGGCTCCTGGACTCCGCCATCTGGTTGCGTCATCCGAGAAGAAGGGACAAAAGGGAAAAAGGGGGAGCAAAGCAACTGTGAGTGTCGTGGAATTAACAGGGCAGATGTTTGGTTTAGCGGACTTGATAATGGAACCATCGCACGGGTTAGCTTGAAGGGGTTAAAAGCACACAAAGGACACATAGGGTTTATACTAGTTCGGCCCCTTCAATGAAGGTAAAAGCCTACGTCTAGTTAGGTTTGGTATTGCTTGGGCGTCGATGAACAGGGAGCGGATTGCTTGCCTGTGTTTCGACGGGTTGTTTCTTGCCTCTCCTTGAACCGTCACCGGGTCGTCCCTTTATATAGAGGCGACGCCCGGTCCGGTTTACACAGTCCTGAGGCCGGCTCATACTCGTGTCCGCCTCGGTCTCTGCTCTTTCTTCCTTATCTCTCAAGTTACATCATCGAGCGGTTTACAAACCATAACTCTATACATGGGCCCTAAGATCTCACAGGCCGTAGCCTTTACTAAACATTACAATCATACAAACATATTATAATAAGCCGGTTTACACTAGCCGGTTCATACCTGCTAGTAATATCCCTGACATTAGGCCCCAGAATGATTTGAACTTGTTCACATCAATCTTCCCTGTCTTGCATAATCTTCCTTCTTGTGTCTTCTCATTTTTGTAAACCGGCCCTGACGTCATCCTCGAGAATCGCTTAGTCTGACTGTGACATCACTCCCGCATTTAACGCGCCCAGCTGTCTATCGGCTTTGTTTAAGGGTCGTCCCAAAAATCGAGGCGACAGAAGATCTTTATCCAATCTTTTGCCTCCTCGAATCTCGCACCTGTCGTTTCAACTCTGCTCTTCTATAAATACCGCTGCCCCATTCTTTATCTTCCTCCGTTCGTTCTTCTTCCTCCATCGCCCGAGCTCAAGACTCCATTGTCGCCCGAGCTCGAACTGCCGCCGTCGACCGCCGAATCCAAGTCCTCGTCGGCCGCTGCATCAACCTGAGTGCGACCAGAGAACCTCGGACGCCGTTTCTTGCTGTTCTAGGTATGTCTCCCTCCTCATTGTAGATCCGTAACTTCTAGGGTTCTTCCTCGCGCCTCCGCCATTAGAACCTCAGTGAAAGCTTCATCTTGTTCATCCTAGGCAAATAGTTTTCAGCAATTTTTACCTTTAGATCTCGCCCTTTAAAATTTGCCTCTTTTCCGCTGTGGTATGCTCTAGATCTCGTTATTCATATTCAACCTCTAGATTTGTCCGCTCTGTATAGGACCCTTGTAGTTCTTCCGTGATATCGTTGCATTTGTTTTTCTTTCTCCTGGATGCTCAGATATGTTTTACTTTAACTATCTGTGAAAACCTGTTTCTTCTCCTTTGTATATCTGTTAAGTATGCTCCGGTATAAACTGTCATACACTGCTTCTGTAAAAACATCAAAAAACGAACACGACGGTTTAGCTCTTTCTCTTTTGTTGTCATGAACCGGTAGTAACATAGTCTCCTGTTTATTGCCGGGCTATCCATATTATTAGTCCCTTGCTTAAACCATTGCGTGATCTTTTCATATATCTTCCGGTTTATGCCACTGTACTTAAGTAATCCGGGTTTACATATTACCTTTTCAGCACTTGTTCTTCTGTTGCCATGGCCAAACAGTTTGTCTCCTGCAACTGGGTTCCTTCCACTATTACGGAGGAAGATTTAGCTAAAGCGGTTGAAGTTGGTACTCTGGGCCCTCAGTCCGTTTTAAAGTGGCGGGCTCCAGGGGATGAATGTCCTCCTACTCCCAAAGAGGGAGAAATTATTGTCTTTTTTGATCACATTGCTTGAGGCTTTACTCCTCCCGGTTCAAAGTTTTTCCGGGATGTGCTTGCCGCCTTCTAGCTTCATCCTCAGGACATAGGTCCCAATTCTGTTATCAATATCTGTGATTTTCTAGTTTTCTCCGAGGTGTACTTGCAAGAAGAGCCGTCTGGTCGATCTGTTCCGGGATTTCTTTCACCTGAACCGGCGCACTGAGTTCACCAACGGACCTCATCAAGAGCTAGGCGGGGTTAGTATTCAGAAAAGGAGAGACGTAGTCTTTCCTCATGCCGCTCTCCATACACACCCCAAGGACTGGAATAAATCTTGGTTTTACTGTATTAACACTTCTCCTGAAGGGGAAAACCCACTGCCGGGTTACCGTGAGCACCGTCTTCCGGAAGATCACCCCCTGCCACAGCGCCTCAGCTCCGCAGAGCGACCCCGGTTTGACTCGCAACTTGCCAGGCTAAAGGCCTTTATGGCCAATGGTTTAACCGGAGTGGATTTTACGCGCTGCTGGCTCTCTTGGAGCATCCTTCCTTTGAGCCGGCGTCCAAGCTTGATGTGTAAGTATTCTGGTAAACCGGATGATCCTCAACGGTTTACCAAGGAAAAACTTTCCGAGTCGGAAGTTATTGAATCGGCCAAGAAAATGCTCAATGTCCCTTTAGACGAATGCAGCCAAACCGGGTTGGCTCCGTACTACAGGAAAAACAAACTGCCCGCAGTAAGTCTTATTTTCTGTCATGCATTTGTAATCTGTTCCTTTAAACCGTTCTTTCAGTTATCTTTCTTCTTTTGAACAGGCTGAGGATCCCTTTTGGAAGAGGAAACCTCACGAGAAGGCCGGAAAACTGCCGCGCCGGAAAACCTTCGCTTCCAAGAAGAGAAAAGCAGCTGGTGGCTCCGGTTCTCACGCTGAGGATGACGATCCGGACTCCGAGGTATGAATTAATCCGGCTTTAACTTGCTCGGTTTTACTCATATCTGTATCTAATGATAACTTTTCACAGGAGTTGGCTGAAGGAGATAAACCGGCCGAAGTTGAGGTAACTATCCTTTCTGCCGATTCAGAACCACTTCCACAAAAAAGTCGTCGGACAGTCCGGAAATATCAGTTTTCTCACCCTTATGCTCAATTGGATCCTAATTGTGTTTTGAAGAAACAACAACACGAAGCCCTTCGCCGGACCACTCGCCGTAGCGGTCTTGCAGTGGAATCATCCGGAATATCTCTTACTCCGGCTCGGAGGCGCCGCTCTGAGGTTATACTCTCTCCAACCCTCCTTCATCCCAAGGTCGGGCTTATACGCAAACCTCTTAAACCGCCTGACCCTGATTATCAGGAGACTCCGTTATCTTCTTCCGGTGAATCAACTGCCACACAGCTTCCACCCCTGAAAACTGTCCGAGGGTAAGTCTTTTAAATTTATCCGGTTTATGATTGCACTTTGTCTTACAGTTCTAACTTGTTTCTCCAACTTCCTTCAGCAAGCCAAAGCCTAGCAAAAAACCGAAAGCCAACCAACCAACTGCTGAGACTGCCGTTGATGATCCGGCGGTTGATCCGGACTCAACTATCACTCCGGAAGGCGAACCTACAATTCCACTTGAAGATCCTGCTCCTGCAGATCACACTACTATGCCTAAGAATCCCAATGCTGAGAATGTTCATGAACCGTCTAGTCCTGCCCGGGCCAATTCTCCTCAGACCAATCCGGCTCCTGCCAGTCCGGTTCATACTGCAACCCCACCACCAACTACTGCTTCTTCGGAGGTGGAAATAACTCATACGGCTTATACCGCTCCTGCTGAGCCCACTGTCTTAGCCAAACATACGGCTAAAGCGGAGAAGCTGCACAAAGAAAATGGTAAATGGAGTACCGAACTGTCCAGCTTTGCTGACATGAGTGCCCAGGAGCTCTATTCCGGGTACTTGAACCGGCTCCACACTGGTCGAGACTATGAAGCAGGCCTGATTAACATGATGAAGGACAAGTATGAGGTAATCCCTTGCATCTTCTTTTGACTCTCAATGCACTTCTATCTATACCATATCAGCCCCCAAGTTCCGGTTTAGCTATGTTTAGAAGGTGAACCGGTACTTCCTGATGAATCGAATGATCTTACATTAGCCCCCAAGTGCCAGGGGCATAACTCGGTTTATGTGCCTGGGACTTGCCTGACTTTTCCCTCGATACTTCAATTATCCATTAGTCCCCAAGTGTCAAGTAGACAACTTGTTTTGTTTGCTTGAGACTTTGTCTTTGAATTACTTCTGCTTATTGCTTCAACTGCCCATTAGCCCCCAAGTGTCAAGTAGACAACTTGTTTGTGTGCTTGAGACTTTGTCTTTGAATTACTTCCGCTTACCACTTGATCTTCCTTGCAGGCTGATTTAAACCGGAGGGCTGAAGAAATCAGTGAACTCCGGAGCAGACTTGCTGAAATGGAGGCTGCTGCTTCTAAGGCCAAGAAAGATTTGAAGCTGAGTTTAAAGACTGCTGAACAGCTAAAGAAATTCTTTGAAGAAGAGAGGACCGCCTTTGAGGTTCAGAAGAAAGATCTGGAGAAAAGGGCCAAGGATGCTGAAGAAGCTCTTAATCCGGTGACTGAAGAGTTAACCGGTTTAAAGCGGCAAATAGAGTTGATGACTTCTGCAGTCTTCGGTAAGTATTTAATCTGTATTCCTGCTTTCATCCTTGCAATCTTCCATCCGTGCCGGTTTAATTATGATAATCATATGCAGGGCGCCGCGTCACCCATCTTGGGGATGACTTACGGAAAAAGCTCAAGGCGTGTTATACTTTGGTTGAGCAGCTGTATTCCGGCGCTCAAAGGATCATAAGTGCAACATCGTTCAATAAACCGGCCCCTACTAGCATCCAAGGCACCTTGCAAAAGTTGTCTGTCTTGCCGGTGCGTTTAGAGGAAGTTAAGAAGTCTGTCGCTCGAGCCGGTTCTCTCATGGCGCTTACCAGAGCGAAGGCTTGGGTCCCAGATTTTGATCTGGAAAAAGCCTTTAGTGGGTATCCCGACACTAAAGAAGACGGATCAGCTTTTACTGCAAAGGATCTCCATGCCTTGACGAAGGAGATGCGTCCTCTCGCCAGCAAACTTGCGGCCGAATCAGATTTATCCAGGTATCATCCGGGGTACGATTTGCAGAACGAGCGGGTGGAGCGACCGGTTTATGATACCGTCAATCTAATCCGACCAGTGCGCCCTCATACCTTCGCTCCAGATATCGATCCGTCTAAACTCATCAATGAAGAGATGTACTTCCGTGCCTTAACGAAAATCGACTGGTGCGTCCCGGACTTCCAGCCGCTTCAAGAAGAAGAGGAGACTCCGGATCAAGTTGATGCCCAGCCGTCTCAGCAGGAAGGAGCATAGCTCATAGCTTATTGTTGTAGTTGCAGTCCCATTTTACCAAACAATCTTTAATCCGTCAGGCTTGCTATGCCTTGTAATAGGATAGCTGAAAACTGTGTTTGTTTTGATCCGGATAATTCTTGCTTTAACATTGCCAATTTCAATTTATTCTAACATGGCGTGTCCTGCATATCATCTGTTCCTGAGATCAAGTATGCTTGATATTCTTAATCCGGCGAATTTTGCCTTTTTGAAGGGAGTCTTTTAATAGACCCAACAATAATCCCTGGTCTTATAGAAACTGCCGGCTTAAATCATGCTTGGCTTCTTACTTTGTTTCTGCCTGATGATTGTTCCGGGTTATGATGAACACCGGATTAACTTTTGCTGGTGTTTTATAACCCAGACTTTTTACTCATGCTGGTGCTCATGACCCAGACTTTTAACTTTGTAGATATGTGGTCAACTTCTTGAATTGTCCCACCCCGGATTAAAGAACCATAGCACATAAAGATCAGAAATGCAAATTTGCAAATAAAACCGTGTAACCGAGGCTTTTTACGAGCTGCCAGGCTCAAAGCAAGGTTCAGCCAATCAATGGAATGGGCTTACCATCCAGAGGGCCGGTCGATGGATGTGGCCGAATCATCCATAGGAACCATAAGAAAAACTTTAGCCAATCACTGGGTGGCTGTCGCCTGTCCAGAGGGCCTCCATGGTTCCATGGAACCATAGGTAAAACATTAAGCCAATCACTGGATGGCTGTCGCCTGTCCAGAGGGCCTCCATGGTTCCATAGAACCATGGGTAAATCTTTAGCCAATCACTGGATGCCTATCGCCTATCCAGAGGGCCTCCATGGTTCCATAGAACCATGGGTAAATCTTTAGCCAATCACTGGATGGCTGTCGCCTGTCCAGAGGGCCTCCATGGTTCCATAGAACCATGGGTAAATCTTTAGCCAATCACTGGATGGCTGTCGCCTGTCCAGAGGGCCTCCATGGTTCCATAGAACCATGGTTAAATCTTTAGCCAATCACTAGATGGATTACCATCCAGAGGGCATCTATGAAGTCTCCTCTTTGGTCCTGATATGACTTTACGCTTGAAAAAAGCTCTTCAGGGAATTATTGCTTCTGAGTGCATATGTTCTGCAAAATCAGTTTAAACCGATCGATCTATTTGAAATATAACATATGGTAATACATGTATGGTTGTCCTCATAAGATATTTGTATTGGAAAAAAGGCTGAGCCCCCGGTTTACCGAGGGTGCCGGTTTATTCATTAATCGTAATATATACATAGGATACAGTGGAGCTCATGGCTCAGGTATAGTAGGGCCGTAAGAGGGCGATGTTCCACGGCCTCTTTGTCTCCTCTTACGATGTCCGTGAGTCCTTGTGTTCTCGAACGTCCACCAGGTAATATGAACCGTTGTGCAGATTCTTGCTGATCACAAAGGGCCCTTCCCAAGGTGGGGATAGCTTGTGCATATCTGTTTGGTCCTGGATGAGCCGGAGTACTAAGTCTCCCTCCTGGAATGTCCTGCTCTTGATCCGGCCGGTGTGATACCTCCGCAAGTCTTGTTGATAAATCGCAGATCGTGTTGCTGCTATATCACGCTCTTCATCCAGCCGGTCTAAACTGTCCTGTCTCGCCTGCTCGTTGGCCGCTTCAACATAGGCTGTTACCCTTGGTGAATCATGACGGATATCACTTGGAAGGACCGCTTCTGCACCATATATCATGAAGAAAGGTGTATAACCTGTAGACCGGTTTGGCGTAGTGTTGATACTCCAAAGGACGGATGGTAACTCCTCGACCCAATATCCCGGGGTTCTTTGCAAGGGAGTCATAAGCCGGGGCTTGATACCTCGCAAAATCTCCTGGTTTGCTCTTTCAGCTTGACCATTGGTTTGAGGGTGGGCCACGGAAGATACATCTAGGCGAATATGTTCTCGTTGACAAAATTCTTCCATCTCACCCTTAGATAAATTGGTGCCGTTGTCTGTGATGATGCTGTGTGGAAAGCCAAACCGAAAATTACCTTTTTGATGAATTTGACTGCTGTGGCCGCATCACACTTGCTCACAGGTTCTGCCTCAATCCACTTTGTAAACTTATCCACCGCCACAAGTAGATGAGTTTTCTGATCTTGGGATCGCTTAAAGGGTCCAACCATATCAAGCCCCCAAGTCGCAAACGGCCAGGTTATTGGTATCATCCGGAGCTCCTGTGCCGGAACAAGAGCACGTCGCGAAAACTTCTGACAAGCATCACACTTCCGGACAAGATCTGCCACATCAGCATGAGCTGTTAACCAATAGAACCCATGTCGAAAAGCTTTAGCCACCAATGATTTTGAACCGGCATGATCACCACAATCCCCTTCATGGATCTCGCGAAGAATCTCACAACCTTCCTCAGCTGACACACACAGCTGAAACGCTCCAGAGACGCTGCGATGATGAAGTTCCCCGTTTGCAATTGTCATGGATTTAGAACGCCGGATTATCTGTCGTGCTTCTATCTCATCGTCCGGTAGCTCTCCTTGGCTCAGATATGCCAAATAAGGCAGCGTCCAATCCGGAGTAACATGAAGTGCTGCAACTAGCTGTGGCTCCGGATCAGGAACAGCCAGGTCTTCCTCTGATGGTACTTGTACTGATGGACTGTGCAGCTCATCCAAAAAAGTATTTGGTGGTACCGGTTTCCGTTGAGAACCCAACTGGCTTAAAGCATCAGCCGCTTCATTCCTTCGCCGGTCTATGTGGCCCACTTGATACCCTTTGAAATATCCAGCAACTGCTTCCACTTCTCGTCTATAAGCTGCCATGAGGGGATCTCTCGAATCCCACTTGCCTGAAACTTGCTGCGCTACCAAATCTGAATCGCCGAAGCACTTAACCCGGCTCAAGTTCATCTGCTTTGCCATCCGCAAGCCATGGAGTAAAGCTTCATACGCTGCTGCATTATTAGTACAAGGAAACAATAAACGGAGGACGTAACAAAACTTATCACCTCGTGGGGAAGTTAAGACAACTCCAGCCCCCGAGCCTTCTAACTGTCTTGAACCGTCAAAGTGAATAGTCCAGTATGTAAGATCCGGCTTCTCCTCAGGTGTTTGTAATTCTGTCCAATCATTGATGAAATCCACCAACGCCTGAGACTTTATGGCGGTGCGTGGCACATATTTCAACTCATGTGGGCTGAGGTCAATGGCCCACTTCGCCACTCTACCCGTAGCTTCCCTGTTCTGGATTATGTCCCCCAACAGTGCTGAACTAACCAGTTATTGGATGACCCTGGAAAAAGTGCTTCAACTTCCGGTTTGCCATAAACACACCATACACCAGCTTCTGCCAATGTGGGTACCTCTGCTTAGACTAAATGAGTACCTCACTCACGTAATAAACCGGACGCTGAACCGGATATTCCTTCCCTGCTTCCTTGCGTTCCACCACGATCACCACACTAACTGCCCGTGCGTTGGCGGCGACGTATAACAGCAAAGGTTCGTTATCAACAAGGGCAGCCAGGACCGGTGGCCTCGTTAGCTGTCGCTTCAAATCCTCAAACGCAGTATTTGCCTCATCACTCCATATAAACCGATCCGTCTTTCTCAGCATCTGATAAAGCGGAATCGCCTTCTCCCCCAAACAGCTAATAAATCGGCTCAATGTTGTGATCCGGCTAGCGATACGCTGAACATCATTAATGCAAACCGGTTTTGTTAAAGACGTGATTGCCTTGATCTTCTCTGGATTAGCTTCGATTCCTCTGTTTGACACCAAAATCCCAAGGAGCTTGCCTGCCGGAACACCAAAAGCACACTTCTCAGGATTAAGCATCATCTTATAGGCCCGAAGATTGTCAAAGGTCTCCTTGAGGTCCTCTATCAATGTCTCTTCCTTCCTTGACTTCACCACGATATCATCCACATAGGCATGAACATTTCTTCCTATTTGCCCCTTAAGACAGTTCTGTACGCAACACTGATAAGTTGCTTGGGCACTCTTGAGCCCAAAAGGCATAGATACATAGCAAAAAGCACCAAAAGGAGTTATGAAAGCTGTCTTCTCTTGGTCTCTAACTGCCATCTTGATCTGGTGATATCCCGAGTATGCATCCAAAAAACTTAGCCGCTCACATCCCGCTGTAGCATCGATGATCTGATCAATGCGAGGGAGAGCAAAAGGATCCATTGGACAAGCTTTATTGAGGTCTGTGTAGTCCACACACATTCTCCATTTTCCATTCTTCTTTAGCACTAGCACCGGATTAGCCAACCACTCTGGGTGGAAAACTTCCACTATGAACCCTGCAGCCAAGAGCTTGGCCACTTCCTCTTCTATAGCCTTGCGCCTCTCTTCGTTGAAGCGGCGCAGATATTGCTTGACCGGTTTAAACTTCGGATCAATATTAAGACTGTGCTCAGCGAGTTCCCTCGGTATACCTAGCATGTCAGAAGGTTTCCATGCAAAGATATCCCGGTTCTCGTGGATGAACTCGATGAGCGCGCTTTCCTATTTCGGATCAAGGTTAGCGCTGATTGTGAACTGCTTGGATGAATCGCCTGGCACAAAATCAACTTGCTTGGTCTCCTCCGCCGATTTAAATTTCAATGCCAAATCATGCTCTGTAGTTGGCTTCTTCAACGGGGTCATATCTGCCGGATCAACATTATCTTTATAAAACTTCAACTCTTCCGTGGCACATACTGCCTCTGCATAAGCAGCGTCTCCCTCTTCACATTCCACTGCTATCTTGCGACTTCCGTGAACCGTGATCGTGCCTTTGTCACCCGGCATTTTTAGCTGCAGATAAACATAACATGGCCTTGAAGGAAATATGACCTAGAGGCAATAATAAATATGTTATTTGTATTTCCTTATATCATGATAAATGTCTTTTATTCATGCTAGAATTGTATTAACCGGAAACTTAGTACATGTGTGAATACATAGACAAAACAGTATGTTCCTAGTATGCCTCTACTAGACTAGCTCATTGATCAAAGATGGTTATGTTTCCTAGCCATAGACATTAGTTGTCATTTGATCAACGGGATCACATCATTAGAAGAATGATGTGATGGACAAGACCCATCCGTTAGCATAGCACTATGATCGTTTAGTTTAACTGCTATTGCTTTCTTCATGACTTATACATGTTCCTATGACTATGAGATTATGCAACTCCCGAATACCGTAGGAACACCTTGTGTGCTATCAAACGTCACAACGTAACTGGGTGATCATAAAGATGCTCTACAGGTGTCTCAGAAAGTATTCGTGGTGTTGGCATAGATCAAGATTAGGATTTGTCACTACGAGTGTCGGAGAGGTATCTCTGGGCCCTCTCGGTAACACACATCATAATAAGCCTTGCAAGCAAAAGACTAATGAGTTAGTCACGAGATGATGTGTTACGGAACGAGTAAAGAGACTTGCCGGTAACGAGATTGAACTAGGTATAGAGATACCGACGATCGAATCTCGGGCAAGTAACATACCGTTTGACAAAAGGAACAACGTATGTTGTTATGCGGTTCTGACCGATAAAAGATCTTCGTAGAATATGTAGGAGCCAATATGAAGATCCAGGTTCCGCTATTGGTTATTGACCGGAGATGAGTCGCGGTCATGTCTACATAGTTCTCGAACCCGTAGGGTCCGCACGCTTAACGTTTGATGACGATCGGTATTATGAGTTTATGAGTATTGATGTACCAAAGGTAGTTCGGAGTCCCGGATGAGATCACGGACATGACGAGGAGTCTCGGAATGTCCGAGACATAAAGATTGATATATTGGACGACTATATTCGGACACCGGAAGCGTTCCGGAAAAGTTTCGGATTTATCGGGAATGCCGGAGGGGGTTACCGGAACCCCATACGAGAGGGGATGGTCCATAGTGGTCCTAAAGGGAAAGAGAGAGGCAGCCCATAGGGCTGGCCGGCGCCCCCACCTAGGGTTCCTAGTTGGACTAGGATTGGGGGGGGGGGCGCCACCACCTAGGGTTCCTAGTTGGACTAGGATTGGGGGGGGGGGCGCCACCTCTCCTATTCCTTTCCCCCTTCTTCCTTTTGGTGAATCCTACTAGGAATAGGATTGCAATCCTATTCCTAGTAGGACTCCTTCCCTAGCCGAACCAGGAAGGGCCGGCCGGCCTCCCTCCCTTGCTCCTTTATATACGGGGGCAGGGGGGTACCCAAAGACACACAAGTTGAATTGTTTTAGCCGTGTGCGGTGCCCCCTTCCACAGAATCACACCTCGGTCATACCGTCGCAGAGCTTAGGCGAAGCCCTGCGCCGGTGAACACATCATATCCGTCACCACGCCGTCGTGCTGACGAAACTCTCCCGTGAAGCTCAACTGGATCAAGAGCTCGTGGGACGTCATCAAGCTGAACGTGTGCTGAACGCAGAGGTGCCGTACGTTCGGTGCTTGATCGGTTGGATCGCGAAGAAGTTCGACAACATCAACCGCGTCACTTGATGCTTCCGCTCCCGGTCTACGAGGGTACGAAGACACACTCTTCCCTCTCGTTGCTATGCATATGGTAGATAGATCTTGCGTGATCGTAGGAAAATTTGAAAATACTACGTTCCCCAACAGTGGCATCATGAGCCAGGTCTATGCGTAGATGATATGCACGAGTAGAACACAATGAGTAGTGGGCGATACTAGTCATACTGCTTACCAGCATGTCATACTTTGCTTCGGCGGTATTGTGAGATGAAGCGGCCCGGACCGACATTACGCGTACGCTTACGCGAGACTGGTTTCACCGTTACGAGCACTCATTGCTTAAAGGTGACTGGCGGGTGTCTGTCTCTCTCACTTTAGCTGAATCAAGTGTGGCTACGCCCGGTCCTTGTGAAGGTTAAAACAGCACATACTTGACGAAACATCGTTGTGGTTTTGTATGCTTAGGTAAGAACGGTTCTTGCTAAGCCCGTAGCAGCCACGTAAAACTTGCAACAACAAAGTAGAGGACGTCTAACTTGTTTTTGCAGGGCATGTTGTGATGTGATATGGTCAAGACATGATGAGTTATACGGTTTTTGTATGAGATGATCATGTTTTGCGAGGGTGATCATGACGGTGCTTTGGAGATGGAGATCAAAAGCACAAGATGATGATGGCCATATCATGTCACATATTTTGATTGCATGTGATGTTTATCTTATTATGCTTCTTATTTTGCTTAGAACGACAGTAGCATTATAAGATGATCCCTTACTAAATTTCAAGGTATAAGTGTTCTCCCTGAGTATGCACCGTTGCGAAAGTTCGTCGTGCCGAGACACCATGTGATGATCGGGTGTGATAAGCTCTACGTTCAAATACAACGGGTGTAAGCCAGTTTTGCACACGCAGAATACTCGGGTTAAACTTGACGAGCCTAGCATATACAGATATGGCCTCGGAACACTGGAGACCGAAAGGTCGAGCGTGAATCATATAGTAGATATGATCAACATAAGATGTTCACCATTGAAACTACTCCATCTCACGTGATGATCGGACATGGTTTAGTTGATTTGGATCACGTGATCATTTAGATGACCGGAGGGATGTCTATCTAAGTGGGAGTTCTTAAGTAATATGATTAAATTGAACTTTAATTTATCATGAAGTTAGTCCTGGTAGTATTAGCATATCTATGTTGTAGATCAATAGCTCGCGATGTTGCTCCCCGTTTATTTTTCATATGTTCCTAGAGAAAACCAAGTTGAAAGATGTTAGTAGCAATGATGCGGAATTGTTCCGTGATCTGAGGATTATCCTCATTGCTGCACAGAAGAATTATGTCCTTGATGCACCTCTAGGTGACAGACCTATTGCAGGAGCAGATGTAGACGTTATGAACGTTTTGACAAAAGCTCGATATGATGACTACTTGATAGTTTAAGTGCACCATGATTTATGGCTTAGAACCGGGACTTCAAAAACGTTTTGAACGCGATGGAGCATATAAGATGTTCCAAGAGTTGAAATTAGTATTTCATACTCATGCCCGTGTCGAGAGGTATAAGACCTCTGACAGTACTTTGCCTACAAGATGGAGGAGAATAGCTCAACCAGTGAGCATGTGCTCAGATTGTCTGGGTACTACAATTACTTTAATCAAGTGGGAGTTAATCTTCCAGATAAGATAGTAATTGACAAAGTTCTCTAGTCACTATCACCAAGTTAGTAGAACTTCGTGATGAACTATAATATGCAAGGGATGACGAAAGGAATTCCCAGCTCTTCGCGATACTGAAGTAGGCGAAGGTAGAAATCATGAAAAAGCATCAAGTGTTGATGGTTAACAAGACCACTTGTTTCAAGTAAAGGGCAAAGGGATAGAAGGGGAACTTCAAGAAGAATGACAAGCAAGTTGTCACTCCCGTGAAGAAACCCAAAGCTAAACTCAAGCCTGAAACAAGTGCTTATACTGCAAAGGAAATGGTCACTAAAAGTGGAACTGCCCTAGATACTTGGCGGATAAGGAGGATGGCAAAGTGAACAAAGGTATATTTGATATACAGATTATTAATGTGTATTTTACTAGTGTTCATAGCAACCCCTCGGTATTTGATATTGGTTTAGTTGCTAAAGAGTAGTAACTCGAAGTGGGAGTTGCATAATGAACATAAACTAGTTAAAGGATGAAGTGACGATGTGTATTGGAAGCAGTTCCAAGATTGATATGATCATCATCGCACACTCCCTATACTTTCGGGATTAGTGTTGAACCTAAATAACTGTTATTTGGTGTTTGTGTTGAGCATGAATGTGATTTGATCATGTTTATTGCAATACGGTTATTCATGTAAGTTAGAGAATAATTGTTGTTCTGTTTACATGAATAAAACCTTCTATGGTCATACACCCAATGAAAATAGTTTGTTGGATCTCGATCATGTGATACACATATTCATAATATTGAAGCCAAAAGATGCAAGGTTAATAATGATAGTGCAACTTATTTGTGGCACTGCCGTTTAGGTCATATTGGTGTAAAACGCATGAAGAAACTCCATAATGATGGACTTTTGGAATCACTTGATTATGAATCACTTGGTGCTTGCGAACCATGCATCATGAGCAAGATGACTAAAACTCCGTTCTCCGGAACTATGGAGGGAGCAACAGATTTGTTGGAAATCATACATACTGATGTATGTGGGCCAATGAGTGTTGAAGCTCGCAGCGGGTATCATTATTTCTTGACCTTCACAGATGATTTGAACAGATATGGGTATATCTACTTAATGAGGCACAAGTCTGAGACATTTGAAAAGTTCAAAGAATTTCAGAGTGAAGTAGAGAATCATCGTAACAAGAAAATAAAGTTTCTACGATCTGATCGTGGAGGAAATTATTTCAGTTACGAGTTTGGTCTTCATTTGAAACAATGTGGAATAGTTTCACAACTCACGCCACCCGGAACACCACAGTGTAATGGTGTGTCCGAACGTCGTAACCGTACCTTATTGGATATGGTGCGATCTATGATGTCTCTTACCGATTTACCAATATCGTTTTGGGTCATGCATTAGAGACAGTTGCATTCACGTTAAATAGGGCACCATCTAAATCCGTTGATACGACACCTTATGAACTATGGTTTGGCAAGAAACCAAAGTTGTCGTTTCTTAAAGTTTGGGGCTGCGATGCTTATGTGAAAACACTTTAACCTGATAAGCTCGAACCCAAGTCGGAGAAATGTATCTTCATAGGATACCCAAAAGAGACTGTTGGGTACACCTTCTATCACAGATCCGAAGGCAAAATATTCGTTGCTAAGAACGGATCCTTTCTAGAAAAAGAGTTTCTCTCGAAAGAAGTGAGTGGGAGGAAAGTAGAACTTGATGAGGTAATTGTACCTTCTCCCGGATTGGAAAGTAGTACATCACAGGAAATTGTTCCAGTGATTCCTACACCAATTAGTGAGGAAGTTAATGATAATGATCATGAAACTTCGGATCAAGTTTCTACTGAACATCGTAGATCAAACAGAGTACGTTCCGCACCAGAGTGGTACGGCAACCCAGTTCTGGAAATCATGTTACTAGACCATGATGAACCTACAAACTATGAGGAAGCGATGATGAGCCCAGATTCCGCAAAATGGCTTGAAGCCATGAAATCTGAGATGGGATCCATGTATGAGAACAAAGTGTGGACTTTGGTTGACTTGCCCGATGATCGGCAAGCCATCAAAAATAAATGGATCTTCAAGAGGAAGACCGACGCAAACGGTAATATTACTGTTTACAAAGCTCGACTTGTTGCGAAAGGTTTTCGACAAGTTCAAGGAGTTGACTACGATGAGACTTTCTCACCTGTAGCGATGCTTAAGTCTGTCCGAATCATGTTAGCAATTGCCGCATTTTATGATTATGAAATCTGGCAAATGGATGTCAAAACTACATTCCTAAATGGATATCTCAAAGAAGAGTTGTATATGATGCAACCAGAAGGTTTTGTCGATCCAAAAGGTGCTGACAAAGTATGCAAGCTCCAACGATCCATCTATGGACTGGTGCAAGCATCTCGGAGTTGGAATATACGCTTTGATGAGGTGATCAAAGCATATGGTTTTATACAGACTTTTGGAGAAGCCTGTATTTACAAGAAAGTGAGTGGGAGCTCTGTAGCATTTCTAATATTATATGTAGATGACATATTGTTGATTGGAAATGATATAGAATTTCTGGATAGCATAAAAGGATACTTGAATAAAAGTTTTTCGATGAAAGACCTCGGAGAAGCTGCTTATATATTAGGCATCAAAATCTATAGAGATAGATCAAGACGCTTAATTGGGCTTTCACAAAGCACATACCTTGATAAGATTTTGAAGAAGTTCAAAATGGATCTGTCAAAGAAAGGGTTCTTGCCTGTTTTACAAGGTATGAAGTTGAGTAAGACTCAATGCCCGACCACTACAGAAAAATATAGAGAGAATGAAAGTCATTCCCTATGCCTCAGCCATAGGTTCTATAAAGTATGCCATGCTGTGTACAAAACACGTTGTGTACCTTGCCATGAGTTTGACAGGGAAGTACAATAGTGATCCAGGAGTAGATCACTGTACAGCGGTCAAAATTATCCTTAGTAACTGGATAACTAAGGAAATGTTTCTCGATTATGGAGGTGATAAAGAGTTCGTCGTAAAGGGTTACACCGATGCATGCTTTGACACTAAATCCAGATGACTCTAAGTATCAATCTGGATGCGTATTGAAAGTGGGAGCAATTAGCTAGAGTAGCTCTATGCAGAGCATTGTAGACATAGAAATTTGCAAAAATACATACGGATCTGAATGTGACAGACCCGTTGACTAAAACTTCTCTCACAAGCAAAACATGATCACACCTTATTACTCTTGGATATTAATCACATAGCGATGTGAACTAGATTATTGACTCTAGTAAACCCTTTGGGTGTTGGTCACATGGCGATGTGAACTATGGGTGTTATTCACATAACGATGTGAACTATCGGTATTAAATCACATGGCGATGTGAGCTAGATTATTGACTCTAGTGCAAGTGGGAGACTGAAGGAAATATGCCCTAGAGGCAATAATAAATATGTTATTTGTATTTCCTTATATCATGATAAATGTCTTTTTTTCATGCTAGAATTGTATTAACCGGAAACTTAGTACATGTGTGAATACATAGACAAAACAGTATGTCCCTAGTATGCCTCTACTAGACTAGCTCATTGATCAAAGATGGTTATGTTTCCTAGCCATAGACATGAGTTGTCATTTGATCAACGGGATCACATCATTAGAAGAATGATGTGATGGACAAGACCCATCAGTTAGCATAGCACTATGATCGTTTAGTTTAACTGCTATTGCTTTCTTCATGACTTATACATGTTCCTATGACTATGAGATTATGCAACTCCCGAATACCGTAGGAACACCTTGTGTGCTATCAAACGTCACAACGTAATGTCTCAGAAAGTATTCGTGGTGTTGGCATAGATCAAGATTAGGATTTGTCACTCCGAGTGTCGGAGAGGTATCTCTGGGCCCTCTCGGTAACACACATCATAATAAGCCTTGCAAGCAAAAGACTAATGAGTTAGTCACGAGATGATGTGTTACGGAACGAGTAAAGAGACTTGCCGGTAACGAGATTGAACTAGGTATAGAGATACCGACGATCGAATCTCGGGCAAGTAACATACCGTTTGACAAAAGGAACAACGTATGTTGTTATGCGGTTCTGACCGATAAAAGATCTTCGTAGAATATGTAGGAGCCAATATGAACATCCAGGTTCCGCTATTGGTTATTGACCGGAGATGAGTCTCAGTCATGTCTACATAGTTCTCGAACCCGTAGGGTCCGCACGCTTAACGTTTGATGACGATCGGTATTATGAGTTTATGAGTATTGATGTACCGAAGGTAGTTCCGAGTCCCGGATGAGATCACGGACATGACGAGGAGTCTCGGAATGTCCGAGACATAAAGATTGATATATTGGACGACTATATTCGGACACCGGAAGCGTTCCGGAAAAGTTTCGGATTTATCGGGAATGCCGGAGGGGGTTACCGGAACCCCCTACGAGAGGGGATGGTCTATAGTGGGCCTAAAGGGAAAGAGAGAGGCAGCCCATAGGGCTGGCCGGCGCCCCCACCTAGGGTTCCTAGTTGGACTAGGATTGGGGGGGGGGGCGCCACCTCTCCTATTCCTTTCCCCCTTCTTCCTTTTGGTGAATCCTACTAGGAATAGGATTGCAATCCTATTCCTAGTAGGACTCCTTCCCTAGCCGCACCAGGAAGGGCCGGCCGGCCTCCCTCCCTTGCTCCTTTATATACGGGGACAGGGGGGCACCCAAAGACACACAAGTTGAATTGTTTTAGCCGTGTGCGGTGCCCCCTTCCACAAAATCACACCTCGGTCATACCGTCGGAGAGCTTAGGCGAAGCCCTGCGCCGGTGAACACATCATATCCGTCACCACGCCGTCGTGCTGACGAAACTCTCCCGTGAAGCTCAACTGGATCAAGAGCTCGTGGGACGTCATCAAGCTGAACGTGTGCTGAACGCGGAGGTGCCGTACGTTCGGTGCTTGATCGGTTGGATCGCGAAGAAGTTCGACAACATCAACCGCGTCACTTGATGCTTCCGCTCCCGGTCTACGAGGGTACATAGACACACTCTTCCCTCTCGTTGCTATGCATCTGGTAGATAGATCTTGCGTTATCGTAGGAAAATTTTAAAATACTACGTTCCCCAACAGGCCTAGCCATAAACTTGGCATAAACCGTCCTCCCGAATAGAGCGTGATAGGGGCTCCGGATCTTGACGACTTCGAAAGTTATCATCTCTGACCTGGAATCATGCTCATCTCCAAAGGTAACTTCTAAGTCAATTTTCCCAACTGGATAAGCTGACTTACCTGGAACCACCCCATGGAACACCGTGTTTGACTGCCTTAACTTCTTATCCGTCAGGCCCATACGACGGAAGGTCTCATAGTACAAGATATTGATGCTGCTACCGCCGTCCATAAGAACTTTAGTGAACTTGTAGCCACCCACCTGTGGCGCCACCACCAAGGCCAAGTGGCCTGGATTATCCACCCGCATCGGGTGATCCTCCCTACTCCAGACGATGGGCTGCTCTGACCAGCGCAGGAATTGTGGCGTCGCCGGTTCAACCGAGTGGACTGCCCTCTTTAAAACCTTTTGATCTCGTTTACACAAACTCGTGGTGAACACATGATATTGACCACTACTTAGCTCCTTCGGATTGCTCTGGTATCCGGATTGTTGTTATTGCTGCTGACGCTACTGATTACCTTGGTTGTTGTGATTACTTTGGCCCGGCTGCTGGCTGCCTTGGTTATTGTAACCACCCTGATTACGCGGCTGATTGCCTTGGTTATTATAACCACCTTGACCATTTTGATTACTGGCCCGGCCATGATAACCACTGTTATTGCCCCGATATCCTGATCCGGAGATGTTCCCCTGATGACCCGGTCCATAGAACCCCGGGCCTGAACCACCATTTGGAGGCCTGTCATTAGGATTGAAGCGGCACATCATGGCTTCCATCAAGGGCATGCATTCTCCTATAGTGTGTTTCGCTGGTCGTCCCCTCGTGCTATGCTTCGGACAAGGCTGACTTAACTCTTGGTCCCAACTAACATCCCTTCCGCCGGTTTGTTGGGGTGGGTTGCCCCTATTGCGCTGAAAACCCCCTTGAACTTGGGTATTGGCCACGAAATCAGGGCCACCTTCCGCCTTTCGCTTGCCTAAGAAACTTGCAGTAGCCGGGTTAACCTGCGCCGGTTTACCAGATTTGTTAACCTTTCCTGCTTTGTCTCCCTCAGCTTCTGGTTACTTAGTATTGTCAAAGTCCCCATACTTCACCAGCGCACTCATGAGAGTTCCCATATCATTACAATCCCGTTTAAGCCGTCCTAGTTTCAGGTTTAGAGACTCAAACCGGCAATTGTTTTCCAAAGTCACTATTGCTGTACTAGGATTGATACCGTTCGAAGAGTGTAAAATTTCTGATACTCGCCGCACCCATGCGCTTGTAGACTCCTGTTCTCCTTGTATACAGGCTGCTAGATCTACCACTGGCATTGGCTGCTTGCACGTATCCTTGAAGTTTTTGATAAACTGGCTACGTAGCTCTCCCCATGACCTGATGGAATTCGGGGGTAAACCCATTAGCCAGGTTCGGGCGGTACCTTCAAGCATCATAGTAAAGTACTTTGCACAAGCCGCTTCATCTACATCCAGCATCTCCATGGCCATCTCATAACTCTCAACCCAAGCTTCTGGAGCCAAATCTGCTGTGTAATTGGGCACCTTACGCGGACCTTTGAAATCCTTGGGTAGCTTCACACTCCGTAAAGCGGGGATAAGACACTGCACTCCAAAGGAACTCGTCGTGACTCCTGTCTCTGCTGTGGCCGTTTGAACCGGCGTCGTTTGACGGACGTCCTCCCGGGCTACTGATCTAACCCGGTTTGCATCCTGAGCTTGTGCGTCCACTCCTGCCGGGTTATCTCGTCTGTGACGATGCCGCCTGCGTTCACTGCTACATACTTCCGGTTCTTCCCAATGCCTAGTGTAACTCCGGCTGGGACGTGGTGTTGAATGCAGCCTCTCCCTGCTATGAGAATATGCCTACTGTTGTATTAACGCCGTATTAAGCAGATCCTTGACCCTGCGTGCCTCCAACGCCACCGGAGATGTCCCCTCAACGGGTAAAGCGGCTAAGCGTGAAGCAGCAGCAACGATGTTGTCCAAAGGATTTGAATAGTGACCCGGAGGGGTAGGAATGTGAGGCGCAGATGTAATCCGTCGATCTTGTTCCGCGGGAGGCTGTTGAACCGGCTCATCCCTTGGGGGCGCCCTCCGGTTTAACGCAGGATCATTACTGGTCCAAGCCCCAGGCGTCCTGAACAGATCCGTTGCTTTGTAAACCGACGGTAGACGAGATTGATATTTCCGACCCCTTACTCCCTGCACAGAGGCCTGCTCCATCCTTAGATGAAAAGCCTGATCATTCAATTCCGCCTGCCTTATCGCTATCATAGCCTTCTCTGTTTTCAGATCATCCCTTGCTTGATCAATCCGGCCCTTTAGCTAAAGGAGCTCTGCATCATGTTGCGCCTTGTCTGCTGGAGCTACCTCTATCATGGCTCGGGCTGTGAACTCCTCGACTAAGGTGGATAGAACGTCAGTGGGCGAGAGGGCTGGGCCGCTCCCCCCTACACCAGCTTCTGCTGTCGCCCCGTTCACCGTGGACTGCGGCGTAGATTGTGAACCGGCCATAAAGACAGCCACCCAGTTTCGTGGGTGAAAGGGGCCCGGAATACTGTCTCCGTCGGACTCACCCTCAGACCAGCCGTCCCGCAACTGATACAAAGATTCAGTCTCTCCGGATGAAGATCCGTCGTCGGAGTAGATGATACGTCCAAAACGTATCTATAATTTCTGCTTGCTCCATGCCTCTTTTGTGTGATATTGCTATGATATTTATGCACTTCCATACACTTTTGATCATATTTGGACTAACCTATTAACTCAGTGCACCCCAGTGCCAGTTTCTGTTTTCTGCTGTTTTTGTATTTCTGGTTTTCCCATTACGAGAACTGTCAGAAAAAATATATAAAAAATCAGCGTTCCGGAAGCTTCCATGCGGCCAAAGTAGGGCCGGAGGGGACCCACAGGGGCTCCAGACGGCCTGCCCACGCGGCCCCCCCTGGGCCGCGCCGGGGGGGCGCCTGGGCACCCCTGACCCCCTCCGATGCCCCCTTTGGCATATATTTAAAGCGTGTCGCGAAAACCCTGATGCCGGACCCCTTTTCTCCAGACGCGATCCCGATCTCCGTCGCCATCGCTATCAAGCTTCGGGGGACCAGAATTCCTGCGCCGGCACCCTGCCGGGACGGGGAAGTGCCCCCGGATTCATCTCCATCGACGTTGCTTCCTCCCTCCATGATGCGGGAGTAGTTCCTCCTCGGGGCTGAGGTTCTTACCAGTAGCTATGTGGTCAATTCTCTCTCCCATGATGTGATCTTCGTTGTGATCATAGGCTATGTTAATCTAGGGTGATCCCATGATATTTCCCCTTCCTCTATGTATTGGATTGATGTACTCACTTGTCTTTATCTAGTATAATCCCCGAGACCAAGGTGACAGTGGTCTATTGGACATGGATTAGAAAAGTATTTTCATGATTGATTTCCTCTCTTGTGTGTTGATTGAAGATTGAGAGTCTCTTGGTGCTTGTCTTTGACTATCCTTTAGATATGTTGTGGTGATTGTGGGACTCTCTTTGGATGGCCGCGGTGACATTGGGAAATCCTTAGATTGAGAACTACGAACTTTGAGGTGTGCTTTTGTAGCCCTACATAATTCTCGTCCTCTCTTGACCACGAAGGAATGACCTCCGAGTGTGTCCCCTTTGCATGTTTTATGTGAAATATCATGTGATTCGATTATGTTAGTGTTGTTGGGAGTTGCCACTAGTGAAAGTATGAACCCTAGGCCTTGTTTCCACCATTGCAATACCATTTGTGCTCACGTTTACCACTTGTTTGCTTGCTGCACTTTTTATTACAGATTTATATTACTTTGTTTTGCCATCCATATCACTTGCCATTTAACATCTCTTCGCCGAACTAGTGCACCTATACATCTGACAAGTGTATTAGGTGTGTTCGGGACACAAGAGACTTCTTGTATTTTAGTTGCAGGGTTGCTTGAGAGAGACCATCTTCAACCTCTACTTCCCTGAGTTCGATAAACCTTAGGTCATCCACTTGAGGGAAATTGCTACTGTCCTACAAACCTCTGTGCTTGGAGGCCCAAAATAGTCTACAAGAGTATAAGCGTGTGTAGACATCAAGCTATTTCTGGCGCCGTTGCCGGGGAGGTGAGCACTTGAAGGTATATCTTTAGATCTTGCAATTAAATCTTTTTGTTTCTTGTTTTTATTTCACTAGTTATGTTTATGGAAAATCGTGCTATTGGATCGTTGCTTGCGGGAAGACGCCCCACACCTGTGGAGGTTGCTCCTCCCCCTACTGAAATTGTGCCCTATAAAATACCAGTTGGTATTATCGATTATGTTTTGGCTAATCGTTATGCAGGAGACAGACATCCCGATGAACACTTGCTATATCTGTCACAACTATGTTCATTATTTAAGCTTGCAGGTGTATCAAGGGAGTTTGTCATGAGGAAATTGTTCGCCGTATCACTTATAGATAAAGCTTCAGATTGGTATAAGCTTCTCGATAGCTCACATTTTCTTGATTAGGAAGAGATCCGGTCTCTCTTTTACTCCAAGTTTTATCCTCTTCATGAAGTCCATAAGAATAGGAATTATGTTTATAATTTCTACCCTCATGACGGAGAGAGCATAGCTCAAGCTTGGGGGAGACTGAAAACGTTAATGCTAAAATGTCCTAACCATGGGCTCCCCAAAGATATGATTATTACTAATTTCTATGTGAGGCTTTCTCGACAGGATAAAGATTTGCTCGACGCTTCCTCTATGGGTTCTTTCACAAACAAAAAGATTGATGCTAAATGGGAATTCCTTGAAAGAATTCAACGCAACACTGAAGATTGGGAAATCGACAAAGGTAAAGAGTCAGGTATAATTTATGAGTATGATTGCATTAAGTCCTTTGTTGAAACTACAAGTTTTAATAAGTTTAGTGCTAAGTTTGGGCTTGATTCTCAACTCCTTGTTGATTTCCTCAAATCTTTTGCTTCACATCTTAATATGCCTAAGGAGGATCAAGTATCATAAACCTTTTAAAGAGACTTGCAAAGAAAATGAAATTGTTCATGATGATTGCAACATGCATGATCCAATTCCTAAAAATGAAGTTTTATATAAGCATGTTAATTTTTGTGGAGTGGATAGACCTTGTGAAAAGCCTATGATTGAAGAAGAGAAGTATTGTAAGCAACATAAGCATGAAAGAACAATCACTTGGGTCAGAGATTTAAATGAAATTGCTAGAGAATTGTGTGACCTTTATCCTTTTACTTGTGAACTTTGCCGTATAGAGGGTCACTTTTTTCAATGCATGAACTTTCAAAACATAACTGTTAACCGGTTGTGTGATAACATGATCACCTCTGATCTTTATGATAAGCTTATGTTATTTTTGATGTGTGAAGAGTTAACAGAAAAGACTTCTTGGCTGGATGATAATGCCATAGGAATAAAAAACACTTTGCAAAATTGCCATCTCTATTGTGTTGTTAATTGACATGAAAATGATTACGTAGGTAATATTATAAAGGAGGGAACTTTACCAAAGTATAAAAATGTGTCTTATATTTCTGCTAATAAAAAGGAGAGTTTCTCCCAAGTTTCCCCTATTGTTTCTAATGATAAACCAGGATATGTGGAGAAGCTTCATCTCCAACCACTCCCTCCTAAGGTTAAGAAGAAGAAAAAGAAGAGGAGGAGGAAGAGGAGCAAGAAAGAAGAAGAATGGGTATCAACCTGGCCTGAGCATATTCCTCCCATCAACTTTTATCCTAACGATTGTAAGTTTAAAGAAGAAGGTGAAGTTTATTGCCTTAATTATCATCTTGATGATACGTCCGTAGGTACTATTGAAGATGATTTTGATTATGATATGCATGTTACTTATTGTAATTGGGAAAATGATGATAATGCTACTTATGATCTTGAAAATATTTTTGGTACCAACTCTGAAAGTGATGATATGGGAAGCTCTAAGCTTGGGGATGATAGGATTGCAAATCCTTTACCCACTAGTGATGTGATAATTGATAATTCTTTTGCTAGTAAGAATAAAGACAACATGATTACAAATATAGTTGCTAGCAATGATAATGCTCTTCTCTACTATGATGATGTCATAACTCCAACCTATAGTGATTATAAAGGTACCTATGACATAAGGAGAAATTATCCTTATGAAACTTGTGATAATCATGGAGGGAATTACTCCCTTGTTGAACACCACCCTCCTAATACAAATTAATCTATAGTGTTCAAGTTGTTTATGATAGTCCTACTCCCACTATTACCAATGAGAAAGATTATGCTTATGTGGAGAGTAAGAGTACCTTTTTGCATGTGGATCATGGTAACAATGCTTTATGTGATGCTTATATTGTTGAGTTCATCCATGATGCCACTGAAATTTATAATGAGAGAGGGAGACTTCGTTCTAAATATCTTAATAATAAGAAGTTTCCTCTCTTTATGGTGAATATTTTGAAGTTATGCTTGTTTTGCCTTCCTATGCTAGTTGCTTTGTGCTTCAATGAATTATTCTATTGCAATATTCCTATGCATAGGAAGCATGTTAGGCTTAAATGTGTTTGGTATTTGCTTCTTGATGCTCTCTTTTGTTCTTCAACTCTTATTCCTACGAGAGCATCATTAAAGTCCTATGCCTAGCTTAAAGGCATAAAAGAAAGCGCTTTTGGGAGGCAGCCCACAATGAATAAAATTTTATTTTGCTATTTGTTGTGTCTTCATGTTGTTACTACAGTAGCATCATCATTGTATCTTTGCTTTTCATATTTGTGCCAAGTATAGCCTCTGATTGCTAGAAAGTTCAAAAGTTGTGAGGTGCTGTCCAGGAAACAGATTCTGTCCTTGGATAGAAAAATTCGTATAAAATTACCAGATCATCTTTTTGGTCTGAATTTTTTCGACAGCGTTCTCTATATAATTGTCTTTCGTGCTTCTGTTCTGAGTTTTTTGATTTGAGTTGCAGAAGTGCCCCGAACAAATCAATTACTACCTGCTGTTTTGTTTTTCACAGATTCTGACCTGTTTTGCTTTTCCTTGATTTTGCAAACCAAGAGCTTGCTTTTTCTTTGCAAAAACCTTTTGGCAATCTTGAGAAACAGTAGACCTTCAAGAATATCTTTATTTCTAGCAAGGTATAATTATTTTATTATGGGTACTAACCTCGCTAATCAGATTATGAAGAGTTATGTATGAAGGGAGTTTTCAAGTGTGCGAGGGAAGATGGTAAAAAGATTCAGGAGTGTCAAGCGCTCAAGCTTGGGGATGCCCCCATGCACCCCCAAGAAATATTCAAGGAGACTCAAGCGTCTAAGCTTGGGGATGCCCCCGTGCATCCCCTTCTCCATCAACATTATCAGTTCGTCTTTCGTTCCACTATATTTTCATCACTTCATGTGGTATGTGCTATGCTTGGAGCGTCTTGCTTTTAGTTTTCCTTTTTAGTTTTCTTTAGCTCTTCATAACGAGTCGGAACCCAGCTTCTTTATGTGGGAGAGAAACACGCTCCACTTCTACCTAGAACATAACATAGAATTTTCATGTCTATCTTTGCTGTGTGTGTTCTTTGTCTTTCAATAGCTACTATCATGTTCAGCTCTTAGTTTTCATGCTTATCTTTTTAAAGAGCTTTTGTTTAGTTGGTTGCTTGAACTCTCTTTAGTTATCATGATTATCTTTTTAAGAGAGTTTGCTTCCGTTGCATTGGTTGGTATGTCTATGATAAAGATGCTACGTGCATAATGGTGCTTAGTAGTTCATGTTTTCTTATGGTTAGTCTCAAATAGCTGGGGGATTCCCAATGTGTTATTGGAGTACCAACTTGATTTGTTTGCCTATGATGTGGTATGGTTTAGTAATATCTTCCTTCAAGAATTTATTTTGATTGACTTGGCGTATGCTCACGCATATTTAAGACTGTAAAGAAAGTCTGTCAAGCCTTGATGATCTTTTATTTCTGAGTAGCGATATAACTTCCATGCCTGATTCAATGTTGCTTTGTCGCTCTGCATGATTATGACCGTCATTGCTCTTTTAGTTGGTCGCTCCCAATCTTTTTCTAACCTCCACCTGTTCTAAGCGGACTGACTGCTTGTGCATCCAACATCCTTTAAACCAGTTATGCCATATGAGTCCACCATACCTTCCTATACATGGTATTTACCTGCCATTCCTAACGAAGACTTTCATGTACCATCTCGAAATTATTCAAAAAAGCATTTCTATTTTGTGACTCTGTTTTATCTCATGAGGAAGTAGTAGTTAATTCATGACCTTTTTTAAGTTGGACAGGCTTCACCCCGGGATTGCATGTCTAATGTGCAAACCCATAATACGAGAAGGAACTGGCATTGAGTGCGCCCGGCTCAAAAAGATAATATAACAAAAAAAACCTCCTTCACGCTTTGTTCATGAGAAATCAGAAAACTATGGCAGTGATAAACAAAGGAGATTAAGAGGATGTGATCGTCCTGATTCGGGAGCCGTTCGAGAGTCTCCACCTTCTTTTAAAGCACCAACTACTGAGAGCATGATTGTCATTCTGAGTGTAATGTGCATTGTCCCAAAGTAGCATTGTCTTTTGCATGATTGTGATATCGTTTATTTTGAAATGATTGTATCTAGTCATCACTTAAACCTTGGAGGTGCCCCTGCATTTATGTTTTGCTTCACTAAAGGGGGCAAGAGAGATATCACTTTGTCATATTTGCACATCATGTTCATTACAAATCTATTTGATGTTTCAATATCATATTGTAAAACTTTTAGTTCTTTGTGAATTTCTCATGAGGCAACTTAATTACTACAGATTCATTGTCTTTTCTGTCATATGACTATGAAAAGTCCTATATGGTTAATAGCATGTCACCACAGAAATTATACTTGTTATCATTTACCTACTCGAGGACGAGCGGGAATTAAGCTTGGGGATGTTGATACGTCCAAAACGTATCTATAATTTCTGCTTGCTCCATGCCTCTTTTGTGTGATATTGCTATGATATTTATGAACTTCCATACACTTTTGATCATAATTGGACTAACCTATTAACTCAGTGCACCCCAGTGCCAGTTTCTGTTTTCTGCTGTTTTTGTATTTCAGGTTTTCCCATTACGAGAACAGCCAGAAAAAATCCAGAAACAATATATAAAAAATCTGCGTTCCGGAAGCTTCCATTCGGCCAAAGTAGGGCCGGAGGGGACCCATAGGGGCTCCAGGCGGCCTGCCCACGCCCC